>CM020229.1:3600000-4200000 GCA_009819775.1 Phoenicopterus ruber ruber | reverse complement strand
CATCCAAAAGAGTGTATCTGCTCAAGAGCGAAAACAGATTAAGGTAACAGACAAAATGTACTCTTATTCCAGAATAAAAATCTCAATATATACTTAACTAAGAAAAGTGATTGGGACTTCACTTTTTTTATCCTAAATTTAGAGCTTATGTGTATTCTAAAAGCTCTAGAATTGTACTTTAGGAACTGCCCCCGTTTCTTTAAAACGAAATTCACAAGCAACATTCATTAGACAACAAGAGAGCTGCTACAGTTTGTTTTCTGTTTTGCCATGAAACGGTTCAGACTGTAGTGCACACTCTTCATCATTACAAAACATATCAGTTTTGGTTTTCTGTAGAAAAAATATTGATAATTCAAAATCAGAGGGAAGAATTTTCTAGTGATTGTTTTTGCACTGTGATTTACTCAAACTATTTCACTTGAACACGTATATGGCAAGAGCTGTTCTAGAGTTCTTACAAAGTATCAGATGTTCTGTGTAAGACTGGATTAGGCCTTTCCAGTGCTTTTTGGTGGAAGATACCGGGTTTCACTATCAAAACACCTCACTGGAAGTCAGCAGTTTTCACTGGACTGCTGCCAAGATTGCCCTCCCAGAGCCGGAAAGGTTCTTCTGATCAAAGCCGAAAGGACAACCCAGCCCTGGGAGAGGACAGCCAGACACTTGCACCACAACAGTAAACAGCAATAACTCGAAAGCTTTTCTGGGATTCTAGAGAAAGGGACTCAATCCTTACCGTACCTGATTCGTACACTGGACAACTTCAGTCTTCTGTATCAAAAATCAGTATCAAACTCTTAGGCTAGATTTCTCTGGTGACATTATATTTTTGTGTTCATTTGCATTTAGACAAATATTATTTTATAAGTTTTGCTTTAAACCAACATGTAGATTTTAAGTGGATGAGAATAGTCATGTTTAATTCAGGAGGTTTAATGTAAATATTAAAGGAAAAATATTCTAAAGCAAAAAGGCAATGAATTTAACTGTAGTAACGCTTCCCTTTAATACAAAAGACTAGTCACAATGTCAGTCAAAGTCAGAGGAACAGGAATGCAATTGGACAACCTATAGCTGAACATTGGATTCTGCTCATTTGCAGAGTACTCCTGTTTACATTTATAAATCCAAGAAAAGAAATAAATTATTCAAAAATCGCCAAAAGCACTGGAAAGCAATACGTGTTGGTAACGGAGCCAAAATGATGAACGAAGCCAAGTTCCATAAATAGCTAAAGCCCCTATCTAGACGTGACACATGATGATACAATACCCTGCAGGACAACAGCTGAAGAGGGAAACAAAAATGTAAATAAAGCTAAAGAACCTCTTTCACATTACAGATGTCCTGAAACAATTAACAGGTCACTATCTGGTTAGTTAGGGAACGATCGCTTCAGAGCAACCCTAATCCCCATACTTTCACCAGCAGCCGAACGCTCGCTGAAACGACAGAATGTGATTCATATCGCCAACTTCATTAGCTCATTCTCATTTTAGTCCACCATGTCAGAGCAACAATCCTTTCACTAATCCCATCAAGGGGATTTTTTTTTTTAAATTCCATCTCTCACCGACTTAGATAGGGGAATCAAATACTGAATAATACATTCAATGAGTTACTTAATTAGCTGGGTGAAGGTGAAACTGAAACAGCCGAGTCAAATAATGAGATGTCAAGCGCAGCAGCTTAGACCAAGGAGGGATTTGAAAGCATTCTTCCTGACAGAAAGGAAAACACAGTATTTTTCAAACACAGAATATGAAGGGATTTATCTTTCCATCTCAGTCCCTCCAAGAATACCAGCTGGGGAGAAAAATGGCAAAAGTGAACTGAAAAGAACAAGGAGAGTAGAAATCATTCACTGTACAGCAAGCGTCATTAAATAAGTCATCGTCAATTACCGAGTTACCACTGGCTTAAAGCAAAACAAAGTAAAGAAAAAAACAAACAAACAAAACATTTTCTAGAAAAGTTAAGTAGAGAATGCACAATTGTAATGTAGGATGATGACTAACCAAGCAGATTTGTCCTCATTTACGGAGAGATTTTATTCTCCAATATATCAAACGGCTAACCAAAATTTTCACTGATCTATTCATTAAGTCTATTTAATTCCCCAGGTTGCTATCCGTAGTCTTAGCATCTCTGTTTTTCTGCCCTTAGCGTTAGTTGCGGACTCTTGCAATCAGACACTATTTACTACAGTTAGAACCAGTTCATGAATCCTTGCTTTATTTGTGGTTTGGACAAACGGCTTGATTTATCCCTGCCCCGCAGTCTCTAAACGATGACTTCGCCAGTACAAAGGAGCGTAACAGTCCATTTCGGGCCTGGGAATTTTTCCAGGGACTCTGCTCACGGGACTCTGTCAGAGACCCTGGGTAATGGCAGATATTAAAAACATTTATTTCCAATGGAGCTGAACAGTAAAGATTGTACTTATTTAGAAAAATAATAATGGTTAAAAAGCATCAAATGTTACAAAATCATGAGTCGCAACTCAAACACGTGGTTAGCCCTCAAACCCCAAACGGATACCTGTCAGATAAACAGAGAAGGTGGTTTGTCTTCTGACTTTAACTCCTCCTCACAAAAAAAACAAGCTATGAAATAATTGTAATATTTTTAATTTTCACAAACTCCAGTGGATCCAACTGATATTGGCATATCCCTGCACTACGCTGTATAAATAACAGTGCCTGCATATCAGTCATCCTTGCCAAAAATAACTTTACAGTAAAATTAAGCAAAAAAAAAAAAAGAGTGTAAACAGAAGTGAGTGTGTGTCATAGAATATGGGATTAATCAACTTCATGCAAGTTAGAGGCCATTAAAAAAAAAGTAGTAGTATAGATCTCTTGCTAATCTGTACAATATTCACACTAGTATTCTACAAATGACAAGCTCTACAATAATACTACTATATAATAATACTACTAAGTAATGGTAAGTAATATCCCCTGGGTTATCAGGTCACCTGTCATCACTGAAGTTAACAGCTGTGAGAATCTGATTGTTTTCTGCATGACAACTTAATAAATCCAATCTGCCTGGAGTTTGTTCAGTCGATTCTCCCACTCTGCGCCCACACGCAGCTCTCAGTTTCAAACATAACTAAATTTGCCATGGTTTTTTTAAGGACCTGCTCTCATTAAGTGTATCAGAAGTATTCAAATATTAACTGACAAACAAATGGGCAACGTTTATCATGTCAGAAATGTAGCAATTATTTTAAGGTCTTCATTTAATCTCTTGCACATGTATGCAGGTAGAGGTTAGGTTGTTTCCCTGCCATGTTACGTATTTTTAAAATACCAGTACTAGACAGTTCCATATGACAGTAGTTCTATATAACTACAACAGCAGCTAATCTTTGAGAAAATCTAGATTTATTGCTATGTGGACTGGCTGGTTCAGGCACAAAACACAATCTGTGGTGGCTTTGTATCTTGAAAGATCTCTTGGCACCACAGCATTTCCCATGCCTGCCCTAGGCTCCAACTAAGCACTTCAGCATGCTTTGGCCTTTACCTCAAATCATAATATGTAGCTGACATGAAAGAACTGAAATATAAAGATGCACACAAAAAAATGAACGTGAAGTAATGACCAGTATTCATGTCTGCAAGTGAAAAAACCAGCTGACTCTAATGTCCTTCATAATTCACCTATGTCTTATTTGTGATGTCTTTTTTTTATTAATACTTTTTCCATTTCTTTCAGGGCTTAACACACTAAAAATCCAGGAAACATCCATCTTAAACTTCAAACACGTTGCACTTCACAGCCGAATCTCTTTTCTCTCTCACCTTAATACTGGGTATCTACAAATGTCTAAAAATCAAAAGCGTTGCCTTAGCAGATCTGCCTTTAATGAGCTATGCAATTGATATATGCTTCAGTACGTATCTGCACACGTCATGCGGAATTGCTTTGGAGAGTCTCAGTAGCTATATCCTTAGGATTTCCAGATGCCAGGGCAAATGCCATACATCTTGAAATTTCAAACATATGGCAAAAACCTTAAGGAAAAAACTGTAGAGTTGCCAAAAACTATGAAATAGTAGTCACTGCCAAAAGCAGTAACACTGACAGGCACCATATTAGAAGATGAGTACTAGAATTCAGGTTTTAACATCTCCTTAAATGACCGTATGATTTTATTAATAAAGTAAAGACCATTTAATATGCAGGACTGCATAATGGTGAATTTGGGGGTTTGCTTACTTTGCT
The DNA here is from genome assembly GCA_009819775.1 of Phoenicopterus ruber ruber. Classification (NCBI taxonomy): domain Eukaryota; kingdom Metazoa; phylum Chordata; class Aves; order Phoenicopteriformes; family Phoenicopteridae; genus Phoenicopterus; species Phoenicopterus ruber. The sequence continues at coordinate 4,195,761 of CM020229.1, read as the reverse complement.
CTTTTCCTCCTCTTTAAAAACAGGAACATTCCTCAGGTACACTGTTTAATTGTCTAGAAGAGACTTGTGCAATGGCATGCTTACTTGCTTCTTCAGCTACAATAAGAATGTAGAGCTTTGTTTCTTAATTAAATTAATGATGGAAAGCTGTGTAAAAACATTACCACATATGCAAAGTCAAAAAATATAACAATGATGCAGTGAATATAGTAAAAGTATTCCATACTGTACCCATTTGACTTAAAATAAATGATTTCTGATTAGACTCATAAATTACCGAACATGTCTCCACTAGTTGTCAGGAGTTATCAGATAACATAAACTTTACATGGAATCGGAACTAATTTCTACATAGTGCTACTGCAGTAAAGGCTTGCAACAACAATGGCAGACATATCATTAAATGGGCAAATGTAGAACATAATTAAATTAACTGATAATCATCTCTCTCCTTCTATCCAGACTAATTTAATGCACTTGCAAATGTAATGAGGTTCACTGAATTGAAAAATACTGTGGAAATAACAGAAACAAGATTAAATTAATTGCAAGACATACTGATAAGAAAGCTTGTTTCAAATTATGTGAAGAACATTTCTAAAAGTCATTAAAAGTCTAGTCACATATCATGCACCTTGATGACAAATAACACGTTTTAAATTATTTTTTTTACCAACTGGAATATCCGCTGTGTTTCATATAACCATATGCTAATCAGTTAGTGTTCTCTCGTCTTCAGGTAAATAAACATGTGAAAAACACTTGGGCAGTAAAAATTAAAATCTGGCCAACAACCGAAATTATTTCTACTCTAGTCATTTCCATGCAATTTCATATTATAAAATTTAAGATTGAGATGTACTGAATGCATTTATACCTTGCAGCCTCTTGGCTGAAAAACTACCTTTTTTCCCTAAGAAACCAGAATGTAAATTTCTGCAAATAGGAATAAAGCATTCATTTTGAATACAAAATAATCAACTCTTAGTTCTGCCTGGAAGTCTTCTAGACCATGCAACATCTCTGAAGCAAGATCAAACATACATCAACCATCGTGAAAGATTTTTATTGACTTTTTTTCTTAAAAAACTGAAGTGACAGGAATTCCACCATCTCTCTAGGTACCCTGTCCAAATACTTAACTGCATTTGATGCTATAATTTAAGAATAAGGAAATCATTATAGAAAAATACATTAGACATTTTAGATAATTTAATTGAAATGAAACATTGTCTAGTACGCGCCAGCAGCCTAAAATTTCAAACACTAGTGGGAGCTACAAGACATGCAGTGTCAAGTATTTTAGTAGAATTATATCAAGTAATTCCAAATTTATACTTTCTTACCAAGATAACAACAAAGGATTTACACTAGTGTACAATGACAGGCCGCTGAAGCTTACGTTCCCCCGACACTTCTGACAGCACTGTATTCCAAAGGGCAAACAGAGGGCTTTAATAAGGGTTTCTTGGTTTAACATTGAAAAGCAGACAATGATAACTGTAACTTGTGATTTCTGACCAGCAATAAGCTGCAATGAAGAGAGTAACACAAAATCATAGCTAGCTAAGACAGTCTCTGAGCTAGAGAGTAAAGGAGAAGGGAGCAATATATAGAGTAACAGAGTAATAATCTTTTAACATGCAGGGCATTCTGGTCCTAAACCACAGGTTCAAAGTAGACACTTGGAAGAAGGTGAGAATTCCACTAACATCAGCTTAGTCGATGAAATGGAAGCCAAACAATGAAGAGACTCAAAAGTCAGAAAATTTTGATGACACTGAACTTCTTTCATGTTCTTGTTCTTTCAAAGGCCTTTGTACAAAATTATCCAAACGATGTTGAGTCATTTTTTTCAGGCCGAATTCATCTCACCCGGCTTTAACTGTCTACGAGTTAGCTATGCCACCTAAGCTAGTCCTCTTCTATTGTTAACAGAGACAGATCTCCACTGAGAAGTACCCTTTCTGTTGATACCACGAAGAAAGGAGCTTGAATAGCTAGTCAAGAGCACGTGCTAATATGCTCGAACTTAAACCTCATCCTGTTTGTACCGTAATTATCCCTTCCTTTGGGTGTCTTTTAGATACTTTAAGTATTTGTATGGAGTTCTATCTCATTTTTCTAGTTTCTATATTTTTATAAACACCAATTGGTTATGAACTTTAACAAATATCACTCATGGGACTTCCTATAGTAAAATTGGTCATTATTCAGTAAATATTACATTCTTAAGGAAGAGAAAGGTAATTGTGAAATGAAAGGTGTATGGATATAATTAGAGAGAATTCTAGGACAGTTTATGTAGTTATGAATAATGCTTCAAAGGGAAACTCACTGTTTATACTGTATATATTTCTTGTTACTTATAAAAAGCAAGCATTATACTGGTAACAGATGGTTTCTCAAGGTGGCCATATACAACTTTATGTTCTATTTTCAACATGCCTTCAATATAACTTTAGTTCCAAAAGGATCTGGTCCTCAGATCCATTAAAAACTGGCAATAGAGTAGGAATTGGTGTTAATTAGTCTGGGCTTTCTCCCAAATCTCTACCAATTAAACAACAAGTGTTTGGTGCTATTAAGCTTACACGTTATAAATCTTTATCTGCATAACATTATTAGAAAATGGAAGAGGAGGGAAACAGTGGGGTAGGGAAACAGTAAATAACAATGAATACAGCTGAAATTTTAAAAAAAAAAAAGAAAAGAAAAATCAGCTGCTTCTTTTTCTTCCCCTCTAAGCTTATCAGCACAAGTAGGCATTTCAAAACTCATAACTCTGCGTGAGATGAATATTACGATTTTAGGATTAAAACTACATTTTAAATGTCATGTAAGAGGGCAGACAAAACTGAATTCTCAAAGGGTGATGATTTTCCCACACTCTCATGTATTAATTGTAGCATTTATAGCATAAGATAGTGAATCCAGAAGAAAAAAAAAAATGCTTTCTAATCTTATTCAAGACAAAAATGAAATTTGGAAACTTGTATGAGAAATAAGAAGCCTAATACAGAGCACTGAAATGAAATACTAAACACAAAATAGTTTTATGTTCAGGTAGCCAGCTGTATGAACAAAGCATATGCTTTAAAGTGTTGGCTCAGATGATGACCCATCCAGTTCAGTATCTCGTCTCTCCCTGTGGTCATACCAGAGGCTTTAAAGAAAGATAGAAACAAATACCCTCTGTTTCCCATACCTATTTTTTTCTCCAAAACAGTTGAATAACCTAGTCCTGAGACAAAACATTTATTTACATGTACTTAAACTCGATACAAATGTTTACAGGGAAAAGTCCATCATAATACATTCTAAGCAGAAGCAAAGTACGTCATTTTTTAAGAAATATTCCCAACTCTACCAACATATCCAAGGACAGTGATTCCACAGCCTCCCTAGGCCCTTGCTCCAGTCTTTGTGTAACTTCTTTGTCAAGATTTTTTTCCTAATATCTGAGAAGAATTTCCTGTGTTGCAGCCTGCGTGCATTACCTCTCAGCCTTTCACCGTGCACTTCCAGGGAGTCTGGCTCAATCTTTTGTACACTATTAGCTAGCTAACAAAATACCATCTTAGTCTTCTAAACAAACTCAGTTCTACTGAGTATACAATGAATGTATACCTCTGTGGGACTCCAGGAAAAAAGGAGAAGGGGAGGAAAGGACAGCAAGGGATTTTATGCCTGGAGTCATTTCTTGGTCATGAGCAAGTGCACAAAGATACAGTATTAAGCCCCCAGCCACTCCCTGGCAAGTTCAAGCACTGTACAAGAGAATATAGACCCAGGTGATGCCCCTCTTCCACTCCGGGACAGCCACTGGTCCGATTCTGGAATTGGAGTATTTCTTCATTTTGCAGGAAAGGTAATCAATTACGAATAGGAAGCTTAAGAAGAATGACAGATGCGTTTCAGAAACAAGTAAGCAGTGGCAAAGGCAGCAGAGATAGAAGGCAATAAATCGCATTACAGCAACAGAGGCTCCTCACAAGCTTTGATTAGTCTTCACTGGCTTCCCTGCCAGATATATCATGGCCAGAACCGGTCAGAGGGTAAATTTGTATGAGAACAGGAAATAATTGCCTAACAATAACAACATAATGGTCACCTCAGTTTTTTAAAGATGATGAAATGTCCCTATCCAGCTGGAGAGAAGATAATTTTGGCTAACGTTCAGAAAGCAAATGTGGGTTATGCTGGACCAATGGAGAAAGGATGAACAGCCAATCTAATCACTGGCAGCTCTTTTTCTCAGACATCCAATAAAGGGACGTTTTGCACACACGTATTTTTGATAAACCTGAGTTGAAAATGCAAGACAGGAATTTACTAAAGTAGCAGAAAAAAGTGAGTTTTGTGCATATTCACTTTTAGAAAGTGATAAAAAACCTCCTCTACCAAAGCTCTGCTTCTATGCAGGAAGACAGGAGGATCTCAACATGAGAGAGGACCAAGGCTGCAGCTGATGCCCAAATAGATCGAAACAAATGGAGAAGGGATGACAATAAAACATTGCCGAGTTACACCAAGATAGTTTCAAATAATGTCAATTACTTAACTTGCAGCCCAATAAAATCACGCCCTCACGTTCATTTTGATTTTTTTAATACATCTTGAGACACTGATATGCTTATTCCTGGAATAGCATATAACTAGGAACATAACTGTAGAATTCTTTGTCTTTCTGAAGAAAACATAACGTGTAGTCTGCTTGAAAACTACTGCTACTCATCAGCTCATATCTGCAATAAATATGTATGCACATATACATGTATGCACACATGTGCCATGGTTTAACCCCAGATGGTAAGCAAACACCACGCGCCGCTCGCGCACTACCCCCCCTCCCCAGTAGGGGTGGGAGGAGAATGGGAAGGAAGGAAAACTCCTGGGTTAGAGAAAAACAATTCATCAGGATAGCAAGAAAAAGATAATAATATAGTAACAATGATAATAATAATAAATATCATAACAGAATATAAAACACGATGCCAATTCTCACACCCCATGACTGATACAGCCGTCCCGATCAGCAGGCAGGGAGCAGGGGTATTTCCCAGTAGCGATCCCAGAACAGCAAGTTCCAGAGAGAGCAAGTGAGGGAACAAAACCCGCCGCATGAACGAAAAAGTGACAAAAGTTACAACAACAAAAAAAAGGGGGGGGGGGGGGTGGGGGGGGGGGGGGGGGGGGGGGTGGGGGGGGGTGGGGGGGTGGGGGGGGGTGGGGGGGGGGGGGGGGGGGGGGGGGGGGGGGGGGGGGGGGGGGGGGGGGGGGGGGGGGGGGGGGGTGGGGGGGGGGGTGGTGTGGGGGGGGGGGGGGGGGGGGGGGGGGGGGGGGGGGGTGTGGGGGGGGGGGGGGGGGGGGAAGAAGGGCCGGCCCACCCGCCCCCCACTTACACTGGGCATGCTGTTCTGGTATAATACTCTCTTTGGCCAGTTTGGGTCACTATTCTGGCTCTCTCCTCCCAGGGTTTTTGCACCTGCACATCAGCAAAACCTGGGAAGCTGCAAAATGTCCTTGGTCACTGAGCAACTAATACATCAGTGTGCTATCAACATTCCTCACATACTAAATCCAAAACACGGTAGCTGCTGGAAAGAAATGAGCTCCGTCCCGGCTGAAACCAGGACAATATATAAAGCATGACTTCTAAACAAGTAGAGAGATAGCTAACTACTGGAATTTCTGTATACGATGATAGCTTTAACCCCTTAACAGATGTCTTATAGAAAGACAGTATTTGTGAAAATACAAATTGCTGAACTTGATATGTAGCTATTTGGGCCATTTAATTATTTTCAAGATCAGAAAGCAATATTGGATGTCTAATTGTCCTCTGACTTTCAGTTTTCAATCGACTGAATTTATAGATCTACTGAATTTGTGAAGCTACAAAATAAAAATAATGGCACTAATGAAAGTATTCTTTTGATACATCCACCTTTCTTCACCAAACCGACTTAAAACCAAGCATTGAAACAATTACAGAGATGAACACATCACAGTGAATGAATGCTACAGTACCTATGTCAAAAATCACCTTCAGATACAATTGTATAGATGGACTTTAGAGACAATATATCTAGAAATAGACTGGGGTTTCACTCCACCTGTATGACAGAAAGAGTCTGATTAAAAAAAAAGCAAACGTTAAACTGAAAACATCACTCTATAAAGAGAAAACAAGAAGGCAAGCGAAAATATAACTTTTGGAATAAACCTAAAAATTCATATATAAAACAGTGAGAATTTAGTAAGGTTTTTTTTTTCTTTTCTATACTGATTTCCTTGTAGAACTTACTATCTTGGTATAATTTAAAAAATGGCAAAGTGGCAGGTGTTTTGAAGGGCCAAGACAAAAGAATTGTTTTGCTGTCTGGTTTTTATGAACTGTGGTAACCTCAGTATACATTGCCTTTTTTTTTTTTGAGTTCACATGTGTGTACATGCCTATTTGTGTATGTATGTGTGTGCACACAGTAAAGATACAGATATCCAGATTACAAGGAAATGACCACAGAATTTGAAAAAAAAAAGTGCAGAGAAGGGATGAATGCAGTAGCTGAAAACAAAATACACCGAAAAAGAAGCCTAAACAGCTGGTACTTCACAAAAATTATATTGATGACAAACTCAATTACTGATTCAGAGAAGCGTTCGGAATGATAAGAAACCAGCCTGGGTGTATCACAACAGAGACGCATACAGCAAGTGCAAACTAGGTGTTTTATAAAGGCATAGGCATATGTAACAAGTGTATTCAAAAAGCAATCTGTCAGAGCTTTTAAATACAAAAGTACCACCTTTTTTTCAGCGAACCCCTGAACCATGAATCTCTGGCAGCTGGGAGAGAATTCTGGGGAAATTTCACTACATGCAACCTGTTGTTCTACCCTCCCATAGCTACCCAGATGGGCGAGCAAATGGAGGGGGGGGGAAGAACATTTAAAATGACAAATACATTAATGGAACCAAGATTCTACACTCATTTGAATCAATGTGAAGAATTCTTTGGGAATTGAAAGGATAAACTCAAAAACCCTTTCCCAGGAAACTAAAATCAGATCTGCTCTTTTCTGAGGTAATCTTCGCATTTGAGTTTTGTTCAGATTGAGAGAGTATATTCAGGATTGCCCTCAGGATGGGCCAGAGCAGCAACTGCTATAACCTGCTTGGGGATCTCTGGTCTCTTAAAAGTCAGAGAACCATTTTACTTTCAAGTCAGGAGTCTAACTTACAACTCAACGGATAAGCAGAAAGACAAGGACAGCTGAAAAGGTCAGTTAGTGCTTGCTACATACTTAAATAATAAACTTACACCTCATGAAGCTGACGACTTTCCTCGTCTATTTCTTGAAAGGACGCGCACTTCTTGGCATAAATAGCATCAAAACTCTGGAAAAGAACTTCAGCTCAGAACCCCTGCACATTCAGGGAAGCCAATGTAGCTACACACCGACAGTGGAGCTACACTGCTCCAGCGTGGGTCCTTCCCAGGGCTGGCAGTCCAAGCCACAGCTCCTTGAGGGCACCGCTCCAGCGTGGACTCCTGCGTGGGCTCACATCTGCTCCGCCATGTCTCCCCACAGGCTGCTGGGGAAGCTCTGCCCCGGCGCCCGCAGCACCTCCCGCCCCTCCTCCTGCTCTCGCCCAGGCGCTCGCAGGGCTGGTTCTCACACCGTCGTCCCCACTCCCGGCTGCCCGGGCAGGGCTCTGCCCTTTCCCCAACGCGCTTCCCCAGCGCCACCAGCCTCGCTGAGGGCTCAGCCGGGCCCTGCGCTGGGCGGCTGGAACCGGCGGGAACCGGCCGTGTCCGGCACGGGGCAGCCCTGGCCTCTCCTCACAGAGGCCCCCGCAGCCCCGCTGCCCGCGCCTGGGCACCCCGTGCCATTGACAGAACCCAAGAACCTGCCTCAAGTTGTGCTTGTAAAACGTGTCAGGAGATCACAGACGCCTACATCACCTGTAACATACAGCCATACATGTCCAAAATACAAAACCCAACAAAAACCCAGAACGAAATACTTGCAAAGGATCTTTCAGAGTATTTCAATATAATTAGCCAGAGCTCCCAAACACAAATATTGAAGTTCAATTTCTTTTTTAATTAGTAAAATTTAAAGATAAATAACATCCTTATTTTAATATAATCTATCAAAAAGAACATCATTAAATTGTTTTGGTTGTTTTATTGCATGCACTATCCCGGACAGTTTATCTGCTATGCGCTTTATGAAATCTCAGCCAGGCCTCCAAGATTAAGTTTGTTCTCAACGTTCACAAAACATCGCCTCATTACATTTTTTTTTTTTCAGTACTACAAATCTTTCCACTAACCTGACAGCCAAGCATAACGCACAGAAAAGACGCCTCAGGAGAGATGTGAAGAAGCTGGTGTGGAAAACTTGTGTATATCCTACAATAAATCTACTGCTTACATATCATAAACCATACACAATTAGAGTTTTAATGAGGAATTGCAGCTGCAAGATTATTTGTGCTCAGTGTTTATCATAGGATGGTATCATTCTCATAAAGACAGCTTATGAGAGCAACACTGTAAATAATTTTTTGCCATCATTTCTTCAATATACACTGACAAAATTTCAGTTCATGTAAATATCAAAATCTATTCTAAATATAGTAGTTTAAAAAGCTCTCTTTTTTTAGAGAATTGTTTTTTAAATGTTTCTTACCCCTCTGTCCTGTCAATTAACATAGGATTTACTGGAACTCTAATTATGGAGATGTTTTTCACTCAGTGCGTGTGAAGGCATGCATGCAAATACATTCTTGTCATATTAATCCTAATTGCTAAATTCGGAAGTGATTTAGGAAATATTAACACACTATCATTGTATTTCTCAACTAATTTTCAAAATCAGATTATGGTTTTTGCTAAGGATAGCTCCTGTAAGCCACTGAAGGCAACAACTATGCTGTGTTGTTTCAAAACGTCAGTCTGATGAAGCATATATTTTTTTTTTAATTTGTTTTATTCAATCACAAAAGGAAGAAACAGTATGTCACTTCATATTAGAAACATGTTTGGGCCCCTAATCTCAAACCTATTACTTCCAAGTACCGAGGGAAGGTTCAGGGAAGAGGTCCTTTATTCTAACTGCAGTTAAATTGGCTCAGCAATTTCTTAACATCCCAGAATGAGCAAATTATGAAAGGTTCCCTTTTTATTTCTTCCCTATGCCTACTATAAATACTTCTAACTATTGTGAAGACTTAAGTTTATTTGCATTGATGCATCTTGGGTTAAGAATGAGAACACAGTAATCCAATTTCAACAAAGCATGTTCCCAGAAGGAATAAGCCATTCATCAACCAGCACTGTTATATCTAGGAACTATTCTAGATCCCCAGTATATTTAAAAAAAAATTCCTTTGGACAGATAATAGCATGTGCCCCTATAGAAATGCAGATGGAGAACTGGTATCGCAGCAGCTACTAAAACGGAAAGAAAAATCTTTGTCGGCAGTGGTAACCACACAGCACTCTGCCGTGAATCTAACTATTGCAGAGCACGCTGAACGCAGGGGCCCTCCAGGAGTTCTTCAGCAAGCCCCAACGGTCAAGCTACTTATATTTATTAAGTACTCAGCGTTGCACCTGCTGTCCAAGGGAATATTGTTTGCAATATTTTGCTCTAGGCACGTTATCAGTGAACCTCAGAATGCCAGTGAGGTTCTCTGCTCTGCCTTCTCTCATCTTGAAAGAAAAACAAACACCTACCTAAATTAAACTCTTCCACTCTGTATAATATTTCTATAAATTGTTACAGAAAAGAGGTAAGTTCTGAAAGACAGATAAAGAAATACATTATCATCACACTAGGACAACAGGTACACTGAGTTTAAATATCTATGTAAGACTTCTGGACACCAATACATTTAAGAATACACTTTAACTGCCAGCCTACGTAATGTGTCTGTTATATATTAAATTCACTCCTTCATTGAGTTAAAAAGGAGCCCTAATTTGTGACTGGTTTCTTTATGTGCAACTTCCATTTAAATCAAATCTGCTAGCTTGTATCTTTCTTTGTACTCTTTCTTTTGCCATATAAAGTATATCTTAAAACAAAAACCAACAACACAACCAAACGAAACACCAAAAAAGACAAACAAAAAACAACGCTAAATTGATTTAGGGTTTTCAAGTTCTACCTTTTAAAAAATAGAATTTACATTTTGACAAGCAGTAAAAATGCTAGCAATCAGAAGCTTACTAGGACCGAGACGTAAATTATAGTCAATCATGGCTCAGAAGTTTTTGAAGTATTTATTCAGTATTCATAAGCAGGCAATTATTGTCACAAACTTGTCTGTATCCAAAATACTCTTTTCTAAAATGCATTTTTCTTATTCTGACTTCATTGTAAGGTCTTCTGTGTACGCGTCACCTCAGTTGTGTTCCTGATTATTATTATCAAACAAATCATACTCTCCATGAACAAAAAACAAATTTCCTCTGATGGAGATTGCCGTTTCATTAGTTTGGCTTTCTTTTATACAATGCGTAATCATCCACGTTCTTTCACCATATGACCCATTGTCAAATGGTGAATTTAAACCTTGTAATTGTATTGGATTGTAGAGAAGGTCTGGTTAAGATATTCAGATTTGGCCTATTAGTCCCATCTGGTACTGATTTTCCAAGAATTGATGACATATTTGTAAGCAATATTACTGTCCTTCACATTAAATTACACTGTGTCGTCACTACTGATCGCTTAACATCTATCACACCTATCAACTATCAAATGAAAGAAATTAACTTACCTATCAAAATCTAGCATCTATCAAATTAAGACAATGCAGGGTTTTGAGAGAATGCTATCTACTTCTTGCAGAAAATATGAATGCATTGCACTGCGGACCAAGTAAAATAAGTAGTCTTTGAGAGACAAAAAAAATTCTAAAACCCACCACAAAGCACTACGGAAAACAGGAAACACAAAATATTCTGCTATTTCTGGGAAAAAGAAACTCCTTATCAGGACTTTTAAAACTTGTTAGATCCATGCCTTCAACACACTTGCTGATACAGCCTTAAAAGCTATCGATACATCACAATCAGCCGAGAGCGGAACAGAGATGGAGTGTTTGGATGCGGAGCCCTCATCTCCAGTACCTGCAGGAAGCTAAAGAAGGTCATGAAAAGCCACGTATCACCAGTGCGTGGTCACCTGTGGGTTTCTCTTTCCTGAAATCTTTTACTGGATCTTGTTAGGTGTCGTGTTCTGCCAAGAAGGTCAAGGTTGGAAGTGCTGCTGACTGATGCTGATCCTGTCATCACCCCCTTCCTCAGAAGAATATCATATTGCTGCTTGCTTTTCCGTAAGTTAAGGACAAATGAGCCCCCCTTCCTGCAGACACAGTTGCAGTCCTGTCAGTGACCTTCCAGAGCTCTCCAGATAAAAGAAACTGCAGGTTGTTCACAGTAGTGACGATGGGAAGGAGCCTGAACTGGAGTTACAACTGTTTTTCTTTTATGTGTGCTAGGTTTGATTTTCTAGTGCCTGGATGTGCATATAAAGGCTACATGTGTTAAGGTGTTAAAATGAAGCCGTTGCATGTTTTTAAAACCTGATACTCACAACCTGAACTTATCTAACATTACTATTTTATTTTTAAAACTGAAATAAATGCAAATATGCATTTTTTAAAAGCTTTAAGGATCAATAAATTATCAAAAAGGTAAAAACAAGTAAAGGTTCGCCTTGTTTCATCAAGCTGTCCTTAAATAGCACGGGTGGATTGAAGACATCTTGTAACATACTCCACATATTTAGGCTAACTTTTGCTATGGTAATATTCTCTATTAGAAATATAATTCTATTTCACTTTTACTGGGAACAGACCAGGTTCCTGTCACCACCTGAAGGGATTCTTCTCTACAGAGAACGACGGCAGATACACATACAAAATATATTGCAAAATATATTCGGGACATAGGAATCTTCTGAAGCACCTGTTAAGGTCAGGAATTCAAATCTGTTCTCTGTGGTTGAGCAATTTAGTCTTTCTGCAGCTTTGGAACAATGTTTTCTAAGAAATTAATGTTTTCTTTGAAATAGCTCAAAAAGAAAAGATACAGTACAAGCAGATACCGATTTCTGACTTCTCACCTCATGAGGAGCACCCTCCACACCTAATTTAGCCACAGCTAGGCTAGTCTCTATAGCAGACACTCACGGAGCCTTCCTTCAAGCAAAAAGCTTGTTTTTGCAAAACACACCATGATTTCTAAATTAACCCTTTTTCCCCTCCAATCTATTAATATCCTGGTTGCCCATAATTATTGCCTTAATAATTCATCATATTGCTTTAAATCCTGTGAAACAGGATTTACACTGATTACCTGGAACAAGACCTACAATTGTCCTGGGATTAAACAACCAAAGGTGTAGTACTTTCATTGCTGTTGCAATAAAAGCCTTTCTAAAGTGGAATAACTAACTCCAGAGAAAAAAATAGCTAGTGGCTGCATACCTTCTAGCCATTTACTATATGAGTAAAAGAATACTTCTACCTCCATTAACACTACTTCAACCTCAATTCTTAAGATTCTTTTTTAAAATTAAAAAAAAAAGGCAAACCCCCCTTTTATTTGCATAGGAACAACCCAACATATTGCAAAATACCGTGATAAATTTATGTCTGTGAAACAAAAGAAAAAAACCTTTTTTTGCCCATGTTATGATTTTTATTGTTCCCTCAAAGACCTTCCCTCTGCTTCCTATCACAAAATATTGCAAAAATATTTTTATGGCAATCCTTTCCTTTCCCTTACGCTACAGTTTCTCCCACAATTTTGTTCTGCAGACTGAACCCTACGCCCAGTGGCAATAAGCTGCCTGATGATATATATATAGGCAACAACAAGGGATGTCAGAAAGATGCTCAGGTTGAGGTTTTCATTTTCTCTCACAAACATCAGGGCTGAAAATGCCACTGCCCCAGTAACCACCAATGCTCTGTCCTTTACCTTTATTTAACCATGATCATACTGGTGTGTTATTCAAATTCTATATTAAAATTGTGTTGTACTACTGTGTGGACAAACCTTCACAAGGTGGTAGTCACCTGCACATATTATGCCTACACACATACCTAGGAAACAAAAGCACACCTAATGCACGTGCTTGACAGCTGAAGTCGGTAAAACAATGACACATTCACAAAAATATTGAAAGGAGATAAAAAGAATGGGTTATTGACTAGCTTGTACAAATTTTGTAATTCAAAGATATTGAGATTTATACCTGTCAAATCCTGTAATAGAGTGAAGAAGAAGTGGGTCAAAGAATCATTATGCATTTTTTTATAATTCATAATTGTACCACAGTCTGACGTTGTGAAAGCTGGCACAAAAAGTGAAATACAAAGTGTCGGTAACAAAGCTGTGAAATGAGACTATTTTGGTAAAGTTTGGGTTTTTTTCTAATATTTTTTGCTAAAACCCTTAAATACTTGAAGAACAGCTATTAACACAAATGCCAAAAACACTTTTAGTAATTAGTGTGTTTATATCGTGCTTGTAGGGAAGGAATAACATTTCATAATAATCTCCTTGTGAGGGGTGTCGTGGTTTAACCCCAGGCGGCAACCAAGCACCACCCAGACGCTTGCTCACCCCCGCCCCAGTGGGATGGGGAGAGAATCGAAAAAAAACTCATGGGTTGAGACAAAGACAGTTTAATAGGACAGCAAAGGAAGAGAGAATAATAATAATAATGATAAGAGAATATACAAAACAAGCGATGCACAATGCAATTGCTCACCACCCGCTGACCGACGCCCAGCCCGTCCCCGAGCAGCGATCTCCCCTGGCCAAATCCCCCCAGTTTCTATACTGAGCGTGACGTTACGTGGTCGGGAATATCCCTGTGGCCAGCCTGGGGCAGCTGTCCTGGCTGTGCCCCCTCCGGGCTTCTTGTGCCCCTCCTCGCTGGCAGAGCATGGGAAGCTGAAAAGTCCTTGACTTAGTGTAAGCCCTGCTCAGCAACAACTAAAAACATCAGTGGGTTATCAACATTATTCTCATCCCAAATCCAAAACACAGCACTATACCAGCTGCTAGGAAGAAAATTAACTCTATCCCAGCCTAAACCAGGACAGAGGGTAATTTTTCACGCTGCAATTCCAGCTGCATCATAGATTTAACAGATAGGCTTGTAATTGTTAAAAACATAACTTTCACTAATAGTGAATTTACCACTGAAACATCAAAAGCCAAAACACCAGACATTTATACAGACAAAATGCGTAAGTTAGAAGGTGAAATCTATTATACATATTCCCTACTCTGAACTGATGCTAGGGGCTATAACAGCCTTCCTTACTCCCAGTGCGTTTTCATCATATACGTGGCTTGCAAAGGTTTTAGGACATGAAATCTTTTACAAAAACATGAATTTAATTGTCACAGTTCTGGGGCTTTTCTGACTCCTTAGTAGCCCCAAGAGGCAGCCCACTCAAATTTCAAGCCTCCAACCATAACCTTTCTTAAGCTCTCTCCCACCAGACGGAGGATTTGGGTTGCAATTCACTTTTACTACTGCAGCAAACCTGACACTAGTTCAGCATTTGCGATTCTCGACTGTGTAAGAGACAACACTGTTGACTGGCAATAACAACTCAATTGACTTTCCCAGAACAGAGCATGAGCTATTTAGGACAAGCCCAGGACAGAGAAAACAGATATATCTACACGTTCTCCAAAGTTTACCTAGTACCATGCATTGGCTGCTTATAATTCTGTCAGGCTAAGAAAAAATATCAAATAACACACTCTTTGTTCCCATCAGCGTGTTTTCATTTCATGACATTTCTTGGTTTAATATCCTCGCTTTTACCAGACTATTTTATGTAATGCTTCATTTTTAATTTCAAGGCTTGCTTTATTTGGTATACACCAGGTAATATCAGGGCTAGAGTCCTCTAGAGTTTATCAGTTTGAGATTTCAATTAGTTATGTCCATCATCTTTTCCACACAATGATTTCACTGTTTTTGCAGGAGCTCACCCAGAGAACCAGAATACAATCTCTGGTCCATCTAAACCTTTACAAACCTGATACAGTAGCCTCGAAGATATAATCACTCCCTATTACATTGATACAAGTGGCGTTATGGAATCTGCACAGACACTTTTTCTAGAACGTCACTTCAGTTATTCTCTGCTTGGATGCTAAGCCACCCCTGAAATGGGTAAGATTTGATCTTCTTTTCCAAAATAGTATGACACATGCAGAAGTCCAGATTTAAAATTTTAGTTTTGCTGGGAAGAAGCCTGCTCCACAACATTTCTTTTGAGTAAGTTTAAATAACTTCTTGGTTCACTTGCTCTTCATCACAGTTTAAAAACATCTAGGATAGTATCAATATGGGGGTGAGTTGGCAGAGGGGGAGAGTGAAAGAAGGGGGGAGAAAAGGAGACAAAGAAAGAAAGGAGGAGAGGGAGGAGGAGACACAATTCCCATAAAATAAATACAGAAGTCTGATACTTCACAGTAAACATACACAAGACAAACTGTCCATCATAGTGGAACAAAGAAGCAGGCTTTGGAGTTTATATTAATTGGCATGGCAATTAATAAGACATATAGCACATGGTAAAATCAGTTCTGCCATCTGTGTCAACTGTCCCCAAGTGGAAGGAATGCATGTTTGCTATGTTCATCAGTATTAAGATTGCTACTCCACGCCAGGTCTTACTTTATTAGCTCCCATTAGTTCCAGTGCTAAAAAGCTACCAGTATTTCTATTTAAAACTTCTCATAACAATACCAAAAAGTCCAAACAACAATAACAAGAACACAGAGTGCTGGATTTTGTGGATAACGTTATTACCTTCAGGGCAATTAATATCCTATGTTGCGTTTGTAAAAATTGATTTTCATAATTATTACAAATTATTACATTTGTTAAAAATGCTGCATATAATGTAGGTTATACAGTGGCAGAAGTACCGAGTGGCTTCTCTGAAGTGTATTAAAGATCTGAGACAGAAAAAAGTAAAATACACTTCAGTTTAAGATGAACATCAAGATCATAATAGCAAGAAAAATCGTTTCTCTTAAATTCCTAAATAATCGCAGGGTTTTTTATATAGGCTTCTTTTCTCTGCATCTTCAAAGACCCTGTACTAATGACTCCAGTCAAAGGGAGCAGTTATATCCAGTACAATCAGTCACACCATTTTATAAACACTAATCTGAATTACTTCCAATCACCAAGATCAACCTGTTTGGCTTGAAATTCACATCTGCCCTCTCCTTGCTTGATGGTGAGCCACAGGAAAACGGCTGGCGTCCACCTTCAAGAAAGTCAAGAGTTCGCGTGACAGCCGCAGGCCAGAACGCTGTTTCGCAGGTCGGCACAGCGACGCACGTATACAGAGTCCTCCTGTCATCACTAGGAACTGCTCCTCTTCCACATCCGTTGCTTACGGCACTGGGTATGCATTATATACAGATGTGTGTATGATCTTTTGTAAATCCACTTCTTTCTTTTCCATGATAGTTGTGTTATCTCGGTAATACTAGTTATTTGGAGACAGATTTATTAAGATTTTTGTGGTAGCCTCTGTATCTCAGGAATCATGAGGCAATTGATTTTCCTATTGCATTTATTAGTGCGATAGCAAGAGATTCAAATAAAACTCCCTCACACTGTGAGCAAAACAAACCTCTGAGAAAGCACAAGAGAGATGATTTACTTTCATGAGTGAAAAGCTACTTTGTGGGAGCTCCTGTAGAACTTCCCACTTAATGAGTCACACAGCAGTCACAGGGACTTGTCATAGAATTTACTTCTACAAACACCAAAGGACAACTGTCTTTAAATCAGACATGTTAAATGCACCATGTTTTCTCTTCAAAAGCAGTTATGTTCTGTAACACCTACACATCCAGAATAAATTAGCTTTCTTATTCAGTGGTGTCAACAATGCTAAGCCCCAGAGAAAAAGTGAGAAAAATTAATGCTAGCCTCTGCCAAAATACTTATTAAATACACTTTCTTACAGATGCTTCCCTTGTTGAAAGGCTGTTCGGTGCCATACAAAGTATGGAATAACACATAGTCTCTAATAAGGTATTTATGCTACTGAGCAGTAATTTGGAAATTGCCCTTAATTTTTACTTACTGTTCATTGAAGCAATGTTCAACAATACTAAATAAAGGAGGAAAATAATTATCTGTTAAACTTTTCTCTGCACAAAGCCTACTGCCGAACACCTTAGAAGAATCTAATCTGAGGTCAAAAAGGTGACTCTGCTATTATGTATTTAACTGCTGACCACCCCATTAAGACTGTCAATAAAAGTATCTAATAGCGTCAGCTGTGACGCCGGTTTTGTGTAGCAGGCATCTGCCCATTACAGCTGGATAGAAAACCTCCACTCATTTCATACATGCAACTGAAGAGCTGTCATCTGGTAACAAATTTTTATTACTACCAGGAGTGTATTTGAATTCAAAGTAATGACCTGGAAGTACAAAATTCCATATTCTGTAATCCCACAAGCCGTGCAATTCTCCCTCTTAAATTACTATTGAATATCTATATAGCTTTCTCTGCTGTTCCTGTTTTAATATAATGCTATAAACAAACCTCCTTAGCGAGCAGGGTCATGGGAAGATTTACAGTTCTTTTTCACAGGACTGCAGGTGAATTTATTTTACCCAATATATCCATTTAGATCTATTTTGCTCAGAACATTATTCTTACAAGACAACTTAGCAAATTCTTCAGCATCAGACAGAAGTCGGACTAAGTGGTGCAAAGATGACAAGGTGTCCTGCACGACCTTAATCGGAAGTTTAAGTGCAGGAGAGAACTGAACCTAGAGCCACTATCACAACTGCCTTTTTTAAATGTGCTCAGGCGTGTTTTTCTCACCAGACTGACACCGAGTCCTCTGGATTTCATTCAGCAAGGAGGAGGATTGGAGCAATGTACTGAAACAAAGCAGCGTCGCTCACCAAAACCTCAATGTACTACCTGAGAAAGCTCTGGGCGCCCTGTAATGACAATGGACAATGTCATTAATGTGAACGGTATATCAAGTTTTATAGATAGATATAGTACATAGGCGTGTTACTGAATACAGGGCACACCCATCCTAAATCAAGGCATCATGGTCAAGGGCGCTAGCCTTCACATGCCCTTACCCTTCTGTTTATATACATATCAACCCCCAATTTGCTTTTTCTGTCATGCATGGTGTCTCACGTACACATGCACGGCTCTATCATAAATCTCACTAACTAACTATAATTTCCAAATTATTTAACCCATCTCAAATCCCTATATACTAGCCATGAGTTAATAAAGTAACCCATCTTTATAAAGCTTTTCTTCTGAATATTTGGCCTCTAGCTTTACAGTTACAGACAAAACATTTAATAATGCACCTCTGCTTTCCATACACTCAAGCACATAACTGAGCTGATCAGCTTTCAACATTATAA
The DNA here is from genome assembly GCA_009819775.1 of Phoenicopterus ruber ruber. Classification (NCBI taxonomy): domain Eukaryota; kingdom Metazoa; phylum Chordata; class Aves; order Phoenicopteriformes; family Phoenicopteridae; genus Phoenicopterus; species Phoenicopterus ruber. The sequence goes on along the minus strand of CM020229.1, from coordinate 4,177,258 downwards.
AATCAAATTGCTGGAAGTTCCAACTTCTTATTTTGTAAATAAAAACAAATTGCAGAAAGAGAACATTAATTTTGGCACTATATCAACCCAATTAAACCCCCCATTTCATTAGAGTTTAGAAAGCAGCCAAAAATAATCTAATCACACTATATCAAAATTGGACTTATTTTTCCACGGTGGTGAGAATGACATTAAAATGGTTTTAAAATATCCAGATAACTAAACAAGATTAAAAAGCACAACTTTACAACCTAGGCAGAGATAATGAGGAAACACAGAAACACCAGACTTGAAGAATACCCTTACTCTGTGGTTACGTGGAGGCACTAATTGAAGGAGTGGAGGAGATCATTGACTAGCAGTCAGTTTCGAGAATGGCAGAAGATAAAGAAGAACTCTTCAAGCAGCCACAATCATCACTTATAATGAAGAGAGATGCAGGACCCTTCAGCCTCTGTGAGGATAAGCCAGTGGACAGAACAACTATAAATTCTCACTGACTTCTAAATTTCTACAGGAGTTTAAACATGGATGGAGAATGGTCCTTCTGGAACATAACAGCAAAACACAAATTTTATGTGTATTCATAAGTGAATCCACTTTTGGAGCAGCTGGTAATTAAACAAAGAGAAAAGAATCGTGAAAGCAAGGAAGACGCATGGATGAAATAAAACTGACTTACCTGATGGGTTTTGATCATTGTCCAAAAGCTGGAAACCAAACTGCCCATGACCATCAACAGACACACTAGCATGCTAAGATCTGGCAAAGAGAAGTTTTTTGGGGAACGCAAGTAGGTAGCAAATAGCTAAGAGAGGACACAGGGAGCTGCCGAAACTTCAGGGGACAAAAAAAGATTGGACCAGAATAAAGCACTTTTTGGGAGGAAAACAGAGGTTTTTATTCAAAAAAGATTAGCTGAACCTCCTTAATCAACTACATCTACCAGCAGAAGCAATGCAACTGTGACACAGTTCTGCTCTGAGTGCAAAATTCATATTTAGATGAAAGGTTGTCTATTCAATGTTAATATAAAGCCTTAGTAATTAAATCCTTTTTATTCGTAACAACAGATGATCACCTGCAAAGGAGGTTTAACCTTTTTCACTTCTCTTTGGTAATATAAGGATGTGAAATGTACTGCCACAACCTTCTTTTTATATATGTGTGTGTATATATATGTGTGTGATTCTTTCTCTTATATATGTATAAAAATACTTATATGTATACATACATGTATATGTAGGAAATATGTTAATCAATAAGCGTGATTCTGTAGTAGCTGAAAAACTAACAGGAAAGTAGATAAACAAGAGAAAAGAGAAGTCAAACTGAACAACGCAGAGACTAGATGAGACACCTGCTCTGGTTTGAGCAATTTCTTTTTGCTCGCTTATTTAATAAGAATGATGAACATTTTGGGAACAGCTGCCTTGTTAAAGATTCAGCATCCCCAGCCCTTTCACTAATGTGCAAGGGTAACAGTGTTAATCTCTCAAGAACTCTCCCTAGCGATATGTCAGAATTGATATTCCTGATGTTCAACCAATTTATATAAAATAAAAGTGGGAAAAGGAAAGAGCAACACTTAGAAAAGCTACTCAAATACAAGAGAAGCCTTTGTCTAGTTGATAAATGCATTCAGTAGCACATTTCTTTATGTAATCCGTCTTCAGACAGTAGAAGAAAGCCACACCAAAAGTTTTTTTTAAACAGATGAAACATGAATCATTTTATCTTGAAATTACACAACGCAAATGCAAATTAATCAGTATCCTTAGACAACTGTAAAGTTGACAAAGTGGCTCTTAAAGTCAGAAGATATCAAAACTGTTAGGCAGTTCTTTGTTACACTGGCTGTAACCCTTAATATTTCTCAAAACCAACATGAAAAAAGCTGAAGACATTTATATCCATTAACTGAAAAAGCCATGGTAGAGATTTGAGAGTACATTGGTTACACTGTAATCAATAGGTTACTTGTTCAATAGAGGGCATACATTACTTATACTCCAAGACAAACACACTGGAAGTTACGTTTTGCCTCTGTCACTGAACAGCTCTTTCTCATCCAAGCTTTTGTTAGCCTTTCCTTCCGTGGAGTAATGAGACTAGGACTTTTTGATGACTAAGGGGAGCCTTCATTTTTCAGAAAAATGACTGTCCCTCATCTGACATAAAACACCACTTAAGGATGAAGCAATGGTATGAAAGGTGCAATAGAAGCAAAATGCAAGGGGAAAAAAAAAATAAATTACAGTGTAGTCCCTGTTTGTTTAAGGAGTAAACCATTTAACTCTGTTTCTTGAGAGACTAGGAAAAACTGTGCAGGTAGACAGAAAAGGGTTGAGAGAAAACAAGTGCAGCGCGCTAAAGAAGGCCCAGAAGCTAGGTGGCAGTGGCACTATAGACAAAAATGTCAGTTTAAGCTGGAGGAAAATAAGTAAGAGACTCTCTCTTACTTCTAACAGCACCCTCCATTCCTTTCCCACTCTCCCAGAAGGAAAATATATGTCTGAACTCTTCATAACAACATCAGAGAATTTGGGTGGTTTTTTCTTTGAGTAAGAATCTGGTTTTGGCACACAGGATCTTTGATGAGGGCTGAAACACTGACATGAGCATAGAGTTATCCACAGCATCGTCTTCTCACATAACTGAAGCTAGAAAGCAAAAAAGAGAAGGGGGGGAAAAAAAAGCCAAAAAGAAAAGGGAAGGGGGGGAGGAAGGAAAAAAAAACCAACACCAACCAAAAAACCCGCCTTCCCTGGACTGAGGAAGGTTTACTTCAGTCAGTAATAAGCCTTGAAGCACAGTCAGAGCACCCAGCAGGACAAGAAGTCAAATCAGCAGCCGTTACAACCAGCGGTAACAGCATCAGAGGCAGACCACAGAGAGTGTATCAATTAAGCAAGACTCTGAACTGTGCCCTACCCTGAAGCACACGAGAAGGACAAGGTAGAGAAGCAGAATGCAACACACTATTTTCTCTCTCATCTGGAGGGACAGAAGAATAACACTATGCAGATCCACTCACTAGAGAACTGCTGGCTCCCTACTAGTATTTACTTTCAGTAGAGCTTCCCAAGTGTCCCTGAATGCACAGATATTGGAAAGATGCAAACACACAGAATTATAAAAATATTGGGCAGGTATGAAACTTGTGTGAGTTCTTGAATAAATTAAAATAGAGCTCAGGTTTTCCCAAGACTCAAGGAGTCTGCAACATCACCATGAATGCTGTAGGTTCAAACATTAAAAAAAAAAAAAAAAGGCAGTAACTGATACTACAAAAAGCAAAAGAGTTAACAAATTGACAGAGAAGTGCCTAGAGGTAGAAAGACAAGGACAGCTGAAAAGGTCATTTAAGTGCTTGCTACAATAATTAAAACTTACACCTCATGAATTACTGACAGACTTTCCTCGTCTATTCTTGAAAGGACGCGCACTTCTTGGCATAAATAGCATCAAAACTCTGGAAAAGAACTTCAGCTCAGAACCCCATGCACATTCAGGGAAGCCAATGTAGCTACACACCGACAGTGGAGCTACACTGCTCCAGCGTGGGTCCTTCCCAGGGCTGGCAGTCCAAGCCACAGCTCCTTGAGGCACCGCTCCAGCGTGGACTCCTGCGTGGGCTCACATCTGCTCCGCCATGGTCCTCTCCCACAGGCTGCCGGGGAAGCTCTGCCCCGGCGCCCGCAGCACCTCCCGCCCCTCCTCCTGCTCTCGCCCGGGCGCTCGCAGGGCTGGTTCTCACACCGTCGTCCCCACTCCCGGCTGCCCGGGCAGGGCTCTGCCCTTTCCCCAACGCGCTTCCCCAGAGGCGCCACCAGCCTCGCTGAGGGGCTCAGCCGGGCCCTGCGCTGGGCGGCTGGAACCGGCGGGAACCGGCCGTGTCTGGCACGGGGCAGCCCTGGCCTCTCCTCACAGAGGCCCCCGCAGCCCCGCTGCCCGCGCCTGGGCACGGACACCCCGTGCCGTTGACAGAACCCAAGAACCTGCCTCAAGTTGTGCTCATAAAACGTGTCAGGAGATCACAGAAGCCTACATCGCCTGTAACATACAGCCATACATGTCCAAGTGTCTTAGTTACAAGTATACACATGTGTGTGTAAATCCGTGTATGTACTACACATACTTGTATAGAGATCTTGTGAAGCTTAATGAACAAGTAATGTGTCATAATAATCATATTATAAAACAGTGAAATTATCCAGCTCCAGTGGAGATCTCACTTATATCAGTGTCTTCCATCACTGACGTGAAGGTAAGCCTGCCTATATCCCCATATTTTGGGGGTTTCTTCAAGCAAAATGCATCTTTAACTGACTTTATTTATATTTGTCATATGTACCTCAAATTGCCGATTCAATACTCAGTCGCGTTCTCTAAGTCTCAGTGCCATATTCTCATTTTGCTTCAAAATTAACACTTGAAGAGAGACACGCAAATTAAATAACAAGCCCTATTTCTTTCTACAGCAACATAGCCAGCACTGGATAAAGTATTTGTTATTCTTACTGTAATTTTCCGATGTGCTGATATATTACTCTCAGACTGTTAAGCAAAAATATTTGTCCTGCAAAAAATAAAGGTTGAAATGCTGTCTTTTTAACACAAAATTTGGCAGAAATAGCCTAGAAGTAGTTAATTCAATGCAGATTGAGTCCTTAGAAGTAAAATAGTGTTAATAATTACAGGAAAAATTAGATAGAGCTGCATTTAAACAAATGCCACATGAAACACGTTCGACCATCTGCTGTAACTGTCTTAGGGTAGGATGTTGGCAGATATTGCATAATCATCTGCATATGACAGATAATTTTAGCCAAATCTAAATAAAAAACATGTTCTGATAGTTCTGAAGGAAAAAGATATTAAACTGCTTTGCAAACTTCCCAAATATCTGAAGTGCTATTTAGTATTAATACTGGCTAATTCCATAAAAACTGTTGTGCTATAAACACACAAGAAAGAGAAAACACAGTACCCGTTCTTCTACTGTTTTCTATGTATTTTGAAACACAAATTGTTCTGCCCAGAATTCTTATGTATTTTATTCCCTTAAACCTTTTAAAAGCAGGGCTTAGAAAAACAATTAACTCCTAAAACACTCTTCAACCGCTCTACAGTACAAGGACTATTGGCTTGTATAGCTTAATGCTCTGGGAAGTAAGATATTTGGAATACCTCTGGAAAGGGTTTTTGAAACAGAAAAATAGCCACATTGGTAAAGCTTGTCCTTGTAGAACACGTGGCAAAGTTTCCCAATTTATACAGAAATTTGTGCAGTCATATCCCATTTAACTATGTCGATTTACATTCATTATTTAAACAGTGCACAAAAAAGTGCACTACAGCAAAATGCTATCAGTACTGAAGGTCATTCTCCAAATAATACAATGAAACAAATGTTTCCTAAAGCCACCTTCTAACAAAAAAAAAGAAAAAAAGAAAAAAAAGGCCAAGTTACTTGAAGATCTAACAAAACAAATATTGTTATTGAAGACAATTGAATTTTATAGTACTATTCTAAATACATTATGGAATTAAAATTGACTGAAGAGATTTTATTTTCCTGAAATAAATTGGAACAGCTGAGAAGGAATAGAAAACCTGGTAACAAGTTACCTTAAAAAAAGAAAAAGCCCAGCCCTTCAGGATTGGATTAACTGGAAGGACAGCATGTGTTGTCAGATGCGATCAGGCCTGCACAATTAGCCATACTGGAATGCTACAGCACCTTCAATTATGCAGCTGCTCCGGGGAAACTAACGTTTCAATCACAGAGTGACTGAGGCGGACGTCTTGAGGTCTCTAGCCACCTTCCCACTCAAAGCAGGGTTAACTTCCAAGTTGAAGCAGGTTGCTCCACATGTTGTTCAGTGAACTTCAAGGAGAGTCCCCAGCCTCTCCAAGCTGTTCCTGGGCTCACCAGCCCAGCTGGGGGCTCTCTGGGGTGCAGCTTTGTTGCTGTGCACCTCTGGGATTATAACCCTCTCCCTCTCCTTTTGGCAGCTGAATACACTACTCATCCTAAATAGCGCTTGCAATCTTATTAAATAATGTTATGTGGATAGAAGTAAATCCATGACCTAACATAGTTTTATCTATGACCTAACACAGTTCAGTATTCAATTGTTCCACCTATTGGTGTAAAATATCATTGAATCACTACAGGGCTCAAGGCAACCAGTACTCATCCCACCAAACACAAACATCTCAGTGAGGAAAACTAAGCTTTCAATCGAGTGTCCATGCTAAGCTTCTTTCACATTATATCTTCTTGAATTTCATGGCACAATTCTTTTGCTAGTCCTGTGCTCTGAGTATTATTTTCAAATACACCACAAGGTCAGGAGCACTGAGAGCCTCTAAGGATACTGACTGGTCTGCAGCCCAAGTAAGATCATACCTAGTTTCCTCTTACAAAAAAACAGTTCTCCTTATCAGCTTGCATTTGTAAAGAGAATATCAAAATGGTAAACACATATAGCCTACCGTAAAGAGTACCATGCTGGCATAATTATCACAGACTTCTTTACAGTCTTAACAGTTCTTTACAGACACTTTTGGCCTGAGAACATCTGAATAACTGCTGCAATGCCCCTATACTAGATACATCCCCAGAAGAGTGTTTCAAAGGAAACTGTGTTGGCATTTGTCTTCTGAGTACAGTCTCCAAAATCGCCTGAACATTCACTTCCACAAAGAAATGGCATAATGACTAATATATTCGCATGGTCTGTTTTTTCCTAGCACCCAGGAAGACGGCCATAGGCTAGCTGTGATGACCACAGATGGACTTTGCAGGTACCCACTAGAATCAGATATATCGTGAGTTTATTCCTGACTTTCCCAGATCAATTTGTGATTGTTATTATCTGCCTAAAAGGTAAAATGAAGAATCTAACTGATTCTAAAGAATCTCTACAATGAATGTGTTGCAAACAGTATTGTAAAGCTTTCTGATAAAATGATAATTTTGTTACAAAGACTTTTAAATTGAAATATACAATAAAAGGAACACAGATGAAACATAAATAAAGGGAGGACAGAATTCAGGGAGGAAAAGAAAGCAGAGAGAGGATGACAATTGATGTAAGAGTTGGCAACTGAAGTGCACCAAATGCCAATGCTGTCCAGTGTTCCACAAGCTTTACACAGAGTGCAGAGTGCTAAAAACAAGACTCAAACGAGACTGCTATAGTAGGGTGTAGTATTTTCCTAGCATATATACAAGGTGGCTTAGAAGAAAGAAAAAAAAAAGTTTGTGGAAAAATGTGATAAAGCAACTTGCAAAAGAGTTGAGCATCATGTCCCCAGAACAGTATAAGGTAAATAAACAGCAGCAGCAAAGACTGCTCTCGGTGAAAACAAGTGACTAAAGAAATTTTAAATTCAGCATCACTGGAAGAGTGTAATGGAACTGAATCAGTGGAAAGGCAACTAACTCCAAGCAGCAGTGTTGTACTGCAATTTTCCCTTGATAATTTTACTGCAAAGAACAACTGAATTCCTACTTGTAATGGCTACCCATTAGACCAATGGCTATTACTGCTGTCACCTATGAAAACTTTGCTGTGCCAGACAAAACTCCAGAAGCATTCCTTACAAACAACAGTATCACTTCTTTCTAAATATGATAAAAGAAGAGGTATTCACCCATTTGTGAACTAAGAAAATTAAGACAGCTTTCAGCCACATTCAGTCAACTGCCATCCCACCCCCACTGATTTATATACGGAGAATCAAGACAATCCAATCGGACAACTAACAGCAGTCGAGTGTGAGCTGTAAGATCTAACGCCATATTTCACTCGCCCTCACTACAACTGGCATGTCTGCAATCTCTACAAGTTCATTATTAATATTAATTACTGCTAAGCAGTACAGTACCATCAGCTGCAGCACTAGACAGGATCATCCACGTGTACCAGGTACTGTTAATTTCTCACGTCTGCATCTATCCATGCTTCAAAAGTTCAAAGGCCTCTTCAGTGCAACAGCTCATCCCTTATGATAGAGCTGTTCGGCTGGGAGGAAGACAACGAGGTGACTGCGATGTATTTCTTCCTCCATTGGTCTAATAAACTCTCTGAAGAAAGTGTGTCTTTAAGGTACAAACAATAAGGCAGCTTCACCATAGAGAGGGCTCAATTCGGCCACTAGTTCTGACTTTTGTTGTTGTGTTTTTTGTTGGTTTTTTTTTTTTTCTTTTTTTTTGGTATTTAGAATTTCCTTGTTATTTACCACAAGAAAAGAGATAAAAGGAAGTATGTGCAGTGAGTTACTTATTAAACCAAAAGCAGTATTTTCCTCCTTTCCTCTGATTTCTCTTTCCTCCACCGTACCTTCAGCCGACATAAAAAATAGCAACTGAGGTATATGAAAACTTAAGCCGAAAAATCCCACATTTGTAATAGTTTTAGAAGCAGATCACACATACCAGAAGAAAGCTCCACTTTGTGTTACTTGACACAATTTCATATCAATGAAACTGCATCATCTTACAACCTGTAGCTTAGCTTAGGCACAATACTGTTCTGAACAAATAGATATGTATAAAATCATATCTTAACTGACAATTTAGAATATTCTTTAGATAATGAGAATCGATAAAAGGGAAAATGATGCTGTAATGATTGCATCAGTTATCAGAGAATGCACCTGGAAAGGTCCTCCCCAAGACCAATGGAAAAAATAATAAAAATAAACCCAGAAGTCCCAGCACAATGCATTTTGACCCCGTATTACCTTCTACTTAAGCATACTCCAGGCATTTTGCAAGGAGTGTTCAAATTTGTTGAAGTGGTGGCTGTTTATTAAATCAGCTTAACAGTGCACAGGGTAATTGTTTTTCACATGCAGATTGCTGAAGATGTTCCACTTTTTAAATACATCATGATTAAATGATGTATAAGCTTGTTCTAATAGTGATTCACAGCTTTTTAATTTCTACTCTACTAATGTCACAAACTTGAGATTAAGAGTCCTACAAGCTCTGATATTTTCCGCACTTTCAAGGTTAGCTCCTGCAATATTGGCTCTTAAAGCAGTTTTTCTGTGTCCATTCCTCTGATTTAGCAAAGTAGGTCACTGTCACCTCATGCCTTCCTTTGATTCCACCATCTTGTCTTTTATTTAATGACTGTACAGTGGAATGATTCTCAGTGCTTTCAGTGCAGATTAACTCATACTAGACTGTCTGCAGTAAAATGAATCTGAATTAGTACTTGCAGTGGTAACGGAGAGAACAGAAATCCCTATTTTACAAGTCGTACCCCCATCCTCAGCAAACATACTGAGGTTTTGTGATTCATCTTTAGATCAGGTTTGTATGTCAGTCATATTTGGGATGAAATTTCATCTTCAACTGAAGTTTTTTTTCCTAATAACAAGATAATCAGCTACAAGACCATATAAATTTTATACACTACAGCAAATATATAATTATAAAGATCAACATAAAGGTGTTGCAAAAGCCATTTTTTTGTTCACTGCACTCAAACTATTTTTTGATTATAGTTACAGTATTCCAAACATATTAGTTCTTTCCAAAACACTGCATCGATTGGTGTACCTGTTCTACAAACAAAGCTCATTTTAAAGGACTATTGACTGTTGCTCAAATACTCAAATGTATAAATGTAATTGCAATTAATTTCATTATGACATCAGACCACCGACTATGACATAACTCTTCTATTACTCTCACCAGTACCTCAAATACATTGAACTGTATCCCTACCAAAAAGCTCGAGACTCTATGCCTACTAAACACCGAGTTACAGAGCGCTCAGGAAAACAAGAAGATGTATGTCACCCGAATACCGGTCATGGAGCGTGAAGTGCCTAATCCAAGGCCGAGCACTGAGAGCGTATTGTCATTCTACTTGCCTGGGGAACCAGACGGCACCCAAAGGGGTGGCTCAACTCTTCTAAAGCCACCCCCGCTCTCAGCAGCTTTGAAGCTTCAGAGAAACTTTCAGATCTCTTTCCCTTGGTGCTTGTTCGGAACACAAACAGGAAGACATTATAGTCTCATACGACTCCTCTGCTTCTTTTCACCTCTCCCTTTCACCACCTTACTTCTTCCCTTCGCCCACATCCCCAGTTACTTAGAATATTATCGCTTCAAGTTATCTATATGTGATGTAGTATGTTACAAACGGGTTCAACAACACAGTGATAGTGAGTACCTTTATGACCTTAACCTTAAGTATCTTTCTGGGAAATTTCTGTCAACTCGTCTCATTAAAATAAAAATATTAGTTAGGGTTATCCTAACAAAACGCATTATACTTGACATACACAAAATGACTAAAATTGATATCATGTTTCGCAGCGCAGGGGTGCTTTTATTTAGCGATACATTATTTACGTAAGCTTATAATAGTCCTGCAAATTGATACTGTAGAACAGGTACACACTGCACTGACAACACTTCCCGTACCCGAGTTAGATGTATTATACCGAATGGCGGGAAGACAGCTTGGCTCCTTGGCCCATTGTTATCTCAGCCTGTATTTGAGAATAACGGTGATGATAATTTTGGAAAACACAAGTTACTTTTGCACGTAGGCATTTTTGAAGTGATGACCCATTTCCGATTTCCCAATCCTACTTAATAAGCTATATCATACTGCCATGAACATTAAAATACTTCAAATTACTCAAAATTATTCAGAAAAACTATGTCTTCCCTAAGCAAAGTAGCATTTCTACCTGTTTTTTTGCCCATAGCCACTGGAAACAAAAGAGAATTCTAAAAACAAAGACAGAAATACATGAAACTGTAGAAGATCAAAATAATTTAATAGGTTATCATCTCAGGGGAAACTAAACACCAGCTATGAAACAGATTCACCATTCATTTATATGATTTGACTATATAACATAATGTTCAAATCTGGGACACAATTTAAACTGGGACAAGTAATCATTATTTAACCTAGATTCTGCAAATTCACCTCAGACATTTAATTTTTTCCTGACAGCAAATATTCAATGACCTGCCACAAATACAAAAGAAAAATACAGAAAAAAATCCTCTGCCTACAGGAGAGCTCAGGCTACAGCACCACAGCTGAAAAAAAAAGATGATGGTGATAATAATAAATTAACCCAATTCTTACAAAGAATCACAGATAAAATTCTAGTTCATGTGCACTTAAGGAGAACATGACCAGGATTTGGCCACGTTAATTTTCTCGTATGATTTCATGTGTAGGGTCAGAACCTCAGAATACGTGATAGGGATACCTAGACAGAAATGCACAGTTACATATACATAAGCTACCACTCTCACATAAAAACTGGCAACTACTTTGGCAAGAATGGTTCAACAAAATGCTTAACATCATATATACTTCTAATTTCTATAAACTGCCTTGGAAAGTTTAGTGTCAGCAACAGTCACCAATCACCAGTGTAGGGTTTTTACTTTTTAGAACAAGTTCTTTTCTGTGATTTCCCAATGTGGTTTCCTAGCATAAAACCCCAAACTTTTATAGTCCCTGAACACTGCATGAAGCAGCTGGATAGTTTGCATAATTTTTTGTGAGACAGCCAAGCACGAAGCTCTTAAATTTTCTTACAAGGTAATACACCAGTTAGAACAGAGGTTCTGTGTGCTGTTGACTGCTTCTCCGGTGCAGATGGCCTTCTCTGTCACCTGCGGTCGGTTCTCATTTCACTCCTACCATAGTTCCCTTTCCCCGACAGCACTTATGACCTTGCAGTCATTGTGGATTCTGAGGTCTCTCCTGAAGTACCCATCAATCATGTAATTAAAGTTTTTTACTTCCACTTTAGGACTCTAGCCAGGTTCAGACATATGTTACTTAGGCATTTTATTGAAACATTAATTCAGTGCAGACTTTTGTTTATCTCATCATCATTACTGAAATTTTTTTTGTCCGCGTGTCTTCCAGCTATCACATTTTAACACTTACTGCGTGTATAGAATTCAACACTTAGAGCCCTTGACACTGAAGTCTTCCCATTATATTTCCCTCATCTTAATTAAAGGTACAGGTTTGTCAGTTGGTTTAAAAATCTAGATGGTGGATCACTGTTCTAATTCATCTCTTTTTGATTATGCCCTTGCCAGTCAGTTCATAATTAATGTTTATAGTGATTACCATCAGCTGTTCTGTACCACAGAGGGCAAAAGAGGCAGGAAAGCTTCTAAGGAAGAAAAGCTCTGCTACTATATGGCCGCATATGTTCTGTGACCAGATTACACAGCACACATAACCGTTGAGTTAAAATCATGGGCATTGCCTAGCAAAAGATCAAGAGAGCGACGTACACATGCACAGCTTTCAAAGTGCCTGTTTTCTTTACAAAAGCAGAGTTAAGTGATGATGAATCAATGCTCAGACCTACACTGATAGTCAGGCTAGAAATTACGGCCAGGGGTTCTATTACCGCATTTACATACAGCCAGATGTCGTCGATGTCATACCTGACAATGTATGGCAATACAGATTACAGGGGGCTGCCTCCAGAAACCACAGACAAGACTATTGTATATTACATACATGCCGGAATACAAAAACAGAATAAACACAGAAAAACTCTATTAGATCATGACCCCCTGACATCTGCTCTTTATTACACTAAAACTGACCAATAGTGATACGCAAACATGAGCAAGTTTCCACAATCATTTAACAAGGAAGAGGAAAGTGCTGCTTAAAACATATCCTCAAACATGTCATGGGTATTTCAAGTCAAGCGAGGGAGAATTATCATCTAAGCCTTCTGCTTTTTTGAAATGTAATGAAACAACAATTATTTAAAGCAAACCTGTAATCAAACAACTACAATATAAATATATATTTTTTTTAAACTGTTTTCTTGACCACTTCTAAATGTAAACTGGTACTGGTCAGGCATATAGAGAAATCAACTGTTAATTCTGCAGCAGGTGAGCCCTATATTCCCCTCTCCTATCTGTGCCCTGAATAAGTTCATGAACCAACATCATGGAACAAAGCACCAGAGGAACTCATCTTCTAAAATCCTCTGGTATATCAGTTCAACTTGTGTTTACATGTTCTTTTTTCCTAAAATTACCACTTTTTAATGTTAGCATCAGAGTGAAAAAAGAAGGGAATGTTGTTACACTTACATTGAGGAATTTGCCATGTAATATGATATTTCATAGCTTTTAAGACAAACCAAACCAAACAAAACCAGAGTGACTTCACCAAAGGGTGCCGAAGATGAGGACAAAAAGGCTCGCTGGGAATCCAGTTCGCACTGACAGAAATCAATAACACAGGCACTGGCAGTACACAAACACAATGCTCCACAATGGAAAACATTCTGACAAAGACAGGGATCTATAAAGAATTTATGTTTATACCTAAAAGTTAGCAAGCCTTAAGGTTTTCTCTACAGCAACACTCTTCCAGGCTCTGTACAACCAGCACTTTTTTCCTCACTTTCTGACCTCAAACTTTAAAAGCAGCATTTAATGCAGGAATAAATGGCCAGATCCATTGAATTACAGTTACAGTTTTGAGACGAGGATGAAATCCAGGTTTGCCTTATAACCATGGTGTAGTCAGGTGTCAGAGCTGTGCCCATGTGCACTCCGTCCCTCTCCCCTGGCTACCTGGAATACAAGAACCAAGCACAACAGTCAAGGAGGGAGTCTCACCCCGACCCACCTGAAGATGCTGCCACCAGGCCACTTGCAAAGGAGACTCGCCATCCTGACCAGATTCCCCACATAAGCGTTAACATATACAAGGATCCCAATAAATTAGTGGGGGGCACTTGGGGTTTTACCTTGTTAAAATGTGTTAATGTGATAGCTTTTTCCCATCTTAGGTTTCACAAGGTAATGCAAGTAACCCTCTCTTTCTTTCAGCAGTTTACAGCTGGAAGAATGAATTCCACTCTGAAATGGCCCGCAAGAGTTCTTGCATAAATCTATCAAGTGGCAACAACTCAACTGCAATGTTATGTTAAATAATTTCCATTTATAATAAAATAGCCACTCACCTCATACTTACTTGATGGCAAATACTGCTGAAAACAGTCTAAAACTCTTTAGATTTTATGACAGATTAGTATTAAAACTGAATGGAGCCCAAGGGGAATTTCATGTAAGCACATTAAAACACAGCCCTCCCCACCTAACCAGGGTGCAGTCATTTTCCTGTTTCTTATTAATTTGTATTTTTCTAAGGACATGGTTTCCATGAACATATTTCAATGGGTGCTACGAGAGTGCCGCATGCTGAGCTTCTGCAGAATCACTTCTTCAGAAGACAGAAATTTGTATAGTGTACTTGGAACCAAGCAATAGATGAGAAACAGAAACTAACTGAATTTATAATTCTATATTAAAAAAAATCCTCTTAATATTCTTCTTTTTCAATAACATACACAACTGTAGTAATCACTTAATAAATTCTACAACATAGTATATAAGTATTTAAATGCACATTAACCTGCTCTTTCTCTGTAGATTAATCTAAAGAGAATCTGTTAAATGATGAATCAGTTTGAAAATGTAACTTGCGGTGAATGACAGGCATATTTCCTTTTCACGGCACAAGTTCCTTTAAAGTTTTGTCGAATTTCTTTAACAAATTAGAGCTCTGGTGTGATGTGTTTTTGTTTTCTCACATTCATTAAACTGATGGAGAACTTTGTGATTTTCATTCAGCACTTTTCACCTCTCACCACCATCACCATAGAACAAGGCAGACCACACAGTTCAACATCATCTGCTCATTCTGAAAAGATACTGTCACGTGAACAACAAACATACCTTATTTAAGACATTTTTACTTTGAATGACAGAGATCATTTTTTCATTTTTGTATGCGTATAGAAACTGTGATAACTACCTGAAGAAATGATGATACAAAACAGCACAGTACTACAGACAAAGGAAATAATTACCCTAAATTATTAAAGAAAGGGAGCATTTATTGCTAGTCCTGTATTAAATATAATAATGTTAGTGCTCTGAATTCAGTAAAATTAGAGATTTAAGTGATAATTTCCATAACAAGATGTTTTCATTCTCAGAAATATGTCACTTAATTATGAACTATGAGACTTTGTAGAAAATACATTTAATTCCATCTATTGTGGGTTTGGGTTTTTTTAATATGTGTGCAGCTCAGATGGTTAAATAGATTCATTTCAGACACTCCACTTAAATACCTACAAATAGTATAAAATTTGTTACACGTTAGAAAGCTCAGAAACTTATATTATCGCTAAATAAATACTAAATTACAACACTGGGTTTGGTGGAATGAATGAAAAACATTATTAAGTATGGAACATGTTGGTCCAATGTTTCTGCCAGTATGAAACATCTAAAGTCACGATTCGTCACAATAAATAAGGAATAGGAGAGACACTGCCTTAAAATTGAAGATACACCAAAGATGTCTCAAAACACTCAAAAATCATTATTGAAATATGGCTACATAGCTCCTGCAGTGCCTAGGCTGAGTCCTACCCTACTTCATCATGTCTCCTATTATTTCTGATTTAAACCTTTCATTTGGAAATAAGGAAACTACTTCTTCAGTCTGTACAGCCTTATAAAGAGTTTGCTGTTTCTGCATGTTTTGGGTTTGTGGGGGTTTTGGGGGTTTTTGTTTGGTTTTGGCTTTGTTTTTAATCAATGGTAGCAAATGAAGTCTTCCAGAATCAGAGCTCATATTCTTCATATTCTGTCTCTTTTTAAAAACAATGTTTGGTCCGATGTCCAAATTCTGCATACATAGCTAGAACCTTCTAGGAAATGGAGATCCAATTCCATTAAAACGAAATAGCATTATGAAAAAAGCTTTCTCCATAATAAAATTAATCATACCTACTAGTCATATACACTTAGAGCTTAATACATATTCCATGATCTGGGCATAGTAATAAACTGATTCCTTTCAATGTAGTCTAGAAAACCACCATATTGATCAGCTTACCGGTTTGCAAGCATTATTCTAACAAGTAGCACTGTAACAGCTATTGTTTTGCAAGAAACAAATTATAAATTAAACTTTTTTATTATTATTAATGGCAAGAAAAGATTTAATATTAAAATTAGCTAAGACAACAGTTCATCACTAAGAGTCAACTTTAAAACACAGCAAAACACAACGTAAGTTGTGTTTGAGGCTGCACCTCGAGTACTGGGTTCCATTTTGGGCCCCTCACTACAAGAAAGACATCGAGGTGCTGGAGCGTGTCCAGAGACAGGCAACGGAGCTGGTGAAGGGTCTGGAACACAAGTGCTGTGAGGAGCGGCTGAGGACCTGGGGGGGTTTGGCCTGGAGAAAAGGAGGCTGAGGGGAGACCTTATTGCTCTCCACAACTCCCTGAAAGGAGGTTGTAGAGAGATGGGGTCAGTCTCTTCTCCCTAGTAACAGGCGACAGGACAAGAGGAAATGGCCTCAAGTGCGCCAGGGGAGGTTTAGATTGAATATTTGTAAACATTTCTTCACTGAAAGGTTGTCAGTCATTGGAACAGGCTGCCCAGGGAGGTGGTGGAGTCCCCATCTCTGGAGGGTATTCAAAGACGTTTAGATGAGGCCCTAAGGGATATGATTCAGTGGTGGGCTCAGTAGTGATAGGTTAACAGTTGGACTCGATGATATTGGAGGTCTCTTCCAACCAGAACAATTCTATGATTCTATGATAAAGGAAGAGCAGGGAAAAGAAATGTTCCTTGCTTGTATCACCTAATCAACTTGAAACTTGTATGATTTTACTTTGGTTCCCATAATAGGTTTTTTAAAAAAAAAAAAAAATAAAAAATCTTCAAACTACCCATGATAAATTGCAGAGGGAAAATAACAAGGCAGAGAGGTATTGTAATCTCTCCGTAGAAGATGCACCAGATTCAAAGGAATAATCCTATATGGCAGACAATTGACTTTTATATGTTAATATAGGTGAATTTTGTATGCCTGTAAAGTAAATGTCAGTGTGATAGCTGGCTGTACACACAGATCTCAATCACAGAACATTAGTGAAAATAATTGCCATGACTTGGTATGTGATGATTTTAACTCCGTAACAACCTTCTGGTAAGAACAACTACTGAGCAATTACATGAGGGCTTCTCTTGGAAGTCATACTTCTTTCCTAATTTTGTTTACTCATGTTTGATTTTATTTTTTTTTTTAAATTAATAGCTATCATCCTTGTACTTGAAGAACATCCACATAAAACACAAAATGGTACTGACGTCTCTATTGGATTCCCAACAGCCTCTGCATTTCCCCCCAGCCCTGCCCTCAATTGCAGTTTCCCTTAAATCATGTAACACATGCCACGGTGAGATACTTGACCTTTTTTTGCTTTAAAGTGCACAGTTCTACAGAAAAAGAATAAACTGCTCTTAGTACAAAGCATGTTTCAAAAGCAGGTGCAAGCAGACCTGAACCTCTTTGTGGATTCAAACTGCCCAGATCGTTACATGAATGCAGTCCTTGGCCCAACGTTACCCATTTGCTGAGACTGGAAATTGTTTTAGCTAATTTACTGTGAAGGAGCTTTCTGTCTGTGAAAGTAAAAATTGATATGGATATAACAATTTCAGTTCTTAAACATCAACAACTATACATGTTTCTCTGAAGAGATTATGCATCTCTTTGGTGATGCATCATAAACTGGCAAAAAAAAAGTTCTGAGATTTTTCATAAGTATGTAAAGGTTAGTCTTTTTGACCCAAATATGGGCAGTTTTGAGATGTATACATCTATATGTCTCTGCGTGTGTACATGTTTCTTCTTTCCTGTTATTCTAGGAAAGGGCATCAGAAAGGACCAGTAAGGACCTCTGCTGTCTCGAAAAACTGTGGCTGGATTAATTTCTTTTCCTTATGGGCAGCTATCTCTGAAAATTATAAACTTGTAAAATCTCGAATATTTCTGAAAATATCATTATAATAAATACTCTTTATTTCCTTCCATCATTTACTCTGCTTTTGCAAAGCTGCTTCTCAGTTTGGCTTATAGCGAGCCCGCTTGATCCTCCAAGAAAGGGCTTTGACACTATCTACAATTAACGTGGGTTTATCTAATTACTAGAGAATATGGCATCATTGCACAATAATCCCTGACAAATTGATCATTATCAATAGTTAACTACTACTTTGTTAACTAATTGCCCTCGGGCAAAAGGGTGCCTGGGGAGAGAAACACTTTGTAAGGAAAAGTAATAGCTATTAACAGCCATAAGGTTTGGTTTGGGAGGTGCTATTGCTATTATAAATCCCCAGACTACTGCTACTAATGATGGTTGAAGAAGAAAGGCATTGTGGCTGGGCAGAAGTGGCTTTCCGAGTCAGGAATGCACTGTATTGAAAACAATTATCTGCCGGTAAGAATGCACATGCTTCACCAATTAGAATGAAGAATGCAGCCCATTACATTTATAGTATTAAGTATATGTGATAGCTTTCCTAAGACTCTAGGAAAAACAACCACACTATACACACTGTAGAGTCTTGCGGAAGAACAAGACTTAAGCAAAATCTGCTATGCATAACTGATGAGTATATTCACTTAAAATCTTTGGGAGCTTCCAATAAAGCCCACTTTAATGCTCTGTATAGCTAGTACTCCATGCATGGATTTCAGTTTACCATCTACCTAAAACTCTTTCAGGGACGCCATCCGGCTCCTGCACTCTATTAACATCACTTGCTTCTAGAGGAAAAATAACAGAAGCACTTAACATGCTGATCACAGGCACTGAATAGGAAGCAGTAAGTGGGCTGTAGGACAAAAGCTGGAATTCCAAACTTCAGCTGGCATATTCAGGTTTAGTGCAACTCACCCAGCCAAGGCTGGTGCCCACTGGAACTTCACATCCAGAGAGCAGATGCTCAGATCTCTGGGGCTCCTGCGAATCCCCCGGATGCATATCAATTGTAGCCTGACTATCAAATGTAAGACTCTACCTGAAGCACGTTTTTTTCATTTAAGTGGACACATATGCCTTCACCACATCTAATCATTACCGATACACTTCTTGCCTCCATTCACAGCCTCATTATTCTTAAATAGACACTACAACTTTCAGTTTGCCCACCCATAGTTTTTCTATTCCTTTCAAATGAAAGGGCAATTTTGAAGAATGCCAGAACTACTGATACTGATCTTCTTTTGTGGGTTTCAAATGTTCAAACACCCCTGCTTCAAAAACTACAAAGTTTGGTGGTTCGATTGTTCTGTACTACACTGCAAAGAGACAGCAACCTGAAGAAAGAACTAGCATATAAGAAAGGAAGAAAAAGAGATGGAATTTGCTTGTGTGGAAGGAGTATAAATAAAGACTACCAAGAAAAGGGATGAAAAGCATAGAAATACCAAGATGGGCAAGAACAGACAGCAGAGATATTAGAGATGAACAATACCATTGTGAGAGAGCTTTTAGAGGGTAATAAATGTATTATACAATGCAGAATCCTATATAAAATATAGGATAATATATGTATTTAGAGAGGATTTTATCTATATTTTAAAAAATTAAAAATCCATGGAAGTTGGTGTTGCAACAAAAAGGAGGTTGGAGATGTCTACATTATATTTTGTGCCCAAGGTCATTATTGCTGTTGAGATCCTCATTATTCCATGGAAGGGAAAGCGGTAACAGCGTAACTATATTGCTCTCAAGGTAGACAGCCACCAGAATGACAGTGTATATATAAATACCTGCAGGAAAATGAAGTAAAAGCTACTTAAAATAATTTCATAGATTTGAAATGAGCTCCCAAGTCATTATGCCCACTATCAGCTGCAAGTGGGTTAATATGGTTAAAGTCTTACCATTTACCCTTTTATCCAACATGACAGGAAAAGGGTCACAAGAACTGATTACTAGGTACAGTCTGTTCCACAAGTGGATCTTTTGTTTTCCTCAGACTCACTCTTGCCCCCCAGAGGGGCAAGTCTGTGGAGAGAGCGGGGTGCTGTCAGAATAATTGGGTCTTCAACTGCAGAGGGGACATTGAGATCTAATCCCAGGTGGAAGGGGGAGAGGGAGGAGAAGTCACCAGCTGCAGAACACCCATGGCCAAAGGGCAGAACACCTCATGTTCTAACTATCAGATCAAGAGTGCTCTATAGATTTTAACATCAAAAGATGGTATCCAGGACAGCTCTGGTTCCAAACCAACATGGGTCAAGGAGGACAACAACAAAAGAGCTGATGTTTGGCTCCTTTGGGTCACTATTGGTCTTCTGATCAAATACTCAGTTTCTGTTGAGATTTACATGGGAAGATTCTCTCCCACTCTGTCTAGCATATATCTGAATCACCCAAAACACAAAGCATTAGTAATTACTCACTGAAATACCATGTTTAATTCAGAGCTACGCAGAGATGATGACAAATACTATCCGAGAGGGACTTTTCGCCCTCTGGAAAAGTGGCGGAGGGAGAACGGGGTGGGGGGATGACCATCCTACCCAAGTGAATTGTTAGTGTCTCACTGTGCAGACGTGGCAAATCACTGGTGCAGGCACTGTGTCTATAAGGAACCCTGATAAATCTGAAGTGAATGTCATGGAACTAATTGCCTAGAGCAGATGGAGAACACAGCTGGGCATTTACAGCCTGGGTGCGAAGTCAACCTTATTTCTTCAATCTCTGAGCCATCACCTAGGGTGACAGTGGTGAGACCCTATCTAGGAAGGGGTTGAGAACCAGGGCAATGAGTTAAATTCAACTAAATCATTTGACTAGTATCTTTAACCTTCCACACCCAAAACATAACTATACGATGCAAACTCCTACTTCTGGTGTCATTTATTGATTTTGCAGATGATTCTGAGATATATAATCTGATCAGTTTATCAACATAAAAATTTATCAAGCATCTTGGAGATCTCAGGATCAAACAAACAGCAAGTTTTTAGATTATCAACTTTCTCAGTTGCTAAATATAACTAAATTCAGAACACTTAAAACAAAAATGGAAAAAAAAAAACCCTCTCCTGTGCATGCCCCACACTGTCCTTTCGTGCCAATGTCAACTTAACATGCAATATATCATCAAAGCAACATTACACTGATGATACAGAATTTATGAGGGATGTCCTGTATCTTATTAAATAGGAAGTTGAAAGCAACAGGGTAGAACAGAGGAGCACAATAACAATGTCTTCACATTTCTGAAGACTGAGAAAATAGTGTTTTGTTTTGTTTTGTTTTTAAGGAGAGGGGGGGGAAAGATAATATGAATGTAGAAGAAATAATACTTCCTCCTAAAGATCTGCTAAACCAGAAGTAGATAAAGTGATAAAGTTAATCACAAACCTCTGTGCTACATAATTCACCTCTGCTATAAAATTCACCTTCATGAAATGTGAAGCTCCTATTTATATAGAAAACACCACCACCAGAGACACTTCACTCTTTCTTACTCAAAAAGAATTTTCCTAGTTTTCCTTTCAGTTGTCTCTGAATACACGAAAAGATGTTACATACTGCAAAGGACTCTTCTAGACTTATTTGGGAAGGACTTGGAATAGGTGCAAGCAGTGTCTTACAGTGTCGGTGCTTGTTCAATCCTGAAAGGTTGGAGCACCTAGATTAGAAATTACCTGAAAAATAAAAAGGCATGGTGGTCTTCTAGCACAGGGCACTTTATAACAGATTATATATTGATATAATCAGTCATAATAGTGGAAAGTGCATGGGCAAAGTCATCCACCTTGGGAAAGAACTAGAATTTTCAGTCTAATGCTAGAAACCCTATCTCTTGGATAATGCAGTCTTACCCAGAAATTATATCCATCCCCTAGCTTCCATCAGAAATTAAAGATACAATTTTTGAAAGATATTCAGTATTTATAATCAAGCCTTAAAGTGACAAAATAATCCAAGACATCTCAATCCCATTTCTAGTGGCTGTCCAAATACTGTAGGCTTGTGGTAAACATTGCTGACTATTTATTTGTGGTTTTAATCTGCTCAATTTATCAGTCATCTAGAAACTGAGATGGGAAGCTTTGCAGGTCTTGGAAAGGAAGATACAACTGTTTAAATGGGACCTGGTTGGTTAGATTCATGTGTTTCACGCATTTAATATCAGAGCTGTTAACGCACGCATCCCCTGAAATAAACTGCTTTTTCAACAGTGATTTATATATGTGAATTCTATCAATACAAATACTATCATGAAAATATATTAGCTTTTGCCTTCCTCCTTTCTGTTATGTGAGTTCTGGCCAAAATGACACATTGCCACTCGTATCTATCTAGTCCATTCCTGTAGCTAGCCATATGTTTCTGTGTATCAAACAAGCGGATCAGAAATGATACTTCAACAACAGTAATACTTTATATCCAAGATTCCTGCTTACCACCGTATTTTAAAGGCATCACATGTTCATAAGAACAGTACCAAAAGAACAGTAAGTACCCGCTGAGGCAGAATGGGAAGTGCCATGTCAAATATTTAAGCATCTGCACATTATGTTCAATTTTTTTGAAATATAATTGCCTGGAAAATTTGAGAGAAAAGACAACTCACATACCTGATGCTAGAGGGGAAAAGATATAAACTGCAGAGCCGTTCTCCGCTAGTTGCATTAGTTCTTGTTTTTCCCAGATCAGACCCCTGAATCCTCCAGTATCACACCATTCTTTCCAACTAATGCTTCAGTTTTACGGGGATACTTCCTGCAAGTGTTTCAAACAAGTAACTGATGTGTTTGTTCAACAGTGTTACAAGTGCCTTTGCTGTGTAACCATGGCATTTATTGTATTTGTGCCTGTTTTCCGAGTCAGGCTTTCTTTTAAAATTTTGTTGCCCAGCTTCTTGTATCTTCAGATGTGTAATTGACAGTGTAAGCGCTATGGAAAAAAGAGCACATGGACATCCCAGAGTGAAAACCTTCAAATGAAAGCACTCCTGGAGGTGTAAAATACCTCTTAAAGTGCAATAGATTTCAAACCCTGTGAATTCTGTTGAACATATACCACATTCAAACCTCATCACAAAAACTATTCCTTCATGCAAAGTAGGTGATGTTTCAAGGCTCCAAAATTGCAAATTGAATGTTAATATTAGAATTTAATTCTATTAACTCCAGGAGGTGATGGGAACATCGGGTGGAAAAGAAAGAAGGAGGTGTTTTCTGATGCTAAGTGCATGAGAGAGAATTAAGACGCGCAGGAGCAGGAAAGTTAATTCAGAGTTCAGTCAACAGGAAGGCATACAATGTGACTACAAGAAGAGTAACTAACGACAGGTAACCAGGAAATAGGATGTAACTGGAAGAAATTAAAATCTATCTTTCTCATCTCGGAGACAGCTCTGCATTTGCTGCAGATACTTGGCCACCAAAGAAGATCACAGAATCATAAAATGGTTTGGGTTGGAAGGGACCTTTAAAGGCCATCTAGTCCAACCCCCTGCCATGAGCAGGGACATCCTCAACTAGATCAGGTTGTCCAGAGCCCCGTCCAGCCTGACCTGGAATGTTTCCAGGGATGGGGCATCTCCCACCTCTCTGGGCAACAATTTCTTCCTCACGTCTCATCTAAATCTCCCCTCTTTTAGTTTAAAACCATCACCCCTTGTCCTATCACAGCAGGCCCTGCCAAAAAGTTTTTCCCCATCTTTCTTAGAAGCCCCCTTTAAGTATTGAAAGGCCGCAATAAGGTCTCCCTGGAGCCTTCTCTTCTCCAGGCTGAACAACCCCAACTCTCTCAGCCTGTCTCCATAGCAGAGGGGCTCCAGCCCTCGGATCATTTTTGTGCCCTCCTCTGGCCCCACTCCAGCAGGTCCATGTCCTTCTTGTGTTGGGGCCCCAGAGCTGGAGGCAGCACTGCAGGGGGGTCTCCCCAGAGCGGAGCAGAGGGGCAGAATCCCCTCCCTCGCCCTGCTGGCCACGCTGCTGGGGATGCAGCCCAGGGCACGGGTGGCTTTCTGGGCTGCGAGCGCACATTGCCGGCTCATGTCCAGCTTTTCACCCACCAGCACCCCCAAGTCCTTCTGGGCAGGGCTGCTCTCCATCCCTTCATCCCCCAGCCTGTATTGATACTGGGGGTTGCCCTGAACCATGTGCAGGACCCTGTACTTGGCCTTGTTGAACCCCATGAGATTCACATGGGCCCACTTCTCAAGGTTGTCCAGGTCCCTCTGGATGGCATCCTGTCCCTCAGGCGTGTCCACTGCACCACTCATCTTGGTGCTGCCTGCAGACTTGCTGAGGGTGGGCTTGATCCCACTGCCTATGTCACTGATGAAGATATTAAACAGTACTGGTCCCAGGACGGAACCCTGAGGGACACCACTTGTCACCAATGTCCATATGGACACTGAGCCATTGACCGCTACCCTCTGGATGTGATCATCCAACCAATTCCTCATCTACCAAACAGTCCACCCATCAAATCCATATCTCTCTGATTTTGAGAGAAGGATGTTGTGGGGGACTGTGTCAGAGGCCTTACAGACGTCCAGATGGACATTGCCTGTAGCTCTTCCCTTGTCCACTGGTGTAGTCACTCCATTGTCAAAGGCCACTAGGTTGGTCAGGCAGGACTTGCCCTTGGGGAAGCCATGCTGGCTGTCTCCAGTCACCTCCCTGTCCTCCATGTGCCTCAGCATAGCTTCTAGGAGGATTTGTCCCATGATCTCCCCAGGCACAGAGGTGAGGCTGACAGGTCAGTAGTTCCCAGGGTCCTTCTTTTTACCCTTTGTACAAATGGGTGCAATGTTTCCCTTTTTCCAGTCCCCAGGGACTTCACTTGACCGCCACGGCTTTTCAGATATCACGGAGAGTGGCTTGGCAACTACATGAGCCAATTCCCTCAAGACTCTGGGACGCATCTCATCAGGTCCCATAGACTTAGGGATGTTCAGGTTCCTCAGGTGGTCACGAACCTGATCTTCTCTTGCAGTGGGAGGGACTTTGCTCCCCCAGTCCCCATCCTGCGGTCCTTCCACTCGAGAGGTGTGGGAAGAGAGATTGCCAGTGAAGACCGAGGCACAAAAGTTGTTGAGTCCCTCAGCCTTCTCCTCGCCCGTTGTTACCAGTTTGCCAGTTGTGTTCATGGGGGGGGTACACTTTCTTGGACCTTCCTCTTCTGGCTGACACACCTGTAGAAGCCCTTCTTGTTATTCTTCGCATCCCTTGCCAAGTTCAGCTCCATCCATGCCTTGGCCTTCCTGACCCCGTCCCTACGCAAGCGGGCAGCGTCCCTGTACTCTTCCCAGGAGACCTGTCCCTGCTTCCACTGCCTGTGCATTTCCTTCTTGCCCTTGAGTTTGACCAGCAGGTCTCGACTCAGCCATGTAGGTCTCTTGCCTTCCTTGCCCGATTTCTTACGCCTGGGGATGGAGAGCTCCTGCGCTCTATGGAAAGCCTCCTTAAAGATCTGCCAGCTCTATTCTGCTCCCTTGTCCCCGAGGGCAGTTTCCCAAGGGGTCCTATTGTGACTGACTCCTTGAAGAGCTGGAAGTTGCTTTCCTAAAATTCAGGGCCCTGACTCTACTCTTCGCCTGACCCATGTCCCTCAGGACTGTGAACTCCACCAGCGCATGATCACTGCAGCCTCCAATCTTGATGTCACTGATTAGATCACTCACGTTGGTGACCAACAGGTCCAGTATCGTATTCCCTCTGGTAGTGCTGTCTATTGCCTGGCTTGAGAAGTTATCCTCCATCCACTCCAGGAGTCTCCTGGATTGCCTACAGCTTGCCATGCTGCTATTCCAGCAGATGTCCAGAAGATAGATCAGGATAGAGCATATTACGGCAAAACAACTGTAGTATTACAAAGGTGAACTTCAAGTTTAGATTAGTACTGACATTGAGTATGTGGGACTGTCAACATTAGAAGCCCTGTTCATGCTCCATCTGGTCCTGCAGCACTATCATGTAGTTCACTGCCTGGCAAGAGACATGCGCCGCCAGGCTACCTGCCTTTCCTTCTCTGCCAATTTACCGAAGTGCTCAAAATGAGCACAAGCCCCGACTGTGGCATTCTGGCATTCTCTTTTCTAGGAAAATCTGGCTGCCAGTGTGAATCTAGTTTCAAGGAAACCTGTCAAAAAGGAAAATTTCAGTTCCCACCCTGAAACATATGCCCCTCTGCTGAACTTCGTAGTGCTTCCAGATTCCACTTTTATTGGACACAATTACTGTACACAAACCACTACTTCATTATTTATGATAATATCACAACCCAGAGAAAGAGGAGAATAACAAAACCCACCTAAATTTCACCTCATTAATTTACTTTAACATGCTTATAAACTAGAAGGGTTTAAGAGTTCAAGAGTGGGCAGAAAAAACATCCAAACAAGCAGCACCCAAGGATCAATCTTCTCAACAGGAGATACCCTTCTAAGTACCTTTCTGAACACCTTGTACTAGTACCTATGCGGGCCTGTAGTATTATTATCTGTGCACCTCCATCTGTTTCACTAGAAGTCAGTATGGTTTGACTTAAAACTCTCCAAAATGAACCAACAGAAAAAAAGTAGCTCAGAATAGCACCAAGTCATATACTTACAGTCAAAGGAACTGAACCTGGACAGAGTTCACAGAGAATATATATTGACAAGTGTCAACTCACGTATGATCTTGAGTCATGAGCTCAGTTCCTTGGAGAGAAGGGTTCCCACCCTCCCGTGCCACATGGTGGCTTGGCGGGCTTCAGGCTACTGTAGTAACAAACAGTACTTGTTCAGTGTGAAATTAAAATCATCATGAAATCAGACTTGAAACTACACAAGTCCATGCTGACTGACAGGCACATCATAATCAGACATCCTTCTAATCTCTGCTTAATTGCAGGAGCTCAAAATGGCGCGTACTTCTTTCCTGGCACGTGCCTTACTAATTTACCAAGATTTTATACAATAAAAAGTAGGAATTTTACCATGCACACCTCGTGATCAACATTACTTTGTGCTGAAAGTCACTTGATGGCATTTACTACTTAGTATCATATAAGAATATGATATAATAATATGATACCATAAGAACTATGATATCAAAGTTTAAAACCTTCAATATTTTCTTCAGGCTTCGGTATCCAATGACAAAGTTACCTCAATCCATATTTCTTTTTTTCAGACACAAACATTTCCTCAGTAACAGGCAAAGGAGATACCATTCACAATTTCAAATTCTATCAATTGTACTATTGAAGAATCAATACAGGATAAAGATAATTGCTATGTACATAGAGTATTTTGGTATAAAGGTTGGTGAGTCTTATTTAAGAAATCTCACATGTAAACTTGGTCTATCAAAAATTGCAAATGTTGGCTGCCCCAAGAAAAAAGCAAGCACCTCCCATCATCAAATCAGTGCTGTGACTGCTAACGACCTTCCCATTCATTTCACAACGATTTATAAAACCCCTTTTCTGTCTAGGTAAGAGCTGTAATAACGAAGGTGAGATGCTGCAAAGCCATGCAAAAGCAAGATCACAAAAGGAAAGTGTTTTCAGTTAGTGACACACAAAAACTAAGTGACTTAGTATATTGATGCCCATTTCTATAACATTGCTTACACAACTGTTCTGCTACATGGATTTTACTGTTTTCCTTTCCAGTATCTTCACACCCTTAATGTTATTTCTCAAGATATATTTTCACTGCTAAAAATGCTTAATTTGGCTTTTTTCCCTACCGTGACTGATGTTATGTATGACCTTGAGCTGAATGCCATTGTAGCAAGCTGTCTCTCACCATGGGAGTTCTCTTTTTTATAGTGCTTGAGCACAGTATCTTTGATTTGGTAAAGCAGCACTTGAACAGCTTATGCAGCACTCAGTAATTTTCTGCAGCCACAGAGGTTTATAGTTTGCCCAAGCTTCAGCAGGAACAGCAGTATTTTACACACACATAATATCCTTTTAAGAGAGCACTTTTCAAAGTGGTTTGAAAACACTGAGCTTCACAACCCCCAAAAGGTGACTAAGGAGGATACAGGTATTGCTGCAGCTACCTATAGTGGCAGGACCAGCAGGTATTTAATATCGCACACTGAAAACAATATATCCAGTTGGAATTACAGCGGGCCTCAAAGTTAAAAAAAAAACAAGTAAAAAGCTTTTTTTCCCCTCCCCTACCGAGCTCCTTAACGCTACGCTTGGGTGGGTCCAATACATGAGTCTCCATTTTCCTCACCTAATTACAGCCGAGCATGACAAAATCCTAGCAGAAGGTGGCCTGACTAGCTGCCTTCCATAACTCAGTGGAAATACCTACAACTCAAAATCTCAGCCCGGTGAAATTTCTATCTCAGTGGAATTTCCAAATAAAAGAAAATATACTAAATTAATGAAACTGTCCAGAATTTTGCTAAAAACTGTGCTGTACCTTTTATTTGAATATACTAATCAAAGTCTGCTTTGTGATGGAATACAAAATAATCATGCTCCTTGCATCAAAAACAGTTAACAAGACACCAAGTATAACTGCAGTGTACATATAACTGAAATGACTGAGCAAATAGTGATGAAAAATTATTTCTTTTTTCTGTTTTCTGCTGTGCAGTGGTTATTATTCAGAACTAGATCAACCAGACAAAAAAAAAAAAAAAAAAAAAAGGAGCAGTGGCTGCTTAGGTCTGTGTTCAGCAGTCATCTCGCTTGCCTTGACATCACCACCACGCTTAGCAATCTCTCAGCCGCCCGTGCCCTCAGATGCCAGGCGTCAGACGCAACAGGGGCAACACAACTACGTCAGACAGCTGCCCTTCTGCGGCAATTGCTGCTTCCATTAGTTCGCTGTGGGTTTCGCTGCCTATCCAGCACGTCACAGGCGAGTACAGTGCCTGATTACGGGTTAAGCTTTACATCAGTCAATTAGGCTTTATTTATTTTGTAAACTCCATTATTAGTTGAAAAGCACCATTCCTCAACCAGTCTTACGAAGCTGTCAGTGACCACCAAAGCCAAAACCTCATCCGCATGGGACTTAAGCCAGCCAACAAGGCTATCCTGTACAGAATTTATGCTAGGTATACCTGGTGTACACTCCTTGGTATCTGACTGACAGGTGGGACAAGGCAGAGCAATGCAACATCTGTCTCCACTTTCCAAGAGCATTCAGCGGGAGCTACAATAACCAACTCTGATGCTTTGTATACTCTAGCAATCTCTGGGCGATAGTGCAATGTGTATCCAGCAAAAAATAAAAGGCCTAACTACAAAGGGTTTTTCTTTAAACATTAAAAACTGTACTGAGGATGAGGAAGTTTTTTCAAAAAACAACAACAATGAAGAGAACTTTCTTGCAAGTTTTCCACGTACTTACGACATTTCATTTTTAAATAAGCATTTCAAGGAATAGACGAGTGGCTTAGACAAGATACTTTAAAATAGTCCTGGCCTCCAGAATGTAGGACACTCACAATGTAAAGTGACTTATACATCATAGGATGCACAGTAGACAAATTAATTTGCACAGGTTATCTACCTTCCAGCAGCTCCACAGATCTTCATGGCCTGTGCAACACTTGAAAGGTTTGCCACAGCCCACCTTCTCCCTCGCCTCCCTTCTCTGCATTATGCCAGATGATTCTGTTATATAGGTCAAATTCTCATGCAGAAAAGACCCCTCTCTTTTTGTGATATATAAGGCCATAGATGTTAACTTTTTAAAGCTGTACCAACCCCATGACAATTATTTTAATTTCATGGAAAAGTCTTTAAATAGAGCAGCTTAGTAAATGATTGTGAGACACTTTCATATTAAAAAACCTCTTTCCACAGTGAACTAGGACTACCAATACCGATTTTCAGGAAACATCAGAAACCTGTGCACAATTTCCTGCTGTAGTCAAGTATGTCTATTTTTCAGTGTTTGAGAAGCACACGCATGAATTTGCAGATGCACTATGTTCACTAATGACGTCAACCTTTCCTTAGCGAGGCTGAATAATAATAGCCTACTGAATGATAGTAATATCTACAAATTAATAATTTTCCAAGGGAGATTTCAAAAAGTGTTAATGATTTTTGTAGTGTGCCCCTAGATTACATGGACGCATCTTAAGAAAAAAAATGAGTTTCAGCGACTATAATTGAAACTGATGGCTTGGGTGAGAAAACAGAGGACAAAAAAAGAAGATTCTTGAGAATTATTAACTTTCCTATCCCTCCAGTAAAATAATAAATATATATTAATCTAACTGCAAAATTGCTGTTACACAACTATAAAAATTACTTAGAAAATTTCTGACCTTGAATTTGAGACATTAGTTTTTCCCATTTTGTTTCCAATTCTGAATATTCTCTTAATTGCATTAGATTTGGTGGTGAATAGGGATCTTAGTGTTTCATATAACTTTTAAAAACTGCCTAATTTCAGATTTATTTAATTTAAGGCTCACATACATTTACATGCTGCCTGATGTTTTCTCATTAGATAAGCTGTGAGCTCTCAATTGTTAAGTTGAAAGTTCTACTGAAATAAGTATTTCAGAAGGAGGAAAATATTAAATCTATTGTGTATACCAGAAAAATACTGCCCAGTCATCAGTTTTTCAAGAAACATAAAATATACAGACCGTCTGCTTCCTCCTACTTTGTGCGTTTCCAGACGCTGGGTATTCTTCACTTAGTGGACAATCTGCTAACATGCTTTAGCATTCAGACTGAATCCAAAACGTGATGGCCAGATGCAGAAATGCATGTGTTCCTGCTGCAGGCCTTCAAGGATTACAATCTCATGGACACTAAACGTTGGTGAGATTCATTAAATAATGCTCCCCAAAACACAAGAATTAACACTCTGGGGTGGACCAGGTATCCATCTAGCCTTTCTCTAGGTGGAGCCAACGGTGTCTAGCTTGGGAAGGGTCTAAGAACAGAGCAACCGTAAAGCAAACGACTCCCACAGCAATGAGAAGCTCAAGCATCTAAGATAAAACTGATATTCTCGAAGGAGCCATAAAAGTGGTGATCTTGAGCTCCATTTCAAAGTATACAATAATACTAAATTTACCTCAGAAACCCTGCACTTCTCTTATTCAGCAGTGCATTCATTTATCTTATAGGCTTTAACATTTCTTTAAGTTAAATGCAGGAAACTATCGCCAAATAGACTTTGTCATGCAGCTTTACAATGGTCAAGCAACTACTAATAGAGACTGGAAAGAAATTGTCGAAGCAGCGTATTTTCCAGAACATTACATTCTTGCTCTGTAATAATTACTGTTTATACTATATGTAGTGGGTTTTTTTGGTTTGGTTGGGTTGGGTTTTTTATTAAATAGATAAGAATACAATGATAGTCCCCCAAAACATATCAATACCTCTTGGAGATAAACCTCTGTTTAATAAAAAATGAAGAATTAAAGTTAAATGGCTATCACTTTGTGAAATTTTAGATATTTGGCTTCAAGATTATTGCATTAAGCTCTGATTAGCGGTTGAGCATGACGTGTACATGTCAAGAGCTTTTGGTTGCGCTAAGCTACCTCAGTTTTATTTGAGACGTTCTAAATACATCGACAGGTATGATCTTGCCCAGGATAAACTGATATAGACTACATTGTTATCACTTGCAGCACTTTGATCGTGTAAAGAAACATCAAAATGAGGAGGGGTGGGAGAGGAGAACTGGGAAACTAACAACGCTGCTTACTGTTACGCAGTAAAGCCGCAAGAAGTTTACTAAGTTTGAGCAATTAGAATAATTAGTTTCCTGTTCATGATGCTATTAAATTTGGACAGATATAGAGGAGATAACAGAATCATAAGTGAACACAGATAACCTGAAGACAAAGTGGCACAGTAAGTAATTACAAATACAAAATTTAAGATCTGAAAATTCTAGGCATATAGGGGAACATAAATTATGACAGTGCTAAGCAATAAAAACATTTGCCAAGTTGATAGGGAATGAAAATTTAAATAAAAACATTTCC
The DNA here is from genome assembly GCA_009819775.1 of Phoenicopterus ruber ruber. Classification (NCBI taxonomy): domain Eukaryota; kingdom Metazoa; phylum Chordata; class Aves; order Phoenicopteriformes; family Phoenicopteridae; genus Phoenicopterus; species Phoenicopterus ruber. The sequence continues at coordinate 4,145,351 of CM020229.1, read as the reverse complement.
TGGTCTGCTCAGCCATAACAATGTTCTTTCGTTTGTATTCTTTGTAATTCAGCTGCTTGACAACTTCATTCAACCTTCGGTAGCAAACACGGGTATTGATTATCTCTGAACATCCTAATGACTGGAGACAGGGACACAAACCGTAAAAGTAGAGTTGCTGGTTGCAAGTGAAATTATAGTTTGCCCTACAAGATTGCACAATAAATCAGAGAACAAATCAGCCAACATAGGGCTCTGGGGTCACTGAAGTGATGTTGACACATTACAATAATGAGAACTTGAAACACCCCGTGCCCTATTGATTTTTAAGCTGAATCATTGCCACTGCAGGAGATTACAAGACTGTGTACTGGAATCATGACCCACATGGGAGATGCTGATGAAAAATACAAACAATTGCACCAAAATAGTTCTTTACCTGTATCCATTATAACCTAATACCCTTCCCTCGCCTCGCCAAGGTCTCAGACTGCAATGAACATTTAACTGCTTAACTATCTCACTTAAAACAACTTTCCCTTTCTGTTTTCTTATCTACATTAATTATGTAGATCCATAATGTAGACTTGAAGCAACACTTTAAAACATTTCATAGAAACTGCATAATAGATAAAACAGCCTACAATAAATGCTTTTTAACGTTCCAAGCAGCTTTCATGTTTCACTCAATACCAAATTATTCTATGATATAAAAATATTCCAATAATCACCAACTTATTTTCTACATACAATGGAGAATACAATATGTAAACGTCAAAAGCCTTGGCACCAGCTAAAGAAAAAAAATGCTCCTCTTTTTTCTTCTTTTACTTCCACTTGACAGCACTGAGAACCAATAAACTGTTAGAGAGGTGACCAGTGACAAAAGATGATTACCGTTCTGTCACGACAAAAAGAGCAGTTATAATTTGCACTGCAGCAAATTACTTTGGGAACACATCATTTTGCTTAAGGGGAGAAAATAATACCTCTGTTATCACTACCAGCCAAGAGATCTCATGCTATGCCATAGAGGTGCTAGTAAAGAGAGAAACTATTTAACTAGTGCCTCCACAGTAAAGAAACTTTGAAATTTTGTTTTATTCTTGGTAATAAGTACTTTTTAGGTACTACAATGGTGTTCTTAATATAGCATAATTGTTGGTCAACTTTCAAGACAGAAGAAAGAGCGAGCTAACTTGGAGTAAGTGAAAGGATAACTGTGAAGAACGACATAACTTACGGCAAATAGAAGAAACTTTCACCTCTCAATGCACTTACCAGTGAAAGGGATTAGAAGTTAGTTAAATATATCCTAAGGATTAGCTCCTGTTAGGCTCCTCAGAGATATGTTTTTAATCAGTAGATCTGCGCTTGGCATCTACTTCTTTAGGGAGGGAGGAAAAATTTCAAATTAATTCTCTTCTTCCATCCGAAATTCAGTGCCATCAGCAAGACTCCAACAAAAGAGGGGACAGAAGGACAAGGAATCACAACTTATGGTAGAGGCTCAGCCTTACAAGTTCCTCACAATTTTTAAGGTGCTTGTCCTCAACCTACCTCTCTGAGATACAGGCGTGATTCAGAATACCGCTTACAATGCGAAGTTAAGACAAAAGGGAAGTAGCAACAACAGTCACGGTTTTAAAGGAACACAGGTATGCGTGTTGTGGTCCAGGCATGACGCAGATGTGTCAGGATGCAGTTCTGAATACACATATCCCTCCCAATCTCTCTCCCACCACCAGAGCACCTACAGTTATTTGTTTATTCCTTCCCTCTTCCCTTTTCCAAGCAAAGTAGCTTTGTACCTCAATTCCTCTTTCTGTTCAAACATTCTGTTCCAATGTACCTCAATTTCTCTTTCTGTTCAAACCCAAACTGCTGCTACTTTATCTCATACCTCAGCCTGGTAAGTATACTTACACTAGTTGATCCTCTCCCTGATCTTCCCTGAGAGGCACACTCAAACAACATCGCATCAACCGTGCCAAGTGCCACAAAACCAGCAGCTACAATCATTATTAATGGAGAAAAAGCACTTTACAGTAGTATCTCCTGTGGAATAGTTTGGGGCCTACTGGCAATTTTAATTACCAACAGGCAACATAGTAACTGTAGTATATGACAACCTACCGCAAAACCAGTCTTTTCTAGGAAGAAAATTTAATCTCTCTCCCCTAATAATTTAATAAATTTTTGACAGTTGGGAAATACTATTAATGTAAAATCAAATAAAGAAGATGCTCAATGTTACACAGAAAGAACAAACAGCAAGAAGTAAAACAACAAACGTGACTGTCTGGAAGACAGGTGGCAGGTCTTTGTACCATTCTGAGAAGAGAGAGCGCACACACATGTGGACAGGAGAAACCCACGTTAATTACCATTTGCCGGCTGGTCCTGCTCACAACCTGTTAACAGCAGACGGGACAGCAACGTGCCCCAGGATGCCGATCTGCTTCGGGTCAACCCTTTCTCCAAGGACCCTATGAACTTCCACAACTAAGAGAAGCAAACTCCACTCATTATTGATACAATCTGTTAGGACAGTGCATAGTTCTCATTTTTTATTGATTGTTTTATGTTCTGAGAACCAGTTCTATTAGCTGAAACATTATATTCAACATTCTCCTTGTAGTTCTGTAACTTCTAGAGAAACCAGTATCAGTAAACGTAACAAATTCTTAAGTTTGTTTTGCTAACACCAATCTTAATTAATGACATGGTAGAATTCATTAGACAATAATTTTCGCAATCATTTGACGCTGGGCAGCATTAGAATATAGTCATATTACCATTTACCATTTTTCATCAAAATAAAAGTCAAGTAAGTTGAGGGGATAGTCTATTGCAAGAAAAAACAACTCTTTAATACCAAAAAAAAAGCTTTAGAATTTTTTTCACATAGGTAGCATATAAATATTTGGACAATTAAAATGCCTATAAATGCACTATTAACACTTGTATTTTGGAAGCAATGCAATGGGAAAGAGACGGTATTATCAGGGGGTTGGACTAGGTGACCTTTAAACGTCCCTTCCAAACCAAACTTTTCTATGATTCTATTTTGATGAAGAAACTGCCATTTTCTGTTGTTAGTAGTAGAGAAAGTCTCAGTAGCATCACAAATACTTCGTAAATCTTATTTACAACAAGTCAGGACCCCTTGGCAGAGTAAAACAATTACTGGCATGCGATATCCTACTAGGAGCTTTCCCTGTAATTTCCAATAAAGACACACCTGTTTCAGTTGCACGAAGGGTAGTCAGTCTGTATGAAAAGAAAACTGTAAAAGAAAAAGTAAGAGGGTCCAAGAGAACATCGATGGTAATGACAGAAGATTGAACTGGTTAAAAGACCCAAAAATCCTCATATGAAAACCAGAGAAATAGCACTAAGGCAGTTTATTTTTTAAAGGAAATAAAAAGGAGAGTCAAAATAAATACCAATAGATGGCACAGAGAACTAGAAAGTTCAGTTCTCAGAAAAAAAGACACAGGAACGAGCAATGAAAATTAACAGAAAAGCAGGAGGACATCTCCCCTCCCACCAGTCCAACCTGTTAGGATTTTTCTAAACACAGCAGGTACACATAACGGTAAGACTCATTGTCAGAGTGTGTTGCCAAAGCTGAATACTCCAGGAAATTTAAGGAGTGTTCAAAGTGGAACTAAATCGTTATACCCTGATGTCTAAAACCTGTTGCCTTAAGGATCACACTCATCCCTTCTACATTAAACATCAAGACAAACCTTTATAAGGACTCATAGCAGGTTTGCTTCTGGGACCGTTCCATACACCTTCATCTGAGGTATCTGGTACCCAGTGCCCTGCTCTGCCAAAGCTAAAATAGATGTTAAATAAGCTCGGGTCTGATCAAGGAGTTGTATTTCTCGATACCTGGCTCTTCGTCTTCATTTAGAGGGTAACACTGAAGCTCTTGGAAACACTTATGTACATAATGTGATTTGACTGTTTCGATAAAACTGTGGGGTTTTGAACGATGGACTTCTCAGTCCTGAACCAGAGATTCATACTGGCCGCAAGGCGTCACTGTTGCTAAGTACAAATTTGAGAACTTGCCGATTTATCGGAACTCAAATAAAAGTTCAGACCTTGTTACTTTTACATTTTGTTGGCTCCTTTAAGGATATCACGGGACAACTTTTCTAGCTGAAAGATGCCACAATGCAACACATTCAAAACTTCCAGACTGCCTGACTACAAATGAAATGACATGGACATTACCAGTTAACGCAGAATGACAACACTGTCAATGTTGGAATACTTTTGTTGATTGTTACCTCAGGGTGATGTCGCTAGTTGTTTCCACCTCTGCATTCCACTGACTTAAATTTTGAAGGCTGATGAAAATTAATCCACGCTTTGTTTATAGATCTCATTAAGAAAACAGATTATTAGAGTAAAACCTAAAACTCTCATCAAAAAATAATCTGGTCTGCCCTTTCCCACATCAACGTGGAATGCTGCCAACTCAAACGGAGCAACTGGCCCACCAAGCTGTGTCCTGCTTAGAGAACAGTATTTCATACCTGAATGGGGGAGGGAATCATACCATAACCTGCTCCATAACCCTTCAGCACACATCTTTTTTGGACCTATCATTTTAAAACATAAAATACACTTCTTGGAAAATTCATAGTGTTGCTAAGGCACAATCTAATTCAATCCTTTCTCCCTGTCACCCAAACCTGTAGAGAGAATGGAGACCTAAAGGTAACAGAATCCCTGTAAAATATATCCTTTATACCTTGTAACTAAAAATCCAACTGTATAGATTCTTTAGAACTAGATTTTTCTTGTCGCAATACCATTGACAAAAGATTCAAAGTAACTTTTCTTGAACACTTGCTTTCTTTTTGATGTCTCAGTACCATTTTTCCCCCTATAATCTCTTTGTATCTCTTACTAGCCCACACTGTGTCCCATATTTGGGGTACGACAGGTTAAAAGTCACACTATATCAACTTCTAACTTCAAACATAGTAAAGCGATTCATTCTTTTGTGCAGTCACGAATAAAAATCTGTCCCAAATGGGGGATGGGAAGAAGGTACTAGTAAAGTTCAGCTCCTGTGAGTGTTTGAGGCTGTTTAAATTGCACTAAAAAGTCCAGCAGATGTATGAAACACTACATAAGATATAACATGTATACTGATGTATCCAGATATAAGCTTAAAACTGTAAGAGAGTAGAAACATGAAAAAATACAAAAGGTGGATGTAAACAGTATTTTCTCAGTATTCCTGTCTCCCTCAGCATCTGTATTGACAGACTCCTATTTTTTAACACATCTACACAAAAAGAAATTAGAAAAGAAATCATAATTGTAAATATTGAAGATGATTGCCATGTTTTTTCAAATCCCTTGCCCATTTGTTACAAGATACTGCTGTGTATCTTGTGTCTTTCTTGTTAACGTTTCATGGAGTGCCTCCATAAACATACGTTTGCTCTTGTTCTCAACACTTTGTTCTGTCACTGCGACAGATGGCTTTACACTGAAGCATATGAAAATATTAAACTCTTTATAAACCCGTTGAAGTTTGAAATGCCTGCAAGTAATAAGTATCTTGGCAGCTATTTCTTTAATACAGATATTACAGAATGCTATTTAGTGTTTCCCTATCAGTTTCCTATTTATGACAGACTATTCTAAAACTACAGTTTTCTTTGAACTTAATTAATAGTAGCATTGCTTCATTCCAAATGAATGTCATTTCTAAGCTGGACAGTATGGTTTGCTATTTGTCTGTCCAGAGAAAGGTAAAAGCTAATTAGAAAAATTATGGTTAGACATAACAAGGGTTTGTGCCATACCAAAAAGAGTCCGGAGCACGCTGGGACTTTGTTCCCTCCTGTTCCTCCTCTGTCTTTAAGAAAGATGTATTTTCCACAGCAATCGGTAGAGTACTGCTTTCACAGATTTGATTCCAGTTCCCTCTAACACAATCTCTGCCCTATGCCAAACTAGTTGTTGGCTCTAGTAGCTTTTTTTAAAAAAAAAAAAGAGAGAGAGAGAGAGAGAGAGAGAAAAGAGGGTGTCCAACATGCTTATCCTTCTTACAACGCTTACACTGAATCAAGTAACTTCAATTTCAGTTTGTGAACTAAAATTCCTGAGACAAGAACCACTCATGTCCATGGACTGGTTAGGAACATATCCTTTTAATTTCTATTGTTTCCTCATTTGAAGCTTTTTTTGACAGAGGCTGTTGGTTCCTAAACAGACTGTGTAGAATACTACATAGAAAACAGCACACCAGAACCTCTCTGGCCCCAAGGCGCTCTTACACGTCTTAAATAGTAAAAATAAGTCTCAATTGCTCTAATATGTTCTGTGTAATCAGCTTTTTATTCATAAACCTTAATGTTATGTCATTAATAGAAGATGGGAAAGTCTGTGCAGTTGTCACAAGAAGAAATTACTTTCTATAAATAAAGCAAAAATATATTCAAAATATCTTAGTTTAGATTATATGTTTGTATTTTAAATTCTAAAGGCAATACTAAAGGAATAAGGGAAGCCCTAGTATGTAATATAGAAGCTGTAAGTTCATATAGAACCAATTCTTTAAATGCATTCAATCCTAAGTATATTATACCTGCCTTCACCCTTATAGAGAGGATTATTCAGTGCTTCCATAAATACAGACCTAGAATTTTTCTCAGAACTAAGTAGTAAACTACACACAAGTTTCACCAGCAACCACATTGCTACAAGATTAAATGCCTGAGAGGGGAGTTGGGAGCGGGGATTGAAGAGGTGCACACCTCTTATTGCACTGTACCTCAAAAAAAAATTGGTCCAAAGGAAGATCCAAGATTTTACCAGAAACTTTGCAAAAGTCCAGTATTTTCCAAACTCTGTTTCTTGGGAAAATATTTATAATGTTGATTCATTGACTTACCTCACAGATGTGTAAAAATAGCAAGAGGTCAGATTCAGGGCTTTGTTAAAAAAAATTCTTGGGAGACATAAGAGAGATCCACCTGCTGAATGGGAAAGAAGTTGAGTTTTTGAGAAAGACTTTCTATTTTAGTAAAAGGAATACGCAGAAAGAAGAACAAGTTTTGTGGGTTATAAATTAATTCTATAGCACATCTTTGCATACCAAGGCACACAGCTGCATTTTTCTGACATTTGCTTTCCAAACCTTTCCTAAAAGCTTCCAGTGATAGAAATCCCATAATCTTCCTAACTCATCTAATGAAATATTAAGTTTTCTTACTATCAGGAAGCCTTTTTAATGCCTAATCTAAATCTTCCTTTGTGTAATTTAAGCCCACAGCTTCACACCCTACTCACTACAGACATGGAGAAGAACATGTCAATGCTGCTACCTCCAACGGCACGTTAGAATTTGGTCCTTTAAGCAAAAACGCAGTCTGCTGTCTGCAATGTTGAAAGATCAAATGAAACAGTTGTTACTAACTCAAGTTAAACCCAAGTATTTTTGTGGTTCTACATCATGCAGGAAAATAAATAGGAAATTGCTCAGTGGGGAAAAAAGGACAACTCCTTTTAAAATGCCAAAATGAAACATGTCAAAGTCGTAATGCTCTTTCTTCTTTTCGTCCACGTTTCCAGTTTTCTTAAAATATTGATAAAATTTGTTAATTTGTTAAAATAACTAAAAAGGATTTTTAGTTACCTAATCCTCCTCCTCACCCTCAATGAAATAACTGCCTGAAAAAATTGCTTGGATCCAGTTAGAATTTCACAATCTTTATGCTTCACAGACATAAAGATTTGGGGGAATAAACGTATACATCCTGCATGCCACTTTTAAAGATAATTCCCCATAAGAACCTCAGCTTCCTCATCCAGTCTTTGTCTTCTGCTATCTTAATGGGCACAATGCCCTTGGCTTCTCGGTAGTGCTAAAACCTGAAGAAAATAAGAACAGCCCAATCCACCTCACTTCTATGAATGCAGCAGAGAGCATAACCCGAGTCATATATTCACGGTGTATGATTAGTTGATATTTGCATCCTCTACTTTTCCTGCTCTACTGCATAGCCAAAGTCGAGCTATACACTAGCCAATGACTCACAATTATTTTATAATATGAGTCATTTAGCTGTTGATTACCTAAACAGAGTTTGCTACAAATTTCTGGAATAGATTTGCATCATTTTCTGTAGGTACACATATCTTCCAAAATTGTAGAAGTATTTTCCATTTTATCACTGTTGTGTTTTACCCTCAGTTCCGAGTCGCTGAAATAACCCATTGCTCGCCACGTCCACCCAACTGGTAACATAGGATCATGGGATAACACAGGCTAGAAGGAGGTTATCCAAGAACAGTCCTTCAGATCTTCCTGGATACACCCCCTCTAAGTGCGGAGGTGCTAAACTGGTCACGTGGAGTATGACGCTAGCATCGTCTCACAGCCCTTCTTCCAAAAGACCTGTCTTCCAAATCCTTGTCTCGCATTTCTTCTCTCCCCACACCTGCCCTGCGAGGTTGTATTGACGGGATAAATGTACCTAGTAATAATTATGCTGAGAAATGATGAGAACCAAGAGCAGGCAGAGCTAATCAACTCTTGAATGTATCAGCAAAAGTGATTAACTTTTATCTTTCTATGAGACAGATGCTCACAACCCACATACATCTACACATACACACTTCTATACATTTGGGAGCATAATAGGCTCCGAATAAAACTTTCTAGTGACTTCAACAAAACAAAACAACCTCATAACCTTACCTCATAAAGAAGTCTAATAGGCAGCTTAGCGATCTCAAGTCAGCTGTGAGAACCACAGTCTCACATGTCTAATAATGCCCTACAATAATCGTTATATAATCCTGATTACATTGCAAGTCATAGCCAATATTTAGCTCCCAAACATTAGTTAAACTATTTGAGTTCAATGTTTTTATTTAAATGTAAAATGTTCAAAACAGCACGTCTTAGATTAGAAGTAAAGATTCACAAGCCAAACAATAACTAGAAAGGGTTGAACCAAAATACAAAAATTAAAACACGTGTGGGACGTAAGCCGGAGGTCCGAATCGGAATCTCTGTCATAAAAGACTGCTGCAGGGAGAAGGGGAACCTTTTTTTCTTCACGTCCACTAAGAACATGAAACACTAAGGTCATCTGCAGCATGGGAGATTTTCATTTGTCTAGCAAAAAAACTTTTCAAGACAGTAAAGATAATTAAGCGCTGGAACAGGTAGTCCAGGGAGTTAATGAACTTCCCTTATTGACAGTCTTTAAAGATTAACTGCATGTCTATCACAAATGACACTTGTAAAGATGATCCTTTCAGGGAGCAGGGCAGGACTCGATGACATGGAAGAGTGGTCCTTTCCATCGCTGTTCTTCTACCACTGCCAAACACCTCATTTTAACTTCAGGCTGGAATTTTGTTCAGTGCTTGCTCAGCTATGCATAGGTGAAAACGAATGAAAGCAGAATTACCGCATTGCCTCCCCTTTTCAGAATGCCTTGCCCCAGGTCTGAACCATAATAATTAATTAGAAGAAACACTAACATAAAAACATACTACTACTATTAATTAGAAGAAATACTAACATACAAACAGGCTTAAGCCCTAGTGTATTTTTCATTGTTCAGTAGTTAACAGCTGCTACAGGAAGAGTGTGTCAGAACATAACAGCTGTATAACGTGGTCGATGTTTGTTATTTGCAGTTACTCATTTAAGAAGATTGCTTCTTTTCAGTTACGGTATGACTTGATAAATGGCGTTTCTCCTCCTATAGGACACGCAAGGATTGCGTAGGAGCTCGGTCCACTGCACCTACTGCCTGTCCAACAGATGATCAGCATCCATGCATACACTCTTTGTAAAGTATCGTTTCATTGACAATTCACACACTGTAACGTATCTCAAGACTGAGCTCTTCTCTGACCCCAGTTTCTAGCTCTGAAGACCATCCTCAAGTCGCTGTATTAAGAAGGGGTGACATCAGTGAACCATAGCTAGCACACAGAGTTGGTGAATGCTCTGTTCTTATGAGTCCAACATCTGGGCAAACAGCAGTTCTGCTAACCTGCTACATGACCCTGCTGAATTTGATTTACCTGTCGTCATAATTACAGATACTTGTTGGAGAGATGGAGACATCTTGAAAATACAATTGGAAGTAAAGAAAATACATTAAAATACCTAATGCCATTCTTAACATCTTCCTCTAGTAAATATTACTTCCTATTGTGGCTCAAAGAAAGAACTAGCATGAAGGAAAAGGCTCACATCCTTTCCAATAGGATAGTCAAAATGGAATTACGTTGATTTCCATGGCTTCTGGGTTGGTAGAAAGTTCAGTCTGCCATGGCCGGATTTTTGACTCTGTTGACACTGGGAAAGCCTCTCGACCGGAATGAAACGCCATTTGAAATGAGATCTGGTTCTTAGACAACTTTGCTCCCTGGCAAAGGCAGCGGTATCCTGCTTTTCCTAGTAACTGTCAAGATTAGTGCAGGGTTATAGCCTCATGTGGAGCTGGCTTAACTGGCAAGATGGAAAAATGGGACATCATGCCACTGCTCATCATACAGACCTTAGTAATGAATACACGTTTTAAAAATATCTGAAGTCTTCAAATGAAAACATTAGATGATATTCATTTTAAATCTAGTCTTGCAAAATATGCTAACAAAAAAGTAATGGTTTGAGGTTCCTCTGTATCATAACCAAGTACCAAACCTTCCCTGCATACACAGCTGACAGCAGATACATTCTTCTGAAAAATTAATCTCTTCCTTTCACACACTCCACTTGTTGCTATCACACATTACGAGGCTGGGTCATGAAAAATCAGAGGCCAGAGCTGAACTGCAGTCCCCAGGATTACAGTACCACGGGACTCACTGTGTCAGAAGGGTAGAGTAATTTTAAAAAGGTGAACACTTGATGCTAACACGAAAACATACAAGTCATGTAAAACAGTACAAAAGGAGAGCGCCATGATACTCTGTTAGGGCTTGATCTAAATGTCATGTTCTTAAAAGACTTACTCCAGTGTGGCAGTAGCTCTTCAAAGATACTGAGTCTCATCCTAAATGACATTATTGACTGAAATGATGCTCTTTTCGTTAGAGCATCATGTAATAGTGCAAGTTCCCAGCAGCAAACTCTCCAAATAAGCAGCAGCAATGTGCCACACATGCCTCTCACTTCGCTTTGCTGTCATACAGTTTTACAGTTACAGTAGAGAGCCATTAGAATCAGGTTAATTAGTAGTCAGAAACAAATCCTCGTATAAGCTACAATTTACTTACTTGAAAAAGGGATCAAACCTCATTCCGGGATTACTATTATTCATGCAAGCAGAAAGCTCAATTTAACGAGGAGAACACTTAAGTTAAAAAACCATAAGCACCTGTCCAGAAAGCACCACAGCACAAGCAGACAGACCAGTTTCCGTCTGCAAAGGGTGGGAAGTTGTTCTTCGCATTTTACACCGTGCTCCAAGATACAAGTGGTGAATTGATAATCTTTGCTAAAGCTCTGTTCAAGTTCAGGTTGGTCCATTAGTCGTTAGTACCAAGACTTACATCTGGTTACTTCCCTCCTCTTTTCTTCCCAGTTACATTTGCAATAATTACTAGATAGGAAACCTGCTTAAAACTACTGAAAATCGAACACAAAAACAAAAGCACAATAAAATGGATCCTCTGGCCTTCCACATGCAATTTTTGGTTGGATTTCTAATCATCTTTAGCAAAATCTTATTTTTAATACATATTAAATATTAATTAAAAGAGATTCTTTTATTAATCCCTAAATATTCGACCAGTCTGTTTTTAATTATCTCTACCAAAATGCAGGTACATAAATGAGTAGCTGCTGAACTCCAGGTATACTAAACTGAAGACATTATTAGTGTTTGCTTCTCCTGAGAATAAAAATATTTAAATAAAAACTGAAGGTGCAAATGCAAAACAAGAGGATTTTCAAGAGTGTCCGGGGTTTGGAGGCGTACTTTTTTGGGAACACCTGACAGAAAAGAACATTTTGAAGTTTTTATGTATCCAAAAAAATACTGGAAGCATATTAAGTCAAGGCAGTAAAACCGGGCTTTTTGTCATGTTTAATTGCTTGAATTCATAACCTAGTTTTGCTGAATCTGGATGTTACTGCTGATTCAAGCAGTTTCTCCATTTTAGTACTTTAAAAAAAAGTTTCCGTGTGTCTCTGTGTTTGTGAAAGGCAACTAATAAGCCTCTGTGATGCTACAGCAGTTTTTAAAATATTCCTGACCATCAGAAAAATATCACTCTCCAGAAGCCTTATCGCTGTGCATGAAATCTGTAATTAACTGCAGAACAAAAATAGTCTCTGATTGCAACCTGGTGGAAGAAGCCACACTGTGCTTTATTTTCAGTGACAATGGAGGGAAATCGCAGCCTATGCCATTTAACATGGTTAACTGAAATCAAATGCAGAACAGGCATGATGAAGACAAATATAAAGCAGAAATGCTTACACTCTATTCCAGTCCCCCAAAGCAAACACATTCTCACACTGTCCAAACTGAAGTTCAAGTAAAATAAAAGTAGTGAGTGTACAATGTCAGTGAAGACAGCAACTTTGCTACATTCCTTAACATCTCCATTTGATACCTTAAAACTAAAAAAGGAAAAAAAAGGAAAATACTTATTTCTATAGGTACAGAACTCCACTGCTGACAAGAGATCTCAGGCTATAAAATTAAACTTTATTCACAGACAAATTTAGAAAGAAATGCTACGAGGAAAGAGTCTGTCACTTACACATTTATTTCTTTTCGCTAACCTAACTGTCTGGTATCTCACCCAAATGCAAGACCACAGCATTTGCATTGTAGAGAAAACATATTTATGATGCACCTTTTTAAATGAAAACCCTGCACTTTTCTTCCATCTGGTGACTACGTACTTATAGTATGTCTCATGTCCAAAAAGGCACATCTGTGCAAATAGATCATCTATATATCATCGTATTCTACCAAATTTGTTATTTTCTGACAACTCAATTTATGAGAACTATTCCGTTGTAACATATTCCAAAACAAAATTAAAGGCAGGTAACTTTTCTAAATTGCTTTTTAGATGGATTGAAAATATGACTATTCATGGCAGAATAAGTTTTGAAAAGTACATCTTATTCTCACATAAAGTTAATACATTTCAAAAGTTAGGCTTAGTTCCTAGGAGATGTTGTACATTACATTCCAGTCTTAAAATAGATATTAAAAACCCCAAAACATTGAAAAATCATCTGAAGTAATCAAGGCCCTCTGTAGTCTTTGTTCCCTTCTCTACATTCTAGAAATATACTACCTTGTAACATAATCATTCTAAGAAAAACTCCCAAATCCATCGCACTGAAGGCAACTAAAACCTTGACTGGTTTCCCCCGGTTTGCTTTTCATGGTATTTTTTCACAATTACTGCCACAGTAACTTAAAAACAAGAGTTAATCACATTTCTTTTCCTTCCCCTTTCCAATTTGATACTTCATTTGTCATTTCTAACGTATTTATCTTAATAAAATTTATTAACATTTAATAGCAATATTTTTCATGACAATAGTAAAAGTCCAAACTTCCAATATTATACTTAAGGACATTTTTCTAGACCTTTTATAGCATTTAGAATACCACAAGGCTTATCACTGAATAAATCAATTTAGTACTTGTTCCTGCAAAATTGTGTTTTATGAGCAAAACTGAGACCCTATGTGAAAATTTTATCCCAAAAAATTTGAACAATGCCATGATCAAGATACTACTGAAGTAACTGGTTTGAAGTTAGAAAGACTGCATGTAACACCTTGCTAGACAATAATAAGAAAGTTGTTTCATCCATCTGTTGCTACGTTATTCTGATTTCAAGTATTTATTCCTGTAGAAATAGGTAAAAACATTAAGCTCAAGCTTTCTAAAACTATGCTTGGAAAGGGGTATAATTAATTCTACTTACACTTGCCGAGGTATCAGTGTATTGGATGTTGAGACGGCACTGACTATATAGAACTTCTTGCCCACATATTAAACAAAAGGCAATGGGAATGTGAGATACTCTATGTTTAACATCTAAAATACCAAGAAATCTGGCACTGCTTTAGGAGGAAAAGCTCTGAAACAGGTAATCAAATCCCTAATAGATACATAGGTTTAAAGGAAGCAAAACTGATGATTGACAGAGACGCTACACATGCACTCACAGAGAAGCACCTATAAAGGATCAAAACCAACAGCCCACTTTGTTTCCATTACATGATTTAAATATGAAAACGGCGGTAACGTATACCACCGCTGCTCCTGCTGCAGGCAAGGGAACGCTGTTTACTTAATAGCAGTTTTGCTCACTTTTCAGAAGTCGCCCTCATATGCACGTTCACAAAACAGATCAACAACACGAATACTAAACGTATAAGAAAATAGCAATAATTTATGAATAGAATATCAAGACATTCCAACTTTACACGTCTATTGCTTCACTTCAGAAATACATATGAAACCAATGTACTGTACATAAGCCAAATTTTTAAAGTATTGCATAAACAAAAATAATTGTGAACTTTCTGTTTAATACCTATAGAAATCCTAACTGTGTCTGTATCAAGACCAAACTCCTTATCACTACAGAACTGACAAATACAAAGACTGTTTTGGATCTTACTAAATTCCTGAATATCCATCTAAATAAAATACCTGAGGTGGAACTTAATGCCCTGGCCTGAACGCAGTGTGATTTTATGGTGCCTGAACTGCCAACCAAACCCTTACCATGTGAAATGCACAGAGCCCAGCATTCCGCTCCCAGACGGTGCCACAGTCTCCTGCATGTGACAGCAAGTCTTTCATAAAACATGATACTCCTATTCGAGTACGGAAGAGATTCTTTTCTTTAAAAGCCAGCAAAACCCACTTTCCCTACTCCCCTCCACATTTTTTCCACACTTTGATGTGTGTGTTTTTTTAAAGAAAGAAAATTGCTACAGTCATTCAAAATATTTAAATTACTCTGCAATTATATCCGGCTGGCAACTGACAGGCATTTTTAAATCCTAGTCTTTTATACTCTATTTCTGCTTTTTAAAATGTGTGTGTGTGTGTATATATATATATATAACTGGATTGTTAGCCCAATTTATCTGTATGTTTAAATTGCATTTATTAAGAAAATGTTGCTGCTGGTTTATCCCACATATTTTAAAAAGTACAGTAATAAAACTTCAAAATCCTCATATAAGTTGTGTTTTCCAACATCATGCTATTATGCTGATAATATGCAGGTGCCCTGAAGTTAAGCAAGCAACCAGTTTGGTCAGGAATCCTGCAAACTGTCTACTAAAAGGCAATAAAATTCATCGGACAAAACCATTTCTAATGAGATTCCTGCTGTATTTCATATAAATGCTAATATATATATCCCATCAAAAGAAAGTTAAACAGCTCTTTGAAGATGAAGTTCACATAAACTTCAGCCAGTCACAGAGGAAGGACAAACAATCCCCCCACACCTTATTTTCTGTAAGCATCACATTCGTCCATGTACTCCCAGACAACCCACGCCACGCACACACATATGCATAAGCACAGCCATAAATACGTGCACGGACGAACATAACGCGAACACGAAGTGCAGCCCCGCACTCGGTCCTGGGAGTTACCTACGACGCGCCTTTGATGAGACGAGAGCCCCTCAGCACGCCGCTCCCGGTTTTTGTGCCACCCGTGGCTCGGATCCCCACTCCGACCACCCAAGCCAGGAGCCCCACGCACACACTAACCTCGCCGCATTCGCGCCGGGAAGCCGCTGACGGCGGCTACACAACAGCAGCAGCCAGACCTGTCAACTGGCCCCCCCGGCCCCCATCGCCTGCCCTGCCCGCCCTCGCATCCCAGCCAGGGGCGCTGGTCGCTCCCCGCCGCCGCCTGAATTCTCTCAGACCCGCCTCTGCCTCACCTGAAGGGCATCTCCCACGCCTGCCATCAGCTGCCACGATTGCATTGTCGGCGGCGAAGCGCGTCCTGCTTCCGCGCCGGGAGGAGCCGGGAGGCGCCGGGAGGAGCGGCGGGCACCGGCCCCCCCCGCCCCGGGCCGGCCGCGCCGCGCGCCGACCCGCCCCGCGGCGCGGGGGCACGCGCACCCGCAGCGCCCGGCCGCAGGACAGCATCCACCGCGCGCGGGCAGCGACCGCGGGGCGCCAAGGTCAGCTCGCGGGGCAGCCCGCGCGGCGCCCCCGGCCCTCCTCCCGCCGGCCCCGGCGCGCGGGCCGCTGCCGCACAGCCCGCGCCGCGCCGCGGGCAGCTCGCTCCCGGCGCACGTGCGCCCGCCCGGCGCCCTCAGGCGTGAAACACGGCCCCCGTGACAGAGCAGGGCACCTTGCGCAGCCCGCCGCGGCCCCGCCTGACCACCCATTCCACCTCAGGAGCGATGCGATGTCTGCAGGCAGCGTGCAAGCACTCCCGATTACTCACGCTATACCTACATTATTCAAAACGTCTGTGGGACGGTATTTACGACTTTCAATATGCTGCGCTCTATCTACTGCTACAAGACGTTAAAGCCCCTCTGTATCTTTTTCTCCCCCCTTGCCGTATCCCTGATAGGCTTTGCAGTACGTGCATTCAATGAAGTCATTTTGTTTTATTTGGAGATAAGAGCAGTTCCACCCGAGCTTAGCTAAGAACCACAGCCTTGCGGGAGAGGGGGGGCAGCAGGGGGAGAACAGATTGCGCTCAATAATCCATTTGTGGAATGTCTTAAATGACATTTATTAAAATACTAGACGTGGTGCTAAAGTTTGTAGGGCTTCACTATTTTCATCAGTCCTATGTAAACAAAATGGTGAACATTTTGTTACATAAAATATTTAACCAAAATGGTCAACATTCTGATTAAATGATGATTAATTTCTTGTGAAATTCTGAATTTGTTTACAAATAACAATATTGCAGACCAAGTTATTTTTAAGACAGAGACTGGCTGGAACTGAAGCAAAACCTAAACGTCTTCCACAAGAGATGGTAGCAATTAACCCATTTGTGGAGCAGAGAAAGAAAATGTTTGTTTCAGACAGACATTAAAACCTGACATCTTTTGCCACGCAAAAGCATTGCTCATACCCTACCAAATAAGTTGTTATTTCAAAGTACATCTATTTACGCAACTGGAATTATAACCTGTAAACAAATAACCACTTATACTAAAGCAAAAAAATCTCAGGATACCGCTCAGAGGACTTCTCTCATTCTGTAAAATGTATTTTCATACCACACCTATTGTTTCTCAAAAATAATGAGAAGTTCAGTAAAACATCTTTCAATATTTATCATTATTCTGCAAACAAAAAGGAGACTAACAACCTGATCTCTAAGAAAATAATTTCTATTAATCATTCCCTTTTTTGCATATAACACTCCAAGAATTTGCACCTATTTCTGGCAGAACAGGAGAGACAAAGTTTAATTCTGTTCTGTGAAAACTGAAAAGATACAAAATAATTTTAGGTTCAGATTCTGATTTCATAAGGCTTTCCTCGTTCTGAAGTTTTTATTGTAGTCATGCTCACCTTACCACCTGAAGGGAAAAGACTGCTATCTACCTAGACAGCCTGTGGGACAACTAAGGCATCATAATAAGGCGTGAGTGTGCAATTTAAAAAGCAGACTGTTGCAAGGGCTGGCCTGGCCACGGGGCTAACAGCCAAAACAAACCTCAGAGCTCACATTGGCCTGTTGTGTGGCCTTGACCAAATTATTCATCTCCTCAGTTTTCCCACTTGTAAAATCAGAATACTACTGGTTACGGGGCCTCTCTCCTATCGCTTACTTCTCAGGAGGGCTCTGAGATCAATGACCCTGCAGTGCCCTGAAAATGAATAAACACGAACTGCTAAGCCAGAGTTAATATGTTTCAGAGCATTAAAGCAATGAAATACTAGAAATTCCAATTAAACTACCTTGTGTGTCTAAACATGGATGAACTAAAACCCAGAGATTACTAAAACACCATCTCCTATCCCTTACAATGAACACAATACTATGGGTTGGCTTATAGTTCTGTTATTTAAATCTGAGCTTGATCTCTGCCCATTCTTAGTATTAAGCTCAGAATTACATTAAAAACGGCACCAGCAGCAATTGCCATTGCTACCTTAGAAAAATATCCTGTCCAGGGCAAGGTCACTTAGACTTAAAGCAGCCAAGAACCACCACCATTACCTCCGGCCTGGTGTTTCTAGCCTTCGCAGCACATACGGTCATTCAATCAGAGGACCAGCAATTCCAGCAGACGCTACATGCGGTACTCAGTGCTGTTCTTCAGAGATTGCTATTCTTTATTCAACTAATGAAAGAGTTTAAACTAATTAATTATCTCATTAGCAATAAATATGGGGGGGAAGCACTAGCAAAGAACATACTGCTGCGGAACAAGCTGCATCATTCACGAAGTTGTGACAATGATCAGATGATCAATCAAAATAATAGTCCAAATTTCTAAATCCAACTTAAAAAAAAAAAAAGGAGAGAATAGTAAAGTCCCATTTCAGTCTATGGAATTAACTAACTTGATAAAAAACCCTGTATACATTTATACATTCATTTTCACCACTCTCTCTAAATGGTGGATAATTTTGGTCTTCTGCTTGTTTCTTCCACCTCATATGAACAAGAGATAAAAGGCCATAAATGCTCTAATGATCAAATGACGCCACTGCTTGTCCTTGAATCGTTGTACAGGGGTTTGCAGACACTTACCCGGGATGCCATCCCCTTATTCGACAGCATGGAGGTTGACATTAAAAAGAAACATTATACAAATGCTTCAGCAGCTTTGTGTGGAACAACACCCATTGGAACAACAATGTCTACAGAGCTACACCAAGACCAAGAGTCAAATTCCCCATGAAGTGATCTGCGGGATAAGCAAAAGCTTGAGTTAGAAATCGCAACAGGGAAGAACAGGTTCTTGCTATGGTTCAGCTACTAGAGATCCTTGTCATGACTTTCTTACACACACACACACTATCACAAGGAAGGCATCTCTCTAACCTTTGTTCTTTCCACCATACTTGCAGGGACAAACATCAATTAACTGAAATATTGCTGTGATGGCAGTGGCTATTGAAGTTTCTGTAATTCCAGATTGCTCTCTTTTTTACTGGAGATTTTCAAAGAAATATTTTCAAAGAATTTATTGAATAGTACAGAAGAGTGTCATCACATTATGTCTCGCGTTACATCAGAAGTTCTAAATAAATTTAGTTGTTTATTATCTAAGCCCTTACATCCTTTTCTCCATAAAAAAGGGAGCATTTTTCTTCTGAATTTTCCACTTTACAAAGAAAACTACTTCACAGAGAAATACACCAAAGTAACTAATTGTAAAGTAGGTGCCTTTTAGGGAACGGTGTGGCTTGTTTGAGTTTTTTAAAACTGATCCAAAGATGTGCGTGTCATACTAGAAAGCTTCCTGCTGAAAAGCTTCAGTGTGTTATTGGTTTAGGCTTAATTTCTTGAACTTTCTGTGCTATGGGAACTATTAAAAAGCAACATAATCTTTGAAGGAAAATGAAGACTGCAAAAATCCAAAAGTAGCCTCATGAACTGAAGGCAATTCTGCACCTGTACAGTTTTGCAAATACTTTTTATAAAGGATAGTGAAACGTAGTTTAATCTTTAATGCATTTATATGTCAAACACATGGGGGCTCTCCACGCCTGACAGATTACTGCTGAAATGATTTCTTTCTACATGCCATCTAATGATCCAGTCGTACTACAGAAGGTAAGCCTAATGAAGCATATTCAGATGGAAAAGTATCATGCAATTTATGAGAAACATGCTGCAGTTTTATTCCAAACTGGTTTATGGTTACAGCGTGCGAGTCTAGGGGAGCTGACTGACATGTTAAGAAATACAACATCAATCATATATCACAATCCTAATGAGGCAATCAAAGCTCAAGGAAACCTAAATCTGAGAATTCATAGTGTTACACTGATGCTAAATACAATCTTTTGGAGAGAATCTAAATGATAAGGATTCTTAAAGCTGAACTATCAAAAGAAACGCAACCAGAAAACACAAGTTTTTCCTCCACCAAGCAGAATTTAAAACGTTCTCCAGGGGCATGATCCTGCAAGCATCCACAATATCGCTAACTTTAGAGTGAGACTAATTACACGAGTACACAAAAATAAGTGGGTTTAGCATTAGACCTACATAAGGGATGTTCAAAAGAATCAGGGATATAAAAGTACTAGGTGTTTTCACACATTATTCTTCTATATATTCAAAATGTCAGTATTTTTTCTTTAGCCCCTTGCTCACAAATAGTATCTATAAAGAATTTGTAAATGTGATTATATTCATCTGAAATGCTTCATTTCACATTATTAGTTGGTGTTGTCTTGTCCTTTTCAAGGAAGTATATTGAAATTGATGTCACCAATCTCTCTTGAATGTTCTAGTATTGTTTCGGCTATACATACAATTATAGCAGTTCACAAACGAGGTAACAGAGGTTGTAAGTGTCCAAAGGCATGCACATTTGCACTTTTACTGTAGTGCTAATTGCAAAACTTTGCAGAGTATTAAACACAAAATTGTATTTGCTATCTTTATAGAACAAAATCATGCCTAATTTCATTCAGAAACAAGTGTAAGAAATCAAGAACCATCAGTACAATAGTAAGAGGAATATTACTTCTATACAATTTTGATGCAACTAAGCTAGCAGTGACCTAATAAGCTAGCAGTGATCTAATAAATGTTACTTCAAACCTTGCTGCAAAAAAAATTTCTTGCATAAATGCTATGTAAAGCTGTCATAAAAATAACAAGTCATCCCTGTATTCACTCCCCGAAAAAGAACCCAAAATGCACATTCCATAGGATAGTTATTTTTTGCACAGCCACTGATGCTCAGCAGGTCACGTTCAAAAAAATAATTACTTATCCAAAGACCTAAAATAAAGCAAAGCTTCTGAAGATGCATCAGATCAAGGAAAAAATACGTATCTCATTTTTCTCAAGTATAAGGAAAACACAACCCCCCAGTTATTAGAAGCATTCACTTTAAGGCTAGCCACTCTTTTTTTCAGATTGTTGCAATGTTTAATGTGAAACACATGATAGTAATTCATCTACAAACATGACGAAGAAACAGGGCTCTGAAAAATCTCAAAGCAAAATAATTCCTTATGTGCTTATACGTATTCACAACCCTGTTGAAACACTAAACTATTCACAAAAATTACGTTACTAAGGCAAATAATATTTCGGCCTGAACAAGGATTACTAGTTAAGGCTGCAACGTGGACTTTTAACACTTTACTATATATTTCCCTTCAAAGGTAATCAGGATCTGCTTTTAGATGTTATTCACAAATAAATTACAATTCTTTGTTCAGTAACATTCAGAAAACACAACTTTTTTCTGTATTGTGAATTCAAAATATCTTCCAATTCTGCCATCTTTTTTCACTTCACAAAGTATTACTGCAAATCGTTTCCTCAGTAAAACTGCAAAAGGTGAAGTTGTCTGAAGAGCCGCATGAGCAGGAAATACAGATATGACAGGGCTCGCCACACCAGTGCAACAACGGGAAATGTAAAAACACAAAGGAAAAGATCTAAAAAAACCTGGAAGTGCAACTGCTGGCCACCGTAGATCATTTTGTGCAAGGTATAGCTTCAAAATGATAAACTACAGCCTATTCCACAGAACAGGACCTCTGAAAGACCACAACTGGAAGTCACTGAGGGGCCACCTTTGAGGCACATACACTCAGAGGAGTCTGAATTTGGACCTTTCTCTATCTTTACTTCCCGAGTAAAACATAGCGAGCACAACCCCGTACGAGACAGGTGTGAGTCTGACATGTTGCCTGTGCGTACAGGCAGTGATCTAAGAAAAAAAGAATGATGGGCAAGTTACTTAGAGATTTCTAGAAAATTTTTAGCCCAGAAAGTCAGCAAAGAAACACTCTTCCTGTGCAAATCTGTGGGGCGTACGGAGGGACAATTCTGTTGAGAAATTGGGTAAATGTGTATCGTTTATTCTTAGCTAATGACAAATAAGCAGCTGTATTTATTTTTACTCAACCTCTTTACATTTACAGTTGCTCTCCAGATTGCAAAACATCCCAATGATACTTTTGTCACGAACATTAGATGCATGCTACATACTTCCTCCTAAAATGCATGTAAAGATTTAAATATCTTTATAAATATAGAATAAAGCACCGTAGGGATTGTTACCTGACAGACTTTAAACATACTTTCATCACTTAATATAACACAATCACACAAACGCCACAACCCTGTACACCACCAGGTAGGAGGAAGAGGATGGGACCACCTCCAGCTCGGTTACTGCGGGCCTTCTCGCCTTTAAAGTCACGTTGGCACAGAGAACGTCACAGCTTGTGGATGCAAGCAGCCACTTGCTTCTGCTCATCTGTGGCGCCACACAGTTGACTAATTAATTTTTTAAAGTATTTGAGATGTGACACTTATATATGGGATTGAATACAGATTAGCATTGCAATAATCACAAAGCTTTTATAGCCTCAAATTTGTCTTCTTCCAGCAAAGTTCCCTTTAATGTGCAAATGAACGATGCCACTACGTATCTTGAAATAAACAGGCTCATTACGGTCATGACTTGTCATATATGCAGGCATTCAGAATTATATTAACAGCATACAGCGAGCTGGCAGATAAAGACAGGCTAAGTAAAAGATACATAACCAACCGCCTGCTATCATATCCAGATGCCTTCATATCCGTGGCATCCCAAAGGGGTGGTATGAAAATCTCCCTCCCCCCTCACATTTATACATTGAAGATCTCTTCACAAGTTGTAAGGGCTTTCTTGGCCCAATTCTAAAGACAGGATGGGTTTGCCAGGCTGAGTAAAAAGAAAGCAAAGGGCACATGAAATAGCCTCAAAAATGCAAAAGCTGGTCCCAGAGATGGGTCCAGAGGAGAGATTGCCCACACAACAAAAAGCAAAGGTAAGGGGGACACAGGCAAGTGAGCTGGCGGAAGTGCTCAAAATCCTGAAAGTAACTCTTAAATAAAGAGAAACATACTAATTGTGGGTTTTTTAATTATTTTTTAAAATTAATATAATTTTTTACTTTGCATTCTCTGCCATTTTTGAGGTTAACTAAATCAACGTGTCTGGAGTCACTTCACACATCACCGGCAAAAGGACCAGCGTGCGCTGTGGCAAAAAGGGCTGCTCCTCGGAGCTGTTGGTAAACAAGTAGCTTCCTAATAGGAGCCTCGGTGCCAGGGCAGCTAAATGGTACGGTTTCCTCTGTAGTGAGATGCAAAACACACCTCAGAAATAGATGGTCCTTTAGAAGGACTTAAGGGGACCAACGTTAAGTCTGTCATCCATCAGGGAACGTATGCAGGATATTTTATATCAACATCTATATATAACGTTTCCAAGAATAATTAGGGCACTATATTTTAAAACCAAATTTCACACATTTTTCTGACGAACTGTTGTGGACTTCTGGTGTTAATTTTAGCAGTTTCAATTGGATTTGGTACGGTTGGAAACGTAAGGGGCAATCTGCAGTAATCAGGATGTGACACTCATTAACACACTCACAAAATACCCACTGGATTTGCATAAAGCCTGCAAAGATTCATTGGTGAATCTTTAATATGAGATTTCCCTTGGTTTTACTCCACATTGAGCTCCATTTGCCCTCCTTCTCTCCTCTCCCCCCCCCCAGCGAGAATCACTGTAAACAGTTCATAACAAAGCCTAATTAAATGTACTGAATAACTAAAATATACATATAATTACCCAAAAGCTTTTATAATTACATATATTATTTTGCAAATATTTTCTGAGAAATTGTTCTGTAAGGGAGATAAATACTAATTGGATACAATGGCACTCCAAGTCACCTAATAAATCTGGAGATTTCCAGACAAATTTTTTATGACCTGTGTTTAATAAACATGCATGGCACAGCTTCCATACAGCACAGTTTGCATGTAAAATATCACGAAAAGATTCTAGAAAGCGGATAAACTGCTAAGGTGGCAAAATATTTCTGGTTCTGACCAACACAAAACTTTAAAATCAATTATGCCACTATTAAGGGTGACGTTTCTTGCTACTGCCAATGTCATACAATGTGGCAAGAAATAAGAAAAAAATCTGCGTCCTTTAAGTCTTATTTGAGAAGACACACAAACTTCTCAGGAGTCAATATTTACTATCTATTTTTAGCTGAACTATATCGTACCTATTCGACTACATTGACTACACCAACTCAGGCCAAGGCAACATATGCCGTTACAGCAGACAATGCAATATATAGTGGAAAGTTCACAATGAAACACATAGTGATGTTTTTCTCTTTTGAACGATAAAACAACCTCACACTTATCAGATTTTTAAATTCCCACTGAAGCTCAGTATTCTGCTCATAAAATGCTTTTTGGTTAGCTTTGGTTTTAAAACAGAATTCTTCTACAAGAATGGTTGTTATGATGAACTCAGCATTAATAGGATACATGTAACTTTAAGTACATTTAGTATGAGATCCAGGACAAAACTTTAACGTAAAATTCAATTCCTTTTTCTGTCATAAATTCCTGTAAAGACACATAAATGACATCTGATTTTTAGTACGCTATACTCAAACCCAAACACTTGTGTATAGGATAAGCTTTGAAATGATTTGAACAATGTACATGTAACTGAACAGCTGTATCAGACAATATATTATTTCACTGGCTTGCATTTTGAGCAAGTTTATTGACTGAGAGCCTTACTTCATTACTCCTACTCAACAGATCATTATCTTTCTCTGATATCCCACTGGCACATGAAAGAATTTTCTCAAGGAAAATACAACCTGAATAAGTATGAGGGCCAGGATGCATTGCTGTATTTTTACTTCTGGATAAACTCTCAGGCTCCCATCATCTGTGTGTCTTGTTCATTACTGAGTAGTGGAAGTATGCCAGGAAGAAAAATGCATAGACAGGGTTTTATTTGTTTTGTGGATTCTTTTTAAAGATAAATTAGAACATCAGAATTTGGGGGATTTGTTTTTTCCTGCTGGACAACGGTAAATTGTACTGGGGTCAGTTGAAGTGTAGACACTCATAATTTTTGAAGTTTTCTGTGACCACTTCTTATTTGGGTTTTCATTAAAAACAAAAAGAAAAAACCAAGCTGATATATTTTATATATTTTTTCCTCTGTAAGTGGAACAAAACTTTTTTTGTTTTGTTTAGTACGCAGAATTCTCATTCCAATGCTTTAACACGTCCAAAGCACAACCGAACACAAAGCAACATTAGATCTTGGTAAGTAAAAACTCAAAAAAATTTTCTATAACTCAGACCTAGCCATTTGTAAGTCTTACCCATCACAACACTACTTGTACCCATATAAAAAAAACACAACACACTTGAGGTCATTTCAATATTCACAATAGCAACAACATACTCCATGCCATTCCTCAAGTAATTCTCCTTGAAGAATTCAAAAGTGGACTGTTAATGACAGCAAAGCACCCTGGCATTTACTGGCTGCAAGACTGCAAATGTTCCACCCAAAACTGTAGGACAAGAAAAATATGAATCCAAAAAAGCATTCCAGGCTTTCAGTGTGCTAAGCATCGTGACGTACTTACACGTGAACTTACTGACCTCGTGACCGCAGTGACGGTTGTTATTGGACAACCACTTTGAAAACAGTCTGTTAGAAAATAAAGTCTTTACTTTTATTTCACTAATTCATACGGCACAATAATGACTCTTCTGACCACATGATTTCTCAAAGTTGTCATATATTGTTCACTGGAGGCAATGAAAACAAGTTCATCACAGATTTCACTTCTCATTTCTCTGTCTCAATAGCATGAGCCTTAGATCAAAACATATGGATGCCACATTGTCCCTTGAAAGAAAGTGATGTAAAGCCTACATGAACAGCCCTTTTCTGCCTTGCGCCAGGTCAGAGATGGTGGGCTGCCAACTGGGTGAAAAATGAATTTCAAAATAGAAAACCAGGAAAAGGAAGACGACACTGTGTATTCTGGCGTTTCATCACTCCCTGTGCCTGGGTGTACTGGACGTTTTTGGTGGATCAAGGGGACAGAGTGCCCCCTGCCTCACACACTCCCGTACAGTAACTCACTAACGACTGCAGTATGGATACAATACATTTCTATGACTGTATGGTAACTTTTTGGGAGTCATCCCTTGTGTCTGTGGCAATTGCGTCTGCAGCACTGAAGAAAGTGGCCCCAGACAAAACTTTGAAATTGGGTGCCAGAAATTTGTCCCTAAGGAATCTGAATCAGTACAAATTTCTTAAAATGCAGACCATGTGGCAAAACAGAGCAAACGTTTTGAGGATGACAGAATCTCTTGGGTACAAAGCTGGCACATAAGGAATGAGACCGGGCAGATACATGTTGGCAGGTAGATGGAGCGAGGTGCTCAGTGCAGCCAGCTGCCAGGGTCCTCTAGGACTAACACTCAGTGCAGGCAGAGGTCCATCCACGCGAGACAAATGTTAACTCTGATTTCTTGAGTAAAATCTTGGACATCAAGGCTACAAATCCTTCCCCCCACTCTCAATGGCAGAAAATGAAAGAACTCATTACTTGTACAGTGAGAGCTCTTGAACCTGGCAATGGAATAAAGACACCAGTCCACAAGTGAGGAGGCATACATAGCTTCTATACCTTAGTTACAGAGCTAATAAGGAGCTGGCCTGTGTCAAATAGAGCCACGCGCTCCACTTCCCTCTGTCTAGCATAATCAGTACTGGTCACTAGAGAAGAGCGAAGTTGGTGGAAACACAGAGAACAAGGAGAGCCTATACTCTGAACTACCCAGCATACGACGCAGTGTTTCCAAGAGCCAGAGTTTGGCTGGTTCTGCTCCATCCAGCACACGGAGCTCAAGATGGCACTAAAGGAAAGACATTCTTCCAAACGAGGAAATGCTGAATTACACTTCCATTACAATATCATGCTCATGTCCCTGCTCCAGACACTAACTCCTACTGAAAATGCTTTTCCAGAGAGATCAGACTTCTTTTTGAAACCATGTGAAAAGTCAGCACTATTATTTCCTTCTAGTGCCACTATTTTTGCCCTCCTGATTTTACAATTACTGTTCCTACCAAATGCCACCAACTTCTAGTATGTTCTGAGGTTCAGACAATTTCATGACCTTTGCTCCTCTCAAGAAAACCCTCCATCCCACCATTCCTCTTCAAGAAAACCTTCCATCCCACCATTCAGAATATAATAGTGCTTTTACAGTATTGTAGTTTAAGTGCTAATTTTACCTGGAAAACAAAACAGCATTCACACTTTGAACACCAGAGAAGGAAAATAGTGAAAATTCAGGAGACAAGTCAGGGCAACATGTTCCACGTTGACTTCAACTGAATAAAGTTATTTTGTGGATATAAAATTTTGAATGAAAATTACAGTAATAATAAAACTGCAGGCCAACTTTATATCATGTTGTAATAAAATATTACTGAAAGGTTAAGTATGTCGTATCTCACTCTTGTGGAAAGTTAGAAAGAAAGAATAAAGAGATTTAGGAAATTATCCTTTTATATATATAAAAATATATTTATATAGGTGTCATATTTATACACTTATATTTTTAGATATAAAATCACAGAAAGGTTCCCAAACTAATACATTTGCTGAGGCTTTTTAAAGAAACACACTGTACCATTATTCCATCAATGCCGTATCACTTCCTGCTGCTGCCCTGGGAAGCTGGTGTCCAGCCGCAGGCTGTTCTGCTCCTTTCCTTACCTGCCCCAACAGGCCGTATCTCCAACGCGCGTGGAGGGCTGTATCCCTGAAAACAAGCGGATACAGGACCGCTTGTTTAGCACAGTGTTGAAGACGCTGGATTCCGTCGCTGTTGACAATTCATGTCAGATGGTGAGTACAGAAGCAACAAATTTCTTGCCACAAATTCAAACATTATGATGCGGCGCTACCGTCCATGTACTATTTGCAAAGTCTAACTGGTCATTCTAGAACCTGTAGCAGCAGAGACCAGATGTTTCACTGAGTTTAAAAAAGTCATTCCCTGCAATCCTTTTCTCTGCCTTTCCATATAAGAACTAAGACTTTTATTTAACTGAGCCACTGTCAATTAGTCAAGGAGACAGAAAAGGTAGTAAAGATGATACGTTAGGACTTGGGTAAATAAGATTCATTTGGAGGTAACTTGATTTGCGTAGTGAAAATGGTGGCAAGTGGGGGGGAACTCCTAATATTTTGAGGTGTGAACTTGTTAATGGACAAGAATGAGATGACAGATAGCTTTACTGCCCTAGACAGCCTAACGGAGCAAGCGCAGAAGGTAAAAGATACAGCACTAAGGAAGAGAAATGGGGTGAGGACAGGTGCTGAGAGAACCAAGCAGCAAAGAGAGCAAGTTTCCCAGAGGTCTATTGCTAGGCTCGAGTTAATGTTGCAGCAAGAACAAACTGGGGAGACAGAGATGGAGAGAAAAGGAAAACAGTTACCATTCTGTGTACTGCATTACACAGTTCCAATTACTTCTCTCTCCCCTGAACATCTGCTGCACTGAATAAACATTACATATATATTTATATACACACACACATATTTAATATCCTCAGTAGACAAGCAAGTACAGCACATCTTGATCGTGATTATTTGAAAAATACAAAAGCGACAGAGATTTATTTGAATTACAATGCCAAAAACAATGGCCGGTAATATTTTCTATGGAAGTTGTTTAGATCAGTTGTTTAAAAACAGGCTGGAAGGCTCTGACTACCAATGCTTTGACAATAAGGTGGCAACATCTTTTAATAAGATGGGAAGAGTAAGACTTAATTTACAAAAAGTAAGACAATTTCCTGTATTCTTGTGAATCATCACAGATCATTAAGTCTTTTTTGTATTACGCTAAGAACTGTGGGTTTTGGATGATTTCACTAATTAAAGTTGAAGTCAGAGTAGAATGATTTTTGGAACACTACACCACTTAAAGATTCATCTATTTTTATTAACATACACATCTAGAGAAGAGAGTTGACCATCACATGAACTCTGCTCTGGTACTTTTATTATTGCCGTTCTAACACTCACACAATTAGTGACTTTAGCTGCTCTTCATGATGCAAATGTCTTTGTCATACAAGTGTCACACCTACTATGCAGATTTCTCAGCATAGCCCTTTCAAGACTCTTTAGATGGCTGCTCCACCTGCATCCATAGAAAACTTAACAATATTTCAAGAAAAGACAATCTTCCACATTTGTGTTTGTTTACATGTCTTATAACTACACACCACCCCAAGCAAATAAACTGTATGAGCATTGTTTTCTAACCTGTAAAGCTATGCAGTATTTACTGAAGCCATGTAATTAATACTGTTATTAGGAAAGCAGGAAACAAGGGTAAAATTACAACTCATCATTACCTTGAAAGCTAGCATAAAACCTGAAACTAAATTAAATCTTATCTAAATGACAAAATCAAGTAAAAGAAAAACACCACCAGAGGCAAAACTAGATTCTCTATCCTATTTCTTTTTTTTTTTTTTTTTGGCGTATTTACAGAACAGAAAGACAGACAAAAAGGTATCTGAACAGTCATAACTGAATCACCTGGAACAATAAGTGGCTGGCACATGTATGAAATGAAACTTCTTTCCAACAAAGGCTTGAAAAGACAGCGCTTTCTAAATCTACTCCAAATCTAGAGTCTGAGAGCTGTGAGAATACAGCAAGATTTAATTCTCTTGATGAATCATACACCATGTACTGATCAAGACCAATACAATTACACAAAATGGGGTAATTTTTACCATATCCAAGGAGATACGAAATCATTTGCATGGGCAGAACCCAGTAACAACTGAACCACTATCCATCCACCTGTGAGCAGAGACACACAGAAATGTAGATGGCTACATTTCTGCAGCATCAACTGGCAGCAGAATCTAGGAATTCTGTGAAAACATCCACTGAAACAAGAGGAAAACTTTTCACAGCTTTTCAGCTGAGATCTTGACAACAGAAGGTGGGATACCAGCTACAATAAAGAATGAAGCTAATTGGTTTGTCTTGCAAAATGGAACAGGATCTTGTTTTGTTGAAATCTGCTGCTCCAATTATCTGGTCATTAGAAAAATGCATTCACCATTCTAGGCATCTTTAGACACAGTTCTTCTGGACCCAGAACAAAGCAGCTGATCAACTAGGTAGCAATACCAGAACACTGGAAATGAAGTCTTCCTAGGAAAGACATTTTCACTTGTGCCAATCCTAGTATATAAATGTTCCAATAATAACAAGCTCAATAAGTTTAATGCAGCTGGAATTGACTCAAGTAAGCAAAAATGACATGCCTTCAATCCAGAATGACTGTCAGGCCAAGAAAAGGAGAGAACAATTGGAATTACAGTGTAAGTGACAGTGTAAATTGCCACTGAACTGTCGGGGAAGTTCCGATACCACCAGTGACAGTTTTGTTGAGCTAGCAAGAAAAGAGTTAGAAAATAATTCCTTAAAGGCTGAAGAACACAGACCAGAATACAAAGATTTGAATAGACTAAACGAAGTAAGAATGGAGACACAAGGGCCAACTACAGGTTCGCTTCCTAATCATAAAGACACTAATGGTACAAAAAGTACAATCACAATGGTCAGACACCCCGGCAAACACTGTTCACTGTGATTCAATAGACTGAAAAAATAATAACCATCGTGGCTGAGTTTTCACTGAGAGTAAGGATAGAAATGCCAGTGAAGTGATTTTTGTGCCAATCTCCACGGTTCATCAGAAGTGTTCGCACCACAGGATGGCGGAAAGCAGAGAACAGAGCCAAGATTATCGATTCCAATAAGAGAATCCCATTCAGTGATTGGCAGAGATAGAAATACTATCACAACAAACTGATTTTGGAAAAGAAACTGATGAACCCGTGAATATTTAAACATGTAAGGCATATAATTTTACATTTCACTCACCTCTTGAGAACTTTATATTGCACCTAGCATGGCTTTCTTTGGACAACAGAAGCAAATACAGTAATTCCAAAGCATCTTACTAAATTCATCACAGGTTTTCACTGAAAAGAAAACTAACAAAAGTAAACTTTTGGGTTACATTGGCCAAAATGAGGTAAGTGTATTTTAAAATCTGCTTTTTAGCAGCTTAGAGAAAAAGAGATTGCCTTAGAAGCAGGGAGGGAGGAGGCATCTAACAGCAGACATCTCTCAATCTGAGATAGGCTGAGGACAAAACCCTCTTGCTGCCTGTACTATTGAAAATTAGAGCCTTTAAAAAAAGCTGCTGCAGAATGTAGACTCTCCCCAAGTATGGCAAAAATGAAATACGTGTACCAAAATCTGTGAGCTGTTCCACAGAGATACAGTCCTACACTTCAGCAGAGCCCTTCTACTGGTGAAGGTCTTACTTTACTTACCATAGGTCTTTCACTTAAGTGAAATACAAATTTATAACTGTTGATGATACTAATTTCTTAGACACTTATAACTAAATTATCCACTAGAGAGCATAGCAACATTTTCAAACACATTCTGCTTATGTCTGCAAGTGCTAAACGAGGTCTTTGTGGCACTCAATGCCACTCTTCTATACAAGAAATATGCTAACCAATCTGTCATGCAAAACAGAGATAAGAAATGTACTTAATACAATGCTTTAAGGAAAAAAGGTCAACAGACCATCAGCTTTTAATGAACAAATTTCAACAGTTTACAGCCTGGTATACAGTTCTCAGACATTCTTGATGAAAAAACTTCTTTTGCATTATATACCTTTGTGTGTGTGTGTATATATATATATATATCAAAATATGACAAAGAGAAAATACGTTCTTCAGTCCTACGGGAGAAAACCATAGAAGCACTGTTTATCAGTATGCTGGGCAAGAGCTGTTTTTCTTCCTGTTCTGCAATATATTCTGGTGATGTCATGACATTTCTACTTCCCATTAAAGAAAACCTTTTATTCATTTATTATTTCACATTGTAATGGGCCTCCTGTAAAATTCATCTTTCATTTAAAAATGTAAGAAAGATAATTCTTTTGGTTTGCTTTATTTTTCGGTTGCTCGGAACAAAAACAATATGATACATATAAAGTACTTTGGAATCTCTCCTTTAAAATACTTTTTTAAAACTGTTACATTCCCACAGGCCTTCATCAATATATTGAGATAAACCTGTCCCCAGCATCCACAAATCTGAATAGCGCATCTCAGTGCCACAGGCAGACAAATTAACTCTACCTCAGGTCTTTGCTAAATACGTTTTTCTTCTTTTTCTCATAAACCACTCAAGTTAATCATTGCAGTAGAAAGACTAATAGCATAGGGCATCTTGTATTATCAGAAAAACACAGAACTTGGCGTATCTAGTCAGAGCTGTGCTGTGCCTAATCCAGAAGCTTCAGATGTTGAACAAAAGAGCCAGTGAAATTCTTTAAGTCCGAAATAAGCCACATGTAAGAGAAGTCTTGTTCTAAACATTATCGGTTATTGCTTTATAAACCGGAGAAGAGAGATTTTATAGACATTTCTCAATTATCTTAGCATCATGATGAAAATAAATGAAACTAGAAAGCTGACACCTACTACAGAATAAAAAGAGCAAGTGCTAGGAAAATATTTACTATCCATGGGAAATGTAAGCAGCACAGTCAGCTGTGAGGATGGCAAATCACTTGACAACCGTAACTGCAAACAAAGAGGAATGAATAGCAAGGTGGAGAAAACCCAAGTTCAGCAAAAAGGGAGGAATCCATAGCAAGACAAAGTTGCTTCAAGCTAGCAGGGATTTCCACATCTCAAATTTACAGGGCGTTTAAATATCATATAATACAGACTACTTAAGTGACAAATGCAATATAAGCACTTGGTGCCAGTTATTTGGGTTTTATTTTTCAACAGCAGGTATTATAATTTAACACATCTGATTTTAAGCAGTTTTAATGACAACATTCACATAACATTAGAATCATGCTCAAGCACTATACTGAATCAAACCCGTACATGAAAAAGTTTTTTATGTAGGCAGCATGATGTTTCAGAGTTAAGCTATTCTGGTAAACGTGATCACTCCATGCTAATTTATTCATAAACTCACATATCCAACAATCTAGTTTTCATTTTCTAAAATCTTCTCTGTTTAAAATCACCATCACTGCCGTTTTCATTTTAGGTATTAGTATATGCTTATACAGTTGGAAAAAAAATACAGAGAAGTAGAAGCAAGAAATATGAATTGTGAGGTTTTATCAATATAATCTACCATTATGAATAACTCATGATACAAGTGGGTTAACCAACTTACCAAATCCTCCTCTGCACTGAGAAATATCTTTTAATATTGATAGACTTGACTTCCTTTTTCTGCCTTTTAAAACACACTAATGGAATCTCCTTAGTCACAGAGGGAGGGTGTAGGGGTGGTGTCTAAAAGGGCTTACTTAGTAGAAGTCTAGAAAATAGCAGCAGCAGCCAGACCCGACTTTGAGAGTGGGTTTGCGATGCAGGCAGAATCTGTGTCTGCCTCATGGAAAAAGCTGAGCCTTCGACTGTTTTACCTAGTAATCAGAAATCAGTAATTTGCAGCATAAAGCACCCAGGTCTCAGGAGCAAAGCTTCTTTGAAGGGGGGGAAAATTTACCGTTTGGAGGTCAAGTGCTGGCCAGCAGTTATGAGCTGCAGCTCGTTCACCTGTATGGCTCCCTAAGAGTTCTGGCTCTGCAAGAGTTGATGAGAAGAGTTTAACATCCTGCTGGGAAAATAATAGGTTCTATATCCATGTGTGGATTGTTTTAATTCATCTAGGGAAGAAAACCCTCTGTAGGTGCAAAGGCTCACACGAAATACATACTTTTAATAAAGCATTTTGGGGCAAAATTATGATCCTGACTTTCCATCTCAGTTAAAGATAGGCTCATGCTGGAAAAATTTGTTCTTGTGGGAAGAAAGCTGAAGCTGATAGGCCTAAGGCTTATGTGTATAGTATATTGGACATTTCTAAGTATTTTTTAATATACATATATATATATTTTCAGGGCATGAAAAAAACCCCATATAATAAGATGTTGCAGAATAAGCTCCTTCTTCCAAAAAAAGCCATTAAAACCGTAAAACGTATTCAGTTAGCACTATTGTCTTTACTTCTGTCTCATCTACATAGAATATAGGCATAAAAAATTTACATTTTCTTCTGCCTAGTTGTGAACATTTTAATTACTATTTTTAAAAAATCAGATTAATGATTCAATGCCATCAGCAAATGAGTCACGTAATGCGTCAGCTAGCAAATTTTGGGGTTTGCTTTTTATAAAGTAGAGGATTATCTTTGATTATTCTTGAAACAAGGCAAAATTCAATGTCCCCATCACTGGTAATTTAATGTGATAAAGAAAGTTCTATATTTTCAATGGCCACTCACTTAGATTTTATCTACTTTTTTTTCTCATCAGACTCACTGAGATCAAAATGGCCATGAATGTTAAGATAGACAGTTCACTACAAGATGAAGTTCAGTCCTAGCAAGTAGACAGCATAACTAATTAGGTGTTAAGGAATCGCGTATTATTTGGTTGGAATGGATTTATCTTTTTAAAAGATACTTTGCTTTTGTTTAAATTACTGATTTTAAATTTGCCAGAAGTGACTCAAGAGACTGTAATTTTTAGATGGCCTTAACACAACAAAAATTAAAGTAAATCTGGACTAAAGCAGGAATTTTGTTATTCAGCAAAATTCTGCACCTCTGGATCATAATAAGGACTGGTTCAACTATATCATACCAAAACAAGACCTCACACAAGAACGAGAAGAAACTCGATCTGTGCAAATTATCATGAGAAGACACTACATGAGGACGTCCCTGCTCATTGCAGGGGGGTTGGACTAGACAACCTTCAAAAGGTCCCTTCCAACCCAAGCTATTCTATGATTCTATGATTGATTAGAAACAAGACCCAGTGCCGCGCATTTGCGTGGGTTGCTGTTTCAGGACGTGTCTCCGCAGTGCTGCGGGATGCTGTCCTGCAGGCACCCACGTCCCAGGACAAGGGCAGCGTAGCACACTCAGGGATGCTAACGTGGGGCCGAGAATTAACCAGGCCGCATCTGCACAAGAGCACGCTGAGGCTGGCTCTTCTGCACTGGCAGGACCGCACTACCTCTGGCACGGCAGCCTAAAAAGGCACGGTAAAGCAGCTCATTAATTAAGCAAGTAAAAAGGTACATTTCTAATACCATGGGAAGGTGGTATTTTGAGCTCATCAGTGTGGACTCAAAAAGCAGAAGATGGATAAAAAGATGTAACAATCACTCTCTTAAACTTTACCTTTTTATGGCTTGCCAGCTGACTTTTGTACATTTGAGGCTAGCAGTGCTGACAAAGAGGCTACACGTTCAGATCTGTTCCAAATAAAACACCTGAGACTTACAAACCAAGGCCTCTGTATATCGTGAAGCTTGAGGTCGCCCTACAGAACTCGATGTTGGTTGGATTCAGTACTGAAGCTGAGCACACCGCAGAGCTTTAGTTACAAGGAAACATTTTAAAATATGCAGCTCTGAAGTAAAAATGTCTATTTATTAATTAACAACAATGCATAGTAAGGATC
This sequence comes from Phoenicopterus ruber ruber, assembly GCA_009819775.1. Lineage (NCBI taxonomy): Eukaryota > Metazoa > Chordata > Aves > Phoenicopteriformes > Phoenicopteridae > Phoenicopterus > Phoenicopterus ruber. The sequence goes on along the minus strand of CM020229.1, from coordinate 4,109,670 downwards.
AGTAGCAGAGTGAAAGACTCTTTCTAATGCAAAATCTGAAGAGGTGACAGAAAACTGTTTTACATAAGGTTCATGGCTCTGTGCCACATGGCTGCTCTGCAAGGGAGAGGGAGCCGCACAATGCAGCAAATCAGTGTACTATCAATAGGACGGAAAATAACTCTAGTTCCGAAATTCTGTGCTGAGAATCCCAAGAGCTATAACTTATCAAACAAAAACTTTTGAATCTTGGAAAAACAAAGAAGCTATCTTAACATAATCACGTTTTTTAATAAGAAAGCTCAGCTCATCAATACACAAAAATTTTGTGAAGAATTGATTTAAATGAGCCCCTTTGCAAGCTCCAGATTATCCATCTTATTTTTTTGGAATGGAAACGGGAGTCTCATTTCTCTGAAGAATCTAGAGATATTTTTTTACCTCAAGCTTTCCACAAATACTACTTTTGTGTAAATTGAGAAATGCATATGTAGAATATCATTTAGCAATATTAACAGAAGTATTTTTACACTGATGACACTAAAATAAACTCAACATATACATAGCACTTAGGCTCTTCCCCCCCATCTAGGCAGCCAATCAAGTGGTGCTTTGCATATATTTCATATAAAGCTTGACACAAAATTTAGGCAACCCTAGCTCTACCTGTATTTCATAGTTTAAATGTTTGTAATGAAGAACTTGAACAACTGAACTGTATGTGCTTCCACATCACGCCAGCAATTTTCAAAGCAACAAAAAAATAGTGTAAAAGCAGTAAGATAACCTAGCCAGCCCACACAAGCAGCCATATAGTCCAAGACATGTAGTCTATTTAGTATAACAGTAAGACAGTATTTTGCAAAACAGAATTGAGAATGATACACTAGAAAACTGTTACTTTACTACTGCTGTTTAAATTATGGCCTAATGCAGCGTTTCAGCAAGCAGTACAAAAATCTAACCTTGTCACAAATTCTCACCTTCCTTCAAACTGTTGAAATGGGAGGTGGGAAAGGAAGGACGGGGAAAAAATGAGAGGGAAAAAAGAGAGGAAAAAAAGAGAGACATATATCTTGTAGATAAAAGCACCTAATCCCAGTTTAGCTCTGGCACAATAACTCTTCTCAAAGAGCAATGTAAGGGGAAGTAATTTCATAGTTAGGTCTTAGTAGGTGACTGAATATATGGATTCCATTAACTGAATACATAGCTACGGAGTCCATTAATTTGTACTGGCAACCCGACGTTTGGCAGGGGCGATGCCAGCATTTCTTAAGCAAACGGGCCATCGACTGAACAGCACACTGGGGAGTATTAGTTTCCTAGGATTATTATGAGAAGTTAATGGAAATGCTGATAATGTTTATTGGGCTGGTTAGTGGTGTATGCAAAGTTACCTGAAGTGTGCTTAGGGACAGGAAAATATCATTACTGATGTTTTGAGTAGAAAACCTATTATCAAATGCCACAAATAGGACAGGGGACCTGTGGTATGCTGAGTTCATCACTTGAAGCTGTCATTGTTCTATATTACATTTTCTTGGATGTGGTGCAGAACGGGCAGCAGAAAGAAGGTAAGGATGTCACACACCTGCCTAGGCAGCAGTCGCCACAGTGGCCCTCCGGAGCCAGACGCAAAACCACAGGCACGTGTTGGCCCACGGCTCAGTGAGCTGCGAGGAACCCAGCTGATGTGTAGGGCACTGTGACAGGGCTGACAAATGCATGAGAGTCACGTGGCGTCTGTGCTCCTGGCAGCTGTGGAACTGGTCCCAAATCTTTGTGAAGCTTTGTGATTTTGTGGACCTCTTTCTTTCTCTCCCCTGCTTTAAAAGAATCCAAAGGAACACTGTAAAATATTATACCTATGTCACTTCACTCTTATGACCTAAACTTCTTCTGTAACTTTTTTTCCTTAATATTGCATTGTACTCTTCTTAAAAGGGTCACCAATTAATTTCTACCGCTAATGACTGTCAGACAAAAATTCTGGAAGGAAACAGCAACAGGAATTTTTTTTTTCCTTTGTTTGCCCCACAGTAATGCTTGTAAATGTGCCATGTTTAAGACCATTGAATCAAGTGGGGAAAGATACATAAGTAGTTTGTATTACTAAAGTAATTGAATGTTGACAACAATAAAAAAATAATTGTGCGTGTGTTTTGCAGCAATGAGAATCTATGTATCTTCTTCACACTGCTTCAAAAGGGCGCAATTCTTACTTGGGTACAACAGATGAGATACCATCTCATCAGCTTTAGTAAAGGTTGAAAAACTGGTCCCTGGCCATGAAAATACATCATTTTAAGGGCTTATTTTAGTTTCTTTATTCAGCGTTATTAGTTTTTGGTGCTTTTCTGCAGCATATCAACTCTCTACAAACCACAGTATCACTATGGCTAATCTATAATAACATAACTATCTGGAGTTCATTCCATCTCTTGCATGAAGTCATGAAACTCAATTACTAAGTGAGAAAAAAATTGAAAAGCCAAAACAATGATGTAGAGCCCGTGTCAGGGTGTCAGTGGAGCTGCCACAGTTATCGCTGTGTGAAGCTGAAGCACTTCAGAAATTTAGAACACTCAAAGCAGTCCGTTACCAGCCCACGCGCAGCAGCACAGGACCAGTGTCATTTACAGGGACTTTAATAAGGCGAGAGGCCCCAAGCTTGACCCATCTTTCCCCTGCCACCTTGTTTTTTATCTTAAATAATGTTGTTGATGTAATTCGAATGTGCATACATTGGGTTCCACCCCCCCCGAAATAAGCACTTTCCCGTACTGTTTTTTAAAATGTCAGTACATCAGAAATCATTACAGAACCAAACAAAAAAACCCGCAACACATGCATATAATAGAGAAATAAACTGCAGAAAGAAACAGGTTTCAGTATTTAATGGCACGAATAATGAATTAAAAACTATGTTTGAATTATGTTGGAGGTCAGAGAAAAAGCCTCAAAGAAAGATAGTTAAACAGACATTAAAAGGAAGATTTAAATAGGTGATCTTTTAGTATTCTAGCAAGAATAGTCTGTCTTTCACTCTTTATTTAAATTAAAATACCACTCAGTGACTGACCTTTTTAACATGGCCTGAGGGAGTAGGGTATGATCTTGTTAGAAAAGAAGTGATATTAAAAGAGCAATACTATTAAAAAGCAGAAGAAGATGGAACCCATAGATTAAAATTTGTTTGCTTAGGAAGATTAACTTTTATGAAAAGGCTGTCCTTACTGTTACAAGCAGAGAAACTACTGCTGTTACCTTTTTGTTAACCAGGTTATGGACTCTGTTAATAAGGACTGTTCACAGAGTTCTTAAAAACAAACACAAGAGAAGAGCCAAATCACAGGTTTTCTGAGATTTCAGCAAAAGCATCCCTTCATTTCAGCATCTTACCTGGAGGGCAGCTGTAGCAGAGATGGACTTCCCTACCTGCCTTTTGCTGAACATTGCCTTAAGCGCTGTGCTTCAGCTTAACACCCTGACTGCTATATATTTATCAAGCGACGTGAAAGATCCTGCCAAAAAATAAAAGTAGAGGGCAAGACTTTGGCATTCTGAAAAGTTCACAGAAAGATATCTGAGACTGTAAGATTGCGGTTACATCACTGTAAAGACCCCAACATTGTTATGAGGGAACACGGATGCGGCTCCTTCAAAACCTTCACCTGACTTTGGATCTCTGGTATTAGAACACTCCAAGTCACTCTCCAGAAGTCCTGCTTCCCTTGATTTAAATAGAGTGTGTCTCTAGAGACGGAAAGACAGAAGCCGAAATGACTAATGGCTAAAACCTCCCAAGTATTAAACAGCTAAATCTAATTACTGATTTAGTCTTTTCAAGAACTTCCAATAGAGGGTGTGTGCTTACCCCTATACAAACCACAGAGATATGAGAACCTACAGCTATACCTCCCTTCAGCATTTGGCCACTGACAACAAAAAGAGCTGGACTGGTCCCACACTCATCATCCCAGACACAACAGAATGTCACATAATTAAAACACTGTCATTTGAAAGTTATGCACCTCACCGCTTGAAAATTAAGAAACACTGTCTTTTGTCACTAAATTTCTATGTGTATTTTAATTGATTAAAGCATTACTATTACAATTTATAGGAAATTCATATAAATTAGATGCCTGGTAAAACCTAGGGGAGGTTGTGTCCTTGACTTTACTGAGCTTGTCTGGTGTATCGATTACTACATTACTAATTAAACACAGAACACTAGAAAAATAAGCTGCATTCAATGAAGCAACCGAAACCTCGTGTCACAAATAATGTGTTACTAGAGAGAGCGCTTCAAAACAAAGGTGCCCAGGAAATCACATACTACTGCCTTCCCACACGAAACCCCAGACGAAAACCCTCCATTCATACTGTTTTAATGTTCAAATACTAAACATGCAGAGATTTAAAAACTGAGTCAAAGCCTCAGCTTTTTTTAACTCCTTTGGGCCCCAATATTCAATTGTTGCCCTAAGTGCTGAACCATGTATGTGGATATATGATATTCTATAATGTTTTGAGCAACACAGGTCCTGTTTGAAATCTGCTGTCTTGTCTACTAATGACATTGAATTTGCTGAACATGCTTGAAGATGAGGGCTATTATACTAAAAAAAGACTAAACTGGAAGCCTTCCAGTTCTTTTGCTGCAGAGATTGAAACAAGTACCATTGAAATCAGGCATAGCCTTCAAAAATCACGATTTTATTCATGCATTTCAGCTTCCTCACGAGGAAAAAACCCAAAAGGTGCCAGCCAGGCTAGGAAGCGTATACCATTCACTTGGTATACAGTAGATGCACTGTAAATATTTTTGTTATTTTAATTTGTGGCTGGAAAGGGATGAAGTCATAAGCTATTTTTTAAGCTGTTTCAGTTCCGAGCTCTAAAATTAAGTCAGTGCTGAGAGTTGGATGGATTTCTAAAAACAAGCATTTCTAGGAACTTATACACATTGTCTCATTTAACTTACTGGATTTTTTCCCCATCTTTACTGAAATTTTGGAACAAATTACTCCAGTGATGGGAAACACACACAAGTGTAAGCTTTTTCTTTTCAGATCTCGATATAGTTCTTCAGAGCAATTAGTCTATTTTAAGAAACAAAACAACAAGCCATATATACTTATCTATCCTTAAAGTAGATCAAGATATTTTGAACAGTTCTAACCCTGCTTCATTGCAAAGTATTCCCGATTTTTTTTGGTATACAGAATTGAGCTGACCATCTTCTGTAACAAATTCTTTGAGATTCACTAACAGTGAAAACCTTCTGTCCTACAGCCCTTTAAGCTCTCTACATGCAGAAGTAACTGGAACACAAGAATATCACCACAAAATGAAAGAATCAAGTTGTATTTTTGAAGATTCAGAAAACATACACAGGATTTTTTTATCAGAATCTAGTTGCCTAACCTTATGTTTGATCAATTTATTTTCAGATTATCATGGAATCTTCACCAAAATTATTTCTCCTTCAGTATTTTTATATAGGAGGTTTAAAAAAGAGTTTCCCAAGTTGAGCTAAATATATTATCAAATCTATGGTGAGGTGGGGCTTTCTTGATTTCCAATTCAAAGTATAATGTGTTGCTGGATTACTAGAAATTCTATTCTCTTTCATGTGTAGGTAAAACCAACTTCTTGAATTTTGAATTAAAATACTGATATCGTGCCTTTCTGATAAAGCATGGAAAAGCCTTCACTTATAAGAAGGCCAAAGCTCTTCTCCAATTGTGTGAATAGCACTTTCCTCTGAGTATGTTGGAGATGCTCCCAGAGATCTTAAAAATCAAATGTTGCACAAATTAATTCCAAAGAAGGAGGTACAGGGGGTTGGAAGGAAGGATCAGAGGCGAGTACGAGCCAGTGTAATTTGCAGGTATCTAAGAGGACATTATAACAATGACATGAATAAGGATAACAAAATGTTAACAAAAAAGCACTGTCAGTAATGATACATTTAGATAAATGGCAAACGTACTTGCATGAACTCTATCATTACTACTTCAATCACAGTCATACTTAAACTTTGGGGAGCTAATTTCATTTATAAATTCTGCTGCTGCACATCAATTATTAGGAGCATTACTAACGGTTAGGCGTAGAACCGCTGGGCTAGGGTGACTGATTGTCTGGCATTAGCTCTAATAAGAGAAGAGTTGCAAACCACTTTAAATGTCAAAAACCCCGCAACAATAATGGGCATAAGCACCAGTTACTTTCCTCCAACTTCTCTGGCTTCCTGCTAATTCATTATTCCATCTTTCCATTGCTCCATCGTCAAACTTATAAATATCAATGCCAAAGAGTATCCACCTTCCTTACAGAGAATTTCAAGAGGCTTTACTGTGAGAATTATCTGATTCAAAACCAGAGTTAATTTCGTGAGCATAATATTTGCAGTTGGTCTATTATTTCAAGATCAGCAACAAATTTTGATTTAAAGGAATTAATCCTTTAAACATAGTGCTTCAACTGGAGGAAAACAGAAAAACCCAGCATCAGTCTTTCTATAGAAATTTCACAGTACGGCTCCAGTAAAGAGTGAAGAAGGTTAGAAAGACTTATCTAGAGATGCTATAAGCATGGCCGGTGTTACCATTCAATCAAACGGTGCCCTGACCAAATAACAGCACGAGCTCCACTAACTGCCTCCTGGATATGCCGACTGAATGCTAAATGCCTGTGACATTGACTTGTTTCAAGTCTCTCGTAGTACTGCCACTATCAGTGTTATATTTGTATAGCAGAACAACATGAAGTATTGATTTTAGAGAGCTTATCAACTGGACCTGTTCAAAATACTCTTCCTACAAAGTTCAGCACGATTTCTCATGCAGAACCGGCGCTGTATATTTGTGCAGAGAACTACTTGTTCTCTCATAGTGCTTTTAATTCTTTCCTTGAGACATAAGCTGTAACTTTTCAAAATTTAGGAACAGTGAAAAAAGATGCAAACAGTATTTTTCTGAAATTGTATGAATTACAATTTATACTAATTTGAAAGATACTGGCTATGACAGAATGACTTTAAAAGACAACGTCTCTTCCATTCTGGCTTCAACCACTAGTCTGGAATCTATACTAGGGCTAGACAATGATCAACAATTTCTACTTGCAAATTAAAAAATACTAAATATTCTTGGCACTTTTTTGTATAAAGTATTTTAGCCATTTTCTGGGTGACCATATTATATGAATAATACATGTGGTTAACCTTTCCATCCTGCTATGGCAGTAGGCGTGTAATGTGACAGCTCTAGGAACGCGTGTCTCCGAAAGGCATGTAGCGGGGACTGTGAACCATCTCCCTGGAACAGCGTATTAGTGAAGAGTTAACATTGAGATCTGGGCACAACCAGTAATAAATGGCAGACTGAAAGTCTCTGTCTATACAAATAAAATAGTTACATACAACTTCTGGAATAGCACTGCAGATTTCTACTATAATCTGCTGATTATATTATGTGATATTATCACAAGAATTATAGCTAAAACAAACAATCAAAAATCAATGGAACATGTTCCATGACACCAGACAGACATCATCTTCTCTGCTTTTACTCACAATTTTTTGAAACACAGTGCTTTTGTTCGTTATTTATCCAATTTAAAATTGAGCTAATCACTCAGTCGCTGGTGTCGCAGAATTGGTATTTATGCAGATAATAGCATACTCATGAGTGTGGATTACCTTGCAGTTAGCTCTAGACCTCATAATTCCAAAGCAGACAAATTAACAGGTATGGCACTTGTTAAAATTCAAAACTGAATTTGTTCACTGTTCTCTCAGCATGTCAACAATTCATTATATTGATGTACTTATAAAATCTATGAAATCCAACAATTAACTTGCAAACTTAGCTTCCAAAAGATTAAAGATGCCCTGCCAGTTCAAGGCTTTATGATTTATGATATTCAACTCATCCATTTGTCACTGGTTTAAACTTGACCAGGGTAAACACACGGTTTAATGAAGTTCCCTAAACCCTTCTGTGCAAAACAATCATGAGGACGTGAAAGGAACAGGATGCAGCAACAGGAAAAAAATTAGAAAATTCAGATGAGTTCATATATGGAAGCTCAATATCAAACTATGAAGTCCCATAAAATTACTATGCTCATGAGTAATTTTTTAAAATACAAAATCCAAACCAAATCACTGAATGCAGAAATGAAGGGTATCACTTTTATCTCAAAAATCACACTACTACAATGCAGATGTGTTACTAGGAGCCCTTCAGAATACCTTGGTACATTGGAGAGTTCCGAGAAGGCATAACTATTCATTTGAGAGTCATTTCACAAATATACGTCCTTTACATACTTGTGAATACAAAGAAGTACATATTTCACTCTTAGTTATCATGAACAATAAAAGCCATGGACTAAGCTAAACAGAATCTGTCTGCTGCATTTTTTCTATTATATTCATTTCAATTTTGTTTAGGCTAAATCCTCATAACCCTGAGAAGTCACTTGATAAGAAAAACTTTATTTCAAGATGGCCTATTATTTTTCTGAGAGTTAATGTAATAATAATGCATCTCTAACTTTTTTTTATCGTGATGTCTCAGGGGGTAGATTCTATTACCCTGCTAAAGGAAGTCATACATACCCAAACTAGATAAAGGCTTGCACCTGAAAAACCTGCAAAAAAACTTTAATAAGTTTCAGCTGGCAGATTCTACCACGCAAGTTCACCATGAGCAGTAGAATAGACAAAAAATAGCATTCTGCCAATCTTGAAAAGTAAATGAGAAAGAATGTTTCAACAGTTTTACACATTTAAGTGTTCACTGACCTGCTCGAATAGCAGAAGAATTTTTTTCATGACAGTGACCATTTCTCCTCTATACTGAGAAAGAAGATCAACCCACACCTGTACAATTGTACATAATAACCTACTTAATTGATTATTATAGTTTTAGGGCTTGCTTCCTTGAAGAAAATAACCCTACTACAAACATAGATAATCAGATGTGTGAAGTGCTACTGTAGCTGTGGTACTACATTAATCACCTGTAGAATCTCTAGTTTATGTATTCTTTCCACCAAAAGACAGTACCAACCTCCCACCAAAACCAACCCTCCGAAAAGCCCAAAACGACAACAGAAAGGACCAGGAGGAGGAAAAACTTGAAGTGCAATATTAGGAGCTCCACACAACAGCTTGTTGATCACCAAGCAAGTAAAACTGAAATTCCTCCAAACCTCAGCAGCATCCACTAAGTGAAACCGAGCCTCTTCCAAACCTCAACAGAAAAATGCAAACATTCCCCCCATGCACCGCTCCCCGCCGCCCCCCCCCCCCCCCCAAAAAAAAAAATAATCAGCATCAGCGCTGCCCACCCCTTGCAGCCTTCGAGTAGCACTCTGTCCAAGAACACAAAGTTTTGGACAGAAATGTTTTGTTCTTGCTTTCACTCAACGTCTCCTAACTATTCAGTCATTAGAAAATATTCTCCTGCTCTTACCCTTCGATGACTGTACAATCGCAGTCACGCACAGTGAGCCGTCATTGCTAGGGTACTGCAGAAATTTCTAGCTGTACCGAATCCTGTATTTCTCCAGAGCAACAGGATTTTTTTTAGCAAGTGTATATTGATTACCTGTAAGGCACCATAGACAGATGGACAGTATAAATAGCAAACATTTGTGTGATATCTTCAGATTTAGATTTTAATTCATTTTTGGGTGGTTTTTTTCCCCTAGCATCAGTTTTATAAAATCAACATCTTAGAGAGACGAGTTATGGCACTGAATTCAGATTTATAGCTATAATAGTACTAACACTAAAGTGAAAGTAGATGCTTTATTTCTTAGATTTTCCTCTTTAAAAATTGCTCTTTCATTCAGACCTCTTGGTATTTAGGATGGCTCTTTCCCCCTAGTAAGCAAAACTTTACTTCTACCAACTGGACTTCTACTAAGACTTCTACTAAGTCCAGTTGATAGTAGCAAAAATGTAATAATAATAAAAATAACTCAGCTTTGCTAGCAGGGCATAGATCCAGCAATGCTTTGTGAAGGCTTTAAAAGAGGAAGAAATAAATACACCTATTTCTGTTATTTCTGTCCTCCTGCCTCCTTATTTTCAGTTAAGGGTACCGACGCTCCAGAAGCCTTTTCCATGCAGGAACTGATGTGACTAACATCTTAATGTGTACACACTGCCTTAATCTAAATAACTGTCAACTCACCATTCTTCAGTCACGTAGGGCGTGACATCCACGTGACGCCGTGGAGTTCACAAACTGTTTTCAATCCTGACAACCGTTAGGCCTGACTTCCAACACTACGTAGACGTTAAGAGCGCACTGGCTCTGAGGCACCCACCGCTCTGGCTAGCACACTAACGACTGGAAGCAATTCGATCTGTGAGTTGCACCAAATAGCGAGTGGGTTTGTTCACATGTGCGTGGCTTCAAGCAATTAAACTTGAACAATATCTTCGCACAGGATCAAGCACCACAAATCTGCATCCAAACCCTAACATTTAAGATGTGCTATCTCCTTTCATATAGCAGGTGACAGCTGTTTTACCATTAACAATCTATTTGCCTATACCTTCCCTCTCTGAAATAAAATATTGGCAAGGCTTTAGAAAAAATGCATGAGATCAAATATATACTAAATATCTTAAAACAGGTCTCGAACTCTGTATTACAGCTTGAAGCTGTTATGCGCTAGCTCCCTTTTCACATTATCAATTTAAAGAGCATTTCATTTTTGCCTCTGCTTCCTCTGCAGCCTAAGATCAGCACAAAGAGCTTCCCTCACTGCTTGGTAATAATATGCTTCCCCGTTCCCCAAGATCAGCACAGGTATCTAGGTCACCATAAGGGGATAAACTGCTAATAAAAATAGTTCTGTCTTCCCCTTAGGATTTTCTCTTTTTCTGGATTTCATCTGGGCTATGACCCTGGTTTGGCTTTAGCTACTGTGATCCTGTTTCCTCCACTTCCATCCCCTCTACAGATACACCATAACCAAAATGACTAATGAGAATTTACTAAGAGTTAAGCTGAGAATTTAGGTAATTTAAAAGGCAAAACATGACAAGGAGGATCAAAAAGGCTAATTGTATCGAATCTGGTGTCGAGAAGTGGCTTATGTGAATAACACGTGATCTGAAACTCCTCTTGGACATTAGGAGATGCAGCGTAGGCTCCTGGTGCTACGTGTACCTGTAGCTCCTCGACTCTGATCTGAACTGGCAGACCAGTATTCACATGCTTTGATGACTTTGAGAACATGTAAACTCTCAACATCCACACAGGTGAAGACAGCATCCGGAAACTAAGGCCATAACATTGATGAAAACATAAAATAAAGCACAAATAAAGAGGCTTCCTCAGGGCTGGCTGACACCGATCATAATTTTCTATAGGAAATTTGGTCTGTGTATATGTCACATTGAATGTGTATCTTGATAAAGTTTAGAATTAATTTCCAGTGTGAAAAAATGTACGAATACACTATGAAACTTGCTTAGTGCTTAAGGAACAAAGGTTGACTAGAATTAGGGGTGAAACCCACTAGTGTGGTATTTCTGAATATATAAATTTTTTTTTTTCAATATACAAACATTTAAACATAAGTATCAGGCAAATTACATAAGCACTTTAAAAATAAAGCACTCCACATATATACTCAGGACATTTGTTGGCCTTGCACACAAATAAAGCCGAAATGGACTATACAATGTTTTATTAAAAAAAGATGAGTGTTTCTACATAGTTATACACTGAGAAAGAGGGGAAAAGAGAGCAAAATCTTAATCTCCCCATAACTATGACAACGACTGGACTCAAATCTTATTTTCTGAAGTAAGGTAATACCCAGCATTTTCAAAACCTTAAAATGTGTTCCATAAAAAGCCATTTCAGCATAAAAAGTTGGTTAACCTTGAACAGTTAGATTAATGATCCAGCACACTTCAACCTTAGCATCAGTGAATAAACAAATCTTACCAGAGCAAAGCAAAACCAATCAGGAGAGATGAACTGCAATGAAATAGTCCCCACGACCATTTCAGTGAGCAGGTAAAACAGCAATGAACTTACTGAATAGTGTAAAAAATAATTTCTCCAGAGTCTCAATGCAGTCAAATAGCTTTTGGTTCAAATGCTAAGATTTTCCTCCTTTACAAATTACTTGTTCTTTGACAAACAGCTAGGAATCTGACTGTTTGATACACTTGATGTGTTACTGCTATTTTTTAAATGGCTTCAATACTGCTCAAGTCTTCTATAATACTTTGTAACCCATCCAAATTCAGGAAATAGACAGAGATGATGAAAATGAAAATGCAGCACAGTGCCCTTCAGATCCTCTATAATTTGGAATCTAAAGTATGTAATTAATGACAAGGCATCCAGGGAACATAAAATGCAGAATGTGCAGAACCTAAGGCGTGTTCTGTTCTTTAACTGCTAGTACAATAACATATCTGACGTTTCATATTTATCCTCGCCGTGATAATATCAAAATTATTTTAAACAATAAGCAAAATGAAAGCAGCCACCTACATTAACTTAATACTAAAATCAAGTAAATATAAGCCTGCTATTACAATGAGGCACAGAGTTTGCTCGTTGTATGTATATAGTGCTTCTTTAAAATGGATGTATGTTTAGCCATTCTAAACTCTTGATCTCTCAGAAGTCAAGATTGGGACTGACACTCCTTTCGTTCCTGGCACCATGTTCTGCTACACCCCCCATGACTGACCAGCCAATACAAACTGGAAAACTTCTTCCTACCACTCACACGGGAAGAGGATGCTTCATAACGTTTCGTAAAGCAGACCTGCGACCAGTACGACCACAGCAGCAGATGTGGTTGCAGTGCCACCACTGAGCTGTACCAAACCATGAGCCAAAGGTACTAGTGGTCTGATGCTGTTGTGACTAATCTGTTCATCACTAAACGCTGCCACATCAATCATATCAAGACAGACAGGAAAACAATTCTGGCAAATGCAACCTCGTCTGCTGCAGCTGGAGCTCAGTCACTCCGAGCAGCTGCAGCCCTGCTCAACAGCTGTGGTCCTGGCAGACACACCACGGCTGCTGGCCACAACCACCCCAGACAGTGGGACTGATGAGGGCCAGCAGTGTCTGCAAGTGAGTGGGAAAAAATGAAATACAAATTACTTACTCAGCAGCAACTAAAGAGTAATCTGCAGTTGATTCAACATCGCACTAGCAAAACATCCTGCTACCCAGTCAAGTCTCTTTTATTAAGCCTACTCGTGAAGAAGAGAAAAACGTTAGGCTGGAAGAAACCCTTCCTTGCCCAAAGATACAGTTAGACACTTCGTCAGGATTGCCATCCTGGTAATTCAGAGGACAGAAAGGAATAAAGGTCCTCAGGGAGGATTTGGTGCACAAATACTCAAAGTATAGTTTAAAAGTACATTAGCATCACACGTATTCAAATCAGTTGGAGCATTCAGGAAACAATCATGCTCATCAGATGATATTAGAGAGGACGCTTCCCCACATTGCGAAATTGGGTGAGCAATGCATCATTCTGTTATTTGTGGCCTACCGCTCAATTGCTGCTTTTATACAAAATTACATTTCTGATAAAAATTTTAGTGTCAAACATTTTTATGACTACAGACCAAAAGTCAAAATTTGCATTTAAATAGATGTGCTAAAAACTCAGCAGCACAGGTAGAAGAGGGAAACGCTGTTTTAAGGAACATTTAAATAGGCAGCGTGAGCACAGAAGGGGTTTTTTTTTCCCTCAAATTATTTGAACAATTTTGTTTTTATGACTGTTCTTGGGTCTAATTCAAAGTCAAGATTTGAACGGTAATATCCTGCACCCCCGGACTTATCTCAGACTGAGCTGTAGAAACTACTTCTCTTTTCATCTTTCCATTGGGAACGTCCTCATTTGTTATAAATAATCCTTTTGTCCATAGTCCAAGCCCACATTTTTCACCAGCTTGCAGCCCAAGTCATCTTATACTACTTTTGCTCTCAAGTTGTTGACTCATTTTTGTTTCACCAGCCACCATAGGCTAAGCTTCAGCCATTATATTTCTCCCCAGACAGCAGAGTCATTTTTGAGAGACATGAATTTTCAATGTATAACCTAAAACCTCACAAGTAATTCTCCCATATAAATGCCTGTCATCAACTACCTCCTTGGACTTAACCATATTTTAATTTGCCTCTTTTTAATCTATAAAACATTTCTGATGTTAAATTCTTTGTCTGACCTCTCTCCTGCATCTTTCTGTCTTCTCGCTACATACCTTTTATTTTCTATATGTTGTCCAGATTTAACTTTAAGCCTTGGCTTAAAATCTGATTCTATACTTTCAAAAGGCACCTAAGTCTTGCCAACACATTATGCTGGGTCAGGTCCATAGCTCCTCACTACTAATACGGAATGCTGGTGCCCTTTACAGTTCAGCTGGGATCAGCAACACATATTCTCCATATATAAACCATATAAATCAATACTGTTGCATTTTGTGGGTTTGGGGTTTTTTGGTCTTTCTTGACGGGTAGGCATTCCAGTCATGATGATAATACACTGTGAACTACATTACTGTTAAATTCTGTAATCAGTTTTAGATCTGCTGTGAGTTAATGCCTTCATAAACACACTGTTTCTTTCCACGAAGAGTAAATGACCAGGCATAAATAGACTCGCTTTCAGATTCTCTAGCAAGACCCTGCAACACCACAAGATTTAGGACGTGAAAGTCACAAGACCTTTTTTGCTGCAAACTCATTAATCAAGTATTTAACCTCTATGTCAGAGACTCACTGTTACAGAACCAAATCAACGCTTGGAAACATGAGTGTAAGCATAGCACAAAAACATTGTAACTAAACGACCATTTCAGGCGCATTTTTGCTGTCTTCTCCAGAGGCTCCTTCCTACAGAATAATTTCTTTAACACAAGGAAAATGTAGGCTTATTATGTGGGAACACAACGTTCAAGTATAAACAGAGATTAATCACAGCTGGATTTCCTGGAAGCGTCATAGCAAAATTTTCTTCTACCCAGGTAATCCCTAAATTTTTTCCAGAAACATTTCTCAGAGCATTTAGAGGTCAGTCAGAAATATAAAGAACATCACACAAGTAAATGTACTTTCACATGTCAACTTATTCTGGAATTCCAGACAATTGTTACTCGCACCACAATTTTCTACTTCTCTCTCCATAGTACAGCGATGTATACCGGTCAGTTCCCCGTAGTTTTAAGTACAAATAGGGTACAAGACATCAGGAACATCAGTAGTACTCATGAAATTATAACAGTGGTTCATCCACAACAGGAGCTTTTAGACAACCTACAGAAAACCTTAAGGTGAACAGTTAAATTCTCTGTAGCAATAGATCTTCCAACTCCTGTCAGCTGACGTACTGTCAGAACCAGGATTTTCCTAATTTTCATTATGCATATTTCAGTTTTTACATACATTTATAAAAATTTAACTACATTTTTATATACATACGTAACAGGGCAATTTTACAGAATACCACAAAATATTCAAATTGTATCTTTACAATATAATACTCAGGGCTAGCTTCAGGCACAGGCAAAGTAGGTAATTTTTTTAAGGTAGCAGACTGTTACCAGACACTCAAGGACCTGCTGTCTGCTTTCCTTTATCTTAAAGCAAAGTCACCAACCAGTAGCAATGGGATGCGAGCAGCAGATGTAAAAGCGCAGGCTAGGTCACGTCCCAGTCTGTACGGCAGAGGTACAGGATACCACACCAGAGCAGAATTAGCCCCCACAGCAAGAGCCAGAAGAGTTGATGAGGCTACCCAAACAGCCCCTATCCCCTACACCTCTACCCTGTATACATTTTCTGTTCACTCAGTTTTTCCTATACTGCTGACAAGCACTGAGGCAGCTCAGAAAATGCAACATTATTTTATCTTAAGCCAGTTTTTGCCTGCAGTGACCTCTTGTTCTGCTGAGTACTGTAGAATAATTTCATGCTATATCCCAAACTGTATCTTTCCTCAGTTTTACATCTGCTTTCATCCAATTTAACTGAATGACATTTTGTTAGCATTCTATGGCAGAATACAAATGCTTCCTAAATTGATTTCACAACACATTAAATCTTCAGAACTGCTTCCTATCCTGTTCTGTTCCATTTTTCCAGTGGTTTGCCTGCTTTTTTGTCAGTTGTGGCAGACACAGCAGTGCTTTCATTAAATTGTCCATAATAAACCACATTTCTAAGATTCTTCCAGGAGGATATCTAAATATCTAATTTCTCTCAATTTTAATGGGATTGAGGCACTTCAATAAAACCATGGATCTCAGCTGTAATTTTAATATATATAAATGAAAACTTAGATTTTTATTTTACCCTCACAGGACATAGTTAATTTAGAAGTCATTTAGAGCTTAGGAGTTTCTAATGGACAGTAACTTACAAGTAAAGTCCCCAGAAAACTTCATCTCTCTTCTGTGAGCCTTGCAAAGATCTTCTGAAGTTTCCATTTTCTTGACCAGCTAAAATACACTTTTCTACTTTGTTTTAATACCGTTTCAAAAAGTAATTGATTTTGTGTGTGGATATCTCTTTGTCTGAAAATACATTAACAAAATTTAGCTATCCTTTTTCAAGAAACCAGATAGAAGGTAGCTGTTAATTTGTATGGTCTATCTATTGTTCTCACCATTCAATTGTTTGTGATCCTTTGCTTATTCTCTTGCCTACTCTACATAATTTCTTCTGTTGTACTGAAAGTTTTTAATAACATATGGGGTTTGGACTATGCCAACATTGACACTGTAGCATAAGGCACTGGAAAAAGTCTATCACTGAATCTGTACCTTACATTCCTTGTGTACAGAATAACAAATTACAGTTCCGGTATCGCCCATAGTGAGATGCCACAACGCCATGGGCAAGAGCTTACCCTCTGCGGCGTATGACGGTCAGAAGAGCAGAGCAAACTGCTCAGTGGCTGCCATCTCGTGCTGCTGAATATTCCCAGCCAGCGCAGGCAGCGGCAGCCACAACACTGATGTGTGCATTGACATTCTCTATTCCACTGCAGTTTTGACTGGAAAATCATAATCTGGCCCTGAAAAATACATCATATTACTAGGCTATCCAAATAATTGTAACGGCTATGACAGAGTTTACTCATGTAAACATAACCCATAGCCTTGGAAGCCCTCCTTGTGTTCCAGTCAGGAGCGCTCTGGTGGAAAAACATTCTCCCTCTTTCCATACTGACCTCTCCATAAAATGGGTTGTTAAAAACAAGACTCCTTTCCCAATTTTCTTTTTTGAAAGAGAATCAAACTTCATATAAAATTGGCATCTTGCTTGTTCTCTCCTTTTTAAAGCATTTTTTTCTGGCAGGGCATTTGAAAGAAGTATAATCTCAACTTGTCCCCACAGGCTAGATCAGGGAAATTCCACGCTTGCCAAAGCCCTTCCTCAGACGGCACACGAACCTCTCCTGAACGTCTGGTACCCTTGTATTCCCACCAGCTCTTCTCTCTCGCCTGTTACCGACACAGTAAGCGACAGTGAACAGAAAAGTGGAAAACGGAATGGCGATAGAGAACTCCCCGAGCAGAGGAACAGAAAGACCAAAGCCTAGATCGTGCTGTATTTCTGTCCTTCCTACTGAAGGGCATATTGGGCTTACAGGCCCGGGCGCGGGCAGCGGGGGCCTCTGTGAGGAGAGGCCGGGGCTGCCCCGTGCCGGACACGGCCGGTTCCCGCCGGTTCCAGCCGCCCAGCGCAGGGCCCGGCTGAGCCCCTCAGCGAGGCTGGTGCTGTTGCTCATTTACGCGCCAGACTCTACTAAAGAGTATGTGCACACTGAACCAGGTAACAGGAAAATATATATAAAACCAGAAAGGTTAAGATGAGCTTTAAGAAATAATGTTAAGATTATAATGACTTCAGTAACTCGTTAGTTTAGAGGTGTTCGTCCACACAAGTGCCTCCCTCTATATATACAACAGCAAGAAGCGTTCAACTAATAATACGAATCAAGGCCCCTCAAGAATGGGTCAAGGTCCAGAATTGAATTGCTTCACAAGAACTGTCACGTAAAAACAATTGTTTTTCATGGAAGAATCTGTAGACTGATCTGGCCTACAAAAATCCTGTGCTGGGTGCCTTCAACAAACAAGGTTTTCCCTGGCATCACAGTCCCTGAACACAGGAAGATTTTCTTTCTTCTTTTTTCCCTCCCCAGTCCTCCTAATGTCCTCTCCTTTTGAGAGCAGGGTATTAGTATTCACTAAATGTGTCTTTGAAAAGGTTTAATCTCCTAGCAATTACCGATATGAGAGTTTCATTATATGTACAGTATGATAAATATTGAAGAGGTCTCCCAGCTGTTTTGATGAGTTTTAATCTAGGCGTGCACACCAGCGGTGACGATGCCGCGGTGGCTCACGCCTGCCTCTCTGCAAGGGCAGTCGCAGAGCCAGCACGAGCCCCGGGGGACAGAGACCGCGCACGCTTCTGAACCGATGCCGCAGAGTCAGAGCCATGAGCAGACATCCTTGCAACGGGTGGAGTTTCTGATCAAACCGATGGCGTACTAGTACAGGCTGCGTCCTAAATCCACGCTGCCAGCTGCTTTGAAACAAGTCCGGATTCTAAAATGGAAGCCTTACTCAGGTACTGAAAGAACTAAAGCACAGAGAACCCACACACTTAATTTGGATAGGAAAAAGATTGCACTTTGTGTCTGCACCTACAGTCTTGTTCTATCTGTGAATGCTACTGGATCAAGGAGACACAGCCAGTGCTAGTTACCACACCTTATGGGAGAATAAGGCACTGGAAAACCCAAGGCAGAACACGCAGGTCGTACTTTACAGAAATACACTGCCGCCTCTCACTTGCAAGAAAATCTGATGCAAAGTGGTTCGCATCTCAGAACACACTGCAGTATCTACAGTAATTTTTAATTATACATTTCATAATTGGCTTTGTTTCAGCAAGTACTTTAAATTTGGGGGTGTCTAAGTCATAATTTATTCTGTCTCAAACTTTTCCCACTACACAAAATTATAATAAAAAGACATAGGTCCTCTTTGTAGCTGGTGTAAATGGTGTGACAGTACATGAGAAATCCTTTTCAACACAAACTAATTTTCCAGGGCCTGAAGAGGACAATTGTGCTATTACATCCATATTTTGAAATAAGAGCAGGCAGCACATTCCCAAGACATTTCTGAGCATACCGCCCCACACCAATCCCTGTGCAAACACGTATTCTCTGTGCTGGGCACAAGGGCTCTTCCCTGCCGTGTGACCGAACAACTCAGGATACAAATTTCTCCAGCAATAAGAGCACAAGAACTAGGCTTGATTCTTCTGCTCTGTGTTTGAATTCAGTATTTCTGGTGACCAGGAGTAACATTCAGCATGACAAGTAATTTAATGAACTACTAATTCAGAGCTGACCTTCACTGAAAGCACTGTTTAATTACCCAGTTTTTCTGAAGTCAGGCATAAGAATGCTAAACCATTTCCGAACAGGTGCAGGAGGCACATGTTAATTTTAGTAGCAAAGGTCATTACATACGTATTTCTGCACTTTTTCCTGGCCTCCCTCCTGTCAGAGGATTACTTGTGTACGCCTATGAAGGCAGAGGAGGAAAAATCCTTCGCGTCCTTTTAGCTTCAACGTAGTGAAGTCCTGTCTCCTATCTCCTTTTTCCTTTACACTCTTTTCAAAAATAAGACTAAATCTAATACTGAGAGAGGAAATACATTATCTTGCAAATTAAAGTGATAAGATTAGATTAGTGCCTACATAGCTGAAAAGTACTTGTAGTATATGTTTTCATACTAATATAGAGTACTCTCTTGGGAAAAAAACTTCAGAGCGGAATTAAGGGACATTGTAGAATAATCCTGAAAAAACCTCACAACAAATAAACACCACTCATCAAGCAGGAAAAAGAAATAAGTAAATTAACCCATGCTTGACTAAAATTCTTCCTCTGAAAGCAACGATCAATTACTACTTTAATCTATAAGCATGAGATGTGAACCAATAACTTTGCAGAGAAATAAAGATTTCTTGGCCTGTCTAGATTTATCTTATCAGACAGAAGTGGGCTTCATGTTAGAGGCTGCTATTTTTTTTTAATCTTATTGCCTGAGGAAGTGTGAAAACAGCCTCGAGAAAAAGTCAGCTCTAACAATATTGAGCTTATTCTCTCCCGCTCTCTTTGTTTCATCCTTCAGGCTTTGATGCTTTTTCAGAAGAAGTATTAAAAGTAGCCAACCCCTGTGAGAACATGAAGCATGTATCAGAAACAGCTCCTTCCTACGATGTTTTCCTAAGGTACCAAATGTACCCCTCTTCTTTCAAACTATACTTCACTTGTTTCTTTGGTGGTAGAAACAGGACAATGGGAGGTAGGCATCACATTTTCAAGTTTAATAAAAATGATGCAACTGTTCAATTTATTTTATGGTTGAGAAATGTAGGGGTTTTATTCACAAGAACAGAGATGTCAGTAGTTGCCGTGGACTAGCCCATGGCAGGGGGGTTTCTTGGATTTGGGGTTTTTTAAAGCAGAAACTAGCTAGGAAATACTAACACAATTTGGAGCATCCCCAAAGAACAGACTGAGCACACTTAGAGCTGTTGCTGGTGGCTCCATGAATGAAAGAAAATGAAGGGGTTTTTTTCCTCTTTTTCTTTCCCCAAAACAATGCACACCAACTTTTATTACCCACAACCTACATTCAGAGAGAATTAGTTCTCCAGGGAATGTTACAATACCCCATTAGTCCCTCAGCTTTACACACTGGAGTCTGGTAGCACGAGGCAACAACGCATTCTCATTGACAGAGGACGGCTTCACCGAGAGCAAGGTGTTTTTTTTTTTTTTAAACACAGGGGGGAAACAAAAAAAATCACAAAACAAAGTAGAGTTAAGAGTATCAGAGTGCTCCTAGAAGATATAAACTAGACAAGGCATTTTAAATTCGTTGAAAATCACTTTGTATTATTTAACTGGCTGCCTCCCTACCAAACTGAGTAATCACAGACAGGACGCCAGGCTGGAGGTAAATTTCATGCCTTGTTGTCACAGAAAGGCTTCTGGCACCCATAACAAAAACTGATGCCAGATAAATGACTGTTCTCATGAAGTCTCTTAAAGAAAGCCTTTCTTGTCATTGGTCTGTGCACGCGATTCTTGCTGGCACTCTGCTTTTGAAACCTTGGCTATCATGGACTAGCTGCTGTAAATATACTGTTGATATTAAACATAAACTTAAGTTGGTATCAGCATTGACCACCAATTTCTAAGTCCCTGACTGGCTGTGTAAAATGATTTCAAAGGATTTCAAGGTCTTCTTTTGTTGGTGGCAGCTTTTTTTAAACAGAAAAGGGTCTAGGAATAGGGAAAAAGGATGCACCAGCTCTTTTCTGACTTTCCTAACACCATGCTGAGATTCAAACACTGTCTTGGACAGAGATAGTTACCCAGTCAGCAGGGCTGCCCTTTCCAGTGCCCTCCTCAGCACTGGTTTTGTATTCCTGTATTTTGGTGTTAGTGGTCCCACAGTTGCACAGTCAGCCCATTAGGGCAAGTCAACAGTGCAAAGGATGCTATTTTCGTATTCATACGTATTCCAGGATTTTACTCCCAAGAGTGTTATTCGAGGTCCAGTAGAAAATATTGGGAAATTCTGGATGCTTTAGATGTGGGGACTCCACAGTGAACAATGTTTTTGTTGAAGCTATGATATTACTGTTCCGAAGGCAACTAATGGCTCAGTGCTTTCAAAGATACTTTTTTTTTTTGATGTGCAGGCATTCAGCTATTAGCAAGGACAACATTTTGATTCAAGTCATCCCTAGGTCATGGAAATTAATATACACATTCTGTTCTACTATCCTAAGTTTGCCAAAAAAAATGTATTTCAATAAAGCAGATTATTATAAATCATGTTTGTACTGAAATAAATATGAGATAGTGGGAAAAATAATTGACCATAGCCTTTCCTAAGCAGGCCCAGATTATTAGTGGTTACGTTAAATATAGACATTCACATCCAAGCCATTAATGCATGCTTAAAATGCATCAATAATGCAGTAATTTTTAAGTTCAACCCGGGAAATCACCTTTTACAGATAATATAAAGCACAGCACTGTTAGATCATAAGCCATCAAGCGCGAAAAAGACAGACATATAGCCAACTATATCTTTTGTGCACATCACCATACCTCAGTGTATTTCAGACCTCAGACTGCCCGTGAAGTTCTGATACGCTCTTATACCAGAACAGCATCTACTTGCATGGCTCTGACCTCCCTTTCAGAGTATGCGATACTGCAAGAGTGGAGACGAGAAACCGGTGAAGTCGGCAGTATAGAAATGCTACACACTTCAATAGAAAAAACATCCACTACCTCGAATCAAGGAACAGAAAGTATTTTGAGATACTTGCATTTCCATTGTGTATCTCTGTGCTATGTGAAAAAGAAAAAAAAAAAAAAAACCCAAAAACAAAAAACCCCAGAAGGCAAAGCACTCTGTGTCTCACATGTAAAGACACTAATAGCTCAATCTCACCATGGTGCCTAGGTTCCTATAGTTTTATCATTAAAGATCTTGGTCAGTCAACTGTGGTGGTAATTATCACATAAATTAACTGAGAGACAGGAAAACCAGAATGTAAGACAAAATCTCACCTCCAGCAACAAAGTATAGAACTTCATTTTCCAGTAATATTTTCAAGCCTAACACCAATGATGAACCAAGTTTTTTCTGAAATATTGCTTAGGTTACAGAAAGCAAGCCTGTTAGTCGGTGCCATTTACCCCCTGGTATCCAGCTTTTATCTGCTGACCTGTCACAATAAAACAATTCTGAAGATGTATTTTCAGATACAGGTGATTAGCACAGCAAGGAAAGCAGCAGAGTGAAAATTCTTTTTCAGATAAGTGTTGCTCGCAAGCAGTGTAGGTAGAAGGAAAAGCAAAGAACTAATCAGTGTGGCTACACTAGACTACAGTGCTCAAACTTTTATTTGGCTTGTGGGGTTTGGGTGATAGGTTTGGGGGTTTTTTTTAGATAAGGGTATTTTGCTTTAAAATAGTTCAGATCCGGCTCAGTTCTGCATGGGAACATTGTTAGCTTTTCAATGCATTCAGCTGACAATGTAAATTTTCAACAGAATTTCAAACCTTGCCTTTAGAGAAGTGTTTAAATAAGGGCAGATGGCACCTTGAGATTTCACTACTCCATTCTATTGCTCCAAGACAGGTTCAAATTTTATTTCTGCTGTCCTTGATAGAGTTGGGGTTTTTTTTTGCTTGTTTTGTTTTGGGTTTTTATTGGGGGGGGTGGGGTGTGTTTAGTTTTGGGGGTTTTTTTAAAGACCTCCAACAATGGACATCTCTCCCTGGTGCTAGATGATGCCTACTCTTAGGAAGTTTGCATTGCATTTGTTGTCTGATTTAGTGTGTTTTCTTCTCACTTAAATTCAAAGGTCATCGTTCACACAAGGAAAAGATTAAATTTCGTAACTGTTGTGGCACAGATGTTGCCTACCCTTTACAACATTTAAGAGTTTGGAACGTTATGAGATCACACTGGGAAGGGCATTTGCTGATATAAACAAAGGGTTATGACTACTAATTAATTTAATTAAGTCATTCACTACCCTCTGGAAAAGAATATTCTCTACTTTCCTTTTCTCTTCTTACATCTCTACTCAAGTATTTAATGATTATGCAAAAAGAGGCATCAGACCTTAAAAAGTGAGTTACGTGAACACGGAACATTAACCTGTAACACTGTCACTTTTGCATCGTTAAATCACAGCATCACAGACTGGCTGAGGATGGAAGGGACCTCTGGAGGTCCCCTGGTCCAACCTACCTGCTTAAGCAGGGCCACCTAGAGCTGGTTGCCAAGGACTGTGTCCAGCCAGCTTTTGAATAGCTCCAAGATGGGAGACCCCAGAACTTCCCTGGGCAACCAGCTGTCAGCGCTCAGTCACCCTCACAGTGAAAAAATGTTTCCTGATGTTCAGAGGGAACCTCCTGTGTCTCAGTTTGTGCCCGTTGTCTCTTGTTCTGTCACTGGACACTGCTGAAAAGAGCCTGGCTCCGTCCTCTTTGCACCCTGCCTTCAGGTATTCATATACTTTGAGATTCCCCCTAAGCCTTTACTTCTCTCTCCAGGCTAAGCAGTCCCAGCTCTCTCAGCCTTTTCTCACAGGAGAGATGCTCCAGTCCCTTACGCATCTGTGTGGTCCTTCGCTGGACTTGATTTCCAGTAGCTCCGTATCTCTCTGGTACTGGGGAGGCCAGAGCTGGACACAGAACTCCAGGTGTGGCCTCCTCGGCGCTGAGCAGAGGGAAGGATCGGCTCCCTTGACCTGCTGGCAACACTCCCCCTCCTGCAGCCTAGGATACCATTAAGCTTCTTCACCACAAAGGCATGTTGCTGGCTCCATGTTCAACTTGGTGTCTACCTTTTACATTCTAATATACAGTTTTCCTTGTATTTTTTCAGTAACATCACTGATTTTTGTTAATTTGTGGTCCCTCCTAAACTCCATCATCCTCAGCTCCATTTGTTTACTAGTATTACAGAAAATACCATTCCATTTTTTAAATCGCGATTCTACTCTTCCTTAAAAGCACAGGCAAATAACTGCTCAATCAATGCCCTCACTGAGCCATTGCACAGTCAGAGGTGGAGGTCTATCACAGTAAAACTGGAAGACACAGAGTTCTGCGGTGGGCCCTCTCTTCTACTATTTGCATGCACACACATGCAAACCCATGTACTGCTGCTGAGTCAGAGGCCTTTGAAAGTTAATAAAAAACCAAAACATAGGTTTGGAAGTCATACGTTAAAATAATTTGTCGCTGTCCTTATATCGTCACAGAATGAAAGACAGGTACTTTGAAATGTCATATTACAGAATTCTACATTACAAGAAGAAAATTGATTGCTGACGTATCATTGCTAATTCTGCTATTCCACTTCTACGCAACGGAACTCTTAAACATCTTCCAAACGACAAGAAAAGACTAATGCATTTTTCTCCTACTTTTTGCTTGCTTCGTGCCCGCAGCAGCATAAAGATCTACACTGACACACAAGCTGGCTGAGTAAGGGAGATTGGCTGCGACATGAACTAAACTGGTGACATTTGGGAAAACTTGGCAGGCAAAGACAAAAACCCCACACAAAAACTCCAGACACAAATCAGACCCCCAAAACTTTTAACAGCAGCTGCTGATCCGCTGAGGTTGGTGAGTTAATCCAAGTTTGCATCTAAGCTCACATTATGAATTTTTCTACGGTTGCTTTCTGTTCTACCAGTCTCTTGTCCCAACATCAATACGCTGATGGTTTGAGCAGACTGTGAGGTGGTAGAAGTCACTGGGAGGTATTTTTCTCTCTTACACACAATAATGATGACTTGTGAATAATGTGCATGTGTTACAATGCTTCTTTCCACAGGCTGCTCTAACGATTACATGTCATTAACTAAACAAAGAAAAATCTGAAATAAAAAAAAATGGAATAGTTTGGAAAAAAAAAATCTGTCTCAAGTTATATTTCAGTTATTACGAGATTAGTTTACTGCCTTTGTAGATGAGGTTTTTTGCAGGCTCCCTTTGCAGCCCCCCTGCATGAACAACCTCCCCAGCAGAACCAGACAAACCAGGACCAGTATAATCAAGAAAATAATGTCAAAGGAAGTAATGAAAAGCACAGGCAAAATTATTGTTTTTCTGTCTGGATGAATGCTCTTTCTGCTTAAGAACGCCTCCCACTTAGTAACGGGAAAAAGGAGAGAATGGGAATTTAGAGAAGAAAATTGAACAAAGAAAGTATAAATACTTTACTTCTGAATAACTGGGGCTCACTCTTGAAGTCTGAATATGGATACAACCTTCCAGCAGTTGAAGATGTTTTAACTGTTTTCTTCGTGGCTTCAGTGGGAGCTTCAGTTCTCCCACTAAGCCACCCCACAAGCTAGCGCTCCCACTCCATGCACTGCAGGGTTGGGATTTTACTGGATCTGAGGGAACGCAGCACTGTTCTTACTGGACGTCAAGAGGAACCAACAACTCAGCTTTCTTGGATTTCTTTAAAAATTTAATCTTTAAAGCATTTTGTTTGGATTTCAGTCATTTTTGGAACGTGTTTCATGACATCTCCCCATGCCCCTCATCGAGGGGAAGTGGCGAGTGACTCCCAAAAGACTGAGTCTTTATACAGTAGATCTGCAATAATAACCCCTGAAAGCAGCATTTACTGAAGACTAACTTAAATCTTGACACGGTGCCCACGTATGCCCTACCAGCTCCCATCTTTATGACTGCAAAAACATTTTTTTTGTACTATAGATTAGGGGAATCACTTGAAAGGTGAAAATTGTTTTTAAAGGCTCATTGTGTATTTGGCATCACACACACTGAAAATCTGAAGTAGTATTTTAGAGCAGAGTTGTCAGACAGTTGATGTACTTCACCCTGGAGTCCTTCTACCAGTGGTTTGATATATTTGTTTACGCATTTTATAAAAACTGTTAGTTCAGTAAATGGTGCAAGATCAAATAGCATACTTCTGAATTATGCAAAATTTTATTATATATATTGTAAATAAACTCTATGGAACATTAATCAACTTCAAAAAGGTTTCATAAGAACTCTGTGCAATGTTTCCTCTTTGGTATATTTTGAAAATTATGACTCTCTCGTATTTACAAATACAGAGGTTAAACTCTTCCAGAAAGAGAACTGCTTTGTGCAACTGGTATCAAGACACAAGCAACTATATCAACTGAATCACTGTTTTATTTACCTTTTATGCAAAGTATAAGCAACTTAAAAGCCATTAAAATGAGAAATTAAGTACAAATCACCACATCTATCTCAGTATGTATAACACTATAGAATCGTTAACACTAGACTTGAGAAAGTTTTGGAATTATTAGTATTTTAATTCTCCATAGACATTCACTACAACAGAAACTCGGTTAAGCTCTCACGAGCCAGTGGTTCCCTCTGGGCTTCTGCAGAGAGTAACAGAGAGGGGACGACGCTTGGTAAATGCTACAGGGTGCTCAAGCAGAACCTGACTTACCAGAAATTACATAACTGCTGGAAAGATTTTATAGACTTTAAGGGAGAGTTTATTTGGGGCAATCAAGAAATTACAAGTACAAAGAAGAGGATCAAAATTGCCTGGATCTAAGAGGGTTTTGGGTTTGATGCAAGGAAAAGGATAATGTCAGCACCAGAGCCACACATCGTCCCAAACGAATTCTGGTTTCCAAACCACACTTTTTTTGAAGAGACTATTGCTAAAGATCTGGAAATATGTTGACTTTTTTGTAGTTGCACTGCCTTTCCATCAGGTAAACACTGAGATGATTTATCAAATTACACAATAGACTAATTGCATGTTAACCTGATCAAAAATTTGAAAAGGAAATGGATTCCCAAACTTACTATATGGAACAGTTCAGATGAGGAAGTCCTGAATGATTTTCTATTTACAGTATTTGTTTCAATCTACTGTCTTTATCAGGAAGAATACGTTTAAAAAAAAATAAAAATCTGGGGGTCAGATTTGCCAGAGTATTCTTAAGTTTCTGTAAAAACTTTACAACCTTGTAAAAGAAAACCCTTCAGTTAAAATACATTAAGATATTTATAAGGGATAAGGTACAAGAATGACTGAAAGAACTAGATAACCTAAATAAAAACAGATGGCAAATGATCCAAGTCTATAGAAATGGTAAGTGAAATACACTGAAGCAGCATAATACGGCCGGTGCTGTTAACGTGATGATTTATGAGCTCCCTGATAGTACAGACAGAATAATAATTTTGGTGCATGGCATTTGAGAATATTGCGTGTATTAGAAGAGAAAGTACTGACATAGCATTTTAAACTAATAATTAAATTCATCAAATACAAAATATTAGATTCCTATTTGCATTATGAAAGCTTAAATTAATTTTACTAAGAAAAGTATAATTTCAGTATCAAAAAATAAACACACAGAAGTATGAATTCAAATGTAGTATCATTACCTAACATAGGGGTTTTTTTCAAAAAAGTAATTTCTTGTGCCTATAAATCAATGCACCTTACAAAAGCAAGCTAAGCATTAACTTAGCATAACTATTATCTTGATTTTACTGACAGAAAAAGGAAAGAAATGCCCAAGGAAACGGACAGGCAGGAATAAAAGTAAAAAAATACAGCCCATGCTCAGGTTAGTACCTACTGTTATAAATTACAGTATATTTAAACAAGAAATTATAATATTAAATAACCTATGTCTCTTATACTTTTTGATTTTTTTTTCATAAAATCCAATACGGTTTATAACATCTCATGTGTTTTTCTCAGAGATGTCTTTGCAATAGTGTCTGAGTTCCTGCAGCAAGGGCCCAATTCAGCAGCGGGATCAATATCGACTCCGTGGACTCGGGTGTGAGATTAACAGCGCGCAGCCTCTTTGCCAGAACGCAACCATGACGGAGGTAAGTGGAGACCCATTTGTTATTGTACAGAGACAGGGACTCACTATCTATCACTGTTGGTCGAGAAGCAATGTATTTCTTGTGCAGAATTCATTTTAGAGTATCTTGCCTATTTGCAAAGAAACACTGACAAATTCTAATCAGATGTTTGTTATGTATGTATTTTCTTTAGTTAGCTGCCTTTCCAGTTCACGATCTATACACCACCACCAGATCTGGTAACCCCAGCTTTTAGTCTTCTCTACGCTGGTTCAGTACTAGTACCACAGTTTTCTTTTTAGCCCTTCTACACTTCTCTCCTGGCGCAACGACGGATAATTTGCTCTCATTAAAAGCAAACAAAGATTGTAACCTATGATTAGCCATTAGCAACTAAAGGTGGAGAGCATGTGCTTTTCTGCATGATATGTATTTAGCACTTTTCACGTGAAAATATCAAATGGACTTTCTAAATGAACTTCACAAAGAGTAGAAAAATCAATTAAAAACCCCTAAGAGAATAACATAACGAGAAGCATGGGAAAGCAAATGTACTTATACCACCGAAGTCTTGTGCTCTAAATAGAATAGATGATGAATTCTAATGGGCTGTAAACACTCAAAGAGGAGGATTTTGAACTGAGAATTAACCTAAGAGTTATGCCGTTAAGAAGAAACCTGCAGTCAAACTGCAGGAAACTGCTTCGCGCAGACGTTTACCACAATGAACCAGGACCTTGCTAGTTTGCTTCTGATCCAGGAATACACACGTGAAAGCAGGGTGGACGCACGCTACAAGAACCCCAAGCATACGCACTTCACAATGGACAGGCATACAGGCCATACGCACTTGGAAATGTTTCCATCTACTGCAGAACAGACTCAGCCTAAGGTAAACATTTATCATAACCCAAGTTTATTTAAAAACATTTCTAACCAGTTGCAGGTTGCTCAGAGTGCCTGTTTAGGTTCTTTCTTTTTCTTAAGCTTTGAACTTAGGAGGGCAAAACATGACAATGGTAGCAAGAAATGGTGGAAGCTTCATCTGTTTCTGTCTGGGGGTTTTGTTCTTTTGTCTGTTTCTTAAACACTTAGTGCAAAGGACTCCTCCTTACCTAGTATTCAGAGGATCTTCCAGTTTGCAATTACTTAAAATAGAACTAGGATAAAATTACATAAGATCTTGCATGTTTAAAGTCATAATCCATAATAAAATAGAAAAGTGAATGTATTAATAAACTATGAAGTCACAGATATGAAAAGAAAATTTAATTCTAAAATTTTGTCTTCTGTGATACAATATCTGGTTTCCCGTTGCCAGAAAGAACTCTTTTTGCCAGTTTTACATTGATACCAGGAAAAAAAAAAGGCAAAAAAACAAAACAATAAAAAAACCCACACACAAACAAACCAAGACACAAAACAACTGCATCTTCCTTATTTTTAGAGCTAATGGGGAAAACAATGATGCATGAAGATAGCTTCCTGCATACAGCTACGAGAGGATGCCTGTGGCCCTTATTTTCTCCTGACAAACACATTTAGTTACAAAAACATCTATCCCTGACTAGATTGTCAGAGATAAGTTTTGAATATATCTTCTATATTATTATATTTTTCTATATTTAAGTATTCTGGCTATAAAAAGGAAATTGTTTTAATCAAGGAGTTAACTGGATAACTTGACATTCAAAATAGCTGTTATTCAACTACAGTTGACAAGTGTCTTTCAGGAAGTTAATTTAGTTTCCTTCTCTCCTTTTTTTTTTCCTAACTCCTAACAGAAACAGTTATTTTACCTTACAGCACTTGTTTCCAGCCCCAGATTGCTCCACTGAAAGACAGCAAACCAGCCAAATTGCTGAGAGTTGGCTACTGTTAAGCCCCAGCCAGCCCAGCTGTAGATAATTTTAGAAGTCACAGATGCAGCAATAACCACTGGCAAACCTGCTATATCAAAGGCTGCAATGAAGGCTCAGAGTTCACTTCACACAGATGTTCTGGCAAAGCAGGACAGTTAAAAGAAAAAAAAAAAGAAACAATAAACAATATCACCATTATCTACTCAGGGACCAGCAGTTTGCTGTCAACTGTACTTGTAACGGTGAGAAATAGCATCTCGTGTATTTTTCTTCTAATAAGTGTTTGCATTTTTTCAATTTTACTTCCAACTCCTGTGAGTCATTTCCTTGCTATCCTGCCTCGCTTATTTGGCTAGTTGCTTGCTAACTGCAGCTTATTTGCACTTAAAATAGTCATTATGTTTCATCATATCTAAATAATTAGGCTAATGACAGCAGGTTTATTTCTGTTGATTCAATAATGCATCACAGATAACATCAACATTGCAAAGTCTGCTTATTTAGGAATCATTAATAAGGCCTTTCACAAAATCGCAAAGTTGGCTAATAAGCTGCATTCAAGTATAATGATGATGATGTAAGTTAGCTTTATTTTATTTGGGTTTTGCTCCTGAAGTCTTATGGTGAATGGATTTTTTCCTCCAGTTTTTCTCCATTATATAAAGACCTCAAATTTACGTCAAAAAATGAATGAAAAAGAACCTTCTCGTGTATTCAGTTGAACTTAGGAATGCTGAAGTTAAAAAAAAAAAAAAAAGCAGCAAATTCAATATCGTGGCATTTACCATATTATCATATTAATGATATTTATCATTATTTATCATTGATGATATTATGACAGTAATGATATCCATGAAACAGTGTCAGCCCTCTTCATCTCACAGCATACTATGGCCGGTATAAGAGAGAACGGGTTGATTTCAGTTGGGCATTAAAAAGATAAGTCAGTCCATCCCCATGCAGATATTAAACTGACACACTCCTTGATCTTTGGCTGAGCAAACACAAGATCATTAAAAGCACACATTCAATTAATTGGAAGAGGCGTCTGACTATTACAGATTTGAATGGTTTTGCCAGTCTTGGACATATAATTGAAGTCATGACACAACACTCAGCTTGCAGGAATGCAGAACCAGACCTACAAAACACAACAGGGTTGCTCTTGGAGGCCAGTGAACTGCCAGCAACAACAACAACAACACGTGTTTTGAAAACATTACCTTTAGTATCAGGACTGCCTAGGAAAACAGCTGTCTTACAACATAATTAGGAGTTATTTTTTATGAAATACATTTTTTTCCTAACATTAATCAAAAAAAGAAGGATTGGGTAGCTAAGTGTCAAACCTGAGTGAAATTGCATCCCACACTATTGTACCCTGAGATGAGGTTTACCTTAAAACCAAGGCACTGATTTTCTACCTAAACACAATGCATATCTAATCGGTTCTGATCAGAACTGGAACTCTATCATCTGGGGAAGAAAAAAAAACAACACAAAAAACTCCAACAGCCAACAAACAAATCATTAAAAACCCAAGGACACAAGTGAATTTAGATACACAGGGTATAGTCCCGTCACTCAGAGAACACACTACAGCCATAGCTAATAAGAGGCCACAGTCACTGCACTGAGTTTGCAAGGCCTCGGGACTGAAGCTTGGCAGAAGCTTGCCATCAAAGGCTGGGAACTTTGTTTTTCCTTGGTTTAACAGCAGCTGTAACTGTTCTAATGGCCAGGTGGCTGGTGCCTAACATGTTTTGTGTCTGATTGTCTTCCTATGGTATAAATGTTTATTTTTTTAGAGAGAGAGACAGACACACACAGTAGCAACAAGGAGTTATTTTGTGTAGCCCGAGATATTTCTGACTAAAGTAATGAAGCAGTGTCGAGCAACATAGGCCTGGTACGATGGCAAAGGCCTTGCAAGTTGGCACACAAGATGCGGTGTAAAGGGGTTCGGGCACAGGGTTGAAAAGAGATGGGAGCACTGGAGAGGCGAAGGTTTTAAATGGCTCATCCACTGTCTGTTAAAGAAATGTAGAAATTAAGAAATGCTAGAAAAAAGTCTGTTCAGAGGTGAGAAAGAGAACAACGAACAAGTACCTAACACATGGAGAAGGCACAGTGTTATAGAAAAATTCAGATGTGGTGTGGTATTGCAGATCAATGAAGAAAGAGCAAGATGTTGAAGCATGTCAGAAAACGCATAAAAATAGCCCCAGGTGAACTGAAAGGAAAGGAGAGGAGAAAGAGGAAACATCTTCAACATCATGCTCTTTCCAGTAAGAATTTGGGACACTGATGACCTGCTGCAAACCACTCCCTTTTTCTTTGAGCAAGACTGGTACCTTTGACCTTAGGATCCAAAGGAGGGGTGGAAGAGTGACCATAACACTGGAAAAAGGGGTAGATATTAGAAGTGTACATATGACATTTTTAACAGCATAATTATTGAGTGTTTTTCTGTAATAATTTTAATAGTAATTAATAACTTTTCTGTAATACTTTTTCTGGGCTTTTCCTTCTTTTTCTCCTGTAATAACTAGATCTAGCCTAATAATAATTATTTGGCAATACTGTTAAGATTTCAATTATACCAAGAATAAATTCTTGGCTTTACAGAGAAAGTTTGTTTCCTTTCTGCCCATAAAAAGGTTTCTGTACGTAACAAGGTTGTTCTATTCCATTTGGCATGGTCCCAAGACTTCACCGACACCCCAAGATGAGTGCAAGGGAAGCAGCATGATGGAAGAAGCTCTAGTCCTGTGATTACACACAGTGCCTTGAAGAACAGTAAATGTACAAGACCTAAAGAGCTTCTACTACAGGAACTGAAAGACTGGGAACACTCATCAGTCACCGCTGCTTAGTTGGAAGCTGGAAGCAACGACTGAACGGCATCGGTGGATGCCCCTACCTTCTTTGTGGCTTCAGTGACTGACTGCTGAAAGAGATGAGGACCATCCCATGTCAGGCAGCCAGAGTAAGCTGAAGCAAGTAAACAGCAGCTCACTAAACTGTCTCCCAATTGCAACATGCTCTGTGAGGTTATCCAACCCCTTTTGGGAAAAATGGAAACATCAGCTTAAACGACTAGTAATTGCACTAAGAACAAACAGGAATGGAACAGAATGGAATGGAACATTTCAGTTGGAAGGGACCTACAATGAACATCTAGTCCAACTGCCTGACCAATTCAGGGCTGACCAAGATAAAGCATGGTATTAAGGGCGTTGTCCAAATGTCTCTTAAACACTGACAGGCTCGGGCAGCGACCACGTCTCTGGATGTCTGTTCCAGGAAGAGCAGGCTAAGTAAACACAGGCAGAAGACACAGCTGCAGTAACTACTTAACCCAGCGAATTCCCACTACTGCAAACAAGCCGTGATTGATGCAGACATAATAGCCCACACTAAAATTTCTGAAGGAAGACTACTCTCAGTCTCGTACCAGATTCAGGTAAGGCAGCAGACCACACCATGACTGCTTTAATGTACTGTTCTCCTTAATAATATAAGTGGTTGTTGGAAATCACCAATAGAAGCAAGATGCTAACTTCTTTCTTATTTAGGGGCTATTTAAAATGGCTAGTTTTAGTCTAAAGAAAAGTTAATCCCACTTGGCTCCCTCTATAATCAACAAAAGTGGAGGGGTCCCTATAAAGGGAAAATTATATTCTTTCGCTGAACCACAACATAGAAGGCCCTCTATTTCTAATAAACTAAGAGTAAGACTAATCTAAATTTAACCTTTATGGAAACCCCCTTAATCACTAAAAACTCAGGTATACACATATTTTGCTACAATGTAATTTTGATTGTATCAGTCTGCTAAAGAAACTGTTGCAAGGACAGGGAAATAGATTTTGAAAAGTTTAGAATTCTTGGGAATTCACCTGCCTGAAAAAATGGACCTATACAAACTCATTCATACAGGTTACCCTTCTCTTTTTCTCATCTGCACTGCTTTGCCCAAACACAGAGCTGCAGTCCAACAGCATTTTACATTTCCCAAGCTGAGTGCGTGAAGTGCTTTCTGCACTCAGACCTTCCCCGCCGCACCTGGACTAACAGAACGCCCTTACGAGTGCCTCTCCCGCGACAGCCAGCAGCTCTGGACGCAAACCAGTCCCCTCCTAGAGACAGGCTCCAGTTCTACAGAAGCAATAGAAATTTTCCCACAGCAGAAGTCCTTATGTCTTGTTCTCCCTCTCCAGAGGGACTCTGGGCCACCGGAGACAACAAATAATCCGTTGTAGATACGCCAGTCACACACGCCCACACTGAGGAAACGTCTGTAACATCATATTTTCTCTTTTTGAGTTTTACTCTTATTTTGTGATACTACTAAAGCTGCTTTTAATGTTTTGGGTTTTTTCCCCCACATTGGATCAAAAGCAATATAGTGGACATAAACTCACAGATGTCCCTACTAAATTTCATTTCTTTTCTTATCCCTTACAGATATTCCTTTGGAATAAAACAAAAGGATAGAGAACTGAAGTTCTCTAAAGAGAACTGAAGATAGAGTGCTGAAGATAGAATATGAATAGTAACACATCGCTTAAGGACATATGCAAATACCAGTTTAGTCCAGCAATTTGGTTTCCTAAATGTTTGCTGGAAAACCAAACCAAACCAAACCTGGGCTAGCGTTCTCAAATCCTTTGTGGCATGTATTTGGAAAATATATACAGAACTCAGAGACGTTTCTTAAATCAATAAAAAAAATGAGAAAGATTTCTTGGGGTTTTTTAGGTGTTAATATCAGGCTGATTAAATGTTGAGCCATTGCAGTTCATTACAACAAATATTGAGACCAAAACTAAAAGTGTTGAAGTGAATTTTAAGCTTACAGCAAAAACTGAAAAAAAACCCCACATGAAAAATCAAATTAGATGCTTTCAAAGATAGCTTGTATAAAAGGTGACCCAAATTTAAAGACTGAAGCATGTGTTTCGAATTTAAAACACACGATATTTTGCAAAGCACTCATATATCCTTAATGAAACATTTTGGAATCTAAAATAACGTGAACAGATCAATTCAACAGAAAATGGCTTTCAACAAAAGCTACTACTGCTTTAAAAGAATTAAATAATTTTCTTTCATCATAATTCAACAAATACATTTTAAAAGCCAGTGAATCTCACAAATGTTGATTCCTATCTTTAAATTTCCTATTACATATTTATAAATATACTACAATTTTTGTATACAAACCCAACGTAACAAAGAGCTACACACTAAATTCATAAACACATTTCTAATGCCATACATCAGAGGTCAGATGAAATGCATCACTCCCAAGACGTAAAGGACTATTTCATTACTATTTTGCATTTCAAGTCTTTTTGAAACTGAAACAAATCTTTTTCTCAAATATGAAAATGGAGCTACTGCCTAGCATTATGTACTTCAGAAATCTTACAGAAAGATGCCATAATCACCCTTCTGGTTTCTATCACACAATTGCTAATAACGCTCTAAGTTGTTTGTTCTCTCCTAGACAGTTTGCGTGTGTTGGCAAGTTTCAGAAACACCCAAGTTTTAGGTTGAGCCTTTCCACGCTGACCTCATTTTAGGCAGGCAGCCTTGAAAAGGGATCCCGAACCTCCAGAGAAGCGTACGCACGTGAAAAACATTCTAAGCAGCCATT
This sequence comes from Phoenicopterus ruber ruber, assembly GCA_009819775.1. NCBI lineage: Eukaryota > Metazoa > Chordata > Aves > Phoenicopteriformes > Phoenicopteridae > Phoenicopterus > Phoenicopterus ruber. The sequence continues at coordinate 4,073,624 of CM020229.1, read as the reverse complement.
AACACTATCACAGAAAATGTTTACAATTTCTTAAGAGAAACAGTGCAAACATCCTCATGTAGTTTATCGTACGTGTTTAAAGAGAATGAAAATAATTTGAAGAAATCACTTCAAGAGAGGCACTCAGTAAGATTTTAGTAAAGGTTTGTCAAGCTACCAGTCCCCAGAGAGCACCAAGCCTGTTAATGGGCGCATTCACGCACGGCTTTACTAACGTAAAGAACCTCTGATTTCACTGGAATCATTCACTTAAGTGTACCATATACACAGACTGGAATGTATGAATAATTAAAACAAAATCCTCCCAACGATTCAGCAAGCTGAAGACAAAATCACTATTCATTCCAGTTAAGAGATTTCTGACTCTTTATACATCTGACCATACCTTCATTTTACAAACAGGGCAGGTCAGATCCTGGGCCAATGGGTGTAAGGAGATGAAAGCCGTTATTTTTAACAGCTGTTTAGCTAAGCAGAGATGCAAAGTTCACACTTAATATAAAAAACTTTGAATATCACAACCTATATTTTCAAATAAAATGTGGAAAATACAGTGCATATTCATATAAGACAGAAAAACAAATCCTCACATTACATTACAGGTTGAGGTATCTCTACAGTGCTACAAGATTCAAAGCCTGCATTACAGTTCTAAAAGTTTCTATAGTTATTGACCTAAAATACCTAAATAACGAGCTAACGCTTTCCAATTCTGCTTGAATCAGCCTTCTGGACAACTGTCTTCTATCAAACAGTTGCTAAACAGTTCTACCGAATGTATGTTAGAGAAACTTCAGCACGACTTCCAGGACAGCCCAATGTTTCGGGACAATTCCAGGTGGAAGTCAGGACTAACAAGCAAAGAGCATACTGAAAACAGCAGAAATTGCTGAAGAACTCATCTCCCTTTTCCAGATGTCCTAATAAATAATCATTAAGATTCATATCTGGTAAGATATCTATACGAACAGAAGAGCGCTTTTACAGGATTGTGTCATTTAAAGTAATATACTCTGTCCAACAATGATCAGCATTAGATGTTTGTGAAAGAATATAAGCATCAGTCTTTCCCACAGTAATTTGCAAAGACGGACATCCTGCATTTTGTTGTGTAAGGAAAAACTGCACATTAATCTATACAATTATTCTTAACTTGCTTATATTTTTTGTATCTAAAATATCCAGTAGCAAAACTTAGTAGAATAGCATTATATAGCATGAAAAAACCCCATTCCTTTAATGAGTCATTGGTTGGTCATTTTATTGAGTCCATAATCCTTGCCTTATGAGTCATATCATTATAATATCAATAGTCAAATCAATATCAATAATAATTTCTATCTATCTGTCACGGTTTAACCCCAGATGGTAACCGAACACCACGCAGCCGCTCGCTCACTCCGCCCCTCCCCGGTGGGGTGGGGAGGAGAATTGGAGACAAAGGAAAACTCGTGGGTTGAGATAAACACAGTTCACCCGGACAGCAAAGAGAAAGATAATGATTCTATTATAGATTAATAATAATAATAATAATAAAATATAAGGATAACAGAATAAATAAAACGAACGATGCCCAATTTCTCACCACCCCACAAACGATACAGCCCGTCCCGAGCAGCAGGCAGGGAGCAGGGGTATCCCCCCCAGCGATCCCAGAACAGCAAGTTCCAGAGAGAGAGGTGGGGGGGAACAAACAGCCGCATGAACAAAAAGCCCAAACAAACGACAAAAGGGAAAAAGAAGGGGCCTGGCCCACCGGCCGACCCCCACTTACACTGGGCATGCTGTCTCTGGTATGGAATACTGTCTTTGGCCAGTTTGGATCAACTATTCCGGCTGTACCCCTCCCAGGTTTTTGCACCTGCACATCAGCAAAACCTGGGAAGCTGGAAGATGTCCTTGGTCGCTGAGCAGCAACTAATAACATCAGTGTGCTATCAACATTCCTCACATACTAAATCCAAAACACAGTAGCTGCTGGAAAGAAAATGAGCTCCGTCCCGGCTGAAACCAGGACACTACCACTTTTCTCCCATTTCACTCACCTGTCAACTCTTTTCCAGAAATCTAGCGTGCATTTAATGTCTTCCCTGTATAGAAGCTATTCCATACCTCTGATCATTCCTTTCACCTTACCCTGGACTGCACTTTTTTGAGACACAGGGTAACCAGAACTGCTTACAGTGAGCACATGTAAGACCAGTGCGAACTCTAGCAGAGACAGACCTATATTTTCTGTACTGAATGCCTTTCCTGAAAATTGCTAAATATTCAATTTGGGTTTTTTGACAGCTGTCGAGCATTGAACTAATGCTTCTGCGAACTCCATCTGATGCTTCCAAGAAAGGCTTCTGAGCAATAATAGTCATGCACTCCCTCCTCGAGAACAGATTTCCATCTATTATGAAATTCTGAAAGTGAATTTTATTCTGTCACTTAATCCTTCAGCTTTCTGCACTTTCCCAGTCAGTCCTAGTTTTGTCTGTTCTGAATAATCCTGTCTCAACAGAAATGTATGTCATTATTTTGTCCCTTTCACACACTGAATAGTATAGATTCCCATAGACTTCTACCTGTAAATCCCCTTCACCGTAAAAATTCACCATTTATTCATACCCGTGAAATACTAGTGGATCTGCCTTCATTACACTTCAGCTTCCTGGTTCACTGGGTGTGCACTTCAAATTTCTCCACCGTTTCTCCTCTCTGATGAGAGGAAGACCCTGATCTCTACACTCTGCCACCAAAGTGTGGATAAGGTTAGTGCTCTCTTCTGGTTCTGGCTGCATTTTCCCACTGACCTCCTTACCTTTACAATGAACCCAGCTCCTCTTTGCAGTTCTTCCTGACTTCACTGCAGAGAATATTAGTCCATGGAATTAGGCTTATTTCAGGCTAGAATATTTTCAGGTGGCCTTTCCATACTTGTTAGTTCTTTTATTCCTTCCATCCTACACTATAAGCAATGGGAGGGTTATGCTGTTTTTCTCCCCTCTCCTCGCTTAAAATTGAGTGCAGAAAGTACATAAGGAAGGGACAATATCTCCACCTGGAGTAAAGCATGAATCCATGTAGGACTTCATTCCCAAACCTGAGGGAAGTAGGAGAAACATCCCATGAGGAGAAGTGGGATGGAACAGAAAGAGGAGGGAGAGGAGCGAGCCTGGAGCAGACTGTTACTGAAACCTCCACACTGGGTGGAGACAGAACAGCATGTGTGGTGATTCCCCCACATTTCAGACCACTTCGAACAATAATAAAGGTCTCCCACGAAACTATGGAAGCCGTCCTTGGATATCACGCAGAGGCATTAGTTAGCGGGCTGTTTACAAGGGCCTTCATTTGGGGCCAATGGTCCCAAGGAAATAATTTATTGGCATTGGGTGGACTCAACCACAGCCAATTCAACTACAGGCCATTTTCTTTAAGGATATGAATCATGAAAGAGTTGTATCACATTACATTGAAGTGGCTTTTAGGGACAACCGGAACATGATACAAATATCCCTAAAACTATAAAGAATCATTATATTTCATTTAACCGCACATCAGATGGTACAAAATCTTTTTAGCATTTCAACAAGTCAACTTAAGAGAGTATTTGTAAGCAGCTCTAAAGAATTTTGCTGCTCTCTCCCTTTGGTACACAATAAAGCACAAATAAAACCCTAGCTGTAATGATATTCATCAAGTTACGCAAATGCAGGTTCTCTGTGGTAGTTAAACATCAAGTATAAAAGAACAATTTTTTTACCCACAGCCTATTAAATAAACATGGAGTATTTTTTAAGCACACCTGTAGGTTGTAAATCTATATCCTCCTAATTACATTCCTTAAATTAACATTCCTGAGTCAGTAACAAGAAATTGCATTGATCTGCCATAAAATTACTTCTGTGGTATCTGGTTTAGTTTGTTTTATTAGCGTGCTCATCAGTAGCTAAGAGCTAGAATAAAGTATTTCCAGATGAATATTATTTGAAGCCCCACAATTCATGTATTCAGAATTTTTGCCTTGAATGACAAAGCCACCCCTATGAAACTGATTCTGCTCTGATATATTTGGATCGCCTGAATATCCCCAATTTTTTAGTAGTAGAACTGATGACCCCTGAAAGTGTGCATCAGTGCATATAGGAGAATATAGACCAGTCACTAATAAATGGAAGTGCTATCGCTTCGTTGTTGCCCTTATACCTTCAGATTTAATCCTGTGTAGATGATGTTATTTGCAAGTGATTTTTGCACAATTATATTTCACATTTTTGCTGTTAGGAGTCATCTGTGATTCAGCCTCCTGTAGGCATGCTTTTCTTTATAGCTACCTGTTGTACTACTAGCGACCAAGTTGCAGAAAAGCTTGTCAGACAAAACAAGCCCTATTGCTTGTAGGGTAAGACTCAGGGAACCAGAAAATACAGATATTTAGAAACCATAACTCATGCTGAAATTTTCTTTTGGGTTTCAAGGAATCTGAGTGGCAAAGCAATCGATTTGTACTTCAATATCCTAACCTGGCTAATACAAAAGACAGAAAACCACCTTAAATTATTTTGGCTCTGCAACTTTTATTACTTGTAGACTGTGCAGATCTAAAAAATCAATAGCACACAACAACTCAGTCTTGATAAAAACATAATTTGTGACAGATTTCAGATAAATCTTTTCTCAGTGTAGATCCAATATATATATATTTTTAACTGGGTCATTTGGCTGTGCAAATTATCCCTCAAGATAAGGAAAAAACCCAACAAAATACACACTCAAACAAACACCACCACCACCCCGCCACTGTTTCTATTGCAGCGCTTTGTTTCTTTTCCATACGTGCTCATAAAACTTTGTTCCTCTGGGTGCAGATGGGGGAAGCAGAAACTTCACAGTGAAGAAGCAAAGCAGCAGTTTTATAGTGTATTGGGTCTGGCTGGGAGAGAGTTAATTTTCTTCATAGCAGCTCCTATGGGGCTGTGTTCCGGACCTGTGACTGAAAGAGTGTTGGGGGCACACCGGTGTTACTGCTATTGTCAGGCTATGGCTGAGCAGTGTTTGCACAGCATCGATGTTTTCTTCTTCCCCCTGCTCTTCCTCACTCTGCCTCCCCAGCCAGCAGGCTGGGGGTGCACAACAAGCTTGAACCGACCAAAGGGATATTCCAGAACATATGATGTTCTCAGCGATCAACGCTCATGGAAAGGAGGAGGAAGGGGGGAACATCCATGGTTATGGCGTTTGTCTTCCCAAGTGAGGGGTGCCGAAGCCCTGCCTGCCTGGAAATGGTGAAACACCTGCCTGCCAATGGGAAAGTGTGAACCGATTCCTTATTTCGCTTTGCTTGCCCACACAGCTTTGCTTCACTTAAACTGTGTTATCTCAACCCATAAGGTTTTTTCCTCGCTTTTACCCTTCCGATTCTCCCCCACCGCACTGGGGGCAGCGAGCAAGCCAGCGGCTGGGGGCTGACCTGCCAGCCAGGGTCAACCCGCCACATGCAGGTAAATGGGCTTCTTAACTTTATCAGTATAAAGAAGATACATCCAAGACTGAAATACAGTTCATCGTAGCTGAATACGACTTGTGTGCTGGTCTCCGAGACCTGCCTCATCTAACAAGCACTTGGCCACCTGCTTCTTCAGAGTGAAGTTAAGCACGCCAGCACACCCTCCGTCCCAGAGCGGCACAGGCAGCGCTCCTCCCGCCACACACACAGCCGGGAGCTCTGTGCTTTGATCAATCTGCCCACATTTGCCCTGTACGATTAGCGTGCAACGATTTCGGTAGGTCGCAGACAAATCTCTCTCATTAATGCATTAACAGATGTAAATGTATTTCAATACTGTAAAAGATACAGGCTTAACTACTTGGTGAGAAATCCCAAATTGCTAAACCCCAGTGATCAGGGCTAGAACACTCCCATAGTTGCTAGTGAGCTTCTAGAAAGGTCCACAGTCAGAAGCAGTTCTGAGAGGTACCGTTCAATTTCTGAAGGCAGTACACAGTCCTGAAGGAAGAGTAAATGTTGCCAAATACAAATGTATTCTGTCAAACTCACATGATGTTTCATCTTCTTAAATCTCTCAAACTATGTAGAATAAGGATAAACATTTTGTTTTACATCAACAGATTTGTTCTTATTTCCCAGCATTCTCCTTCCTTGCTGAAGATATATTTTTCAAACTGCCATCCCATATTCAAAATTTAAAGAGCCATCAGTTATTTCATTTCTAACATATCTTGCAGGATCAGGAAAAATTCTCACATAGCATGTTGTTTATTGCTCGTGCATGAGCTACACAGGAACTCCACGTTACAACAGACTTGTCAACTCAGTAACTAACCTCAATTGTTGCGAAGGGGAGGAAATTAATTTTTCCCCACATCTAATCCAATTATTACAATCCAAAAACTCCTGTTTATTTCCATGAACAGTAGCAGTAAAGATACTCCCCCACTGAAACAATAATATGCCATCACACCTGTGCTCAGTGCTGCATCCAGACATAGGCTCAGCAGGGTCTCAGATCCCACACACAACGCACAAAAAGTCAAATATTGTGGCATTAGATCGACTACGAATGCATCATGTGCAGGGCCAGAGTGATTCTCCATTGAATATAGGCCTGACTTACCAAGCATTTATTGCAAAATTCCGCGTGCATGCACTGCCGCAGGCTCGTGGCTTTGCCACCCTCTATAAGGCAGCCTTACCCGAACTAGCTATGCCCAGGCAGCGCCTCCGCTGAAGATGTAGCGACACACTAACATACGGTAGCAGTAACGCAGCAACACAGAAATGAATCCTCCCGGAGTCCTGGGCTGCCAACGCACCCCAAAGCTCAGAATACCACTGCTACAGTCAGCGACATTTGCTATACTGAACTGCCGAAGTGCCTGCAAAGACCGAGCCTTCACTTTGCATAATTAGCATTATCAGAAAAAGTTACAGAAATCTGTAAGCTCTTCAAAGAAAAAGAAAAAAGGATCAAGTGTATATCTTTATTAAAGAACGCTAACACCCTTGACATGACCGAGATCATCACGAGGACTATTAAATTTCAATTAGCTTTGAGTCATGCTCGTAGGACTTTACCGATAATTGCGTGATTTTCTTGGGGAAAATTTTCAAATTTTTATGAGACAGGAGAGAGCATGAAATTGTAAGTTCTTTTTCACTTGTTAAATGTAAAAATCATTAACAATAAAAGGTATTGGATTCGCGGGAGAGCAGGAGAAAAGATGGCCCAGTAACAGAGGCAATGATTTGGGATTTGAGAAATATGAATTCAAAGCCTAGCTCTGCTCCACTCCTTCTCCTGGCACATCAGTCAGGCTGTTCAATTTTCTGGTTTCTCCTTCTGTAATAAAGAGATAATAACACGTACTAATCTCACAGGAATTTTGGGACTTGGTATCTCTTAAATGCCACAACGCTATGGAAATGAACTTGATCAAAAACATCTTAATGCCGTAATCTGGAGAATATCCAGAGTGCATACAATTGCCAACGGAAGCATTCTAAGCTAAGGGTTTACATGCATGTGAATTTTCACAATGCCTGAATAAGAAAATGTCTGCGATATAATGTTCACGAAAGAAGTATCTCAGTAGTGTCAGAAAACAGGCTGCTACACGTGCAGTAAATTCAGATCCTAAGGTTAATCTATATTCAACCCCTATATCTTTTACTTGGTAGACTCAAACCACCGCTTACAAAGATGGAGGATTTAGAAAGTTCACAGAGGAATCCGTCAGAAAGAAATACTGACTGCACTCTTAAAAGAGAGGAGGGAGAAAAGAAGAAATTGTTAGGTATTTCTTTACACGTACATTTGTACATAATCAAGAGAGAATTACAAAGCTAACTTTGTAAGATAATCTAGGGTAGTATTTCCAAAAACCCACTTGTATTAGGAGTCTGTCTCTTGTTTTCAAAATGTCCTACTCAATCTCAGTAAGCCTTATGCTCTTGAATCTGCTTTGAGAGAGTAACTTTAAATTCTTTAAATGCTCAAATAAATACATACGTAATTATCTGCAGCAGTGTTTAAGCACAATCTAACCAAGGACACTGTCTTCCTTTATTTATGTAGGAAGATCATGATTTAAGTGAAATAAGCAGCATAACCACTTGTACAATCAAAAGTGGACCACTGATACTCTGCTTTGTAGCTTGCACCACCATAAACCCCAGTCCTTTCACAATTTAGGTAATCCTAAATTATAGAAGTGGTTTAATTCATGTAAACCTGTTACCACACAACTACTCTTTTTGTCTCAGATCCTTAAGAGATTTTACTGACATAAACTTCAAATTAATGACATCCAACAAAAGAAAACAACATTTTCTTCCCCTATGGGAAATGAAATAAGGTAAACCTTGCAACATGCAGGCTTAAAAAAAACCCCAAACCCCAAAACTAAACAAAGGTAGCATATTTAGTTCCCTCTGCAGGAAAGAGTTAAAGATCACATCTAACTAAACATGTGTCTAAGGAATGCAAAAGTAGTATTACAAATCAACCACCTAAAACTGAGTTACCTTGCACCAGCACGAGAAAAAATTCAAACACAGGTCAGGCTTAGCTACCTTAGTTAAGTTTTTTTCTGAAGAAAAAACATCCATGAGAACATTCTCCTGCTTATCATTGGGAGCGTGTAAACGCCTCGCTGCTCCTAGCCCTTAATGAATTCCTACAATAACTGCTGAAGATATTTGAAGATATCACAAAACAACAATGAACAAGACGACAATGGAGCAGATACGAACAACTAAACAGTTCCCCATCCTAGCTCAGATGAAGTAATGGAGCAGAACTTACTGCTTCATTTACATTATCTAACTACCATTCTTCAACCCTTTTTTATTGTAATTCACAGATATCAGTAATGCAAAGTGCTGCAATTTTAAAAATATTCAACTCTCTAGACTAATACTACCATTCAGACTACATTAGAATACAGAGAGATGAATAAATAAGAATACAATCATTAAAATCTTTTTTCCTTATACATTTATTAGAAAAAGAAATAAACCAGTATTATAAGCTAAGAGAATTATGATATTTTATAATAGCTCTCTTTCACAATTATTTTGTTCATGCCTCTCAGGTAGAAATCCCTAGATCATACTAAACTCCTCGGATTCCTCTGTGGCATGCTATGTTGTTTTAGAAAAAAGATTTATTGTATTAACAATTTTAAAAGATGTGTTTAATGAGGGGGGAAAAAAAGGACCCATAATCCCTGATAATAACATATTTTCAATGCAGTAATAGCTATTTTTCTGTTACTTATTTCAACATGTTTACAACTCAAAGGAAAACACAGCTCTAAAATGAGGGAAAAGGGGTTTAAGTGCCTTTCTTTCAACGGCTTTACAAGCCTTTACAGCACGGCAACTAGCTCTGTGTCCCCGACAGACTCTAGAGGTGAAGATGAGACTGTTTTGAGATGGACAGCATATTTGCATATAGGCATGTACATCCACCGGGGTTTAAAGTGTGGGTAATCGTGGCAGATCTTCCAAAGGATGCAACTATCAAATTAACGTGGAGCAGCACCACTGCCTCATCCTTCCTCTATCACCTTAAGAATTTCTAGCCAAGGAAACATGTAAGTAATAAAACAAGGAGATCACTTAACTACAGTATGTTTATCAAGCTACGTAGCAACTATACACAATCCGAAGATTAAGAAAAACCAATAGAATGGGCAAGTATACAGAACTTTTCTCCCAAAAAGCAGTTGTATAAACTTTCTGCAAAACATGGAAAAGATAACAGCTTTCTTCTACTGTTTTTCTGAACTGTTTTCAGAGAACTTCGGTGGAATGCCAAAGAGAAATGGCTGCTTTGCCAACGAATTATAGCTTTAGGCAAGGGAGTTGTGCAGGGGAGGGCTAAGCACAATAATTCATCTTTCCAAATAAGCTAGACACAGAGGAACGCAACATAGCCGCTGCTCACTGTCCAGCCTTCTGAACTGGGAATCGGTCAATGATCTCCCATTTTACTTGTGCAAATCACTGGCATGACGCACAAGATCAATCCCATTTCTTGTCTTTCAATTTTAACCGGCATACAACAGCCAGCGCAGAGGGATCACGGCACGTGCTGCTGCCTGACACTGCACTCCGCAGTATTCCCACCTCGGTGGATTCCAGTTCGTGGCAACAGAACGGGAACAACGCTCCTCTTAAGGGAACGTGTGAGGACTCTGCTGATCTAGGTTTTACGTCCATTGCTGCTACAAACTTCTTGCCAGTCACTCTGTGCTCGATTTCCCATTGTGTGTTTGGAACAGTTCTATCTCCTGTGCCTGCCATGTTTATTTTTATTTGTTGTTTTCTGGAACTGTCTTTCATTGCTTTGTTTATGGGTTTGCTCAATGCACTGCAGCTTTGGCTGAGTACTGTAGACATTATTGCACAATTAATAGAAGGTCAAATGCCAAATAAATCCATAGGCTACAAAATTCAATTTTAAAATCCAGGATTTCTCTGTAATTAAACTGTTAAAACTATACTTACCTCAACATATTTATCTACCAAAATGAAATAGAAAAATACTGTAAAGCAACCATAGCTAGAAATTATACTTAAATTCAACTGAAGCACACTGAACACAAAATTTACTGTGATTATTACATGAGGTTTTTGACATTTGTGACAGATAGTTGTTTCATTACATACAATTCCATAATCTTAACACGTCTGCGTTGGATCGGTATTGCTATTTTTAAACGCTTCTTCTAAATAAGGGAATGGGACAAACCATTTCATAATCAGTAATGTACTACATGTGTACACCATGTCACGGGTGAATAGGGCACAACGCCCAGCCATATGGTGTACTTAAGAGCCAACTCATCTACATAGACTGTTACCAGGCAACATGTTGGACTTCAGTCTCAGCTTGGTAAAAAAATGACCTCTTAGCCCTAGAAGTTGATTGATATTCATTGTGCTGGTTAGGTTATGATCACAAGGGAAAATAATAAAACCAATTATGCACATTGAGATTTGGCAGCATTACACCTTCCCCAAATTCCAAATAAGTGTTTTCTTCCTTCTTGTCATATATCCCAAGTCTCTGCTTTAGCTTGTTGAAGGAAGATGAATATATTTTCCTTCAACCACATTTATAGATACTGAAGCACTACATTCACAGTCAAATTCATGTCAGCTTCCTAAAAACACGCCAGTAATTATCTTGGGGACCACTGTCTCCCATGGCTTAGAAACCCCAACCTCGTGCTTGCATTTTTTACCAGAATTTTTCTAACAAAAGCTGTCAATTGCATCAAATTCTGCTAAGAGCTGTAAGGTTATTCTGTGATAGAAAATACTGTTTGTGACAGAGGAAAAGCTAAAAGCAACAAGCATGCTGAGCACTACAGAATTGATTTAGATCTGTCCTCAAGATGAACAGGCTTTTTTTTCTTTTTTTTTTTTTTTATCCTGTAAGTCAAGCAGTCTTTTTGAAATAATGACATCTTTTTCCAAAGACATTAAGAGGAAGATTGTGCTCAGTGTAGGAGAATAAATATAAAACTCTTGTTATTTCTAACAAGGACTGTATGTCTAATTTTTTTCAAAGACACCAAACTTAGTGTGTTGGAGCAGAACTCAACCACTAATATTAATACATTTGAACTAAAAAGTCAATCTAGTCTATTATTTTGTCAACACATATGCGCAACTTCTTTACTTTCTACACATAGAACAAAGAACAGTATAATTACAAATGCACATAAAACATATTCACTCAGCCCAACACAGAACAAGCCATGCTTATTACCCAGTGCAAAATGTTAGAGCATTGCAGTTTATCTTAAGCAGAGGATTAAAAATTGAGAAGTACCAAACACACACCTACCAATCATACACTCAGTTTAGTTTTTCTGATACTTCTGTATTTATCATTGTAAGTATATAAAGTTATACCCTGATTAAAAAGTGATTAATCAATATTGTTTCTAAGTACGTGTTAAAACACATTACAAAAAAAAATAAATTCCATATATGAAAGAGCAAATAGTTTGGATGTGAAAGCCTCTTCTCAGGAAGGAAAAAGGGAAAAATTAATTAGCACAAATACTTTTTCTCATGTCCTATAAATTTTGGAGCTTAATTCATGATATTCACTGTTCTGGCATTACGGGTACATTTAAAAAAGAAAGCATGATGAATTATCCATAGCTGTTCTAAGGGAAAAATGTAACTGTGACTCGTCTATATACAAAGTAATTTCTGACTGAATCAGGCAAAGGTAAAATAAATATGATAGTGACTTAACCCTAACACGTCAAATGAAAATACAAGAGAAAAGTACTTTAAGCTGCGGCCAGGAGGCAGGGAAGATTATTTTCTAAGCACGTCACTGGCAACTTGTTGTTCACAGGCAACTAAAAAGTATCAGATCTTGTACTTATGGTCTATTAGTCTTGCAATCCAGCGTCAACACGGCAAGTTGTGAAGTCCAAAGTATTTCTTTATTCATTATGACAGCACAACAGAGATGTCAGTCAAATTCCAAGGCAAATAAAATAAACAACAAGAATCAGTGCACTTACAGAAAGAAGGCTCCGATCATGAAAACTATAGGCACCACTTGCATGGGGCTTCTGTGTAGTTTCCTAAGAAAAGAAAAATACATTCTTACTGTAAAAGAGAGATTCAAAGGAGATCACATTTGTGCCCTGCACCCACGGAAGGCTAAAGGTAGGCTTCAAGATTCAAAGTGTTGTAACAAAAAATAAAATTGATAATAATGCATTATTTGGGCTTTCACAATAAGGGTTGCATACATTATTGGGTCATAATTGCATTTTTGTTGTAGCACAAAGCCAAACAGCAAAATTTGCTTATTGATTCACAAATACCAACAAAGATTTTCTTATTTATTTATTAATCATTCAACGGACAGTAAAAATTTCCAGGCAGTTTGCAATTTATTTGAAACCTAAATCCTGTGTTTGCATTATGAACTCACCTACTAAAATAGACATGCAATTGCTACGGCATAGTTCAAAATCTTCCCCAGTATAGGCTTCTGTTTCAATAAGAACACACACCTGTGATTTACTTTTTGTGTATTTTTCAATTGAAAACTTCAAGCAATTTTGCAAAAGAAAAATGATCATAAAATACATAAACAAAAGGGGCCATCCAGAACACAGGATAGATGCACATCGCTGTGAATCAGAATAGGGGAACGTTCTATTCCATGCCACTGTTTCTCATTGATGAGCAGCTTGTGACATCTAATGTTTTACTGAATTATTCATTGCATTTTAGAAGTTACAGTAAGCTCAGCCACAATTTTTGTATAACAGATTCTCCCTACCTGCATTTTTCATTTCCATGTGCAAACAGTAGTATATACTCTCTGATACAAATACTCTCAAAAATAGAAACATTGTACATACCTAAGTCTATGTATTACCAAAACATTCCGTAGATAAATTTAATATACTTTTTATCCACTTCAATAAAATTCCAAACAGTAAATGCGTTCAGTGTTTTTTCACAAAATATGTTATTCCTTACATGTGATTTCATTTTAAACAAAAACAATAAATCAATCAGTGAATCAAAAATCAGCAGAGGCTCTCTCTAATGCAGCTGAGGATAAATAACAAGAACCACCAGCACCAGAAAGGTACATGTTCTATAAGCACGTCAGGTAATATTGCAACTATCGCACACACGGATAAAACACCCCAACAAGTTCAGAATCTGCAAAAGCGACAGTCGGCAACAGACACCATTCTTGCATTTCGGTCACCTCAGAGCAGGGACCGTCGTTCAGAGCGTGTCTATCCCAGTACGACCCACCTTCACAGCCGGGGCTCCCAGCAGCAACCGCAACCGTCTTACCGCCAAAACACCCACCGCAATCAATTTCTGAGCTGAAGACACACGTTTCTTTTTGTTTACGAAACAAAATGAACCAGATACATGTAAAAATACTACAGAAAAGGCAGCTCACGTATGAAGGCTGCATATGCACATAAACTATACATTAAAACTACTACATCTTATCCTTTCTGGGTAGTGTTTCTTTGCATGAGATCAAAGATACCTCACAAGGCAAACTAATGGTATTGAAAGTACCTTAAAAATCTCTAAGGAAAAGCATTTTTTAAGTAATTAGCCTACATTTTCAAAAATGACATCTGATTTAGGACCATCTTGTAATGCCACAGTAAAACTTATTCATGGTCAACAAAATTGAACTGAATAATTGAAAATTAAGTCTCTCGGGTGTTCTCCATCAGCGGGACTTGTGTTTCACAATTTGAAATCACTGTGATTTTTCAAGCGCAAACGCTCACTTTTTAGACTTCATATTGATTAAAATGCTACCTCATTGAGGTTGCAGTACATTCATTTTCCTTTTCTGAAAGACTTGTATCTGACCACTCAATCCTAGCAGACTTTCTCTTTAGCATAATGGTACCTATCATTAATTTTAGAAACATTATACTCCCAAGTGCTGCTGCTAGTATTCTTTATTTATCCCGCAGTACACTGTAGTGACTGAGGAAACTCAGAATACACACAGAAATAAGACGTACAGCATTTTAAGAACGTATGCAACTCCAGAAAAGAAAAAACAAATAACATACTGTTGTTTGTAATTTACAAAGTAGGGCCGTATTATATCAGAGCAAATGCATGAGAAACTGGAAAAATAGTTACCTCTAAAACAATTAACTTGGCTATAATATTTAACCAACGAGTAATTAGTCATTTTGCCTGATTTTACAGTACTGTATAACCCCTCTCTAATTTCTTCCACATAGAAATATTAAAGTTTTGTGCTTTGCTGACTGCAGGCATTCTTGAAAATGTTCAGCAATCTGAATATGGCAAGCGAAGAGAGGATTCCCTCCAAACAAAGCACCTGCAAATGAGAGCGGAACTCCCCCCGCACTCCGTACCACCACCAAAGGTACTTTCTTACCACACTGTTGGACAAAAGGAAGAGTTGGTGGGTTTGGGGGTTTGTTCGCTTGTTTTTTTTCCCCAAACCTTACAAAGGTTTGTGAAGATGTCTCCACAACCAGCCCGTGCACCAGCTGGCCCGTACCAGCGCAGCCGCCCCGCGCAACCCAGCCAGCCGAGGAAAGCTCAGAGAAGGATGAAGTTCCATTAGCCGTTACACAGTGCGTCACGGCAGTTCCAGCTCTCACGCCGACCGCTCCGCGTTACCAAGTATACTTCATTTGTTACCCAGCTACTCAGGTAACATCTAAACAACAACCAAGATTTTTTCAGTCATATTCATATGATTATATGAAGTAATTTTCAGTAGAAGGAAATACAGCTGAAAAATGCTATATAATTTCGTGGAAAAACCCCTACATTCTGATAAAATCCTATTTACAAGCCTCAAGATAACCTAGTCAACTACGCTGGACTTTGATGTTGTACCTTATTCTTCCCTGTACTAACATGAACTGGCATTAAGACTGTCCACACAGCTAAAAGCAGCCTCGTGGAGAAACAGAAGGTATGCATTTTTTTAATGCTAGATTTTCTTTTCCATGACTGTCATATATCTTAGCAAAACAAGTAGGCTCTTGTTTTGCATTCCTACCACACAGAAATAAATCCACAATCAGCAACATTTTGCTTGCATCCGGTACTACAACGTTTGAATGTGACAGGCACATACAGGAACAGCAACGCGCTTCGTCAGATCAACAGCAGAGCCGCCCTTCTGCGCTGCTCCCGTCTTGCTTCTCCAAGAAAAGGAAAACTTGAGAGTCAACTAGAAGAAGTCCTGCTAAGTATGCATGTAAAAGTCTGGCAAAGACGACGATGTTTTAAGATTCACTTAAAAACGGCAAAGTTGTGTTTCCAGGTGCGTCGCCGAGCACTGAGCACACCCCGGCCTCTCCTCCCTCAGGGCTCGGCAGCCAGGCGAGCAGAGGCCTTGCTGCGGGGGCGCCGAGAAAGGCGGCCCCAGCCCACGCCGGCGTCCAAAACAGTCACCATACCCAGGCGTTCCAAGAGTATCTCAGACATTATATTATTTTTCCATATAAGTAGCTCCCTTAAGCATTATATTAAATAAATTAAAAAAAAAAAACACACACCCAAAGAACCCCCAAAGCAATAATGAAAGTTACTACTAATACATATACACAGTTACTAAGCCTGACTTAACACCTACTGCTTCACACCTTTATCAAAAGCCTACGTATAAATTGATCTAATCTGATTTTTTTTAATTCTGTTCTAAAAATGCAATTAAACAATGATATCTGTTGCTGCAAGTTAAAAGTCATTCCCCTTAGACAACAGCCAAACACAACAAGCAGTGAGCTTTGCCATCATTAGACTTCTAACCGTATTACTTCTATTTTGAGGCTTTTTTGTTTGGTCTCAGTTTAATTTCCTGTCAGCCTTACAAGAGATTTCTAATGTTTGGGCTGTAGGATATGCTCTGATTAAAAATAATCTTCCCAATTACTGCCTGGCATGAGTCTACTGCCACATGCACTCTGCCACTGGCTTCTGAATTTCTGTCAGCAGTAATTGTGTCTGTAGCTTCTAACTGTAAATGAAAACCCAGGGGGCATATTTGGGTTCCAGTTTCCTTTGCCTGGCCATATCTTTTAATTTGCACTGTCTGTCAAAAGGAGATGTTCGTAGGCACTAAAAGGAAATCCTTAGAACATCAGGTTAAAAAAAGAGGAAAGGAGAAAAAAAGAAATGCAACTGGAATATGATAAACTATATTTGATATTTATTCTAGCACACTCGATGCAGATAAAGAATCTCACTGCATTGATCAGCCTTAGAAGAGGTAGATTGAAACCATTTACTGAGCATTTCTATCCACACTTTTTTACCATTAAATTTAATTGTAAGTCTTGAGCATCACCTTATTATTGGGTTGTGGTTTTTTTTTTTGCAATGTGATCGCTCTAATGAATATTTGACAGAATGGGGTTTCTTATCACAATGGAAAAAAACAGTATTTCTCAGGCTCTGGCCCCTGGCCTGAACTATCCCATGGGGTTACCCACCTCCAGCCCTGGATGGGCCTCAGACATGGGTTGTAGGCAACCTGTCTCCTGGGTTGACCCCCCAGACCTACCCCGCATCTTCCCTCCAGTCTGTCCTTTAGTCCTGTTTCCTGGGCGGACTTTAGTCCCATGGGGTCACGTCATCCCTGTCCTCTCTCTGTCCCAACAAACTGCTGCTCCTGACTGGGCTCCCCAGATGGATCACGGGCCTGGTTCACCACCTCGCTTGGGGCTGTCCATGGACAGACCCTGTTCCCAGTACCGGGCTCTGGCCTCTGTGTCTAGACCCAGAGGGGCTGTGCCCCATGGGGAGGGCACGGACTCAGCTCCTGGCTCCTCCTCAGCAGGAGCAGCCAGCTGACACCAGGCCCTAGGATGTCTGCATGTGAAATCACGATGCTTAAATCTGGCAGCCAATGCAATCACAATCACCAGCCTCATGATAGACTTGTGTCAAGATTCTCATCGATTCATCCGTCCTCTCAGGAGTGCTGCTGCTGGGAGTCCTGTGACGGAAAGGTGGCCCGTGTTGCCAGGGAATGTTCCCTGTGTGACAAGAGCAGGACGGAAGCACGGTGCCCTGGGTTGGTTTTCTAAAGGACAAGAATCTTAGGAAGGGTGAAGCACTAGGCACAGACTGTACTCTGTGAAGTAGGTACAGAAGAAACTCAAGGAGTAGAAAAACATTCGATTTAACATCAAGAGTGAAGCTTTGTGTAGAAGGGAAAAGTACAACCAACGACACCAAAAGTACAGTCAAGAATGCGTATATAGGATATACAGTACTCACTGCAAAGAATAATAGTCTAGAAATATTCACTGTAAAATGAAGAATTACTGTAAAGTCCTGTGAAAATAATTTTCTACGAGGTTTCAATGTTTGATCTGTCAAAATTAAGTAAATTTTTGTCTCAAAAGTAAATGGCATCCAGCACATTTGGAATCCAAGGAGCACAGCGAGCGTATTTTCGCATTTGTCCAAATGGCATTTGAAACTGAATAGCTGTTCTTGGCATAAGAACTTATTTGAAATATTAAGGCCAAATGTTAGTGCTCTGCGTTTTGTTTGTTGGTTGATACTCTATTCTGTGTGCTTGTATCTGCAAGTGAGGGGAGACAGTTGAAAGGCGGAACAGAATTGAATTTGGCTCTGTCCGACACCTCTGGCAAACCACTCTGTAGTACAACTTTCCCATCTTTAGGGCCGTGCCCCTTAGTAAGTATTCCGCACAATGCGATGACAAGAGACCAGTAACGGGTAAGAACTTCAACATATTAACTGAACAACATACACAATTTTAATCTGTACGACAGAGATTGTAACGACCACCACATTCACAACTGCCTTGTATTACAGAGGTAAAAATGTTACGGCTCTGTTAAAATATTATTTTAAAAATACTGTACAAGCTGTGCAAAAAGTTTTTTGTGCCTCCTCTGAGCCCTACAGTACAGCAGCATTGTACAGGCTGCGATACAGAACGAGACTGTGATATCCTCAAACTATCTTTGCTTCTATTTCAGTATCTCGCTTGAGATAAAAGCATCGCCTGCAAGGTATATATCCCCCGGCCCTGAGATGATGATTGAAATTGCCAGAACATTTAAATAAATACCTACTTTTTAAACTACAAGGTAAGCCACTGAGTTCAAAATGGTTATTCCTGTGATTGAGACCATGCAGATGTTTAAATGTTTTCAGCATAAAAACTGTAGTATTAAGTATAACAGTAAACACATTATGAAACTGAAAGAAATATTGGAAAAGGACAAATGGAATCACAGTAAGGTAGGAAATCTGGAGGTAGACATGGCTGATATAGCAAATAGCATCAAAACCTCCCTACCGGCTTCTTCACCGAGTGTTTCATTTCAGATCCATTTTTCAAAAATACATAGCATTCCTTTGCCATTATCAAGATTAATGTCCCAACAATACATGAATACATCAACTGGACTGTGGGAGAGAAACTAGGAGGGGAACAAAAAAAAGCACTGTGATGTACTTCATCGATTATAGTCCGAAGAATATTTTAGTTTTCTGTTTCATAATTCAATACATGCTTAATAAAGAAAGAAAAATGTGAATTGTTTTCTACAACATACTAAATAGTCCTTTAGGAACAACCTCAGCCTCTCCCAAAATTATAAAAAAAAGGCCCAAGTTAATAATCAAAATATCTTACTGCCTAAATGTGGTGATGCTAAGAATATGATCGGCATTTTCTACAGACTGCACAGAACTCGTGCTAAGTAGTGACTGCCTGTTCTCCATAGGCAACTCCCCTCTGCACAGGAACAAAAGTCAATTCACACAAGTTACTAACGAAATTCTCAAAAACAACCCCCAACTTAGAGGATTTAACCTGAAAAATTTGTGGTCTTTTCATGTAATCCCCCTCTTTTCCAAGCCTACATATGACAGAGATTCATTCCTGCCTTAGCGGTTTTTAGTGATGTTTTTACTTCGTTATTTCAAATTAGGTTTAAAGAGTTCTGAAAAAAACAAACACAAACAAAAAAAGCAACCCAAACCCTAGTCAAATTATACTTTCACAGTGCTAAGCACCAAAAATGCCTTACATCAACTCTTGCGATTGTGATACTCAGTCGGCGAGTAAAGTCTTCAGTGCTTTCAAGCTTTCGAGAGAAGTCATCGAACTGTCACAGCACTTTGCCAGACTACCACGCCTCTCCTCATATTAGAGTAGTACTACTGTAATTACAAACACACTAATTGCTGTCAAAATATTTCTTTGTAATAATGACCACGGGTTTTATTGTGACCTCGTATCATTTATCTCTAATTTCTTTCTTGGAACACTTCTTACTCTCATTTCATGCCACTACAAACAATGTTAAACCGTGTATCTTAACCTGCAATGACACTGATCAAACTGCCCAAAGCACGACGACTGATCAATATAATTAAATATATTATATTATTGCACATATCAGACTTCCAGAACTCACAGCTCAAAAAGGGAAAAAAATCCATAATATTGGCAGTGACATTCAAAGATCCTTTCAGTGTTTGGTTTGGTTGGTTTTGGGGGGGTTTTACCAGCCACACGCTGGGCAGACAATGGAGGGAGATGGGTGCAGTAAGAACGGAACGATGAGAATTACGTTTATGTGACTACCTAAAAGCACTCTTGATAACATAAGGCTGGCTACATGAAAAATACAGCCACATGTTTATCTATTCCAGATGCATAAAACACACAGAGGTAAAAACTACCTCTGTATGAAAAGAACAAAAAATAAACTTTGGAAATTATTCAAGATTAATGAATATTTCTTAGCTACAGGTACTGAAAGAGTAATAAAAATCAGTTTGTTTCTTTGAAAATATTTTCAAAAGCAGTTAAAAAACCCAAACAAACAAACAAAAAACCCCAAACCAGCCCTCTATATATTGACTGTTTTATTAGTGTAAGTTCTTGAACAGCTTTTTAAAGGTCCCTTGAAGAAAGGATCTGTCAGAACTTTGGCAGCAAAGCCAGCGCGCTACAAACGCGTGAGCCTACTGCTCGGGGCAGCTCAGCTCCCCGGGCCGTGCAGGGAAGCGGCCGGGCACCGGGTTTCTCTATTACTATAGTCATCACACCTACTACTTAACAAATAACAGTTTTAGAGCTCCTCTTTGATTTTTTTTTTTTTCTTTTCTCCTCACTCTTCTGCAATAGAGACTGTTCTAGCACAGCTCTTGAGCAGGGAGAACAATTCCAGGAACATCAGTAAGATTACTCATCTGCTTAACCACTCATATGCCCGCTAGACTAAAAGATCATTTATCACCAATTCAAGTGAACAAGGCATTCAAAGATGACGCAGAAATAACCAAGTAATTTGAAAAAGGCTTAACTGTTATCAACTGCAACTGCAGAGAAGTCCTTCTACCAATTCCAGCGGTGAGCCTTTAGCACTGAATACCCCGATACTGACAAAGCCTAAAAAGCGGGAACATTATACTTACAGAATAGCGTTTTACATTTTGCATTTTTAAACTAATGGTTCTCTCATCTATCACAGGTCAAGAAATGAATCATGCCTGTATAAGCAATACAGCTTCGAAAGAAAATTCAGATGTAGAGAAAAGAATGGTAAATTTGCCCATTTTTTTTCTTCTTTTTTAATGAAAATTTTAACATTGCTTAAGAGTTTCAGATGTTAATAAATACCATCTGAAATTAGTGACCAGAATAAGGGAAAGTAAAGTTCCCAAAAGAGAAAAAAATACAGCAGTTTATCCAATAGCTTTGTGATTTAGGACATGATTATTCTTACAGAAACAGCTCAACTCTAGGCTGCATCTACTACTGTGGTCAGGAGAACGTAACGTGTCGAGGACAAGGCAGTAGCAGGCAATAATTACGAGCCCTAACAGGAAAACTACAGTGAGCGGGTACAGCACATTCCACTGACTGAAATATGTTTCTTGTGGGCAAAAATCCGATTTGGGTAGACACTCCCCATTTTCTGATCCAAAGAGATTTTTATCACCAGGGAAAATACCAGCATCCTTTGACACATGGGATGGAGAGGGGGTGGGATGGGTTACCTGGCAGTTACCAATCCTCAGAAAAATTGGCTTTCGTAAGGTTATCGGGTCTTGAACTTGTCCAGCCTTCCCACCAGATGCCACATAAACCATGCTGGATCCCAGATGGAGTTCACGGGACCCACCACCCAGTAGATTTTCCCCAAGAGCAACACACCCTACTAAACATCTCTGCCTACATTAATCAAATTTTGATTTTCATGGGAGCAAAAAGGACTAAAAAGCACAAGTATAAACGATGCCACCTATAGCCCAGGCACACAGAATACATGTCTGCTGAACCGTTTGTCCCAGATTTGCAATTTGTAAACAGAAAAAGAGGTTTTTACAGGTCTTTCTAGGTGCGCTATATCCAAGTAGAAAAAGAACCGGGTTTGTAAGCATCACACGTTTTCCTCCACATTTCTGAATGACCAGTTCCGCACATCTTTTTCTTCACCTGTAACCTTTCCTAGTGTACTACGAAAATCACAAACTGCAGGTAACGGTACCTTCTCCATCACTCTCAGCATCAGGAGCTTCACAGCAGCAAGCTGACACATGTGAAATAAGACCACTTACCAGTGAAGAGAGAGGTCAAAGGCTTCCGAGGCTGGAACAGGAACCTGCTGGCTGCTGCAAATCTCTCACCAGTGCATTTGAGCCTGACACTTAATATTCAAACTGAATTGCAAGCTATGTACTCAAGGATAAAGCTCAGTAATAATAAAGATTCACAGTCCGACAGGCTCAGCATACAAATCCTCAGTGCAGAGCTCATTTTGAATATTTTTTTAATCTAAAAAGGAATCAGGATTTTTTTCTTGTTTTAAATAAACAACAATACTTCCCATTTAGTGAGGGAAGCAATGGAATGAGAAAATAAAATTTTATTCTCTGTTTAGGTATTGGTAAAGAAGTACACATATTTTATTACAATATAGGTACGCTGCCTTTGCCTTGCTAATCAGACATAGGAACACATCACATAAGGTATACAGTTTGTTTCCACAGGGCCAAACCCTTTGAGCCAGAAATCCACCACTTTAAACCACTTAAGAATTTGCCCAAATTTCACATAATTTACAGCACGTGTCTAGCCTGTCAGCTGTGAAAGCTAAACTCACAGAAAAGGATCTAAAACCTCCATACGTATTACTCAAGCATTTTATCTAACCAGTGGTCTAACTAGTCCACTATTAGGTCACCAACAAGCAGCAATTGCTAATATCCTTTCATAAACACCATTATTTTAATTTTCTGCCCGTCATATAGAACAAGCTTCTAGGTGGTATTTACACTTTCTTTTAATTTTTTCTCTCTCAGTCCTACTCATCTTTTCTTTTATCCAACATTGCTGAGTTCACAGTAAAATATTCACTGTTTATTTTACAGTGACACTGGAAAGTCATGGCCCATTTATTTTTTCCTTTTCAATGTTTATTTTACATTACAACAACCTGGCAACTTGTTCTATTTTATTTTTTCCTTTTTTTTTTTTTTTATGTGAATGTTTATGTATGTAGGAGGCTGTTTAAAATTAAATAAATTATATCTAAATGCCTAATAGTTTTTAAACTGAAAATATTGTTACTAAACATTAACTCCACTTAGAATCTTTTGCTTATTTTGTATTTCGCTTTGAACATCTACATTTCTATTACTAAATCTACCCCTTTCTTTTAAAATCACATTGCATCCAGCTTAGCTACATCTCACTAAATCACCTTGTTAGTCATACTTTGATTCATTCCATTTCATTGCCTTTCATATTTAAATTACTCCATTTCTTTTCCTACTCCCCATATTACCTTTGAAAATGACAAGTCTCACTTGGTGCAATGATTCTTTCCTGCAACCTCACACAACTCCCATTAGTAACACTTTGTCATTTCCCTTGTATATTTGCAAGCCTTCCCGCAGAATTGCCTTCCAAAACAATTCCAAATTTACACATTTAATCCCATCTCTTTGTTTCATTTATGTTCCGTGTGCACCAAGACAGCCAGCACTACAAGAAATCATATTATGTTTGTTGCATCGTAAAATCGGGGACAGAGGCTCGAGCTCCGACCCCGCGGGGAGCCCTCTGCGACCCCCGGGCTGCCGGGCCTGCCCGGGGCTCCACAGGGATTCAGCCAGGAAGCCCGACCCCATCCACCTGCCCACGTGGGTCAGGATCAGAGGGTTTGTCGGACACAAGACACAAGGGATCGCGGCACAGTGGAATTTGATTTACACAATATGTAGTCACAATGAAAACGTAACTATTTTCAATACGGGGAGGGAATAGGGACGCAGCCTGAGTCTCAGAATCTGCGACACAAATATGATTACTACAGCACATACTACTTTCCATTCTCATTCCCTCCTTGGCCAAAGCTACATTCTCGGGAATTTCACTCAAAATCAGCATTCACTTCTCAAAAAAATACATAAATGAAGCAATAGCTTCTCTACTCCCATAAAAGATAAATTCTCTTCTTCGCAGATTTCTTGATTGAGCCTTAGAAAAAGATCACCTCCACTGCCAAGCAACAGATCCATGTCTGTCTTCAGTTAGTGGGAATATAAGAGTGCTGTACTGTGAGCTCAAATTGAAGATGAAGTTGTTAAAACAATTCTCAAAATGCACGCTTCTCAAAATTGCCCTCCACGCTGCTTCAAAACACGAGTATCTGAACAATCCTTACTGCCAAAATCCTTGCTCGTTTAATGCTTTCTCCAGTATTATTAACTTTTAGAAGACACAATCTCCTCAAAACTAATTTATACTCCTGAAAAGCTGCTCTGCTGTTCTTCGGCTTCGGGACCTAAGAGCAATTAACCCAACGGTGCTGGGAATGAGCCCTTGCTCCAGCTACCGACCCTCTCCTTCGGGAACAAGGAGAAAGAACAGGAGCCGGCACTGATAGCCATGCAAGTGAACGGATCGGGAGCCGCTGTTTACTGGGCAACTGTCACAACTTCCAGCTGAGTTACCAAGGGCCCTACAGTATTTGCCAGCTATAATGGTTAAATTATCATCTCTAATTTACAACTCGTCAAAAATTACACTACCAAGAACTGACTAAAATAGCTGTCACGTTTGCTAAAAGCAGCAAATCACAGCCTGAGCCACCTCATCTTCTGTGGAATAACCAAATCCTGCCTGGATGCAGCGTAATATGGCTTCATCTTTCATAGGGGTTAAGAGAAATCATCAGGAGAACTACGAGACAACTGCTTGCTTAAATGGAATTTTACCAAGTCAAATTAAAAATGGCTCAATATCCTGTTACTGAAACCAATCACCACGAAAGCATCAGATACTGGTTGCTGTTGGATAATGATTTGTCTAAAGGAATCATGGCAACACCTTCCTCCTTTTTTTTTTGCCTTACTTTGAAAAACATTTTGGAAATTTTTTTTTTTTTTTTTTTATTTTAAAACAGGATAAACAGCCTACTAAATCAAAACATAAATATTTTCTTTTTTCAAAACTATAGCACAATAGTTTGTAGCTTGAAAAATGTGTGCAGGAAGGAATGATTCAAAGCTCATATCCACTAAGAAATCTTTAGAAAAACCCAAATAAATCAAAACAACTTCCAGGGAATTGATAAAATGTCTTTGTGCTGTCTTTGTCCTGTTTGAGTATCAAAGCTCTTCCAGGTATCACCGAGATCTACCCCTCATAATTCAGATACTTGTGAGTAATTCAAGACGTTATGCTTTAACGTCTATCAGCGATTCCCTTGAAGAGAAGCAGTAAGCGAGCATTTATTACAAGCTATAGCATGAATCCATACCATTAATATTTTGAGGTACTTCACCTGTCTTACTGTTTGCTCTTGTGATATTAAGTTGGTAAAAAATAACACGCTCAGACAACTGGTTGTCCTGCTTCTCAATAAGATGCTTCAATTTCTGTAATTACTTTATTTGATTTATTGTTGCACCCTTACTCAAGTTAGATTCTGTTAATGTGCTATCAATGTAATTAGCTGTTTCTTTGTAGGAAACATGTTTTTAATCAGGCTAGCATTTTTATTCCAAAAGGAATGCACTGCTTTTACTTCTTTGGAATCAAAATATCCTTTTAATGGTACGACAGCAATGTACTTCATCTTTGCACATTTTACTTGGCACACCGAAGCAAAACAGGGATGATGTGCTATTATTCAAGCATAAGAAAAATAGCAGCGCTCCACTAACGAGTGTCAGAAGTGAATAAAGGCATACGAAATGACACGGAAACAACTACTAAACTATGCCCTCACTTTTCAAATCAGAGTTCAGAAGGCCCGTGCCCAAGTTATGTATTAAGATTACAATATTTTGAAATGAAAACAAGAAACACTGAAGAAAAAATGACCTCAGATTTTTTTATTTGCTACTAGTGAAGAGTTAAACAAAAACTACTTCTTCATGAAGCAAATACACATGTTTGGTTAGAAACATGAAGAATTGACACATTAGCCTGTATTCTTCAAATGAACTTCACTTCTGCTGGTTACAGGATACTGTACGGACGTCATCTAAAAGAGTCTGGCACGTCTACTCTCCAGACCCATAAAACACAACCGTTCAGGTAACCAGGGGTGGCAACATAAGATAAAAGAACTCAAATTTCTGAAAACTGAGAGAAAACTAACTTGTTTATACGTCCTTCCCGCAATAATTTTCATTCATGAAGTGGATTAATTTTGACTATTAGTAGAGCGGCATCTGTGTGTCACGCACTGGCAGGCTACCAGCGAACAGCAGCAGCGTTAGCTGGTGGTACAGGTGGGGAACCACCGAAATCCCACTTCTGAACTGCTCCCCAACCACTACAGGAGCACCAATTTACACAGAGGTACCTGTCTCAAATACCAATTCACTAAGAGCATATTAAGTATTTTCACTACATCGAAGCATTCTGGAAATATTTTCAAAACTTAACTTCATTTGGCAGAACAGATGAGCAACGCTCTAAGATCATAAATGCTGCACGTGAAGCAAAACCTCCAAACCAAGAAACCTCACGAAACTTTTAAAAGATACTATTAAACTCTTCATTAGTCAACTGGCTTTAGGAAAGCATGCATTTACAACATTAACTAAGAGAAAACTACTATTGTTATATTTAAAAACTGTAGTTTTCCTAAAGTTTGGAACACACAGTAGTAAATTGCACCGTATTGCTATCCTTGAGTAGCTTTTTCCGTGAAGTGGAACCGATAAGACTGTTTACAAATTAAGACTACTGTTCAACACCAATATCAACACATTTTTGCCAGTAAAAATCTTAGAAAATGAAAACATATTGAAAATAGTTTTGATAGGCAAACTGCACAAGTAAGTTAGAACTATTTGGAAAAAAACCCATTACTCAACACTGACAGATAAAACAGTAACTTCTGTTATAGTCAGTGTATATTATGTATTTGTAACTGAGTGGTAACTGAATTAATTTTCTTATCTCTGCATTTTATTTTAGAATTTCTCCTTTGTATAAGAAACATGAAAGAAAACAAATTATTAGGAGTTGTTTTGCACTTATCAAAAGACATCTACGTGGCCTTGTGCTGAGCGCTCAGGGAGTAACTCCAGTGGTCACAGCGTGTCCCGAGTTACAGGGGAGGAGACTGGAAGCAACCAAACTGAAATGCGAAAGCTTCAACCCAGGGCATCGGTGGCAGCTTATTCCGAAATCTCTATTTTTCAAACAATATGGGAATTTTAGAAACCTAGCTAGGTAGGAGACATTTCTAAGCCTTACTTATAATTGCTGAGAGACGTGGCATTATAAGAGACAGCATCTCGTTACACAATAAATACGCCGTATTTAACATACCTGGAAAGAAAGGCGTGGCAGAAGCGCGCTGCGAACAACCTGAAGCTACAGAGAGAGAATTTTTAAGTAGAATGTGAACACGAACGGGAGCTGAGAGATGGCAAGTTATACAGGATCTCTTCTCCAGAAACATGTAACGCTGATTTCTTTGAGCTTAAAGGTATCTCTAATCCATACCTCTGGGAAGCAAAATAATCCTCTAAGTGTGAGTTCACTATCTGATCTTTAAAATAATTTTTTTTTTTTCCCCTCCACTATTACTGAATGACAAGCACCTTGACTCAGGCCTTCAAGAGTATTTCACCATCATCCTCACTGACACAGACAACTTTTGCAAATAACAGCTAAAGCCTGCAGAAAGAGATACGTGGCCGTTTTCAGACTCTACAGAACTTACTCAATGAGTACTTCCAATGAAACAAAAATACACCACTTGTATAGTAAATCACCATTAAATGAGAGTATGGTTGGTAGAATCAGGTCATCTGACATTACACTGCTAAAGAAACTGAAAATAAAACACTTCAACTTGATAAAAGTTATCATTCTCTGCAAACAAAGCCCAGGACAACAAATTTAAGGAAATGCCTCCAATATTCTATTTATCGTACTCTCAGACACATTTAAACTAGTAAATCCAGTTCAATAGCTCCAAAATACTGGAAGTAGCTGCAAAATCAAAAGGCTATAGTAAAAATCTTTAAAATCTTCATTACTAAAATGAATGTGGATTAGCAACAGCAAAACCAGCTAGACAGCATCTACAGAATAGAGTAAACTACACTCCTACGTACTCTGGGGTTTGTTGTTTGGTTTGGTTTGGGGTTTTGTTTGTTTGGTTTGTGTTGGTGTTTTTTTTAATTTTTAAGACATATAACTTAGAAGTGAACTATATGACACGTCTCGGGATTCGGTTTCTCAGTATTTTTTGTCTTCTCTAGGTTGTCCTTTTATTTCCCGGCAAAGTACTTTGCCATGTTAGCACGTATATTAAATTAGTAGTTAGTATCATTATACGTGCATTGCAAGGGAGAAATGCTTCTAATATCACATTTCTTGGGGATTTTCTGGAACAGCTGGTAACTTTGACTGATAGCTTGAACACAGAAGCAAAATGCCCACCGAGCTAGTGTTTATGAATTCTGGCATGATTCCGAATGCTTTTTGTGACTTCCAATATAGTTGTGAAACTGCTATTTATAGAAATTTTACATTTAACGTTACAGCATTGTTCCAAAGTCCTGGGGTTTCTCACTACGTGTATCGGTTCTTCTCTAGTGTCAGACAAAGTTCTATTTACGGCTATAATGAGAATAAAGCAGACGTTTCCCTACCAATGTGCCAAATACTGGATTGATAACGATATAATCTCAACTTAATTGTCTAATGCCTGAAAGTCATTCAAGTACCTCAATATATCAAGTTTTAAACGTTTTATAGTACCTATAAACACTCTGAGAGTCTAATGAAGCTCGTACTACTAAGAGTGCAACAAGTGAAAGGTGGTGTAAAAATCAATTTTCTTTCACCTCAGATGATTTATATTCCTTCCTGAACAAATTAATTTCACACTAAGAAACTGGTTAATAAAACTTCAGAGCAGCCCTATATTACAAAGGTTTGTTCTTAATGCAGGCAGAGGTAACAGGAAAATAGGAGTAAAATAACAGTTTGGGATTACTCTTCCATTTGGAAAGGCTGGTCTGCCTTATGTCACATCTTTTTCTCACCGAGTTTTATTTCTGAACTTCTGAAATGAATTTAAAAAAAACACAATACAGGTTTGCAGTCCAGAAATAACAATATTGTTTAAAATATCAACAATAAAATATCAAAATAAAAATAAACCAAGCAAGTATGAAAATAAACCAAGCTTGGTATGAAAACCAAGCATTAGTCTCCAAACTGAGAATTAAGTTATGTGCTTAATTCTAAACATATCTGCAATGCTAATATTTGTATCACTGAAAAATAAAATCAAAGAGATTGCTGATGTACTTCATACAAAGCACATAATTAGGTATTTCACTGCAGCACAGCTGGAATATTTAGGATTTTTCTTCTATCTTATCTGCAAAACTATTGCTACTATAGCTGCAATCGCATTTTGCATCCACAGCAAGTTCCCGTACACGGTACGGCTCCTCCTCCTCATCCCCACCCTAAGAACCAGCAATACATTTTCCCGGGTAGTGAGGAAGAACACAGAGATAAAAACGGAATTGCAAAACAAAGTCCATTTTCTATTCACAGCCTGAAACAAGTATGTTGACAAATAATACGTATTAAAACCTGCGTGTACCTTTACTTGCAGGTCTTCTCAAGCGTGCTGAACACGACTGCATTTGCTTACAGCAAGTGATTCTAGATTCTTTTTTCTTAGATAGCCAAAACCTCAGCATGGGAGATACAAGTCACCAACTTAAAAAAATACAGCAAATGCGATGCAACATTCTTAAAGCTGCGCAAAACCAGTGTCTCAAGCTGACAAAAAAAAAAAAGGAAATATTCTGAAAACTAAGATCAGCTGAGCTTTTTTTTATTATTATCTCTCTCTTGACTGCATTTATGACGGAAGGTAAGAATACTACAGGAGCGTATTTTCTCCCACCTCAGTTTCACATTATCACGTGGCTTGCAGGGTATTAACCAAATGTAAAAATGTTCATAAATAGATGCATAGCAAAAATAGCAACCGAGAATATCATGCAAAATGTGCATAATAGGTATCTACAACACAATTTGAATAATTTCAGAAATATTAATACATCTCTGGAGTGTCTATTTAAATATTAATAACATTTTTAAAAGTAATTTCGGTTTTTCAAAAATAGACATGTATTGTAATTGTGCTAAGACTTTTCAGCCTGCACCGAAATTCAATATGCTTGCTACTGATTGAAAAACATACGAACGCCACCACTTCCATTTTTCCGAGATTAAAAATGTGATTTGAAGCTTCAAGTTTTACATTTTCTGATGTGGCTTAAAGCTGAAAAAAATAACGTAGTTTGTGACCCCTATGCCAGTTCCCCAGAACATGAAGTAGTAAATAGACTACAGTAAGATTCATAATGGTAACTGAAACCTAACAGTTATGCAAGAGAGTAACTGAAAGCTGGTTTTGCTTTCCTCATCTTACCTGTACAGGAGTATGCTGCCCAGGGAGGTGGTGGAGTCCCCATCCCTGGAGGTATTCAAAAGACGTTTAGATGAGACCCTAAGGGATATGATTTAGTGGGGGACTTGGTAGTGATAGGTTAACGGTTGGACTCGATCTTGGAGGTCTCTTCCAACCAGAACGATTCTATGATTCTATGTTGAGTGATACAGAGCTATAACACCAGAGCACCTATATAGGGCTCACACTCACATCACACCACGCTGGATTTGGGTGGTGAAAATGTAGTTTTGCTCTTGACACACTGGTCAGACTTGGCCCAGGGAGGCCGAGACATCTTGGACAAACTGCAACACAGACACAGTTTGGATAAGCCAAGCTCCCGGCAGCTTCAGTGTTTGTAGGCTGGGTATGCAACTCAGCTTTCAAATTTGAACGTAACATCTCGCCCTAAGAACTTAATGTTGTTATAATATCTTGATGTAGGAAGGAAGCCGTGAAGCCCAGGAAATGAAGTACCAACTAGTGTCATCCACTATACAGAACAGAGAGGAAGACCACACATGTCCTGAAATACCAGAACCCCACTCACAGGCCCAGGGATGATGTCCTCCTGCCTCAGCACGTCCTCCTCAATCAACCAGAGAAACATTTCAAACAAAACAGAACAAAAAAGCCCATATGCTTGCCAGGTACCATGTTTCCCACCATGACACCTACTGAATTAGAGTAGCTGGGTCCAAACAGATCATGCAAATCCCAATTTCCCCCTTTCTTCAAGCAGAGCCATGTTGGTAGGACTGAGTTCTGATCTTTCAAAACAAAGATGAAAACAAACAAACTAGAGCTTACCATTAAGAGACCGAAATGTAAAACTCTGCAACTCAGCGTGGGGGCAGACGGTGGCAGGGAGAAAGCACACACAGGTCTAGTTTGGGGAAAGGCGGGAAGTCAAGTAAATTATTTGTCTTCTGTTGCTCACATACAAAAAAAGGATTTGATTTTGGAAAAAAATTGCCTGTCTGCCACCAACCATTTCAGGGAGTTCCAAAGGAGCAAAAAAGTAGAATGGCAATTTCAGAAAGGCAAATAAATGAAGGTGAGTTCAGTTCATAATAAATCAAGATGTCAGTTATTTTAACAAAGAACAACTAGTGGAACATTTGACTTAACTCCATTTCTAAGCACCTTACTGCATCAACGATTTTTGTTGATACTATGTAAGGTTATTAACAGATTCCATTGGAGACTAAAGAAATTTAAATATTAATGGACTATTTACGAGAAATTAACAGCAAAATGAGAAAATCCTTGTATTTCAAGGCATTTAGGTTAATTATTTCAACCTGGTTGACAAGGACAAGGTAAATCTTAGTTTTAATCTTAACATTTCTAGGAAAACTAAAAAAGGTAATGACCTACTACTGTATTCAAGCTTCTAGACCTACCTTCACATTCGATCGGCAATGTTTTTAACCTATTGAAAACTCCATGATGTAAACTGGCAGATCACATTATTCTTTTCGCATGTGGAACAAGATAAATTGTGACAGAGCGATTACAGTTGCCCTAGCTTATTGCAAATTTCCATGGTTCAAAAATCCCTCCAATTCCAGAAATGCACTTATTTGAGAACCTTGGTTTTAACTTGTATTTTAATGATTCTTAGTTTGGTTTGAATGACAAATAAGCCGAGTCTATTCAGTTCTGAAGGTTTTGCTTGTTCAGAAGTGTTTCTGACAAGCCTTTTTGCTCACTCCTTAGTCTCCAGGACTCAGTGGGTGCCAGGAGAACGAGCTTCTCTTAAATAAACTGGGAGAGACTTGAGGATCTCAAAGATTTGGTGGCCAAAAATAAGTATTGGCATTTTGTGGTCTCATGGAATACAGTTGTTGATACGGCAAAAGTCCAGACTTCATCAGGCAGATGGGGAACCTTCTGCTTCAGTGTCAGCCTGAGAACAAAAATCAGTAACCTCTTCCCCTGGTACAACTTGTTTCAGTATTCCTCAACTTTGAAATGGCTTTCTAAACAATATGCTCCTCAAGAACCTTCCATAATCCATTTGTAACTCCCTGCTGGTTTCCAACATCAGTGGAACAAGCTACGGACCCAACCACAGACTGTATTGGAAACTGTTTCACACCTTTTAAATGCATCTTTATCAACCTCCCAAATAAGGTCAACAAGTAATTTTGGCAAACTGTACTGCATCACATTCCCTCTGCTTCTAAGTGTTGTATTCAGTATACAAATCACTGCTCACCATATCTGATTATTTCTCTACTTTATCATCAGGATTTCAATTTTTCTTTCATTCTACTATTACTTTTGCCAATCTTTCTTCCTTCCAGGCGTACCTACAAAACTTCTGCATCAGAGTTAAGTTCATTTCCTAATCATGGTGTGCTTTTGCCAAGATGTCAGCACATTTGCGAACAAAAATAAGTCTCAAAACAGTCAAGCCAGATAGCCTGATGGGGAAGCCACCTCTAAAGAGCACAGACTTTAACAGAAGCTCTTTGCCAATCAGAGTAAGATATTCTACTGCTTTTTGTCGATTTAAGGTCTATGACACACTGCAGCTGTCACAATGAAGGGTAGACAGAAAAGGCAGTCTAGTGACTACAAAAATGCATTACACCATACCAGTTTTATAAAGTATCCACTTGGCATCTGTCTTCTGTAACATGTCTCCATATTATACAAGGTATTTCTCTCCCTCCTCACTCTTCAGAGAGATATGAAGTTTAATGTACTGACTGGTACTTAACAATCAGATTTTGTCAGCTTTTGTGCTGAATAGCATCTTCTTTCTCTCATTGACTTTCACGGCACTATTCACAGGGTAAATTATTGCCTCGTTTTCAGTGAAGGTGACAGATCCGCGTACTACCTCAGAGCACTGAGCTTGGGAACTACATGCTGTCAGGCAAATCGCCTTGATGCCGCATAAATCCTCACCACTGTCACAAGGGGCACTTCCAGTTTCTGCCTGCCTCCCCTCTGCTGCTGCCAGCACTCACATGCACACACCCACCCCGGGGCTGGAAGGGATTATTTCCAGGTTGGGTCTTTTGCTGGGGAAGGGGGAGAGGCAGACGGGGTGTACTTTCGCAGTCCCCTGATCTGTTTCTCAAGGGAGGCTTTAGGAATGAGCTGCCCAGGCTGGGGTGGTTTCGGCACCAGTCCAAGCATCATATCTCAGAGTAAAGGTATCGGGTAACCGCTGGCCTACTCAGCAAAAGAGAGCAAACAGAATAAACAATGAGTATATATTAACCTCTGCAACGTGGGGTAATTTTATAACCATTACCCAGGTGCATTGCTGTATATTCAGATGTGCTGCTGAGTGGATGCTCCCTGTTACAGACAAAACTGGATCAACACCAAAATCAATAGGTTTCCAATTTTAAACAAGAATGGATGGAGCACAGGGAAGAACAGAAAATGTTTGCTATTTAACGTCTATTACTGAATAGGACATGACTTACAGTAGGATTGCCACTGATTTAACTTAGGTTTTGTACAAAAGGACAAGTTTCTTCCTTCATATATCACTTTTCATTTGTGTTGAACTTTACATTCACTGTTCAATTTTTATCTTCATACTATTTATACTAATATTTCTCCTCATCCTATCAAAAGTAATACAGAGCTAGGAAAATAGCTCCAAAATACAAGCTTGACCCTCTGAGTAGTCTGATGGTATGCGTATATATACGCACACGTATATCTGCACGGCCTTACTGTTTTGCAGCACTGACCACCTCGGAAGTGCACTGATTTATGTACAGCTTGTAGTCTCACAGCTGTAGAGTGAAAATAATTTTGTATTTTATCAACCCTTTGTAATCCAAGAAGTCCTTAACTCAACTTTCTGTGTTAGTCTGATCCGAGATACACATTTTCTCTCTACAAGACAGACCAACAATACTGAAAGGCCTAAACAAAAGCCTATGCCCTAACATACAGGTAACATATGCCTGTGTACTGGCCAAAACAAGCAAATGAACACGAACTTCAACCTGTTCCAAAATTATCCATCCCGTCTGCTTGCCAAGTACCCTCCACATACAGCTCTGCTCCTCTACAGGTGAAGCCCTAAAACTCGCCACCTCAGCTCTTTAAACTGGCTGATGCTACAGTGAATCAGGCAAAGCCATATCCAGAACACTGAAAATCAAATAACCAAGGTACCGTCTTGTAAAAATTATTTAATTCTCAAACAAATCTTTTCCCTCAGACCAACAAGAGATTTTAACACGTTATTAAAACATGCGAGATCATAACATCTGACTCAAATGGCACTGAATCAAGTTCATCTGAGCGTAATTTCACTGTTAATGGGAACTATAGAAGGAACTAATTTGGTTCAGCATACCACATTATTCAGCACAGAACTGATTAATTTCTGCCTGAAAAGTTTGACAGCCTTAACAAAATTCCAAAACAACTGCTGGTGGAAAAGCTGTTTTCACTACTCTGCTATTTAAAAAGACATTCAGGTCAGATGTTCAAGATCTGAATCAGGTAGACAATTAACAAAAGCCATTAGCTGAAGAAGCCTTTCCATCAACTGAAGGAAAAAGCACGTGAGAGGAGTAGGCTGGGACAGCTACAAACTAAATTCACCTCCACCCTGCAGCGACAGGAAAAGCCACATTCAACTCAAACAGCAGCAATACACCGGTTTTTGCAACACACCGAATGCAAGGCATGGTAAGACACTATTTAAAGTAAGAAGTTGTTTATGTATAAACTACCCGAGAGCACACACCAGTATTTTAGACTTCTTATCATCATCAGGAACAAATTCTAGGAAACACAGTTGCATTCTTCATTCAAATGTGAGGAACTGAAATAAAATGGCATTGTCACTGAGGAGAAATAGATTTTAAAATTGGCTGAAACATTTGAGTTTCAAATCTAGTAGCAAGCTCCTCTCCTGGAAATACTTAAAGATCAACTCCAGAATCATTTCAGTGCTAAACCACCCTGTTCCTCCCTTTCTCTTCACCAGCTCCAGATTTTATTTATTCTATTTTTTCCTGACCTATTAATATATTACTGAAAACAGAGTTTCAACTATTTTAAAAGAACAGGTTTTTGTAAGTAATTTCATCTTATATAAGAAATCACTTTAGAGTAACATTA
This sequence comes from Phoenicopterus ruber ruber, assembly GCA_009819775.1. Classification (NCBI taxonomy): domain Eukaryota; kingdom Metazoa; phylum Chordata; class Aves; order Phoenicopteriformes; family Phoenicopteridae; genus Phoenicopterus; species Phoenicopterus ruber. Next base: position 4,037,942 of record CM020229.1, on the reverse strand, counting down.
CAGCTCACGTAAATTTACAGTTCCTGCAACCAACATAACGTACATATTTTCCATTTTAATTTTAGCTGTGCATATAATGAATTTCACAGATTTTGCTGATGCAAACACTACCCAGTCTGAAGAAGCTCCTTATCAGTAACAGCAGCAGAGATTAAAATCTGTAAATAATGTTACGCAAGAATAAAGGAAGTATATTAAGCATGTACGATTTGGATTGTAAAAATCAACTAGAGGAACCCTTTTAACTACAAAAAGGTAGGCAGAAAAATTATCACCACCACAACTATACTACATACACACACATAACCTGAGCACAAATTATTGACGTGAATTGCTACTGTAACAACCGACATGTTTATTTCAATCTTGGGGGGGGAATAATAAAAAAATCTATGTCAATGCATCTTTTAAAAGAAAATAAATTGTCTGCAAAAATATGAAGAATAAAAAGGAAAAATAAATAATTTACTCGATAAGATTATCCGTTTAAATTACCTATATAACGCAAATATACATATACATACAAGTAACACATTTATACTGTTTTCTATCAAAACTGCTGTTAGAGATTCAGACTTGCACCGTGATGTGGGCCAGGAGAGAGCCCAGGCGGGCACTGCTCCCAGCCCATGCCCAGGGGACTCCGGAATAGCTCCAAGGATGGAGATGCCAAGCCCCGCTGAGCCCCGCTTTTGACTGCTCTAATGGTAAAAATATACCTACAGAATGATGCACTTTCCATCCTAGGATGGTCCTATTCTCCTCACCAAAAATTTCAGGTCATCTTGCTTGGGTTTATTACTCTGAATTTGTTCAGTGCTCAATCACAAACAGAAGAATATATGAAATGGACCTAAAAATGTGAAATATGTAAAATAACCTAAAGTACCAAAATATCCCGGCATTAAATAAACAAACTGAGTATAGCTTTGGCATTAAGAACATACAAAGAATTTGCAGATTATTTAAATTACATTATGTAGCAAATCCAATTATAAACAGGAAGCTTTTTGCAAGTAGTTTGAACATTCTGATCCCAGTCCTACCGGACTTTCAATGAGTTCTGAAGACAGTTCTTTTACCAATTCATCACTGTGTGTGTTTAATGCCTAATTTCAGCATCATAAATGGTGTAATATTTCTAAACTATAAAGTACCTTTTTTGCTGTGAGAAGTGAAAAGCTAAATTTGCTTATCTTCATCTAAGAATTATTCAGGATATTAAGACCGTGTGCCAGTGGACTAAATTAGAAATCCCTGCGAGCACTCTCAGTGTTCCAAACCTGATGCAAGTTTGGGTTTTCTGGTTTGGTTTGGTTTTTGTTCATCCAGCGAATCGACTGCTTTACTCCAGTGAGGATACTGAGAGGAGTTGGAGTTAGCGCTTTGAAACAGTTACTTGACTATTGGCCATCCCGTGTTGACCTGTGATATCCCTAGAGGGCTGAGGACCGCAGTCTTAAAACCGAAAGGAGACGCAGAAGCCTTCCATCGAATTGAGCGAGCGGTTGAAATACGGGTCGCTGAGCCTGCTGCGGTGGCCGCGAGCGGCGGGACAGCTCCAGGGACCGCGGGAAGGGCAGCTGCCACACGCCGCAGCACACCTTACACCGGCCCCAGGAGCCTGGAGCCAGCTGAAGTAAAAGTCGGGGCTTTGAAATGGATACAGGGATGCAAAACACGAGCAACTCGTTTGTATTACCTTCTAGTGAATACCTATGATATAAAAATTACCAGCTCTGTATCTCCCACACAGTTGATCCCTCACTGAGAACAAGAGAAATAAAAGCATGGTTTTGTTACAAAAAGCTGTTTCACAAGGAAAAAAGGGCATCATCCTATACCCAACGCCTCTTTGTTAAAGAATCCCCTTGAAATTTGAATGATAGTCCGGAAGCATTTTCAACTTCAAACAATAAAAATACCAAGCAATACTTGAAAAGGCCTAGTCATTATACAAAAACTAGTCCAAAAATGAAAATACTTTCATTTGAGGAGAAAGAAGAGGAGAGGAAACAAAGGTATTATCAGTCATAACAGCCTAACATTAAACTACAACACAGGTACTAACATAAAATAGATGTACTGACTACAGTTTGTGCTTCCTACTATGGAAATATAACCCAGCCTATACAGAAACATTCTAAATTTGAACAGTTCATGCTAGGGAAGTCACTGAAAACTAATCCACAGTACCTAACTTAAAATTTTCATCAGCTTTGAGAAACCCTTCTCTCAAAGACACTTCATAAGTTAAATTGTATTTGTAGTGAAGGACAGACCAAACAAGCTTCTCGAATTAAAATGTTAAAGCTAACAAAGCAGCTGACCGCCTTCATCTCTGCCATGGACAGGTGTCATTTGAGAACCAACTTTAGAGGGTTTTTTTCTCTCAGAAATAACACCTTTATCTCCTGCAGTATTACATTTTTAGATGAAGTTGTCAATAGCTGCTAGTCTATGAACATTACGAAGTACATTTTGCTCACAGCCCTGTAACTCGATTTTTGCTGTGTTCCTAGTCAGACGGGTGTCAATGGAACGGCTTTCCTCCTGTTAGTGCCGCGTACGACGGGGCCTGGTCAGGGTAGAAAACCTGACCTATAGATTTTTTTTCTCAGTATGCAGAAATTGAAAATACATGCCGTAAGATGACAGTATAAAATGTAAGGTTCTCAAACAGAAAACTGCCCACAGCTGATAGACATGAATAAGAAGGGATTTAACCTACATGGGAAATTTAAGCACTGACACAACCAATTAAATCAATATTAACTGCTGAACTATGCGTGTTAAGTTCTAAATCATTTCACTACCAAGAGCATCACAAATACCAAAATCTAAACATCTTCCAAAAAGTCTGTAGCCAGCCAATAGCAGATTTTTACTGCTAGAAGACATTTTGGCAGATGCAACTGGACAGCATGTTATAACTTGCTAAGTCTTTGAAACAGATGATAGAAATAAATTCCTATGGTTTCATCTCCTAAGAGGTATTCCACTGCACAGTGAAACAAAGTGAAAAATCTGGCATATAAGTAGTCCGAATGAGGTATTAATTCCACCTCTATAAAAAAATAAAACAGTACATAAGTAAAGAGTCGACCTGAGCAGGCCATCAGGGTGTCATACCTAGGAAACACAAATCCAGTGCACAAGCCAGCATCCTAAAACAAGTAGTATAATGCTAGATGATAGAGGGAAAATTAACTTTAATAAAAGGTCTATACAAGTGTACGAAATGACTGAACACAAACATTTAGAAAATTAATACACAGTAAAATTAATTTTGCCAAGGCAGAAAGAGTAGGTCTATCCACACTAGAACCACAGTGTCAACATATTACACACCAAAATTAAGACTACTTTGCAACGTTCAAACACATCTGAAGTGAAAAACAAAGCTATTGTCTGCTGTTACTCTTTCCAAATATAATAGCTTCAAATTGTATATGTGTGACTGTACTTCTTGGAAACTTTTTTTTTGTATAGAACATGAGATAATTTTAGAAGGCAGGATGGGTGCATCGGAATAGAAATAAAGGCTCTTTACAAGAGCACTGCTTTTGTGAAAAAGGCAGAAAATGGAACTAGGTTAGATCTTGAACTCTCAAAACGAGATGGGGAGACTGGGAGATGAAAGACACCTGAACATCTAAAAACCTTTTTGTGTCTGCACACAGACTCAAGAGCTGCTGCTACTGCTGTAAAAGCATGGTAAGCTGTGGAACTCCTGAACTACGCTGATTAGTAAATACAATGACAACTGAGTTGCAAATTGCCAAATTTTACATCTCAATAGTTTTACTCTATGTTTTGATTGCAGAAATGAAATACAGGCAATAATTCATCAGTAAATGGAGTAAGATGATTATAACCTATTCCCCAGTTGTTGGCCATAACAGGAAGAACACTGTAGCCTTAGGAGGTGAACCCACCACCTTCTCGGATCTGAATGACACTCAGAGTAGTAAGTGTCTAGATACAAACCAAGGACCACGATCCATTACAGTATGTCCTGGCCCCAACAGGGAGGAACACCATTGTCTCACCTTTGGAAATAACATTCCACTCTGCACTGGAAAGCAGAGAGAAGGCTCTAAAGATGGTAGAAGTGAACCACAGCAGCCTACACACAAATCCCCTCGTTCAGCTGTACAAGGGGCCCATTCCCAACTCCTAGGACACACCAAGTGAGGGACCACATTCATTTTCTTTGTACAGAAATGGTGAATGACAACACATACTGATTCAATGAGCTATAGAATCATAGAATCATAGAATTGTCCTGGTTGGAAGAGACCTCCAAGATCATCGGGTCCAACCATTAACCTATCACTACCAAGTCCCCCACTAAATCATATCCCTTAGGGCCTCATCTAAACGCCTTTTGAATACCCCCAGAGATGGGGACTCCACCACCTCCCTGGGCAGCCTGTTCCAATGCCTGACAACCCTTTCGGTAAAGAAGTTTTTACGAATGTCCAATCTAAACCTCCCCTGGCGCAACTTGAGGCCATTTCCTCTTGTTCTGTTGGCTGTTACTAGGGAGAAGAGACCAACCCCCATCTCTCTACAACCTCCTTTCAGGTAGTTGTAGAGAGCAATAAGGTCTCCCCTCAGCCTCCTTTTCTCCAGGCTAAACATCCCCAGTTCCCTCAGCCGCTCCTCACAGGACTTGTGTTCCAGACCCTTCACCAGCCTCGTTGCCCTTCTCTGGACACGCTCCAGCACCTCAATGTCTTTCTTGGAGTGAGGGGCCCAAAACTGAACCCAGCACTCGAGGTGCGGCCTCACCAGGGCCGAGTACAGGGGGACGATCACCTCCCTACTCCTGCTGGCCACACTATTGCTGATACAGGCCAGGATGCCGTTGGCCTTCTTGGCCACCTGGGCACACTGCTGGCTCATATTCAGCCGGCCGTCAACCAACACCCCCAGGTCCTTTTCCGCCGGGCACTTTCCAGCCACTCCCCCCCAAGCCTGTAGCGCTGCCTGGGGTTGTTGTGTCCCAAGTGCAGGACCCGGCACTTGGCCTTGTTGAACCTCATACAATTGGCCTCGGCCCATCGATCCAGCCTGTCCAGGTCCCGCTGTAGCGCCTGCCTGCCCTCCAGCAGATCAACACTCCCTCCCAATTTGGTGTCATCTGCAAACTTACTGAGGGTGCACTCGATCCCCTCGTCCAGATCAGTGATAAAGATATTGAACAGGACTGGCCCCAATACTGAGCCCTGGGGAACACCACTTGTGACCGGCCTCCAACCGGATTTAACTCCATTCACCACAACTCTTTGGGCCCGGCCATCCAGCCAGTTTCCTACCCAGCGCAGAGTACGCCCATCCAAGCCATGAACAGCCAGCTTCTCCAAGAGAATGCTGTGGGAGACGGTGTCAAAGGCTTTACTAAAGTCCAGGTACACAACATCCACCGCCTTTCCCTCATCCACTAAGCGGGTCACCATGTCGTAGAAGGAGATCAGGTTGGTCAGACAGGACCTGCCTTTCATAAACCCGTGCTGACTGGGCCCGATCACCCGGTTGTCCCGTATGTGCCGCGTGATGGCACTCAAGATGATCTGCTCCATAACCTTCCCGGGCACCGAGGTCAGGCTGACAGGCCTGTAGTTCCCCGGATCCTCCTTCCGGCCCTTCTTGTAGATGGGCGTCACATTTGCCAGCTTCCAGTCAACTGGGACCTCCCCAGTTAGCCAGGACTGCTGGTAAATGATGGAGAGTGGCTTGATGAGCACTTCTGCCAGCTCTTTCAGCATTCCCTTTCATCATGTTGTGTTGAACCATTTTATAATCTACATACATCCACAAACATATCCTTAAATATCAACAGTAAATCACTTATGACTAGCATTAAGTAGTATTCCATTGGCAGAGCATGTATCATGCTCCGGCATGTGAAAGATAAGGCTTTATTTCAGTACATCTAAATACCAGAGCAAATTATTTCAAACAAGTAAAAACCCCAAATAGTTAGAACGTTAAGTGTGCCATTTTAATTTATATTACAAATGGCAACAAACTAATGAACCCAGCTTGACCTCAGAAATGTATATAACGAACTAGATAAAACATGTCCTGTATCTGAGTACAAACCCACCAGGCTGTATCGTTGGCTAACAGAGAGCTTACTTGCTTTTAAAAGGTCTTGTATGCTTTTTATTTTGGAGTTATTCTATGCCTGGCTGGTCCCCGAGAGCCTGATTTGACTTGTGCTGGCTGTTGGTGGGCCCCTGGGAGTCATTATGGCAGCTGCAGATAAATGGAGTGTATGAAATGGCCTTGCAAGCCTTCCTTTTCCTTCTCCAGGAAAAAGTACATGGATGGTGAAGGTGAGGCACAGCCTACACCCACTTTGCACTACTTTTCTTGTAGTTAGTCAAGTTGATTTTATGTCAGCTTTTTGCCGTGGTTACAGTCCTGATTCAGCAAAGCATATAAAACCAATACGTAATTCTTCTTTGTTGTCACGGATACTGTATATGTACTTGGGTTTGGCTCATTACACCTAGTAAGGTCAATGTATAAAATACTGATTTTATATACATTTGCTTCAAGTTCCACCACGATTTCCTATTTATCCCCTACACAGTTCTTCTCTGTAGTAATTAAGGATTATCAAGATAACATATCCAGTTGGTTAATCAGCTTTTCTCCCCTTCATCCCTATTTCTCCTTCAATGAGGTAAAACAACCAGCTCAGATTTAAAATTTAGTTGGTATAGCTGGGGCTGTGGGTTAAAAGCTGGCTCTGGATTTCTTTCTTGGGAAATGCTTTCTTTGAAGCATAATTAAGTTTGAGAGTCCTGACTAGTGAGAGTCATGACTGAATCCATGAACATGATGGAGAACTTACACTGAATTTACACAACAAGCCAAATTAGAAGAGCCAAGAAATTAATAAATATGGTCAGACTGAAGGAAAAGAAAAAGGCAGGTTTCACAGGTGCCAATGACAAATCACAGAATGGATATTACCTTTAGAGCTACCGCCAGCTAAAACCCCATGTTAACAGCAAACGCAGCCAGGCCAGAGTTATCTTCCAGGGCGGCTCAACGTGGTCCATCATCCATATACAAAACAATCAAGGTACAAAACTACTAGAGCACAAGTTTCCAAAACGTCAATTCTTTTGGGTGTCTCTTCTTTCTGTTACCATGCCACCCGTCCATACAACCACCTTGGCACTGGCAGGTTGGGTAACCTCCTACACATTGCACAAATTGGGTATTTTTAACAGTTCCTGAAATAATTTCTCTCCCGCCAACCTTATCAAGATCATTTACAAAAGAAATATTTAAAACGAAAAGCAAAAAGAAAGAATTGCCTTCCTTCCCCAAAACTCAGATATCCGTAATATTGTGTACAAAAAGTCTACTATATATGGAAGTCGGTAATCTATACCAAAGTAATTGCCTACAGTAGTTTGAAAGATTATCTATGTTCCTAAATACAAGAAAAATGCAGGAAGCTGGAACTCACACAAAAGAACAAATATAATGAGGTAAGTTTTGGACAAGTATGACATGTGTTTACAAAACATGAAAAAATAAGCCTCTCAGATTTGTCAGTAAGTGCTTGGCACTCTCAAAGGCTCTCATGGGCTTTTCATACATCCATGAATACTTTGCAGGAAACTCAACAGTTCTGCTGAGGAACCAAAGGAGCAACATCCTGAGAAAAGATACAGAAAAACTTTCACTATTAGATGAGCAATTCACATTCAGCCTAAGCAAGCTGTAACCGGTCAGGGGCCACAGCATCATTCTAGTTTCAACTTTCACCATTTTAACTGGTACATAGGTGGAGAAAATGTATTTTTTAAATTCCATCCTACAATTGATAATGTCAGGAGACAAGGTGAGAGGAAAGGCATGTGGCAGCTGCAACATTTTCAATTCCCCTTATTCATCTATGCTAAGTTAAAAATAAAATCAGTATTAGAATAATGTGGGTCGCTTGATATTGTTTCTTCAGTGCTTTGTAAGAGACACCAATCCGCAAACCTGCTAAATTTCCAGATAAATAGTTGTATTTAAAATACCTAAATTATTTAACAGTTTATGCTTAGAATGCTGTTTATATCAAGGTAACACATATATTGATATACTGCTGATGTCAGATTCTCTTCCATAAATAGTATTTTTATTAGCTGCTTGGATGCACAGCTGAATAGTAACTGATGTGAAAGCCTCCTGGGGTATGTTTTCAAACGGTAACTTGTCCTGGGAAGCGTGTGTTCCTGGAGGACACCGCTTGCAGCCCTTTATTCTAGACTAACTCACCTAATTGCTTCAAGCTGCTTCTCTGTTTGTATTATTTCCTACCTTCTCACATATTCAGAAAGAAACCATTACCCTTTTTGCTGCCAGGCTAATCAGGATCACAACTTTACATGTGCCAAGAATATTGGGGGGGCATAAAACATCTTTACTGACAAATTACATATTTTCATTGATTAAGTTATCTTTCCTTCAGAGGAAAACAATTTCTGGGGCTTACATGGATCAATAAAAATTACTGGTTTTGTAATGATGTAAAAACAGATACTGTTTAATTTATTAAACATACCAATATCCTGAGAGGCACACAGACTCCTCTCGCCTCCAACGCATTAGGCAAACTGTGAGACAAGCAGAACAATCAGAAACTCACCACACTGAATTCGGAGTTTCCTTTATTATTCAGAGGAAGCATTTTGAACAAGAGACTCGAGAAGCCATGCATTCAAAGGGACTGAAGGTTAGCACCAGTTCCCATCACGTTACCACTGTCTTTAGTTTTCAATTTGCTCTCTATGTAATGCAGAATTTTTTAATCAATGCATGAAAGGATGAAATGAATGAATAAAACAAAAGTGAAACTTTGGGGTTTTTTGGTTTTGTGTGGTTGGTGGTTTTTTGTGGTTTTTTTTTTTTTTGTTTGGTTGGGTTTGTTGTTGTTTTTCAAATCCAGTAGCTGATTTCTGTTCTGAGACACATATCCTTTCTCTTGTCCTGATTCTCAGGATTTTCTTGGACTTAAGGAGTCAGGAGGAAGAGGAACCTTTTAAATATCGCTCCACCTGAATGCAAGCATTTCCCACTCAGGGACCACATACTCCTCCTCCGAGATCATCTCCCTCTACACTCACAAAGGGGTTACTAGAGAAGGGGCAGGATTTTTTATTTCAAATATTAAAATTCAGCAGGCATCACCATTTTCAATCCAGCCACTAGGAAATACAAAAACGTGAAATACAAAACCACAAAGATGTATCTTCGCAATCCCATTCAATAATAGAGTCAGCCAGGTAATTACAGCAATGCAATGAGTTTGACAAGCCTTCCATACTTCTTTGCCTCACCCATCCCTCCAAAAGAGTCAGAAAAAAGGTCTTACAAGGCACTCTACACACCATCAAGTTAAAAAACACCATTAAAAATCAAGTGTATCTTTTGGACAAATCACTAACATAAATCCCATCTTACGGAAAGCAATTATTTCTGCCCATTTCTCTCGGACAGAGGAGTACTGGCCTGAGAGACAGGGCTCCAGGGGTACACAGCACACCATGAGTCAGCCCAGACACCAACAGAATGCAAATACAAATTTTGCAATATTCATTTAATATTGATTTACTGTGAGATTCCACCTTTGAAATGGATAGGTGTTTACAGAATCAGTTAAAGTTTATGGACTGGTGTCATGTCATATCCACACCTGTCTAGGACTTTATCATCTCTATCAAGATAAAAACGAAAATGAGCAGTAGGCCACAGACATAAAGAACTTACCCCTTCTCAGGATTATTTGCGCAATTAATCATGCCAGTCATTACATTGTGACAAGAACCAAAGCAGCAAATATTTGTGACACAGGACACAGCATTAGTTTCAAAGTGATTAGATTTTGGCTGCATTACTCAAATTAACAGGTAACTTCACTTTGCTTAAACACCTCTGAAAGATCACGCAGGAAAGCAATGTGACTTCTGATCATAAAAATCATAAAAGTGAATCAACCGAAGTGAGTGAACTCTCGTTTAAGATGAACTTCTAATTTGGAAAGAATAAAAGGATTAAGAAATATAAAGGCACTTGAACCTATTTTTCCTCTTCTGATAACATTTCCAACTTTTGGCCTGTCTCATCTGTTATGGGGAATTCCATTATGAGAGAATAAAGGATGTGCTGCTCTTACAAAACAGAGGCACTGCTAATGACAGCTTCCGAAACATGCCCTTTTGTACTTCAATAGATTGACGATAAAAGCTCACTGTCAACCGACAGCAACATCAACGTCAGCGCACAAAAGACTGATAGTCTCAATATGAACAATTCTTCTTGCACTATTAACTGCTTATGGCCTGTTCTGGATTTTGCAGCAACATCATTTTAAAAGTAGTAAAACAGCATTTTTTCTTTTTTAAGTGGAAGCATGCAACATTTAGAGGTGACATTAAAGGTACCCTCAGAGGCTACAGTACTGGAACTTGTGACTGTTAGTTTCATCCTTTATTTATTTATTACAAATGATAATTAAAAACTCAGGGCAATTTCAGTGAATATTTTTCTACTGGCCTCCAATTTGGGCTAACCAGAATTGCAGTCTGGGCGAATGAAGATCAGCTCTGCTCACAAAACAAAGTTATTATCTATCAGTTTTTAGCACAAACTAGAAAGTATGATCTAAATCACAGCCAGTCCCCTGAACCCATGATGTAAACGGTTTAATTAGAATCATAGATTAGAATCATAGAGTATCTCAACTTGGAAGGGACCCATGAGGATCGAGTCCAAGTCCCTGCTCCTCGCAGGACTACCTAAAACTAAAGCATATGACTAAGAGCATCATCCAGATGGTCCTTGAACTCTGACAGCCTTGGTGCTGTGGTGCATTGGCAAGGGAACAAGAACAAAATAGGAATAGAAGTTTTTCAAGACAAAGTCTCAAGTCCCATTGCACTTATCTGTTTCTTAATATATGCAGGGCTGGATACACAGGAAAATTAGTTCAGTACTGGTCCACTCCTTTCTTCAAGATGATGTTTAACTAAATACAATGAATGCCAAAACCCTTGACCTCTGTCCTCGCACCTACACCAGGGCACTGCATAGAAGTGTCTTGCAGTTCGGGACAGCCACGGACAATTACAAGGATTGTGCCAATTTTATTTGGCACAATTTATTTTTACTGTTGGACCAACGAAAAGGCCTCTCAGTAAATCCACCCAGCCAAGACATTAGTAGGTACTTGTCAGCAGCTCAAGCATAAGATCTGTGCTTGCCTAATCCAGAAATAGCTGTACTGGATTTCTTCCTGATGGCTTCTTACATCTTGCACATTCTGAAAAGCCAGACTGTATAGCTGCATGGTATAATTACACCTTGCAGCTTTAATATCCCCTTCTGTCATTCTGTTAATCCGAAGATAGTCCATCTCTTATAGTTACCATCAAAATGAACACATTTCCATCCTCCTTATTCTGCCGACAGACAATGCAGACCTTCACCGATGCAGACCTTCACCTGCTACTTGCAGCTTTGACAAGCGGTCTACAAAATTGAGATACCTCTTATTTTTTTTCCACTTCTGCTACTACGAATCAAGTTTGCTGTTGCAGAACTATCAAGAAGCGGGTCAACTGCACGTTTCTGATCCCAGACAAAGCGTGAGACACTAGGAGCAGAGCTGAATGATTCATGAGGCAAAAACATCCATCTATTCCCAAAATAAAGGGAAGAGTCAAATACTGAGGACCTCTGAATACTTTAATCAGCTACAGAAGCCTCACAGGTATTATTTTCCACTTCTAAGAAAAAAAAAAAAAGCAGCAGCAAGCTAAGTATAAACTGAGAAAATATAAAAGGTATCTACTGATTCTTCAGTGATGGATTCTCAGGCAACTCTCAAGCAGACATGCAAGCATAGCCCAAAAATGCCCCTGTACACATCATCTCCCTCTGGCCTAGAGGTTTACCAGTTTGGTCAGTAAGTAAACTAAATGTGTCGTAAATCTCGATGAAGAGAAAAAGTTGAAACAGTTGTGCAAACTGAAATAAACAGGACAAAGCCATGGAGTACAAATATTTACTAAACAAGCTAAGACCGGCACCTTGCAAAGATACAGGCAAGTACTTATGATTTTGCATTGTAAATACTCGCCAAAAACTATACCTTTTTGTACGCATATGAACGTCTGGAGGCTCAGGACCTAAACTGATCCAACTGCACTTGGACTTGAGTGAAAGACCACTTTTGTAATCCTGGAGGAGACTCCAGAATTAGAGTCTCAGCATACAAAATGTAATTTCCTTTTAATTTCCATATTATGTATTTACAATGCCAGAACAGACACTAGTTTCTCAGAAAATGATGGTACTATCACTTTTGTCTTTTTAATTTCTGCACTAGTGGGGGACAACTGACACCACCTGCGCATACACACGCGTGCGCACACACACACACATATAGATATAGGCACGTAAGTATACATACATGCCCATATACACAAACACCCTTAAATTAATTCGTAAACACAGACACTCAGCGCTACCCCTACCTGAAGAAACCGTTGTCAAAGCTTTCACAATAACCTTCTTGTTAATCATTCCTTAGAAAAACTTTCAGTACCAGGACAGGATTTAACATGGATTATTAATTATTTGGCAAGCAATTTCTTTACCTAAAGCAAACTGACAATTAAAAAAAGCCACCCAACAACAAAAAAAACCCCAAAAACCTCAACAAAAACAAAACAAAACAACAGAAAAAGCAGAAGAAAAAAGAGTAAATTTGCATTAATTACCTAACCTAAAAGTGGTGTTACACAAACAATAACTAGATTAAACGTAAGAACATGTGCAGGTACATACCTTGATTGAAGTGTTCATTTAATATAATTTAAGTATCTGAAAAATTCTGCTTACTTGATTAGAGTAGATTGTTTGCATTTTGATTTATGGCTTCAAGATCAGTATTCATTAAGCCACTTAATATAATGGCACCCTTACAGCTGCTACCCTATTAACTGTAATCATTTTTTCCCATTCCTGTTTGTAGCACAGTCTACTGTTACATTAAAAACAGTCTGGAGTCGTTTATTAATCACAACCATGTCTGCCAAGTATAAGTGTCTTCAGAAACAGTTCATGATGGTTAGGCTTTATTTCATACACAGGAATTATGAATTATATTTTGTCTCATAAATTCAAATTGTTTGTAGTCTCATGTACTATCAGGGACACCCTGGGGTAACTATGCAGGTGGTTGATTCATATTTAAAATCTTTGACCAAAAGTTTCAAAATGACATTCTTAATAGTGTTTTAAGTCTGTATTTTTGGCTCCTAAATAAGAGTCTCAGTTTTCAGAGCTCCTCTTAAACCTCAGAATGTACTGAAATCAATGCAATTGCTCTGTAACGTTAATAAAAATAAAACTTTAAAAGTTAGAATTGTAAATATAGCACTTCATCTTTTAGCACCTGGACACCAAACCACTGGCCAAAGACTAAATACCTGTTTTAGTGGTTCCAGTCGATAGATTTTACATTTATCTTTTGCCCATTATCAAAAAGGGCAGAACAATCCTGTGATAATGACATGTTATTAACTAAACCACTGGCCAAAAGAGATTATAATACTAGAAAAGCCACAGTATATGCTTATCCATTTTGCTATATTTATTTATGCTTTATTATCTCTGGAAGTCTAAGAAGAAACTATCAAGTTAGATGCAAACTATGCAAGATACAATACATACAAATTTCAGTAAATTGCTGTGAACTCCTTGTTTTGTGGCACGGACCACGTCAGCAATGCTGACTCCACTTCATCCAAGCACAGTAAACTCCACTGCTTGAAAAACCATGCAGGCAACATCTATTATCTCTTAGATACACTAAAAGCAATTAGTAGCTGTTAATTCAATGGTACTGATGATCAGTTTTCTAATATTACTCAACACACAGGTAAAGAGTGCTCATTTTCTGATGTTGAGAGCCAAGCTATAATTAACATTCAAGCCACCTTAAAAAAAAGATTTAGTTTTATTTTCCTAATTATGCAAGTTAGTCATAGTTGAGGACAAGCACTTTTTGGTATATTCTATAACTGTATCAGTAAACCAGTAATGCAAAAATATTCAGTGATGTTTGTTAAATCCCAATCACAAAAGCACTACCTGAAAAAACAGTATAATTTTCTCATACAAAGCATTTTGTCATGTTGCTGGATAATACCAATTAATATACTGATACTTCTAAAAATAAAAAAAAAAAAACAAACAGGTTTTGCTATACTTCTTCACTGGCATAATGCAACACTATTTGAAATTACTTCCATCAACTCAAATTTTATAGGGTCTGTTTGTAATAATATTACGGCCATTCAGAAAAGTAGCATTTCCACGATGAGCCTGCACTGTGCTGTTTGCTAAGAGATCACGCATCCTATCACAACTCCTTTGCTACTGAAAGGAAAGAATTTTTCATAAAACTCTTTTTAGCAACCGTTCATATACCCAACTTTATATATTGTTACTCTCGTTTCTTCCCTTTCTATGGTTTCTATCCAAAATCATTACAATTAATGGGAAAACTTCCATGGCCTCTCCAAGGGATTTCATCCATTAATCTTTCTGTTCTGTCAAGAAATGCTGATGTTTAAAGGAATCATGTTCCTTGTTCTGTTTAGCTTCATTAAAACTACTGCGGCAGAAGTACTTCAAAGGCACAGGTTTTTAAAGCTCTGAAGAAGTTTGAAAAGTTTTCCTAGCAATATATTAAAAATATATAGTTTTAGTATAATAATGCTTCAGCAAGGCAGTGATAAGGTAGAGAAGATAATAAGAGAATGTGGTCAGAGAAGCACGGTTACAGAAAAATATCAGCCAACGCATCTCAGGAGTGCAAGGTAGAAGCTACAGTTCCCATTCTGTGCTTTAAAGAGTGTCCGAGTAGAGAATGCAATACTAAATTAAGAACTAATTTCAACTATACAAAATCACGATCAAAACAATAATAAATGTTCAGCCTCGACCCGCTGAAAGAAGACAAATCATAGATAAGGTCACTTGTAGATAAGTCACCTTATAGCTTAAGCTCTCTTTTTAGCCTTGACTCAAACTAGGGGGGAATTAAAGCCATGCATTAAGGCCAGAGGGCAAACTCATTTCTTCTGTAACCTCTTTAATTTAGTACGTTTGCTGTAAGACTTATGAAATATCCTTGTATTATTTTATAATCAAATCCATTTTATTTGAACAACTACACAGTGACCAAAAGCAAGGTGCACTTGGGGTGAATAATGGCAAATAATATTTTTACTTCACCTTAAACAGCTCCCATATTCCTAAAATACTGCAAGCAATTCATAAAACCAAATGTTCAGAAGTACACTTAATTTTGTTGTTCTTAAATAAGTACTTAACGTAAGATTAAAGCGTTTAGGAAAGGGAAGAAGAATTCCTACCCAACATCTGTCTAAGAAGAAGGTCAAACAGACCTCGACCTACTGACGGCAGCAGCCTCTGCCCAGGACAGACTTTGGACCTGCAGTGACAGGGTACGCAGGACACAAACGCACCGAAAGAGCTCACGGAAACAGTCCACGAGAACGATGTGGCAATGACTCAAAGAATGATATGACCGTGTGTACTGTCTTACAGTTTTTACCCACTGAAGTGTAACTGTTGTCATTAATAACTCCTATAGTAACTCTTTGGTCATTTTACTTCCATTTTGCTTAAAATCAACTCCCTCAGAGATTTTTTTTTTTTTTTTAAATTATGATGATCAACAGTCATTAGCAAATATTTGTCTGAATAACATCCTCAGTTATGCAAACCTCACAGGTTTTCCCTCTGCACACATCCTGCAAGCCACACAAAACATTCATTTCATCTGGATTTTCTTCCAGCAATGATGGCAGCAGATGACAAAACCGAGTCTGAAGGATGTAGGGACACAGCACGATGCTCTTCCTCTAATAAATTCCAGAGTCCTGGCAGGTTTGGGATGGATGCTACTGAAGCATCATAAACTCCTGTCACATCTTGCAGAGATTCTAATAGTGGAGCAGCAGTTCCCTGACTCCCTTTATCCATCCTACTTTTTTAATTAAGAATAGAAAATCATCTGGTAAGAGGTTTTGGGGGCACATAAGAATGGAAAGCTCTGCACTCTTCACGTATTTCTAATACGATGAACTGGTGCTAATTAGCCCAAGCACAGCATTACCACCAAAGAGCCCTAGAACAGGTTCAAATAGCTTTCCTCAACTGTTGGAAAACCAGAATGGAATGAAGGACACACCTTGTCACCTGCTGAAGTTGGACGAAAGAAAAATTAAAACACTGGAAAGACATTGCAAACGGAAATGCTATAGCCTATTAGAATATAGGCAATGGACAGAATTAAGCATTCTACATTTACATACGTATCATAGAATCATAGAACAGTTTGGGTGGGAAGGGACCTTTAAAGGTCATCTAGTCCAACCCCCTGCCATGGGCAGGGACATCCTCAACTAGATCAGGTTGCCCAGAGCCCCGTCCAGCCTGACCTGGAATGTTCCCAGGGATGGGGCATCTCCCACCTCTCTGGGCAACCTGTGCCAGGGCCTCACCACCCTCAGCGTGAAAAACTTCTTCCTTGGATCTCATCTAAATTTCCCTTCCTTTAGTTTAAAACCATCACCCCTTGTCCTATCCCAACAGGCCCTGCCAAAAAGTTTGTCCCCATCTTTCCTATAAGCCCCCTTTAAGTACTGGAAGGCTGCAATAAGGTCTCCCCGGAGCCTTCTCTTCTCCAGGCTGAACAACCCCAACTCTCTCAGCCTGTCCCCACAGCAGAGGGGCTCCAGCCCTCAGATCATTTTTGTGGCCTCCTCTGGCCCCGCTCCAGCAGGTCCGTGTCTTTCCTGTGCTGGGGCCCCAGAGCTGGAGGCAGCACTGCAGGGGGGTCTCCCCAGAGCGGAGCAGAGGGGCAGAATCCCCTCCCTCGCCCTGCTGGCCACGCTGCTGGGGATGCAGCCCAGGGCACGGGTGGCTTTCTGGGCTGCGAGCGCACACTGCTGGCTCATGTCCAGCTTTTCACCCACCAGCACCCCCAAGTCCTTCTGGGCAGGGCTGCTCTCCATCCCTGCATCCCCCAGCCTGTATTGACACCGGGGGTTGCCCCGACCCAGGTACAGTTAACACCTTATGTATATAAATGTAGTACTTGAGGGGGGGGAAAAAGAAAAAAAGCCAACACAACACATTCTCTATAGTATATTTTGCTCAGAATTTCATACCACGCAAAAATGAACCAGGAAAAAAAAAGAGAGTTTCTATATCCATTGCAAAACTTCACAAACTTCTAATTACAGTGTTTGAATATGTAACTGATACACAGATCACACCTGAACATACGTGTACGAATGGAACTGACAGAAGGGTATAAAGAACTAAAAATCACATCTTAAGAACTTGCGTTTCTGCTTGTCTAAAAGTTTCTAACATAGCAATTTTCAAATATACCATGTATAGAGAGAGCATGGAAATACAAGTTACACTTTTTTACTACTGCAGAAAAAAAATCTTTTGGTACTAAGCATTAGAAAAAATAAATTACATGATATCACATTTTTCTCTTTTTATGCTATTTTTACCCCCACTCAATGAATAAACTGCATTTTTCTTTTTATTTACAAAAGCAGATTCATGTCCTATCCTTTAAGGGCACTACTTGTTCCCCGAGCAAAACAGTAAAACTGGCTTTCCCAGATCCCAGGGCCCATCAATAACAACCTGGACCTCTCATACGTGTCACACAAACGCTCTCAGAGTCACTACTTGAAACATATACACGCACGCACACACAGACACATGCATTCTTTCTCTCTCTCCTCCTCCTCGCTATTTCACAAAGGTAATACCAAGCATAAAGCCCCTTCCATCCCAAAAGAGCCGTCACCTGAGAACAATAGGCTGAAATATTCCACTCACATTTGGAGCCATTATTCAAAGGAAACAAAAAAAATTCTTTTATAATCCAGAATAGGCAGCAATTCTTCACTGAACCATATTTCATATCTCAACTATAATTCCACAAATAAGCCTTTTAAATCTGGCAGGTGACCTCATGGTCTGCCACAAGGGCTCCCCTGGGCAGCCCTGGAAACAATCCATACAGCAATTCCAGGTCCTGAAGAAACGAACATAAAATTGTGCGCAATTTTTTTCTTACTGTTTCAAATTATTCTGCTGTCCATGCGAAATGACCACTTTGGTCCTCAGTAAATTCTTTTTAAAAAGAAAGAACAGCTTTATTAGCCTAGGATACGGAACACAGTGCTGAACGTAACAAAATGGCATTGATACCATGAACTACATTATTTCCAACCTCAGTCTAGTATGAAAAGAATTATAATATCTTTTCTGTACATTTTTTGGAGGGTAGTTGCTTGGTCAGTATGTAAGCTTTGATTTTTAGCACATTCTTCAGAATATTGCAGCTCTGCCTTCTTTTGCTTAAGCTTTGAATTCCCACAGTTACGGACTGAAGAAAAGTCTTCCCCCAGTGATCAGAAATAGACTTAATTTCCATGTTCAGCATTTAGCTGTTCCTTTTATCCATCTCTTTCCTAAAGACGACTCCCACATATTACACTTGATCGCCATCCAGAATTTTTCTTTGATATTGTTTGGGAATTAACAAAGCTATCGGGGCACTGGATAAAGCACGACACAATTAGGGGACTATAGCCATAGCTGTGTCAAATTCAAGAAGCAATCAAGGCCTATATTCTTCCTTTGAACACAAAGGGACATCAGTGCCAGAAGTGTAATGAAAATAGATTACTTTTGTTCCAGTAAAGTCCATGTTTGAAGTTTTTCTACCACCTTCTCATCCATTTATCTAGACTAGAAAGTTTCTTTTTCTTCATGCTGCGTGAATCGGAACAGTTTCAGAGAAAGCTACCAAATGAGGCTCTGGATGTAAAACTTTATCCCAACACTTTCAACTATGAATTTCAGCAACCTCATATTTCTTCTCAGATATCCACCAGGTACCGAGCACAAATACCTACCGCCGTTACTGGCAGAGTCTCAGCAACCTCTGGAGTTCAGAACTTCTCCATTTCCTAACAGCCTGCACCCACAAAGACAAGCCAGCTATTGCTGCCATCAGTCCTCTTCTCAGCTTCCAGTATTTCTAAAACACTCTATTTTATCCATTTCAGTCTATACAGACCTGAAAACTACTTTCCTTCATGAAAAAGAATATTCTTTGAAGTATCTAGCATTAAGCAACTATGAAAATGACATATATGGCTATTTTATAAGTATTGGGAAATATATTAGATGTGGTCTCAAAAAAAAAAAAAATCTGAGATCTCTTCCTCCTTTTAAAAAATTATCAAGGCAAATAATATCAACGTGCCACATACCTAAGCTGGTCTTAATATGAAGCTGAGGACAGTTTTTATTTCAGTGCTATGTTCTTGATGGCTAGTTAATGGGGATTGTGCAATAGACTAAAAGAAAAAAAAAAAAAACAAACAGAAAACCAACATTGTTTCTATTATATAGATTTTGTTTATACATCTTGGAGAACTCAGCATTTTCCTACTATTCACAAAAGGCATATGTATGCATCCCCTCCCCAGCCCAGCAGACAGGCTAAATAAACAGTTCCAATTTTAGTATTTATAAATCTTTAAATACACTCTCCATCCTAATAAGCTGTATTTAAAATGAACTTCCAACTAAGCCGTTCCTATCAAACATGTCACTTTTACAGAGCATCCGAAATGGGGGGGGGGGGGGGAATCTTTGAACTATCAGACAAACAAGGAGTGGGGAAATAACCAGCAGAAATTATATTAAGGAAATTATTTTGAAAAATGGCTAATACTTCATTCCTTTGCCAGCGGCTGCGTGTGACTTCAGGCAGGTAACAATTTCCTTGTGCTTCTGCACCCATTCTAGTTTCCATTCTCAGATTGCAAGCGCTTGGAAGTTAACTTACATTGCCAGGGTCTCTATCTGAAAGCCTAAACCTGGAAGATTTTGAAGACGGTTTTGAAAAAGAATTCATAACACTCTATCACTTCAAGCAAAATAAAAACAAATAAACAAAAAAAAAAACCAAAACAAAACAATTAGGTCCATCAGTTTAGTCTCAGGTCAATCCTTACATTGTCAAACAACCTTGGGCACATCACTCAATATCTGTATGCTTTTCTTTCCACATATAAAACAGGAACAACAGATACTCCTTTATGTAACAGCAAAGTTGGGAGGCTCAGCTCATTAAAGTCTGTAAAGTGCCCAAGATTTCTGACTTGTAGAAGCTACATAAAATGCAAACACAGATTAACTGCCCAAGAGATGTGCTAGCAAAAGTGAGGACTATGTTCCACTTCGGCACTCCGGGAGGGTCCCGCTAGTTTCCACTCATGGTGGGTTGCCCCTGCCTGGGCGCCAGGTGCCCACCAAGCTGCTCTATCACTCCCCTCCTCAGCTGGACAGTGGTGGCGGGGAGGGGAAATAAGATGGAAAAAACTCATGGGTCAAGATAAAGGCAGTTTAGTAAAGCGGAAGCAAAGGAAAACAGAAGATTTATTCTCTACTTCCCATCAGCAGGTGATGTCCAGCCACTTCCCAGGAAGCAGGGCTTCAGCACATGTAGCAGTTGCTCCGGAAGACAAACGTAGTAAGGAATGCCCCCCTTCTCCTCCTCTCTGCTAGCTTTTACTGCTGAGCAGACGCCATACGGTACGCAATATCCCTTTGGTCAGCTGGGGGCAGCTGCCCTGGCTCTGTCCCCTCCCAAGACCTTGCCCACCCCCAGCCCACTGGCGAGGGGGAACGTGGGAGAGAAGCGTTGATGCTGTGGAGCACCGCGCAGCCGCAGCCAAAGCACGGCCGTGTTATCAACCCCTTTCTAGCTACCAGTACAAAGCACAGCACTATGAGGGCTGCTGTGGGGAAAATTAACTCCATCTCAGCCAGACCCAAATCAACATTAAAATGACAAATCAAAAAGAACAGCTAATGTCCTAAATCAAACAATTACTGTGAGAAATCAACAAAACGTGGATTACTCTCTAATCCAACCTGTCCAAAACTCACTCAATTGATCAGCCCAAGCATCGCTGGCAAAGGAACAGAGACTCTCAAAGAGAGCAAAGGTCTGAGGCCGCCAGGCAGGGGAATTGTCAGTAGAAGGTACATTAAAAAAAGAAACCCCTCACATGTCAGGTCTGGGGAAAAAAAACCCAAACAACAGAAGACTGAAAAGTCTTTATGATTTCCACCCCCGAGTGTACAGAGGCTAATTGAAAAGGGTGTGCATTTCCCACTGACATCTCCATACAGTCCTATCATTTCTACATCAAGGCAAGTAATTTTTTTTTTTTTTTTTTTTTTTGGTGCTCTGAGAGGAGCCCCCTTAACTCCCACAACCAGTATTAATTTGTTATGGCAGCAGAGACAAGTTTCTGAGAGTGGGGCACAGACATTTTCCCCAAATGTATCAGGACTGGCAATCTACACCTCGAGATGCTGGGGATTCAGCTATTTTTTTCAGCCTGCTGTCCAAAACTCTAGGCCTCGGTTTTCTCGTTGCCCTCTCTGTCCAGGCACAAACTGGGCACCCTGTACAGTACTAGGTTCACCCGTTTCATTTGCAGAAAGCGTCAATTAGTGAAATTCCAGGTCTGCTTCATAGTAGCAAGTGATCTTTCAGCTGTGATCTTTCTGCATGCTAAGTGCAAGGCAAGAACAGTCCTAGAATAATTTCACCAAACTTTATATTTTAATTCACGTTTGACCTACAGGCAATTCAGTTCTTGGATGAATCAATTATGTAAAGCCAACACGCTAAAAGGTAAGCTCTTTCAAAAGCTGCAAGAGTAAAGACAACAGGATAAGGAGTAAATGGATTTGCACATGATCTTTTAACACCTACCAGAAAAATAAAAACATAGTAGAAAATAATACTTTTTAAAGTTATTCTTAATTTTCATCTTATTCTCTTTCAAATTTTATTCAGAGACATAAAGAAGGAGGTTTCGGATAGACTGTGAAGAGCGCCAGTAACTTGCATCCTCATGTCTCAGGAGACTGAAGAAACATCACTCCACCTCAACCATTGAACCTTCCAAAGACTTCCTAGCGTGTCTCAGCACCCAGAAGATACCACTGCGGCGCTCGCTATTTAGCCATCAAGCACATTTCAAAACATTTGCATGCATATTATACAAAAAGTAGATGTTTCTGATTCTAGTCTTCAAGTTAAGCTACAGTACTTGCCCTAAAATCTCTAACAGCCAAATTGTTTGTATATTTTAATTCTGGCAGACAATCTTTCATATATTTTGACATTTCTCTTTGTTAATTCAGTTGAATAAGCTGCCTATAGTTTTATAGGGAGCTGCTCAACAACAGGAATACTGTGCTGGCAACTCCTTGATACATTTAGATGTCCGCTCACGCACGGCTACAGACATAAAACTTTTATAAATAAATACATTTTCAAGGTGACTTTCTTTAGACAGTTCCATTCAAAGATAACGATTTTTGCCTTCTGGCACTTATTCTAAGAAAATACTCATTTTGCATGAGTAAGTCTGTGTAAAAAGGCAAAAAGATGCCACTACTGCCTTTAAAAAAATAATTGGGGAATAAAAGGAAAGGACATTACACGTTTTCTAAATTCCTCTATAGATAGCGTCATGGGAAATTTGGTCTTTAACTTCAACTCAACAAAATCTTGAGGTCAGCCTTGGGCTCAGTTCAAAGCCAAGTAATTCATGCAAAAACAGAATTTTTAAGGTTGTCGTCTTTGTTCACTACCTTCATCTGCCTATTAACGTTTGAAGGAGGTTTCACGTTCGTAGAACAGAAGAGTTCGGAGCGCGTAGCACAGTGGCTGCTACACAACTGCCAGTTCACCCTGTGACTTATCGCGACACCTTGTCAGAGAGCTGTTAATAAACGGAGCTGGAGTTTATTGTAGCAGAAGTACATAAACCTCGGAAGCAAATGTATTTCTGCAACAGGGTAATGATAACGTAATCTTTTCATTTACAAACCAAAGCTACTACAGAGCTTACTTCTAGATAATCGCAGGAAAACTACAGCTTAGCCTTCTTAAATGCCTACAAAATTAATAGGAGAAAAAACTATAAACACATTTCCAAGAAGCTCAAAGATAGCTTTGAAATAGGATGAAAGAAGACATTATGTTGAATTGCATTCTTTCTTTTCTTTATAAAGAGCCCAATACACAGAACACAATATACATACAACGACAATATGAATTATATACACACATACCTTAAATGGAGCTAATGATAAAAATGGCAAAACACAATTCACCTGAAAAGCTGGCGTTAATTTGTCAGCTTACGCATCTGCTGCAGAATTTGCTTTCTCAGTGTGTTTGTTTGAACAGAGATGCTACCAAAAGGGAAGAAAAAGGTTTGTTTTCTTGGGGGTAGTGAACTTTTTCTCAACCTTTATGACTGTCGTTTGGAGAGCGTATTAGCACTCCTGGTATATTTATTGTTGCCTGAGTGCATAGCTTGCTTCTCATTTCAGGAAGCGTTTCACAGATTCAGTAAGTGGATGTGTAGGTACTTTTGAAAATACCCTCAAATATGAGTAAGATTTCAAGAACTTCAAGCTTTTGAGGAAAACTCTGAACTATTGCACCAAGAAAGATGAGATGGGAGAGGCATACAACGACATCTACATTATACACACACAGACATTTATATCGTGCATACATAAAAGTGCAAGTATAGCTGCATATATACAGTTATTGCATATATATTGCAAGACATTAGTATTTATTCAGTGATAAAATATGTATTGATGATAAATTGTGGTTGCTAGACAAAAAGTATAGAATTAAAGAGCCACAGACTGGGAATTGCTAAAAGTAACATTCATAGTAAGTCTTAATTTTGCAATTTTGTACCACATAAATCACCAGAAACCACCATCTCTGAAGAAATAATGCCACAGAAAAGTTTACAAAAATGGTGCAGGGATTACATGTGGAAACGAGCAAAATTTAATTCTAAGTTGTAAGACAATGTTCTTACATATGTGAGAACCACATTCTAGAGATCTCTAAAGCCGAGAACTACTTTCCCTTTCTGGTGCTATCCCTGTTGTTAAACATAGTTACAAATCCCCACACATTACTGCAAACCAGCTCCACTCCAGACAAAACACTGGTGTAACATTTTATACCTTAATTATGTAAATATTGTGAAGCTACAAGTTTTGCTAGCAGTTCCCTCCCTTCCAGTTTCACTGCAGGCAGCGTTAGAGCAAATTTCCTGCTTCTCATCCTCTGAGGTTCAATTTTTCCGATTTAAAAGCCTAGGGAGACAACTGACTTTCAAGGAGGATATATCTAAACTAGATTTTTTTGCATCTATAGTTAGCATCATATCTGCATTAAACATACACGTAACATTCTGGATACCGTTGTTCCTGTCTGAATTAAACTTCAGAGGAAAAGTCCGTATGACTGTTGTTCTGCGTGCCTCAAAAAGAGAGCACCAGGGAACGTAAAGAGAGGTGATGTTAATGAGAGAGATGAATCCATTAGAAATAATTATACAGATCATCTTTTATTTTTAGTATATGTAGTCCTCTAACAACTATTCAGAGAATAAGACTTCTGGTTATCAGAGTACTATTGTAATCATGCCAAGAAATTAATTGCTAAGAAAAAACCCATACTGCTATAATCTAATTTTCATCTCCACTTTATGGATTTTTATTCTTTTCTTTTTCCCCAAGAAATCAGTGTACTCACAGATTTTCATGAGAGTCAGATTTTCATGAGAGTTCAGATCTCATTTTGGCACCCAAATGAGAGCCAGACTTTTGCAAGAGCTCCGTGCCGTGCAGAACAGGAACTGTTAGGAGTTGAGCTATTTTGAAAATCTAGCAGCTGCTGTGTAGGCTGAGAATATGAAATTCTGGTCCCGAGCTCTTTAAATGCCCGGCCTTATCTAACTTTCTTAACAGCATTGTAAGCAAGAATCCTAAATCTAAAAAATTACCGTTTCCTCTGCAGTGTCCTTTGCCCTACTGAAAACTTGCACTTTTACTGCATTTCAAGAACTTTGGATTACCGTTATTACCCGTGGGCAGACACATTACCACTAGGCATCTCTTGCCTCCAGGTACAGCTCTGACCTTTTAAACACACCATTCTTCGGGGCAAAAAGGTTATTTTTCTTTTCCTGCTTTAACAGTAGAAGTTGCTTCATTATTGGTACTATTAGAATTTTAAAGCAAAATAATGCTCAGCATTTGACTCCGGAGACTCACAGTGTTACGCTAATGTGACCCCAGTGGTCGCTGCAAGTCTTCTGCCCCTCTCCCTGTACAAGCTTGACAGTCCATAAAAAATAAAGACCTTATCTCTCAATATCCTTGATCAATTAGAGCGTGCTCTCACTCTCTTTCTCTCTCTCAAATTATGACATTTGAGAATTTTAAACACACCTAATTACTAATAATTATTAATACAATATTACTTTTCTGAAAGGTGATCTCAGATGAAGACAAAACAGCCCGGCAATGGAGCGGGTTGACTGGTGCTCTGCAGGTGCTCTCAGGTCACAGCTTTAGTTGGTTTGTTACAGTAGCACATTATTCATATAAAGTACAGTACACAGGCAGCAACTGTTCTTTTGAAATACTTAATTTTCAGAATTTCTTTATGATAGATGTTGCCGTTCTCACTATATTCAGTGCATTACCACTTCGGCTGCAGAATCAACTCGAGTATTTTTTGAAAACTTACTTCCTTTTCAGGCATTTTGGAGGCAAAATGCTTGTGTTCCAACCATATTTTTTAATGGAGATTTACACTATCACAAATGATTGTAGAAACCTTTTGATACTTTGAGAATTTTATCAAGCTCACAGTCTTCTATAGAATACCTTGGGTTCTGGGTTGGTTTTTTTTTTTGGGGGGGGGGGGGGGGGGGGGGGGGGTAAGAGATGGAAGAGATAAAAAATGTGGTTTATGCAAAATAGTCCACCAATTTACGTGGTCAGCAAAAGGCCTAAACAAATTCATAATACTGGTTGAAAAAAGGTGCCTATATTATGTAAGCCATCAAGAGGAGAGACGGTCCTCATTCTTGTCATTGGAAGATGAAGCATTTCGGAGACATGTTGGCAGAGACCTCTAAAGACGTAGAAACAGTGCTCTAAATCATTTTCAAAAGTTCTACTCAAAAGAAATTCAGATGAGGTTTTCAGTTCTAGCCAACATTCCTAAATGTTTCATTGGGATTATATTGACATTACCAATCTTATAGGTTCAGGCATTAAACTTTAGTTTAAGCAATAGCCCTGTGAAAAAAATATTTTTCAAGGGATTTAAGATTTTCTTGTTTTTGAATGTGAACTAAAAAGTCCCTAAACAAATTATATTAGCAAAATTATTACCACCACTAGACAACTACATTCCTTGTGGTAATTTTAAATATCTTTTAAATTTAATTCCAGTTGTCACATAAATTATGATGTGCATTTTGTAATCATGCATCTCTAATCAACTTTAGATCCCAAATTACATTAGTCTGGAAAGTTTCAAGCATTTAACTGTACACAGTCATGAACCAAACCCTTTGCAGAGACATAGAACCATATTCAGTGCAAGGTAATTGCCGAAACACAGGCTACTCTTCCCTTATTCAGGCTACATGGAATAACAACTATCCTTTAAATTTTAATCAAAGAAACTCTATAAAAAGAGTTTGGAAGCACTCCTCCTCCAAATGCTAACAAAACAGGAAACTAAAATTACTACAGAACATCAGGAGAAAGACTATGTATTTTACTTAGGGGAAAAAAAAAAATCTTTGCAATCTGATTACTTTTTATTTTAATGATAATACACAAATATTATTAAAGAAAAACAACAGTTACAGCCAAAGCACACAGAGTGGGCCACTTGCCTTAGAAACAGATATGGGAAGCCAACCAGAAGTCAACGTTACCTAACCAGCTGGAAGTCCAAGGCAGAACAAGCATCAGTTCTTACAAAGAAATCTTTATAACGTGGTGCTTGACCTCACTGAAGAGAGGCAGACGTCGCAGTACCGTGCGCGGACTAAGCAAATCGCAGGTTCTCTGTCAGGCAAAGCAGAGTATTTCAGCACCTTTGTGATGGCTCAGTTTCTGAGCACGGCAGAGGTCATCCGTGTGGATTTAAACACTGAGCACCGCAGACGCCAAGAAACAAACGCTCCCCTCTATCCACATCACCGCAGTATTTACTTTGGCTCTCTGTCTCAGTGCATGACTGCTTGCACACTCGGGGAAGGAACAGACCGCGCTAAAGTTAAAGTCAGAAGTGTCATTTATTAATTTGTCACAACTTTTTTTCCTCTTCTCAGTTGACAATTAGCTTTGATACATATAACCTGAATTTTAATACCAAATTACAAGAGCACTATATGACATACTCTAAAACACAGACTTTCTCTTTTCTTTCGGGTAAAATTAAGCTAATCTGCTTTGGCAGAAGAGGACTCTTTGGAACCAGGTAGTGAGTCTCCCAAATATGAAGCAGTAACCCAGATGTCAATTACTTTTCCAACAGTAGACAAATTGCTGGCACACTAATGCGATTTAAGGACAATAATTAGATAACAGGACTACAGAGTGTACCAGGTGACAGAGTTTCTGAGATAATAGAATCTAGTGTCCTACTTCTTAAATATTAACATCATTCCCTCTCAGTCAATTGGTTTATGGTAATTTTAAAAGGGCAAAGTAAATTCTTTTTATTGCTAATAATATTGTGCTTCTCCAGCATTAGCTTTGAAGGTTAGCAATTTAAAGGGTCTTAACTTAATTATATTTTTTCCAGTTTATTTACTTTTTTTTTTTAATCTCTCCTCTTTGAAGTCTTTTTTAATTATAGAAATTTTAAGGCACTTGATTAAAAAAATGAATCTCTTGAAATCTGAGTTCGCTGTGCTCAATACAAAGGAGCCAGTTTCATCACAACTCAAGCAATCTGTTTATTAGAGCCACTTAGAAATTCTCGAACTTTTCCTACATCACGTTCTATTGTAATCCCATTCTACTGTAAGTGGTTTGGTTAGCTGTATGGTAGGTAATATAAGGTGCCACGTAACGCATCCAAGATTTTTCAAAACAGATGCAGTCAAGTAGTTCTCCATAATTACTCCAGGCAGAAGAAATGTCCTTGCTTTAGTCACAAGTACCCAGATCACCAAATTTCTCTTTACATCAGAAATTTATATTAGAATATTTTTTTTTTCCCCCCCAGTAGTCAGTTGTGGGACACTGGATGGACAGTGACTTAATTTCCAACAGCGTCTCTGTAATTCTGGGCACCAGACCTCCTTTCTTCTGTAAAACTCGTCCCCACTAACATACTGCAATATCTCTACCCTGATCAGAAAGACCAGCTCTAGGACAGAAGAGTCATTCATCCTGAAGGATGTTTAGCTTCTCTACTGAGACCACAACAAGAATGAAGTGTTTCATTCTTCATTTGTTTTTTAAGTTTTGAAGTGAATAAAGACAGAAGTTTACTTATAACACAGACCACAAGTAATCCTGTGGTCCAAAATACGCTTTTTCCCATCCTAAACAAAAGAAAAGCTTTAAGTGCTTTATAACGAACCAGCCAAATTAACTGACTTCCAGAAATTTTTGTGTCAGTCTCCCAAAGCAAAGCTTGTGTTCTTCAATTAAAAAAAAAAAAAAAAAAAAAGAGAGAGAGCGCCTTGTGAAACACAGTTTTCAATATGCTGAACCATTTGTTAACAGACATCTGAAAAGGTTACAATGAATTGTACAGTCCTGGTCCTTGAGTCTACAGCATTTCTATTTGGGAAATACTCAGCTTGAGTATCATGACATACTGGTTTTCTATATGCTGCGAGGTGTGGTAAGCAGAAGAAAAAATATAGCAAAACTTTGAGATAATTCTTTACTAGCACTGTGGGTTCAGTCAGCATGCAAAACGGAAGACTACCGTCCACGTATCATTGCTGTACCTGGTAAGAACAGACTTTTCTCACTTTTTATCATAGAAAAATATTATTTTTCTTTCTCTAGTGTACCATTGCCTACACTGTAGCAGATGACAATGACAATTAACTATCCTCACTGTAATTTGTATACTACTATTGTTACCAGTAGGGTAGAACAAGGCATTGCCTGTACTTTTTCAGTTAATCCAAAACTCTTGATATCCAAATGCTAATAAAAAGTAAATTACTACCTGATAGTGCTACATAACCTCTACTCATGATTCCCCTATTTTTCCATGTGGATTTCCCCTATGTTAGGGAAACAGATTTGTGGATACCTGAACATCTTATCCTGACATAACCTTACTATTTCTTTCCCACAGAAGGAGTCTTGTTCATTTTCACTGGCAATGAATATGGATTTGCAAAACTAGCAACATAAATGCGCGTACCATTCTGCTGATTTGGGTATCGGAGCGGTTATCTTTGACAAAGGAGCAATAACACATGCAAGATCCTGAGCCAGAACAACCAAAACCTAAAAAACCCCCTTGCATTCTCTTGTGGCCCTGCGACAGAGCTATGACTTCACCTACCAGGGTCAAACTGAAATTAAGTCTCTTTGGAAAGAATAAACCCCTTGACAAATAAGAACTTAAAAGATACTGCTAAAACATGTACGAAGTAGTGCACCATATAACAGGCAGAAAAATTCTGGACTTACTTTTTATGACTTTAATTACAATTAGAGCTCACAATTGACTTAAGGAGATTAAAACTGTCACGTCTTCAGCACAGGTGGCAAATAAGAAGAAATCTTGAAGGCGAAATCTCAGCTCAGTTTCTCTGGAATTCACACCTCTCCTTAGCTGTATCTATTTTCTGTTCATCATATAGTTCATCAGTACAATTCTTTGCTCACAAAACATTTTGAGGAAAATCTATATTAAAGTAAACAAACTTGGGCAACGCATCACTATACTACACCTCTGCTACCAACAAAAGCTACGCTACACGTACTGCACGTGCTGTAACTAGGGAAAAACACACAGATCCGATCTTCAAATTACCTCCAAAAATGAACCACAACGGACACCTGAAAAATAGAGGTTTGCATGTCTAGAACTAGGCTAAACTCTACAACCTATCAGCAAGTTTTGACAAACACACCATTAAAAATTTCCAGAACCGTAGAAGCTGTTAAAATTCTATTTCCTGTGTTTATTTTGCCATTGGCAGAACAGAGCGAGCATTAAAAAAAGCTTCTAAATTAGACCGATGATCAATAACCATGCACGACAGACAAAAAAGGTGAACGTAACCTGACAGAAGACCATCACTGGCATTAGCTCACAACCCTCCCTCCCCAACTATTGATCATCTCAAGAGATAATGACCCTCTCAATATATAGCCCCTTCCTTCATTTTCTCCTCTACATTCCCACTTTAATCTTCTCTGTGCAATGCCATATACAGAATACTTGTTATTCTGGAAAGCTGAGCCCACCAGCTGTTACAATGACTGATAGTGTTTCTTTAAAAGATGCTGTCTACTATTCATTGCCAAACACATATTCCACAATTCAACACATATTTAGAATTCTTTTTTTTTCCATTTTCACACCGTTATCAAGTTCTATCCCTGCACTGCAGTAGGAACAATGAAGCAAACCAGCTGAGACACAGCTGGCACTGGCCTATCTGACCCACCCAGAGCCAGCCGTCTCTCCCAGGAGCTCAGCCGGGGCTGGGCAAAGCTCTGCCCACCCCGCTCCGGGTGTAAGCGCCTACGCAGGGGTCGCTCGGGCACCCCCTGCGGCACCGCATGATACCACAGACGTGGGCGTGGGAGCCTCTCGGGTCTCGCAACGCGCAAAATAGATCGGACATTAGAGAAAGTAGGAAAAATAAAGACAGTCTCTAAAAAAAAACCCAACTACAGAAGAGACTAGGAAAGGGGTACTGCTATGGAGAGAATACGTAGACTAGAGCTGATAAACATTTATAGCCCAGTCATGCATCATTTTGAATCTACTGCTTTTATAAATGACAAAAAGAACAAAGTAGTGAAAGGGACAGCAGGAAGGCATGAAAAAAGTTACCAGGACAGCAATTAGAAAACGGACACTTACTACAAGGTATAACGATGAGGAATAGCTGTTAATAACACATTATATAATTCTACTTTTTAAAATTTATATCATTCCTTTAAACAGCTGACCCTAAATATCTACAGAAAAACACAGTAATCAATACCATTCCCTTTTAAATCTTTCTAATAAGTAGACTGAACCCAACAGACAACCTTTCCATGAGATTTTTCAGTTCCATATGTATTAAGACTGATAAATCATTATTCACTCCTCTAAGTACAAGGGTTTTCTTAGTTCTTAGGGATGGAAGAAAATATGGTTTTGGACAATGAAAAATTCTGTCTCTATTCTTTTTTTCTTCCCACTCCTTTTCCCCCAACCCCTACTCTGTGGCCCAGGATAATCAGAATTGAATATAAGTGAAATGAAGGAATTTCCATCTACTTCTATAAAGAAAATAAAATCTTTTTTGTAATCCAACATCTCATTTCAAAAAAAAAAAACCAGCTTCAAGACTTGCTCGCTTTTCAAAGTATGTCTGATTCTGTAACAGTAGTCTGAGAAAGAGAATCACCCTCCTTAAAATGAAAGGCCTAGATTTAAGTTGTTTTCAGTATTTTCCCTACCTCACGATCTCTTGTTCCAATAATTTCACAAATAACTTTTTTCATTAAATACTCCTGTTTTGTCTTTTAAACGTAGAATATAACATTTTCTTCATTCTATGTTTATAAAAGCATAAACAACTGTAGTCTATTTTTAGAGGTCTCTGTAGTCCTACATACTATAAATACTCGTAAGTCCTCCCTGTCTATTCAGTTCTGAAATCATAAAACCTCTTTGGAAATAATAAAATAATAGATGCCTTCATACATAAGAGTTATGTCAAGGATTTAATCTCTGCTTACATTTGTGAACATATTCTTTCATTTTGGTCTGTCTTTATTCTAGAATAAAGCCAAATATGATGTATCCACCGGGTGTTTCAGTTCCTCTGACATACCGCAATTGGGATTTACATCTTCTGTGCTGAGGGAAGTAGGTTAAATTGCCTCTACAATGACATTTGTTAGTTTTGCATGATATTTCTTTCAGTGAACATACAGTGTTTTCCATACTTATTTCTTTGCTCTCCATTATTATTTCTCTCGTACTTCACAGAATCATGGAATGGTTGAGGTTGGAAGGGGCCTCTGGAGATCACAGTCCACCCCGCCTGCTCAGGGCAGGGTCAATTAGAGCAGCGCTTAACAAACCACGCAAGCCTCGCAGACAAAAATCCACCCAAAATTTCTGAGTAGAAAAGAAACCAAGTGAGAGGACACCACAGCTTAAGGTACCAGCATATTCATGGCCAAGACACTGAGTATATTGTAACTGATACAGTTTGTGGGTGCAGGGCTAAAATGTCTCCCTTCCCTCTCTATGGCACTTGATTGCAGAGAAATGCTGTTGCCTGTAGCTGCCAGGAAAACCTGCAGCAATTTGAGGTGTTATTTAAAAACTAGCTGTCAGTGTCTCTTCTAGACAGGAAAAAGAAAAAAGAGAGAAAAAAAAAAAAAGGTAGACAGAGAAGCAAAAACCTATTTACTTCAGTAATTGACCAGAGAAAACAGCAGCAAGACTAATAGGGAAAATGGAAATATTTAGGAAAAACTTTTAATGAATTCCGTAGTGTCGTTTTGAGAAACCACGTAGGCATATGCCACTTAGAAAAATACATCACAAGGAAAGATGGCAAAAGTAGTAGTTTCTCCAGTGTAGCAGCAAACAACTTACTTGGCTTTCAGAAACGCAGAATGACTGACGAAAGGAACTGGAAAGAAAAAGGATAGCAGGATTCTGAAAATCTCTGACAGAAAAGGAGGGAGACACAATAATGCACGGTTGTAAGGTGAGATGATAAAATGGTGAGTACAGAGGAGAACAAGACAACATAGTGGGAAGACAAGACAGGGATCAGGGTTTACAGATGAATCCGAGTCCAGAATTTATGGAATTATTGTCAAAAGATGAAAAAGGGGATGGCACACACAAATAAGGAGAAAAGCCAATGACTTCAAACATAAAAGAAGGTAACAGCTGTTCTCCTGTTTCACTAAGTTGGATCATTTACCACATCCATATTTCAAATAGTAATTAATTAAGTTGTGCTGGCGCCAACAACAGCAGGGACTCTTTATTAATGAATGCATAGATCAGATAAACAACTGTACTGAAGATTAATTTTACTAGTAAACTTTAGCATTACCATTTCCTACAAGAATAAAGATGCATAAAACAGTGCCTCAGAAGATTTTGAAGGTATGAAAAGTAAGAATCCCGACACTATTTCCATCAGTAATC
Source organism: Phoenicopterus ruber ruber (assembly GCA_009819775.1). Classification (NCBI taxonomy): domain Eukaryota; kingdom Metazoa; phylum Chordata; class Aves; order Phoenicopteriformes; family Phoenicopteridae; genus Phoenicopterus; species Phoenicopterus ruber. The sequence goes on along the minus strand of CM020229.1, from coordinate 4,004,458 downwards.
AGGAGTGTTTCTATGTGATCACAACAGAATGATTCAAAAGAACTAGCAAGTTTTGCTATACTTCATGGATACGTGGATAACATTTTAGCATTTGGAAAAAAAAAAGCCACAAAAAAACCCAAACCACGCAACAAAAAGCAGCCCTCGCCCCAGCCCAAACGAACCAAAAGAGATTTATTTTTCTATACTGATCTGTAGCAAACTGGAACCCCGAGCACTTTTCTGAGAATAATCAGAACTCGCTGGCTGCTATTCAATATGCAAACACGTCTGATCAGTCTATCTGGCTTGTACCAAAGCGTGTGACTTCTGTCAGAGAGAGGTTTTCGTATTTTACTGTAAGTAATGATGGACTCTGGAATACTGGGTGTACATGTTTTCCTGATCCATTTCAAAGCTCCAAATAAATACAAGAAACATACACATAGACCCACCTCTCGGGAGGCGGGATAAGCCACCTTTCATCAAAAGTGTCTTCTCAGCTTGGCATGACCCAGCTAGAGTCTTTGCACTATGTCAGTGTTCAGTATACGTGGGCACTACTCGCTTCTTTGCGCAACAGTTACGCCCTTTTTTTGGAATAAGGATCTACTTTCTTGATCAGAAAACTAAATTTAGCTGTAGGCTGCTGTTCGTTCCTTGATTAAGCATTCTTCAACCTATTCAGTATCTTAAAATTTAATAATCATAAGGCAGAAGTCTGGATACTAAGCTATTTTTATAGTTTCTCTCCAAGTTTTTCTGATCCTAAGTGCTAAGTCACCCATAAAGCTCAAAGAAAAGGTCACATTTTTCAACTTCCTTTTTCCAAAGTTTAAGGAAAAAAAAAGGGGGGGGGGGGGGGGGGGGGGGGGGGGCAAGAGAGAACAACTCATACTTGCTTAGTCATCTAAGCTCACTACCCAGCTCACTACCCAAAGCAGAAACAAGAAGCACAAGATAAAGAGAACCACATCTGTCTGAACAAATCTGTTTCAAGTTTTGGAGGAAATAAAAAAAGCAGCAAGAAAAACAAGTCAGTCACTTTGCAGCTTAAAGTAGGATAAAATCTGTGAAGCCATACGACTGAGAGACTGTGGTGAATCTGAAGTTCATCTTTTCCATCCACTTCGGGGTGAAGAGGGTACAGTAGGGCAGAAACAAGAACTTCTACTTTGCCCTTAGCCTGGCACGAAAATAACCCAACAATCTGCACACACAGTTTCACAGAGCACAATTGTACTTACTTCCATTTCTGTTCTGTGTAGCTTTAAGTACAAGACTTGCTACTCTTTTTTCTTTAACAAACTAGTTCTTTGCATTATTCTTCCCCAGTATCAACCTGTATTTATTAATTGCCAATTTACTTTATATTATCTGTGACAACAATTCTTAGTACAATCTGATCATTAGAAATCCACTTACCAGTAGTGGTATGTCTCACATAACTTTCATCGAGATTATTAGCATTTGTATTTTATCAAGCCCAAGATACGCTAACCAAGATCAAAGTTCCTGTGTCGGCACAACACATCAGTAATTTAGGACAGTCCTGCCCTGACAGTAGAGGCAAAGCATCCCTCTGACTCCTCCTCTACAGGTGGAGAACTGCGACACAGTAATCAAGTGATCGGCCTGAGGAAACCAGGGATGCTGTTAGAGAGATTAGATTGAGATCTATAACCCTTGACACCTAGTTAAGTACTCATATGACAAGATTGTGGAGAATACTGGAGCTCTTCACCTTGCTGTAAGAAAACTGAATATAATCTATTTAGATTTATACCATCTGTCTCCTGAAACGAAATGGATACGAATTCCTATTTTGCTAGGTTATATCTACTATTGACTACTTTTTATTGCACTTCTAAAGCTGAACTGTAAAAGCCCAACACAACGTGAAAACACAATGCTCTATGTTTTTATCAATTACTGTGTAGTTAAAATATTTATTTTTATCCTTTGAGACTGCCCAGTAACATCTATCAGTATCAAACCCTCACATAGTACCAACCACCACACAAAAATGGAAATTCCAGGAGACGTGATACAGAGTATTTATAGCAAACTTGGTGAGAGAACTACTAGCTGGACTAATTCTTGCCTTGACGTTTTGGATATGGGATTAGAACTGTCTGTAATTACTTTCTTATGAGATATAACACTGGTCAGGTGGTAGCACAAAAAGGAAGTATGTGCATTCACTGATGAGCAACCAAAATCTCATTCTAGTTATTTTCACCCACCTTTTCTTTTACCATAGCTAATCTCCAAGCGCATTCATGGCCCAGTGATGGAAATACAGCCTCTAGCTAGCAAAAAGACCTTCCCAGAAATGATGGAAATATAACCACTGCTGACTTAGAGTGTCATGTTTATGAATACGCAAGTCTCTTGTAGGCATATGAAAACATACATTTTGTATATGAAAACATACATACATGTTTTTCAGAAAACATACATGCACTCACATGCTTATCTATGCACGGTGAAGAAAATGTATTGATCATCAGTTGGGTATAGTGCACTTTCTTTCACCAGTATAATATAAATTTTCATTATAAAATCTGCCTAAAGAAGCACAAAATACTGGCCTGAACGGGACTGCAAATGCACTTTTCGTCATGCTATTTTCTGAGTCTATCCACGCTAGCTTTCTGCCTCGTGGTGTCAGAAGTAACACGGCACAGGTTCAAAGATCTGTCGATTTTAACACTAACAGACCCAGTGCAAAGCTTTCCTTAAAAAAAAAAAAAAAAAAAAAAAAAAAAAAGGGGCTAAACCAGTACAAAACTACCTTCTCAAAGTGCTCTCAACTTCCAAGAATAAGCTTCTTACGAGCACTGGCTGCATAGAACAAAGAAAAGCTTCATTACAGGACAAGAAATTACAGCACAGTTTGGAGGGAAGATTATATATGGGTGTATGCATGTATGTATATGGAAAACTACACATACAGACACCCACACCATGGTTTTGGTAACAGTTTTTCAGTTCAGTTCTTCACTCACTGAGTTTCATATGCAATTTAAAGATATCATTGCTTTCACTTCCCATGTAGCTGATGTTGCCCTTTATAATTCCAGTCTGTAGGGTAGGTCGGTAGCTGCGTCTCGAGCTGCTGGGAGGAACGCTGCCTTGTCTAACCATCCCACTTTATCGCCAAAACTCAATGACCTCAGTTTTGCTGCCTGAGTTCATTCCATAGTGGAGAACTGGTTACAAATTGTATTTTTTCCTTTCTCTTTATTTCAATAATATTTAATAGTACATATTTAACTACTTCTCTGAAAAATCCCACTAAAATAAACCATACAAATATTTAAAATAATTTGAGGCCAATCCTTCAAAAATAGAACTTAAAGCTGCTTTGTCAATTCTATGAAAAGAATTATCTTGGATGAAAGACTAATCCCTAGAACTCTCTTCAGATTCAGATATGGTTAGGAAATTGATTTTACACATTGTCAATTATGATCTTGCAACAGAACTGTAATAACACATGCATTATCAAAAGTATCTTTTCCTGCCCCTGAAATCAGATGCAGTATTGGCAGACTAATGTCGCATTTTAAGAACACGCTGGCTACCTAGAATGTCAAGTTCAGTCATTTCCTCAGTGCAGACATCTTCAAGATCCAGAAATCTTTCTGGAAAAATCATGACTAATGGACCACACAGCAGAGCATCAGGAAAACTGCACTGTAAATAAGAGCTATAATAAACAGAGTAATTTGTATTGGAATATATAGCTGTGTTCATTCGCAAGAAAGTAAAGCCAGATGGGGATGTTTAATTTACTTTGATTTAGGCTTTGGTGTTCTCTGCAAAATTCTTGTACAAATCACCTCAACAGTCACAGAACGTTTTACACAGGAAAGGACATGTTGGCACACACCACATTAATCTTCATATGCCCATTCCAATCGTGCGGTGCCAATATACACAATAAGCCCGTAATGATAGAGGTTACAACTTCCCAGCTCATAATTTATTTCTGGCAACAGAACAGGACAAAACTACTGGTGAAAAGAGTTGTGTCATTATGAATTACAGCGTGAAGGTTTTCCTTCCTCCCAATAGCATTTTACCATAAAGGCCAAAAGATGGGGGGGGGGGGGGGGGGGGGGGGGGGGGGGGATATGTCAATCAAAATGACCAGAGCCTGGACAGCAGGCATGGCGACATCAGAACAGGGATGGAAGAGTAAGTCAAGAATATAATCATAGCTACCCTCAAATAACACCCACAACATCTTAACGTAAAAGTTTAGCTCTTAACTTTTGTATCAGCTTTCAATGTGTTACTTAACTTCCTGACAGTAAGAAAGTGTCTACTGTGACTGAACTGTATAAAGGATTTTTTTTTTAATATGTCCATGCACATGTGCATGTGAATACATTTATTCATATAAATAAAACAAATTAATTCAAAACAAATAGCAACAGTAAGCAAAGTCAACTGCCAGCCTACTGAACTGTGAGATCATATGGTAAATATGTAATGCTAAGAGCAAGTTGTTAAGAAAAGATGTTGTGAAATGTAAAGATTTCTCCCAAGTAACAGGCAATACGAAAAGAGGAAACGGCCTCAAGTTGCGCCAGGGGAGGTTTAGGTTGGATATTAGGAAACGTTTCTTCCCCGAAAGGGTTGTCGGGCATTGGAACAGGCTGCCCAGGGCAGTGGCTAAGGCATCATCCCTGGAGGGATTTAAGAGACATGTAGATGTGGCGCTTGGGGACATGGGTTAGTGGTGGCCTTGGCAGTGCTGGGTTAACGGTTGGACTCGATCTTGGAGGCCTCTTCCAACTAAAACGATTCTATGAGTCTATGATTTGTAGATAGCCTCATGTACAACCTAACGTAGAGGAAAGCTGAGTTATAAATCAGAACATATTTTTATACCCTCTAATACATTCAAATGTTATTTTTAAAATATAGGAGTTTTAAGAAATTAATTTTGATGCTGAACTTTTTTTCTTTCTTTTCTAAATGCAATTTCAGATGATACTGTTAAATAAAACAGGGCTATAATTAGTCTTTGCTAATGTCAGCTGAAGAACGTCCACACATTTCTATGCAAGGCTGATTTCCAGTTAGAAAACTTCTGATGTAAATTAATTCATTTTTTCTCCAAACTTTATCCCGTATCACTGGCTTAAAAGTAAGTAGTCCTTAAAACAAGATAGTATGCGCATTGTTAATACTTTATGCTTAGATGATCAGTCATGTGTAAAATAGGTGTATGTTCATGTAACTGGCTACAGTATTTTGCTACATGGTTAAATGCATGGTTTCCTCTAATAGAATGCCAGTGTGGTCTACAACACATTTTCTACTTCATAAAGATCAAATGAGCTGTGACCAGAGTCTCCCTAACTTAATGGGAAGTTCACTCAGTGACTTCCGAGTTTAAATTGTGCTTTTCTACTATGAATCAATAGATTTAAAACACATCAGTGGATCTCTTCACCAAAAGGTTTAATCCCGAGCAACTAAAAACGTAGATCTAACTCAGATTTATCACTCTTATAGCATGCTGAACTAAAGGCCTTCAATCTTTGTAATACAATAATGAATTTGAATTAATGGAAAGACACCTACTTGATGTAAATCACACATCTGCCTATGCATTCATGTACCTTTGCAGGTACATACCAGTAGCTTTCCATTTCTGCTTTATGAAATGTTGGAAGTAACCATTCTGAAGCTATGAAGTTTTCCCAAACAGTCTTTTACAGCTCAAAATTTATTTGCTCCCAACAATTACACACGTCTGAAGGACAGAGTAAATCCACTTCCATATATGAAGAATGATGCAAAACACCTGCATACAACTCTAGCCAAGGATATCTACATCTTTGCAGCCAAAGAATTATGTGTTCTTATCTTGAAGCAAATGCAAAAACTCAGAAGGACACCTAAATAAAGGAGGCAGAACTAGCAGCCTAATTTATTTTAAGGCTACCTCAATCTGCAGGAAAATGAGACGAAATAAAATCAAGGACCTATGTACCTACAGGTTCTCACTATGATTACCAAGTCTTGAAATATTCTATATGACGATGTAAGTCTTCATCAGAGTTTTTAATAACTTTATAAATCTTTAAAACTTGATCACAGGCTAGGAACAACAGAACATAAATCCAGAGGCTATGTCTGAGTTAAGAAAATAAGGAAAAAGGATACGTGGTGGGACTGACAGATCAATAGATTCCCAAAGCACTTCAAAAACATTTAAAGCAGGATTAACGAATACATTCAAATAAATTTTGCTAGTGGATGAATTAGGAATGGGAGGTTAAATTAGAGAACTTCAAAGAATCAAGCTAAAGGTTCTATACGCATAGAAGTTCCTCCGCAATCAGCAGGTGTGTGGAAACCTTTGATGGTCACCCTCCAGAGACTGAGACTTAGGCCGTTTTGTCACAATTGTCAGGACAAAATAGAAGCAAGAAAGAAGAGAATTAAAACAGTAACAACCCAGGATGATTATCACCTGAGGTCAAGACTAATAGGTTTGTGTTCTGAATAAGGGGAAAAGCACTATTAGTGCTCTTCATGGAGCAACCTGAAACTTAAAGGCATTAACTGGTTCCAAAGGAGAGGCAAGCAATGTTTAAAAAAGGAATATGGCACTTGTAGGCCCTCTTACGAAAGAGCATAATTTTATGAGAAATCGACTTATTTCAAAGTGCAGAACCTAAAATGGGAACTGAAAGCACTAGCCTAAATGCAAAATGTGAACTAGAGAAAAATCAATGTTTCCAATTTGTAAAGAAAGCACAAATCAAATATTGTTAATATGATATATAAGCACAGCATAAACTATTTATTCTACACACAGTAAGGATAAATTGCTCGAATAAATTTTATTATTCTGAAAAATGCTGCAAACAACATCCTGACATATCAGAAAAGTAAAAATAATAATGTCGACATGATTAGTACTATACGCTGTTTCCTAGCGATTTCCCAGGATCATCTATTTTCACTTCAAGCAGCTGTTTAAATCCCATTTTTGCCTCACCAAATCTAGTTTTGTTCTACATGCATTATATAACTCAGGCATGTACCCTACTACTTATTATACTATAACGCTCACTTCGTTGCAAACAAGAAAAAGAGACAATGCTTTTCCATCCTGAATTTAAGAAGGTTTTGCTGGTTTCAGCAGGTGACTGCCAGTTCTGGGAATGGAAATACTGCTGGTTACCGAATCCTCCTCTCCTCTCAAAGAGAGTAAAGCAACCCTTTGAGAAAAACTAAGGAATCCCTGACGCCGCAAAACAGAAGAATGTGTTACCACACAGAATAAAGGTCAAACCCAACGCCAGTGTTTTAAAAGATGAGAGAATAGAGACCTTGCGAAGAACTGGTTCTATTGGCAGAAGAATCCAACCCGTTACCAACACTGCTGCTCACCCTGGGCTCTCACACACCCAGCGTCATCACCTGTATTAACAGACGGATAAATCCAAGCCACTATGCCTTCTTTCTGCCTCTATTCAAAATTAGCCTGCAGAAAAAAATCCTAAGTATTATTTTGGTAATAAAATTCTAAATTAATGTAAAAAGAGGTTTTTTGTTCTGTCGCTCACTAATCCATCCAAATAGACACACCTCATGCCTCCATCCAACAGCTGAAAGACATTTTAATTTAAGAGCTTTGGAGAGCATATATAGAAAGCACTAGAACTGAGGACACTGCATATATATATACACATCATGGAAATTATCATTGCAAATGTATCTTTCTTACAATCTCACAAGAGTAAATAGATGGGCATGGGTTTGCTGAAAAACACCTTTTTTTTTTTTCCCCGGGGACTGTTTCTCCCAAAATGGTCTGAAGAGTTACAACAACATGGAAAACAGAGTGAAGAAACTTGAGCAGCTGCTGTCCATATTATTTTTTAACTAGAAGATAAACAGGAAATACATTTGTTTATGTTTTTCCTAAAGAAAACATCCCTCAATTTTTTACTTCCAAGATTAATCACTTCAGGGCTACATTCTTAATATGACACTAGTTATAAAAACTTATTTCAAGTTATTAATTCTACTTATCAAAATTGCCTCATCTACTCAAATACTTCATGTTTTATTCTGTGCAATCATTAAAAATGCATTGCAAATTGAAAAGTAAATAATCCAACTGCCACTGAAACACAGTTTAGAGCTTTATACTGAATGTGAAGGAAATAACTAGGGTAAACACTTTAATAATAAAATGGACTCACACAGTACTTACATCACTATAATTTTTTATTGCTTTTCCTACAACTTTCAGGTAGTGAATATGGGCTCAACAGCTCAGCCGCCCTACTAAAATAAACACACAGATCTGTATGCCTATTTGTAAAGCCTACCAGGGCAAACAGAACTGCAGAATAATTGAGGCCAGAAGGATAGATCTCGGGAGGTCAATTAGCCTTACCTCCTGCTCAAAGCAGAACTACCTTCAAAATGAGGCAAGGCTTCTCACGGTCTTGTCTGGTCATATTTTCAATATCTTCAAATACAGAAGGCCCACAATTTCTCCGAGAAACCTGCTCCAGCAGCAAACCACTCTCATTGTCAAGGTATTCCCCCTCCTCCCTCCCCTGTTTCCAATGAGCATTTCCCTCGGTGCTGCTTGCAGCCATTGCTTCTTGTTCTTTTGCTGTGCACCTCTGAGAAGACCCTGGCTCCTACTGCCTTCTCTCTAATCTCTTTAGGTAGCGGCTGACAGCAGTGCTCACCAAGGATCTGCTAGTACATCACATGCTCCAGCCTCCACTCAATAGCTTGCTTTTTCTGGAAAGCCCAAACCGGACATAATGCTCCAGACATGGATTCAAGAGTGTCCAAAAAGAGCAATGATATTAATTAAGCCTCCCTTAAGTCCTACAAAAGGATCATTATTTAAGTGTTAACGTCAATGGTACACAGCAACATCAGGATCTCGACTAAGAAAGAACATGAGGACTAATACTACTACCACCACCACCACCTACATACTCCCATCTCAAGAGCGAGTGGGAAAATTGAGGAAAATCATCATTCTTAATTGTTAAATATGTTCATTAGACAAGAATTAGGATGATTTCTGCCCACAAAATTCACAGTTTGAAGAACTGAATCTTTTCAATAAACACAAGTCTCGTCATCATTTGCTCTGTTTGTGCAGCACGTACCAAACCGCTGAGACTGGTGGCGTTTCTGCACACAACGGGCGGGGGGGCAAGATTTATCAAAGTATGTTTGCCTCAAATCAACTTCAATCACTTTATATGTCCCAGAACCACTGAAAATTATTATTAAGCTTTTGCTTGTTTGTTTGTTCTTAACAGAAATTATTCAGAATACAGACTATTACACAGGTACTGCCCCTGGATTTCAGCTTCAGCCATGTTTCAACTGTCGTAGAGATTTGCTGAAAAGCAGCACTAAAAGATCCTCCGTATTGATTCGATTATCAGGCAGTTTCCCTACCTTTAGCCTTATGGATAAGAACATGTTTAATGGTCCCATCTTAATTACCAAACTGGCTAGGGAGGGCGAGTGGCTAAAGGACAAAGCAGCGACTGTGAAGGACATTTCTAATCTTATCAGAGGTTCCTTTGGAAAAAGAAATACAACTTCTATCTCCACCCCAGTCATTAGTCAGATATAAACAGCTATTTGACTTGACATGGTTATAAGCCGTATTATCACAGCCTACGCTCTCGCTTTATGCAGTTTATCGGAAGATGGATGATGGCCCACTACCAATTCCAGTTAATGGGGTTAGACATATTTTCAAACAATACGTGCATGGTAAAGGTACCTGCGTGCGAACGGGGAATGATTCACTGCACTAGCCTTGTGTACGAGAAATGAATGTTAAGAGAGGAACTTTTTTTTTTTTACACGGAAAATAAATTCAATTCTCCTTATTCAACTTATCCTCTTCTAAGGACCCACGGCAGTAAGGCTCTTTTCCCTTGATTTTTTTCCCCATTCTTTTCAAATAAGTGCAACATAGACCATTGTTTCCAATTATAATACATTAGTTAAGTTCTTCACTCCAGTCTCGTTTTGAGGGTAAGGGTTTTCTTGTTCTTGTCCTTTTGGTTTTCAGTTTTTACAGAATACTATAGAATGTTTAATAACTACTTCACTTACAGCAATTTTACAGATCTTTTTTGTTATTATTCACTTATTATTTACAATTATTTAGTAATAATTGCATATTTAACACAAACTTAAGAATTTACATTTTCCATGTTTATTGCTAAGAACTTGTATATTTGCATTTTAAGCATTTAAACTGAATCTTATGCTGAAGAAGGTTCAGTTTTTCATTAAACAGTTTTCGGTATTAATCCGTATTTTATGTTGATTTAAGCTATTACATTTTTGCACCAAAATGTCAACAACTCACAAATAATTATTTTTCCAAATTGTAACTTGCATATTCCCAAGTCTCAACCATCTACAACTGCTCAAAGCTTCCTTTATTTCTACAGCATTAATAAAAGGGCAAGCGTCTAGAAAGTCACAGTTTACAACTGTTAAATCCTCATGAGTTGCAATGAGGTATCAGAGTAACTTAGTTACGTAAAATGTACCGATTACTTGCAAAGGATTAATAAATGGAATTTTAGCAGAAAACACGTACATTAATAAAATACAGAATCAACGCACTGAAAGCATCTTTCAGTTATCATGCTCTCCACGTTCCTCGCAGTGACTGCTTGCAAACTACTACTATTAAAAAAATAATTAAAAAATCCCAGAATATTTTTTTTTCCCATCCTTTCCCTTCGACTTCAATTCTCTGACAGGAAAACTACCGATTCCGATCTTTTTCCTCACTCGCTTACACTAGATCCACCCCATTGCCCGTAACTGGCCTACCATACCACTCAGCACCAGACGGTTCTGCTCAGCACCCAGCAGCAGTCCCCTTTCAACGTGCCCACAGTTACGTGTCTCGGAGCTCCGGAGAAGAAGCTTTCTACGCAAGGACTGACGATCTGTAAAGTCAATTAGCCCGATAGAAATATGAGGCAACTACAGACTCCCACCCTCTGCAGGCCTTTGAGGATTTGTGAAGAATCGTTAAGAGGGAACTACTTCATTCAATGTCCCTTCAATGTTTTCTGTCACTTTCCAACAGCCCACACAAAAGCCTTGTCTTGTTCACGCTACTGTCCTGTTACAAGCAATTAAATCTGAGATTTAAGATAATGACAAAGAAAATGAAAGGGAGTCAGGTGATTAATATTCTTACACCTAACAGAAAATTCCAGCTTCAGTCATCAGCATATACTGTGCTCCAAATATACAATATGTTACTGCTAACTGACTTTTCTATTGCTAGAAAGCAAAATCAAAAAATCAATTGAAACAAATATTGCACATTACCCTGATGAAGATAAAAGTTCAGCTGGGACAAGAGAGACCAATAAGAGAAATAACAAAATGGAAGTCATATGCTGAATACAAGCAGGATACACAGCCAACTCTTTTGAGGAGGGGAGTGCTTTTTGAACTGATGTTAACTGAGATGAAAAGGATTCATATTCATGCTTTTATACCACTATTTCTGCTTTTATACCAGTATTTCCAGTCTTCAGGACCTACCAAATCAAAGTCCTGGTCAGTTTTCCTAATTTGTTTGTCTGTTTTGGCAGGTATTATCTTTTCTTGTTTGTTTGAGGCACATTTACAGCGCCCTTAATGCACAACATGCACTTTGCATTGCAACAAGGCTGTGGTCAGTTGTCTGAACGTAGGTGTCTAGTGCCACTTCAGGCACTGTGGGCGACCCAGCCTGGACTCCATCTGCTCCTCCAGTGGCACCCGTCTCCTGTAAATCCAAGTCATGTCTACCACACCCAAGCAGATGCATCAAAATGCAGGTTTTAGGGGCGTAGGTAATTCTCATGGTATATGCCATGCATTGTTTACAAGCCACAAAGACAGAATTATGTATTTCCAGATTTGGGGCTGTGATATGACTTAAAATATGACTCCTTAGTAAGTTTTATCCAATGGCCAAGGACATGACTAACTTCTCACACGACATTAATGATGATGCAAAGTAGAAAACACTTGTAATACAAATCTATGCAGATAATTGTTTTCCAGCTGTTATTTTCCTTTCTCTATTTAGATGTAAACATTTGCACAGATTTTAATTATTTTAAATATTAACTCTGCTGATTTTTTTAGCTACTAAACAGCTAGCAGCTAGCAGCAAGTTTGTTTGCTACTTTTAAATGAAAAAAGCATACCAACTTTTTCTCAGTCAAGTTATTAAGTCTTTTGCATAGAAATTTGTGTACTGTCCTAATGAAATAAAGAAAACCAAGACACTGGTAACTTATTTACTGATACTCTACCGGTACCTTTTCCCTACTGCTTACAAAAATACACTTTGCTTACTAAGAAATGTTGAAGACACAGGATTGCAAGATACATAATTTGTACCTTGACACATAATTACCATTATGTTCCTTACACTGAGCTCATCATTACCTCCTGGTTTTTGCATGATAGGATAACTACAGTGTCATAATTAGCTTTGTTACAAAGCACGTCCCATCTATCAGAAGTCCACAGAGTCACACATATCTATCTGAGGACTCAACAAAAAGCATGAATGTACAATAAAAAGAAGCTAGCATAGTCTAAAAAAATAAATATATTTTAATATATTTAGAATGTGTGGCAAAGCTGGTACTTAAAAAAACTGTGAAATTTCACTCCCCCGTTCAAGAACTTTAATTAAAATATGAATTTCTAATTGTTTATAAAAATATAATACTCAAGAAGTGAAAAATACGATCTAAAACGTTCCATGCGATTTGCATTCTGAAACCGCTTCATGTTTTAACTAAAGATTCAATAAATATTTTTTACTGGTTTTACTGCACAAATTTACAACCTAACAAAACCTGAAAATCTAGTTGCAACATAGTGAGCAAGATTAGGAGCTCTCTTTTGGAACCCTAGGTCAGGAGTAACTTCACTTACTGTATGCTGGAAAGACACGCAACACTTCATCTAAAACACAAATTATGGAAAAGATAATAGGAGTGCATTATAGTTGGGCTCTTAGCCATAAGACTATTTCCTTTTTTGAGGGGAGAGGGAAACAAACAAAACCCAACAAACACCCCAACAAAACACAAAATCTAAGTAAAAAAAGGTGCCAGATAAAAATTTTAATATGTATGCAATGTATAATCATTTGGGTTTATTTTAAAAATAAGAAAACTCAAAATGAGGACATTATTTTATTTTGATGCAAATAAAATCAATGCATCTATTTTCATGACCACAGTATGTTTCAGAAACGTTAAGCCATCAAATCAAAACAGTAAACAAAAAACAACCAACAACAAACCACCCCCAAAACACCCCACCAAAACAAATCTCAAAAAAACACCCTTTAACAGGGATGAACTTCTTGTAGAACACACACAATTGTGCTGAAAAGTAAAGCTGTCTAATAAACCTTGAATTATGATCCACATGAATCCATATGCATTGGGATCCATTGTAAGTTTTAGTACTTACCACAGAGTGTTTTATCGCTATTTAGTAGTGGGACTAGAACTACATGATGATTTTCCCTTGATACATACAAACTTTCCTTCACAAACAGTATTTCGTATTTCACATCCACAAAAATACATAATTTTGACATTTCCCTTTTTTTTGGTCAGAGATTGTGTAAGAAAGTTAGTTAATTACATTTAAATAATTCTCAGTAAATTCAAGTTCCCAAACTTTAACTCCTGGTGGCACTAAAAGTACTGACGAGATGCTTTTGCCAACAACTATACATGGCAATTTTTCCTTCTCATTGTCACATAAACTATAAAGCAGGCAGCCAAGAAAGGGCTCAGAACAGCCACTGTGGAACTGGTCACTTTTTTTATACATCTCTGCATAACTAAGACACTGCTGAAATAACTGTGATTCGGTGAATACGCTATAATGGAGATTTCCCATAGCGTAGCAACAAATCCACGAGGGTAATTTAAGCAGCACTGGAAGAGCATGCCTTTTAAGCTTCTAAATAAAGATATTCAGAAGCTCATGTAATTGCCTGGAACCTCTGGAGTCACTTCAGAAAACAAATTCTGTCAAAGGGTTTCCTCTCAATGAAGGGTCACCTTAAAGACTAACAGGAGAAGACAGCAAGTCCATTAGATCAAGTGAGCAAATCCATGATCAACTTGACATTTAGATGCAAGAGAAGAAAGGTGTCACAAAATTAACCAGCCTTTAACTGGGCAAAGACCAAGATCTAAAAGTGGAAAGAAGCGTAATGGAATTGGATACCAACCTATTAGTGACAACCCTGAATTGGCTTGTACCATCAAGTAAAAGAGGATAGATGGAGCAAGTAAAATACAAGCTCAAGTAACCTGTCTAGTAAGTCATTGAAAAAAGCAAGCCCTGTAATGCTAGTACGCCTCAGGAGACAAGTTCATTAAGCTTCTAATCCACAGAAGGAGTGGTTGGACATTGGAACACTAGTTTCTCGCTGAAATTGTACTATCTAATCAAGCACTCGTTTTGTAATGGCAAGTACACGTAAGCACCTAAATAGATGGTGTAAAGTCACATACACTGTAGTACCAACTTACTTATCCTAAAGTTATTTTGCATGATACCTCTACTCCCAGCCCCCTGAAATAGCAAAGCCTCTATCTAACTTCTAAATGAAAACAAGGAGGGCAACGCAGGTAGCACTTGGAAGAACAAGCCAGAATAAGCTCCGGCCTACCCGACAGGGCATCTCTTTAAAATGACAAAATAAGACCATAAAGGGATATTAGAAGACAGGCACTTAACTCAGACTCAGGGTAATATTCTCCACTGGGAGTATTAGCACTTAATTGGGAACAAACTAACAGACTGACTTAATTCTGATATATTGCACCATCTGTAGAGTACAGGTTATAATTGATAGGCCAGCTGGATGTGAAATAAGGTACAGTATGTGAAATGTTGTACTAAGTTTCTTACTCATTATTACTTTGCAAGCAATTCCTTTCCATTAAAGTTTAAATTGTCCTTTCCATTAAATGGGCATTGTTTTGTTCTTATTCCTTGTTAATTAACACATTACGAAATAGGTCACAGCTTTCAGTGCATGACAAGACTATCACTTTGGAAACCTCCTTGTTTTCTC
Source organism: Phoenicopterus ruber ruber (assembly GCA_009819775.1). Taxonomy (NCBI): domain Eukaryota; kingdom Metazoa; phylum Chordata; class Aves; order Phoenicopteriformes; family Phoenicopteridae; genus Phoenicopterus; species Phoenicopterus ruber. Next base: position 3,989,298 of record CM020229.1, on the reverse strand, counting down.
TCTCCACTACAAAATTATCTTAACAGTGCACCTGAAAAGAGGTCATGGAGTTGCTCACAACCATGATCCTGTGCAAACACATGACTAAAGTTAAAGGAATGTCCCAATTCTTATACTAGCTCTGAAACTGCAAAACACACTTCCATCGATTTTTCAGCCTAGTTACACTCGATATAGAACCCAAAATTTGGGAACAGCAACATGAAAATTATTGGGTTTGGGGCTAGTGAGGTCTGTAGCACTTCATGGTCTTCGTGCTACTGCTGAGGTAAATTGATCTGATAATTAGAATCTTGCAGTCAGTTTATTCTAAAATTTGTGCAACTTTGAAACCTCTTAATTGTATTTTATAATACATTTCAAGAGTTGGTCAAGATTCCCTGGATCTCAGAACAGGCTTTCTCCTACTTAGTATAACAAAACCCAAAGGGCTTAATCTGAATGTCCTGATGGCAACGGCAGACATGGAATAAGACGCGTTTTGAGTATCTTACTTTCACTGGTATGCAAGTACTCTCACCAAGGAATTTACTTAATTTGCCTACCTGTAAGGCAAAGTAAAATATTTTTAATATGACCCTACATAAATCCCTACCACCTTAGTAGGAAATGAAGTTATTGTAGTAAATGGGTTTATTGATGGATTCAGTGATTTACTTTTATATGTATTTGCATGAATGTAGTAGAGCGAAGAGGACAGTAACCAGAGACACTATGAAATTCTGACTCACTGATCGTGAGTAGAAAAATTATGAAGAAGGGGTTAATTGTAAGGAGACGTCTCCTCTGATTGTAAACTAGGAGCTAAAAAGTCCATTCAAATTTTTATTTTCATTTCAAAACTGGTTGAACTGACAGTTAGTACGTGCCCCCAGGCCACGACAGTCCCAAATGCAGTGATTTCAATCACTGTCTCATAGGCTGTGTAAGTACATTCAAACACAATATATGTAAGGAGCTGCTGTCATTCCTTGAGCTTATACTGCTAAACCAAAAAGTATGGCAGAAGTTAACTGAAAGAAAGAACTACAGCACAATTGTTGAAAAAAAAAAAAAACACCTCTCAATCTGCCATTCAACAAAAAAAAAAAAGCCAGAAGCTCACTTTACATGTTGATTTTTGCCGTTTCCTAACAGTCATAACTAATATTATACTTGTATGCATTAAGAAAAGAGCCCTAGGCTTGGGTTTTAATTTACACCTTTTACCAAATAATTTCCAAAACGTTATTGAAAGATACGCTTCATTGCATTGTTTCTGTCATCTACTATGTTGTACCCTACTGGTCTATAAAAGATCAGAATAATATTTGAATTAATCATTTTTTGCAGAAAAACAGAAACGTATTTTGAGAACAGAGGTTTTCAACAGAAACTCAGAAACAAGCTTCACTATATGATAAATGCTTCTCTGGTGTTTCAAACATTTTCTAGGGGAAACAAAAATAACTTGAAACTTCTTGTCTCCCGAATCGTACTGCAAAAGGTCACTGCAGATAAATCGGTGCCAGAACAGCAGTCATTATTAAGCTCCAAATGGCCTGAATTCTTCCATTTTCCAGAGGCAAAATTTTTGTTCAACATCAATTAAATCTATTACACAAGTCATTGCTTTGTGTCCTGCACGTATCAAGAAGCCTGTACGCATCAACACAAACAGTGAAATACCAGGGTCTGTAGAACCTACACTTTAAATATATGCTCTTATTTAACAACCTTTTTCTCATGTATCTTCCCTAAAGCAAGAGAACACAGGAAAATCACCACAAACAGTTAACAATTATTTTTCCTTGATTTCTATGGATTACTGACTGTTCACTACAAGAGAGTTAATCAATAGGCAGAAGTTGCATCGGTAAGGGGCCGCAGGACTGTATGTTACACTGTTACATCATACAGTAGATCCAAATTTAATCCACGATAAAAGGCTCCATAAGCATGACATAATACGTGCAATTTCTGTTTTTATTTCTAACTTATTGATCTGCTGAACAGCTTGCAATAAATGCCGTAAGCAATATGCCACATAGACAACATTTAGCTAGAAGGTAGACAATCTACCTCTTCCAATAAATATTTAAATGTACCTACATAGAAACTGAAAAATTGTGATTATTTAGAAATGCTAGTTGTGTTCTCTTAAATTTTCATCAAGTGTGTTGTCACAATGCCAGGGCAGCATGAATTCAGGCTGCTTTGTGTGGCAGGCACACAGCAGCATAAATAGAGATAACCTGAAATTAAAATCATAAAACCAATTGATAAACAGGAATATGGTTTAAAAGATGAAAGATGACAAAACACCATATGCAAATCCAATTTTTACTCTAATGTAATGTAATATATACACACATGTTTTAATTGCCTACTTGTGAAAAAGCAAAATGAGGCAAAGAACATAAACATATCAGACAGAATTTACTCTGTTGCTTACATTCTCAGACTTAATTAGAAATATTTTTAGGGCACATATATATAACATTTGCTACAAATTTTAACAACGTACATTACAATAAATCTTTACAAAGCTGAAAACAAAACCTTTCATACTTTTAGAAATATATCCCAAATGAGTACAAGTGCATGACTTATTCCAACCAACCTCGCCTTATTAAAAAGTAAGCACTAGGAAAGATTATGACAAAGTGGGAGAAGAGGGCAGACTTCTAGCCAAGGGTAAGAGAAACGTAGCCAGGAGTCTTAAAAGTTGAAGGAACAGCAGGCTGCAATTTTGGCTACTGTTAAGGCCATCATGTTTTTCACTGCAATTTCTATTAGCAGTAGATTTAAAGATAGGCGGTTCCATACTAAAAACTAGACATCAATGTAAATCTTCATTTAAATGTCTAACTTCTCAAAACAGTTACGACAGCCCCGTTTACTGACAGTTAAAATTGTATCACCGGCTCAGTATTCTGTACATTTCATGACATTCGTTTCCTGCCTCACCAGTTTCAAGTATTGATAATTCATGATCAAAAAAAGTAATTTTACAATCCCTAAAGAGAAAAAAATTCTGATGAAAAAGTACCCAAAGCTGTTCTCCAAACCCATAAAAAAAACCATATTACCCATATAGAACAGCCAAAGTTTCTTAACGACAGTGATTTTTCTAAGGCAACTTTAATATTGAAATTAAAGTGCATACAACCAACCACTAATGAAGACAAAGTTCATTGACTGCAATGCTCAAGAAGAAATCCTAAGGAAAACTTGATTTTTTTGGAAGTGTTTGCTTCACTAATTCCATTTTATATCTCAGTGCAGTTTTATATCATTGAGCATATTAGGACAGGTATTTACATCAAAGGCTGTGGCCAATGAACCAAAGGGACAGTGCCAAGACTACAGAGAGCAGTTTTCCTAAAGCTGCATTCCAGGACAAGCTCAGTAACTTCTATCACCCAAGGCCCCAAGGAGAACTGAAGGATCCGATTTCAAGCTCAGCTTCTTTTTCATAGAGTCAACATATCTCCAACAAGCTGAACAAAAGTAACCTATTGCTGTGAGACAAAAGAGCTCCAGTAATGCACAAAATTCAACGAGCCTGAATCTATGACACAGCATTTCATTACATCTCGCATCTCTGCGACACGGCTACATTTCTTCATCGTGCCTTAAGGGGCTCACAGGACATCAAATTTCTGCAGGTTTTCAGACGACATGTGTTCCCCCCCCGCTTCCACAGCCTGTAGCTGGGTGTACAAGTGTAGCACAGTCCAGCTATGCATGCGTGGTTCAGTACTTCTCAGAAAAAGCAGAGTCAAGAGACATATACTACCAAACATGCATTTCAATCGGTTCCTGGCCAGTCTGTCCCCACGAGCTACTGGGCAGCTCTACACAGAGCTGGGGATTTACGGCACTGCCCAAGTTAAGGCAGTAGCCATGGCTTCCCCACTCAATTTAATAAAAGACCTTTTTTTGCAAAAAAGATGATCAAGAAAGCACGATGGGGAAGGTACATTTTTCAGGTCTGATCAAACTGGGGAACTACTTGTAGGTGCCTGTTCTGGATGGCCTAAGGGAGAAAGAGGAAGAGTCACAGAAAGGCTCGGGGGAAAAAGAAAATGAAGGACAACTGGGGGGGGGGGGGGCACACACAATAGCACAAAACTGAGAACAGAACAGACCCAGCCGAGAGTAACATTTTTTTATTTTAAGAGACCCTTGGTTATGTCTTGGCTCAGTTATACCTACAGGATATATCACTTCTCACAAATTTTCCTGCAGTAGCCTTTTGATGAGGTGGCACAGTAATAAATGGGGAGATAATTTGATGTGTTGAACTTTTATTGCAGTGAGGAATAAAAGGATTTTCAGCTCCCCGGCTGAGGCTGCAGTACCGACAGCTGGAGGGGGGAGGGAGAACTCCCCCAGATTAAGCCACTAGCAAAGGGACAATAGGTATGGATTTCTCATAAAAATAACTTCAGCAATAAAACAGAGCACCACAGAGTACACATAAGAATTAAACTATGATTACCTATAGAGTTTATTGAGTTGGCCTGCCATTCTCAAAAAAACGAAAAAGTGGGGATACACACACACACACAGAGTTTTCACAAGTGCTGGGAATGCACAAGCGCTCTTCCTGAAAAACCCAAGTGCTCAAAATTGAGCCCTGAAGGTGTAACCCATACGTATAAGTCAGCAGTGCTCCCCCAAACTGCTACTTGCTTTCTCAAATAATTTTTGCCCCGCTGTTTGTGAAGACAGTTAATTGTGTTCCTCCCTTTTTAATATATATTTATGTAATAACTAAAGAGAATCCAAAGAATAAAGAATTTTGGAGGGTTTAGAGAAAGAATTGAAGAAAACTATCTAGAATTACTGTACATCACTGTACCGGGTGTCCGTGCCCAGGCGCGGGCTGCGGGGGCCTCTGTGAGGAGAGGTCGGGGCTGCCCCGTGCCGGACACGGCCGGTTCCCGCCGGTTCCAGCCGCCCAGCGCAGGGCCCGGCTGAGCCCCTCAGCGAGGCTGGTGGCGCCTCTGGGGAAGCGCGTTGGGGAAAGGGCAGAACCACTGGACGGAGCGAGGAGGAGGGAACACAGGGAGCGAGAACCAGCTGAGGGGACACCAAGGGCGGAGGAGGCGGCGGTGCCCAGGCCCCAGAGCAGACACCCGCTCTGCAGCCCCGGGAGGAACCGCGCCGGGAGGGAGGGAGCGGCTGGGTGGGCACTTGGCTGGTTTTGCCAAAGCCAACCCGCCACCGTCACCTCTGTCACTGCCATCCAGTGCATGCAGTTTAAATTTTTACTTCCTTTTGCCATACTAATCCCACTATAAGAGTCACGTAAATCCCATTACTATAACTGATTGAGTTTGTGAGGGTTTTCTTAAAGTATTTTTGTTTCACTCATACATCGGAAGCTTTTGATACAGAAAAGCTATATACATGCTTATTTCAACCATTTAAAAATATAATAGAAATTGTTGATATATGCTTATTCTATCAGGCTTTAAGACAATTCTCCCTTTCAGGAAAAGTAAACTGAAAAATTTTGTTAACATTGAGACCTCTTACAACAATGCACAAGTAAATGCATTATTACTCTGAAGATAAAGTGTGCTTTAGTAATGTGCAATACACAACAGCATGCCTTGAGTACAACTGCATTTGCTCTACTGACTTCTTTGCTACCTGTACTAATGCTTTCCTCATTACTATCAGGATTTGCCTCATCTAAAGAAGGCAGACAGTTACGCCGAGTGGCAGGCCACAGTTAAGACTGGATGCGCCGTGTCTCATGAAACATACGCTCTGTTTAGAAGCACTGCTATGGGCAAATCACATGAGTAAAAATAATCATAGAATAGTTTGGGTTGGAAGGGACCTTTTAAAGGCCCAACCCCCCTGCCATGAGCAGGGACATCCCCAACTAGATCAGGTTGCCCAGAGCCCCGTCCAGCCTGACCTGGAATGTTTCCCGCAATGGGGCATCTCCCACCTCTCTGGGCAACCTGTGCCAGGGCCTCACCACCCTCACTGTGAAAAACTTCTGCCTTATGTCTAGTCTAAATCTCCCCTCCTTTAGTTTAAAACCATCACCCCTTGTCCTATCACAACTGGCCCTGCTAAAAAGTTTTTCCCCATCTTTCTTATAAGCCCCTTTAAGTATTGAAAGGCTGCAATAATAAAAATAAATAAAATCTTGTCACGTGATGAAAGGTCACATGCAATGACCGTTACCTTGCATGTGAGCATGGGATGACACTAGTCTACAACTGTGTTACAGGACATCTCTTTTGCAAAACCTGCCCAAAATCATTGTGGTTTTCTATGCTGAAGTTAGCGAGCAATAGTTATTTCACACGCGTATATCCTTGTAAGCTGCCACTTGCACCAAATGTTACTATGTTTAAAGAACCTTGTGCAAATAAGTATACTTAAACAGAGGTGTCTCAACTTCATTTTTTTTTTTTTTCTTCCCTTCCCTGACAAGGGCTGGAATACCCCCTTGGACACAGACTACCTAAATAATGCAAAAGCAGTGAGTGACAACTGTCGGATAGTTGTAAATGCAGTGAAGAGACCCGACAGACCACCTGGCAAGACCACGTGGTACATGACTTCTCCGATTTTTTTTTTTGTGTGTGTGTGTGTTGAGAACATTTTATACTAGCTTAGGAAAACCAGAAATTTAAAAAAAAAGGCAAAAACGAGAGTAGTAATTTATTTCACAAAAGATTAAATACTTAAACTTGAATGGCTCTATAGAGAAAGCCAAACACTCAAAGCATACTTTGAAAAGTACGGCTGCTTTACCTATGCTTTTAGTCTGCTTTATGTCCTACCACTTTAAGCAAGTGTCCTAACTAACGAGTACATCAATATAAGGATGACTTATGTTTTGCATATTTATATTTTTCTTCAAATTAACAAAGCTTATTCTTAGTGTTATATTCTGTCATTTTCAAAAGAAAAAAAAGAATACAAGTAAATAGGCTGAAATTCAAACCCCAGTGGCTTTCTGCTTGGCCTGGTTTGTTCTCAATTTTAAATGTGGAGTTTCTTCATCACTCGTAAGTAACAATAGGTATCTTCATTTTTATTGTATCACATCTCCAGAATAGAGACATTAACACAATAGCATACACTTTTTCAATGATTAACTAAAGCCACCATAAGGAAATCCAGGAAAAATATGACAAAACATTGTAATATACTGCAAAAGATACAACTACCACAGTGCTCAACTAGCAAAATTAGACAAATTTATTTCCACAAAAGTACAATCAGCTTGGACATTATCTGATTGTAATTTTCTCCTACATTTCCTACTAAAATTTTAGCCTTCTAAGCAATTCACACCCTGAACATGTGGTTTAAAAACACCCCATATTTAATGACCTCCCCCCTCCCAATAACATGCAAATTGCCTGTTAAAGGCACAAGAAAGATCAATAAGAGCCTTTCAATGTATCTGGGTTTTGAAGATATCCTAATACTATAAATTACTATAGTATTTGTTTTCAAATTAAAATTAAGCAGGTTTAATTAATTAATCTCTTGTCCTATGCCAGGATACTTCAGCTCCCCTTTAACAGCGAGTTCAGCGCCAGCCCCAGCAGAGGGCACAGTCGGTGTTTTTATGCACTTTCCAAAACCACAAATAGGGTCTGTATCATTTGCAAGGTTACACCAGACTTTAGAAAGGCGTCTGATGCCAAAGAGATTCCAGTAACTTCAAAATGCCATTTTTCATTTTCAGCAAGGAATTAAAAAAAATAGTTTTCTTCCTTTTCAATATTATTTTTAATTGACCAAATAACTTGATAAACACAATCACTATGAACAGCAGCTTCTTTAAGTTCAATAGCACGCATAAAAATGATTTTAAGCTCTGCATAGGTTTTGAACCTATGTGATTATTTGCCACTTGCTGAACCCTGGAGAAAGCAGTCTCATGAGATTTCTCACGAGAAACACGGATGTTTAACCTACAGAACCTGCAGATCGCGCAGTCCCAGGGATGGTAGGCTACGGGATTGTTCTTCAGAGTAAAGCAAAACACAGTACTGTAAATTTCACAACTGGACGGTTTAACAGAGCATTTCACAACAGAGGGAGGTGTGAAGTGCTGCAGCCCAGCACTCTTAGTTTACGAAATCCAAATGCCAGCATTTTTCCAAAACGTGCTCTGACCTTCAGCATCCACAAGTATCCAGCAGCCTTACCCTGCAACACAGCTGCTCTACAACAACATGTTTCCCAAGAGCACAGCTCCACCGGTACTGCAACAGCAAGGCTTGCTGTGTCCATGCTAGTCAGAGAATACTAGTTCCATTTAAGAGTCTTCCAAAATTTTCAAATAAAGCCCTTTATATCTTAAAATATTAGTCCAACATATAGACAGAAATAAAGAAAACCAGGAGGAAATAAACACACACTACAGACTTACTTCCTTCTGAAGAACACAGGAGATGTCACTATTATTGTATGACTTAACATGTCTTTTCATTTTTTCATCGTTTGCTGAAGGATAATCAGGCATTATATCAACTCTGGACAGCTTTTACATGAAAGAGCCAAGGCAAGTCAACAGGTTCCGGTAAAGAAAATCCCAAATACTGACAAACCACACTTATCATTAAATTTAAAGGTTTACCTTCAGCCTTATGCTTATTAGCCCTATTCCCCCAATCCTGTCTAAGCTTTTGGTCAGACATGATGTAGACAGACCTCACTGCTTTAGCCTTTCAAACTGCTACACTCCTTTGTGCTATAAGAAATACACTTTCTAAGTCTGTATATCACCTACACATGACAACTCCCAAAGGTGCACAGCTACCAAGTAACCGTGTTTGCAACACAAACACGCTCTGTCCTAGAACTCCAGTAAAATTCTAACATTAACAGTCTGATTCCACTGTAACAAAGGCAAAGGAGCAGGCTGAGGACAGCCAGCAAAAAGAAGCCCACCTCGCAGGGATACAACCTACAACTTCCCGGTTCTCCCTGCAGTACAGGAAGCAGAGACGCACTTGCAGAAAGATTCGACATTCCTCAGCTGTGGAAGCAGTCTCGTCTCCTCCTGGGAGGAATGAGGTTATAACCAGAGGAAAAAACTCACACTCCTGCATGTTAAATCTCCAATTTTGAATCTCATACCTTCATATGCTTTAAATGCTGTGGGTATTGAGCAACTGAGGAACTGTAGAACGGATCACTAAGAGGTTACTTTGCTGGATGGCTACGATGTCAGCAAACATCACAGGTCAGAATTAAGACCTGAGAAGTCAGTAGAGGTCTAAACAAGATGCCAGATAAAAGAGTGAATGCATCATGAAAAATAAACTATTTCCCAACATTTACTTCTCCTATTAATTTCTTAGAACCAGAATTCTCTCCCTATCTTCTAAGAAAGGCTTTGTTTTCTTTGAATCATAGGATTCAAAACTATCTATGTAGAAAACTATCTAGAGAATCTATGTACAGTGCCTCTTTCAGGTAGATACTCTGAAGGAGAAGTTTCCTGGGATCTATTTTCTATAGTAAAAATATGATCTGGTTAGTTTTGCATGTTTAAGACCACATGGATTGTGTTTGTTGTCCAGTAGACACAATTTAAAAAAAAAAGCCATAAATGGCACACAGTACACGGTAATTTTCAGTCAAGCTCCTGTAGTAGTGTTTCTAAGGTAATTAGATTTGTGACCTGCCACAGGGAGGAATTTCTTCCACTAAGTTACCTGGACAATAGATACAAACATAAACACTCCAGAGAGGCCTCTAAATTTTGACCTAAACTTGAGCTGATCCAACTTTCATCTTATGCCAGAAGCTGTCTCCTGAATTACGGCAGCATTCCTGATTCACCTTCAAGCGAATGCTCCTCCGGGAATTTCAATGGCCACTTAATATTTCTCTAGGTACATTCTGATGAAGAAAACTCCAGCCAATAAAAAAACTTGAAAAAATCAGCTTTCAGATTATTTTTCCTACAAATTAATTATCAAAACCTCTATTAATTAATTTATTCCATTAGCTTAGACAATATTATACTACATTATAATTCTCGTTTTTAATATGGCACATGATTTTATTAGTGTATTCTATCAGTTTTGATGGAGGTTGAAGGCTTCCGGGTGGAATCTTTTCTCCTCTATCTAATAAAGGTTATTAAGAATTTAAATAAGACTTGAAAGTGAGGATAATTTAGACACCAAAGTTATGGTTATACATATTTCACAACAGTAGTTCATTAGTGGGCTGATATTCAGTCAACTAGATTAAAGCTTCTCGTTCATTTTACTAAATAGCTTTCCACCCAGCTCCTAAAACCCCAAACCAAAAATTTAAGCCCATATTTAAATTGCAGGATCCAAAGTAGGAAAGAAGCGTAAAACTCTGAACTTTGCCCAGTATCTTTGTGGTTGCAAACAGCAGCTGGAGTCAGAAATAAAATGGAAGACCAGAGTTTCTGCAAACATACCCTCATACTACAGCTCTTTAAAAACTCTAATTAATTAGCTCAAATATGCCTACGGACTTTAGCACCTGCACTAGCACTGCCAAGGCTTTGCAGCGGATTCCATAGCAGCAGACAGATGCTTGACCAGCCTCCCTCCCTCTCAGGTTGGGACTTATGTCCACCCCTGTGGACTGCATTATGCCACACTGATATTACCAAACTAGTGAGCATGCAAAATTTACTATATGCATGCTATATAGAGGTCTAAAACACTTAATTTATGCAAGCTTACTATTACTGCACACTCCCTCAAATTCATGACAAAGTGATGAGACCTGAAACTACAGCAGCAGCATCTTAAAGAACTATGCCCCATGCATCAACTAAGTATTTGTTCCCATTCTATTAATTTTCTAAAACAATAGATGATAAAAACCCCAGTGGTCCATTTAAACAATCTACATAGTAAAATCGTGGCCAGCAGCCAATTTGAAGTGAACCGATTATGCTGAAGAGGTATCTGGGGTCCTTTATATTCTCTACTTGGTGACCCTTGGAATGGTTTAATGAAAAAATTTCATGGCATGTGAATCACTGAGCAGGAAAAGAAATTACTAAAAGCTGATTACATTATCAAACTCTAAAACGGCACCAAATTATTAAAAAAATATTTAAAATCTACAATACTATGGAACATGTATCAAAGTTTCAGTTCACAGTAACTTGCACTTTCCTTTTTCATACGTTGGAAAAAAGGGGACCCAAGGAACGTATAACACGAGGCAACGCTACTGAAGAAGTAAAAAGCCATTTCACTTCTGGATCCGTTGTTTTCAGTAAGGTTAGATAAAGCACGGTTCAGTGCTAATAAATGAAAACTCCATATGCTCTGTAAACAAAGGATTGAAGCTTTTTTTAAGCAGCACTGCAGTTTTGACCTAAGCAAGCTAGCCAAGGAGACAGTTTGTCATCACTCAGCATGCTTTCTCCCATCCCCAACTTGCACAACTACTTTACTGTCTGATTGAGGTGGGAACCATCTATCAACAACCTCCCCTCTGCTTATTTCATCTCCCCTGTCCCTTGCCCTGGCATCACTTGCTGCCTTTCCTGCTGTCCACATGGCCTTCACGTTTACATCGGCCATTGTGCTTATTCAAGTGCAAATCAGATCAGCAGGACATGCAAAATCGCCTCAGTCCAGACCACATCATCAGTAACAGAGCTAGCACCCTCAGAAACACAACTGACACAAAACTGCACAGAGTTTGTGGCTTATCTAACTTTTCACTTGACAAAACACACTGGGCAGGTAGTGGGAGGTGAAGTTAAGTTGCTGCTATGCCCATTTTACTGTGGTGAGAGGAGAACTTCTGGCACCGAGCACACGGAGGAAGTGTTGGGACTCTTCACCAAATTATTTCTGAAAACCCACAGAGCACCCGGGCTGGGCCATGTACCACCCGCCGGGCCTGGCTGACAGGGCACCCGCCTCGGCGTTTGCGCCAGAAGCTCCGGTTCTTCACAGACCAAATACTGCAGGTGTGTCCGGTCATATTTTTACAGTCCTAGGTACTTTTATCAATACCACGTAGTTGTTTTGAAACCCAAACTGAAGTCCAAGGACTTCTTAATCTGCAACATTTTTCCTCATACTTTGGAGTACTGGCTTACCAAAATCCTAAATGTATTAATTTAATTATACCTCCATACTGAGTGTGGTTGGAACAAAGAACTACCAATTGCTTTGTATATTTTTAAATTTAAAATCTATTCATTGCAAATGTCATTCAAGAAACATGCATGCCCTACTGACATGGAATCTGATTAAGATGAGCATTGTTTCATCAAGTATCAGCTGAAGCAGCTAATAATTTTACTAAGCTAGTGAGATCTATATATGATGACATTATAAATGGCTTTGTTTCAATTTTTGCTTTCCTTTCTGCAACTTGATGACAGCTTCAATTTTTTGTACTAGCTAGAAAATTAAAAAATACAAGTTTTGTTCCAAGGATTCTTTTAAAATGCATCTAATAATTACCTAAACACATACCTTTTGCTTTGTCCTTGTATTGAAAAAAGAGGCACAATTCTGCAAAACGACGCTGACTGACGAAGATCTATACCAATGCGTTTCAGAGGTTAAAAGGGAACAACTGTGGTTAAAACGAACATTTCTCAAATCACGACATGTTTCAGCACACCTTGCAAAATTCAGTGTGACTTCTGAACTTGTTTCGTGTTCCTTTCTGCACGATGCTTTGCAGTCTAAAAACAATTCAGATGCATCACAATATTTTCGTACCTAATTTCTATAACCCTATATTTGCATGACAAGATATTGCAAATTTTAAAAATATTTTAAGTAGTTTTAAAAAGAATAAAAATATGAAGTTCCATGCAATGACATGCAACTTGTCTAGTTCAGAAGTTACATTCATTCTCCTGTATAGAAAAATTAAACCATTGTTACAGAACCATTTTGCTCACAAGCAAAATACTCCAAAGTAGAGCTTTCCCAGAAGAAAGGCATCAGAAAAAAATCCTTGTAGTTCTTATCGTAAGAAAACCTCACGATTACAATTTTGCTAGTAAATGACTGAATGAAATGTATAGCTAACTCAAAATGAAACCCTTTTTTCATGAAATTCAAAATTAATGCTCTTTAGCTGTATGAATAGGTCTAACAGAAACCAGACATTCTAACCCATCGCACTATGCGAATGCTCTCAAGTATAGGTCAGAAAAAAATTCTGACCAGACAGTACTGCAACGGGCTTATATTTTTAATCAATACTTCGGAGAAGAATCACTAAGATGATAAGGTTTTTTCCTTGAGCAGCAAGAATGCTGGAGAGTGAGATTTGACGCGTTTCTAAAGGTCACATAAAAATTCCTTCCTTTTTTCCACGTAGACATTTCTCTCTCTCAAGAGATTTGTTTTTCCACAATGATGAATAATACCTAATTTATTTTAAGTACAAAAATAGCATTTTCTGTAATTTTTACTAGCTAGACCTTAGCTGAGAAAATGGCAACACTGCTTGCTTTTCTATTTAACAGGCAAAATTATTTTCTCACAGTAAATAGATCACATATAAGCTATGGATACAACAACAAACAGCTACATATCACACGTGAATTGTGTCACACGCACAGGCAACTCAACTGTCTATCAAAACCAAAATCAAAATTAATCTATTAATCTTATTCGTTATAAATCTAAGCCTACTAATCTTCATACAGTGCTTCAGAGGGGGATGACTAGGACAAAATTGGGAGACAAGATCAGCAAGAAAAACAAATGACACAAGGACGTTCTCAGTAACTTCCGAAGCGGCATACTAAAAAGGGTGGAAACCAACGGAGATAGGCTATACGCGTACTCGGCATGAAACGGGCCCAGGGGAGAATAAACGGCAACAGCAGCAGGACAAGTTCAGGGTCTATGAATATAGTTGATACTCCAACAAGTAAATATTTGCAGAAGGGTTTTTTTTTTTCAGTCGCTTGTCATTCAGAACAGTGTTAACTAACCAAATCAGATGGAATCTACTAAATATTGTTTTAACCACGGCTTCTCTCTTTGACCAGTCTCTAAACACATAACTCAAGTTATTACAGGCTTACAAAAAAGAAAGCGAATGATTTTTTCTTTTCTTTTTTTTCTTCCAACTACTAAAATCAATAGAGTTGCTTCCATCCAAGTAACACAACTGCAAGAGCAGAGAAAAATCAGCTTCAAGCAATTATCCACATTCATAAATCTTTGTTCACAGTCACATTAACCTTCCCTCAGCTTTATGTAACAGGCAAAGTGTGTTGCAGGAGAGTAACAGAGATCAACAGCAAGACTTCTTTTTATTTACTTCAGATAAAAAATGGTTACATACAATGCAGTTTAAGGCATTTACTAAACTGTATTTGGTTTGTATTTTCACTGAATCACTCATTTATATTTATCTCAAATGCAGATCAGCATTTGTTACCACATTATTATGAGGATATTGTTGTAGCCTACTGTTGCACATAACTATTCATCAAAATAATTCAAGTGAGCAAGCTACACAACGCTAGCTTAAAAGTATACAGGTTTTTGCTTTAACTAATACCCACTACATCTCTGCAGTTTGTCGTGGGACATACCTAATGGATATCCGGAATCCACATGGTAACGTCAAACTAAATTTTTAATAGGCCTCTCAGGCTTACTTTTTATTGTTGGAATTTCTACAAAATAAAAAAACCCCAAACCTGAAAGTAATAAAAAATAATATCTGGAAAGCAATTATTTTCTCCACTCCTCCTCCACCTAAAAACAATGATTCTTTCTATAACGTAACTGGCAATAGGAAAGCATCCAGCAGTTACACGAGCTTTTCCCAAGATAGAAGCTGACATCACACCTCCTAGTCTAGTGCTGATGTGCGTAAAACTAGTACAATGAGCCTTGACATTTGTCATTGTACTTAGCTACAAATGCATTACAAGAAATTACAAGGGATGCTATCAGAAAATTGCAAAACCAATGAGTGTTTCGCTTAGTTACTGTAATTCTTCAATGCTATTCCAATCTTGTGCAAATTAGAAGCCACTTACAGCTCTGAGAACTGACAGGGAGCTGAATGAGGTTTTCATTATGCTTTTAATAGTCTTGCTGGGTTACTTCCTATTAAAAGATTCTTGAGGAAGAACTATATAGCCTACCTCTATATTCATGCCAGGTATGAGCACTAACCAAGATAGCTCGTTACACATCTGGAACAAAAAGCCCAACCAAATTCCCTTCCACAAAAGGAAAGTAGCAGTAGCAAGAAAAAAATCCTTAAGCATCTAGGAAGGAGATTTGATTTACGTTGCATCAACAGCGTGAATGCTTTCCTCATGGCTAAAGGAACGTAAATGTTTTAATCAAATTTTGCAGTTATAAATCACTTTTTGTAACAGACTTACGAATACTAAGGAAGCTTCCTAGTAGCTCCTGTAATGTATACTTCATTAGTATTGATGCCAAAACTCCTTTACTAGGCTGCCTCCGGTACAGCGCAGAGAGCACTCCTACCACTGAAACCACCCAGGGTTTAAGGGACTGTAAACTTAAAGGACCTGGGAAGTCTTGCACAAGGCTAGGGCACTCATCTAAAATTATCCCCCAAAACCGACAAGAGATGTCGCTATGGACATCTACAGAATAAGAAATCATGAAGCACAACTACAAGCATACGCCTGCTTTTCCACTGTGTTTTGTGGCCTTCAATCGCGTTATCCTTCCACCGGAACTCCACCTGTGTGGACAGAGCCGCTGAGGCCAGCGGCTGACGGACATAGTGTTGAAGGGAAGTAGTAGCCTGAAAGCTTCTATAAACACCAGGGAGTGGGTTTTGTCCTGTGGTGCTCTCAGGCACCAAGGACCCAACTTTATCTCACTCTGTATGTGCTTAGCTTGCAATTTGGTACAGATCCTCACTAGGCCCTTTCAGCTCAGTCTGTTCTGTCTGGCCACCCCCATCCTCCCGTACCCTGCTCACGGCCCTCGCCCGGCCGTCAGGCCAGAGGACACAGGGCAAGGAACATCCAGAAACCTACTGGGAAAGAGCTGCACGTGGTTTGGTTCACAACCAGGTTCTCGCGTCTTCAGCCACCCTTTTACAGTGACAACAAACAGCACGTAAGCATTCCAACTGTCACAAATGGGAACATGTCAATGTCTAAGTTTCTGTTTTTATTACAATGAAGAAAGCAAATTTGTTTCCTAGCATTTTCTTTCATTCATTTCCAGGATTTAAATAATACGGCACGTGAGTCAGCATGTCCTCAACGCGTACCTTCTCTATATTAGCTATCTAAAAATACAACACTGAGCAGCCATCACCATTTAAACAGACAGGGAGTTCAGGCTATTTCTTGCACGCCTAAAATCAAAATCAAGTTATACCAAAACCATTATCATGGTTAGCTACAGAAGCTTTTAAGCAGCCAACATTTACACAGCGTCCCAGTATCTCGTCCACATGTATGTATATGTGTATGCATGCGAACCCAGAGTCCCTCCAGAGTTACGAGCTATGTAATTTTAAGGTTTAAACCCTACATTCTCCTGCACTAGGCCCATCTAAAGTGACTGACATCTAAGTGATAGGAAGGCATGCCTTCAATTAAAAAGTTGAGATCTGGCATATAAATCAATGTCTCTCATAATTCACCAGCCTGTCTTATCAATTCATGCTCGGCATATGTTCCCTTAGGTACCGTAACCTGATGTTGTAAATTAGTCACCTGCTGCTGCTTTAGATTATGTGAAAGTTTGGATAGGGGTGAAAAGCCTTTAGAGGCTGAGGAACTGCAAATAATGCCTAATTCCTACAACCGCTCCTATCCCCTGCGTCCTTCCCATTAAGAAGTGGCTTTGGGTAAAGAAAAAAAAATAGTGCATAACAATTCTAGGTCAGATTTTCCCTTTAGACAACAGTCACCAGCTATCGTTTCCTTACACTATATATCCATGACTATTTAAATTTCACTAATTCATGATCATGCTACTATTTACAGATGCTCCTTTGTTTTGTTTTTTTTTGTTGTTTAAACACAGTGGTTATTCTGAATAGACCAAAAGGCATTTAAATGAATTTCGGACGCTGCAAATTGCTGCTGAATACTTTCTATTAAATTAACCTGTACTATTTTAAATAAGTAGATTAGGATAGCATCATCATCCATCCTCTGATCTATGATGCAAGACAGAAAAGGCAAAGAGTCTGCGCTGAGTAAAGAAACTCGGAATAAATACAGTAAGTGGAAATCCAAATTTGTTTCTTAGTGGATAAGCTCTCTTTGAGGGCTTAGTCCTGCATCCCGGCAGTCAAGGGGAATATTACAATCAATTCCAGACTGTCCACATTTTACAGGCAATACAAGTATATTTAACCGTTGTTCTGGCATTTCCATTCAACCAGTTTGCATAACCCCATAACCTGGGCTTTTAGCTCTGTGAAGCTCAGGAGAGCAGGAATTGAGAGCTCTTAGCTTAAATTCTTAAATAGTAAAGTTTACTCCTAATTAAGATAGCAGTAAAATAAAATCTATGAAAAATGTTTGCAGCTAGATGAAATAGATGCCTTGATATTTATCATTATGGATAACAAGATCTCCACAGTGCTCATACATCAAAAATATCAAACAAAGCCCTTGCCAACGCTCTTACAGGATAATGTGACCGTAAGTTTTACCTCTCAGTGAGGTGGCAGGACTTAAAACTTCACAGAACACAGGATATTTCTTCTTCCATTTCTGCTAAACAATCATTGCTGGCATTCACATATTTCTTGCCTGATCATTAACCACTAACATAATTAATATGCACTCACAGAAGCCCCAGCACAGTTAGAACATAATCACCTATAGATTTGATTCATGGAAGTGTCTTTCTGGAATAACTACGATAGATTAGGTTCCTTAAAGAGTCTTGGATACAGAAGCAACAAAAAGCAAGTTGGGAGTTACCAGCTGTGGAGGTGTACTAATTAACAACTCAATTAAAAAAGGCAAATTAAAGCTTTATGGTTCGTTATCCTTCATTGCTTAATAAATTGTTTTGCTAAGCAAATGATTAAGAATGATTATTCTAGAAAACTAAAATAGTATCTGTTTTTCCATTTTTTTTTTTTAAAGAGTTCAATGAAATAAAACCGGTTTGTTTTCAAAATATCCAATACATACTGATTGCAGGACTTCATGCCAATTGAAAGATCAGCGACATAAATGTGCTGTAAAATGTTTTTCTATTTGAAGTAACTTTCTTTCCCTTTTTTTACATTGAAAAATATATTCTGCTCTTGTGATGGAGGAAATAATTTCTTTCTGTGTAGTTTTTATATGTTTTCATTTTTTAATGTAGCGCCAGTTTTGTGGCTCATCAAAATGAATCGCATTCCTCTTAACATCATAGCTTTGTTGACAGATTGAGAACTTTTGGAATTGTTGTTTGGTAGTTTAGGATACTGATAGACAAAATACTACACTCTAACAAGTTTGTTCATGGGGGATACAAGCTTCAAGAGGCTATCGAGTGATCCATATTTACAGTTTTAAAAGATGTTTATAGATATTTTTAGACTTTCTCAACTGTCCCTTTAGATGATGTTTGCAAGTCTGTTTCTTATTGTGCTAAACTTCTACAGAGGAAACACTGAACAGTAGCTTAAAAAAAAAAATCAAATGTTGATATACATATGAATATGCTACTTGAAAAAGGAGATCTTCCATTATGGTGAAGAAATTGTCTGTTAATTCGAAATTCTGTATGTGTAATTAAACTAATAATTTGAAAGTACTACAGTACTTACAGTACTAAAACTATGGAAAGAATCTCGAGGTCTTTCAAACAAGTTTTCTTCGACGTAAGTACGCAGTTATGCGACTCCAGCTCTGCAAGCAGGATCTTACAATCACTGGGATTTCTGTGGATTGTAGCCCTTCCTAATTTTTTTAAAATCATACAATATTCTTGTACTGATGATCACACTTTAAGCACTGAAGTCTATGTGTCTTATCCTGAAGTTAAGGGACACTTTGTTTCAAAGTCTGACTTATTAAAGGCAGAGAAAACACTGTTTTGTGGATTGTTAC
The DNA here is from genome assembly GCA_009819775.1 of Phoenicopterus ruber ruber. Taxonomy (NCBI): domain Eukaryota; kingdom Metazoa; phylum Chordata; class Aves; order Phoenicopteriformes; family Phoenicopteridae; genus Phoenicopterus; species Phoenicopterus ruber. The sequence continues at coordinate 3,970,250 of CM020229.1, read as the reverse complement.
TGCTTCCCAAAATTCAGCAACATTAACATAAAAATTAATAAAGAATTAATAATAAAAAAAAGAATTTTCCCCCAAATAAAAATCTTGGATTGTATGCAGAGGGGAAAAAATAAGTATCAATAAAAATACAGTTTTATAGGACAGTGTTAGCAGATAATGCCAATTAAAGAAAAAGGAAGGAAAAAAAGTTCAATGGTCTACTAAGACAGAAAGTCAAAGTCTCCAAAACAACAGGCCAAATTCAGCATTCCCTATTCTCCCCCCTTAGCCTGTGTATTTCATGAATAAGAGAAGAGTCATCTCCTTTCTGATCTCCCCTCTCCTGCCAGAAATTTGTGCAGGTTACATACATAAGAAATGCCTACACTAATGAAAAGACATATTTTACCTTCAAGGCTATAGATATTGTTACAAATGTTGTTGAGAAGCTGCACACGCATACGTAGATTTACAGGCATGTTAAATATCTAATTATTAATATCACTTTCCACTTGACATGAGACTCCATCCCCTTCCCTGGTCTTCACATACTGAAAGCACTGCTCTAATAAGGGATATAGGATTTTCAAAACTCAGATTTGGCAAAAGAATTACGATACATGAAAAGACCCAAACGCTTCTTACTGGAACACAAAAGGGAATTTTATTGGAATAGTATGTTCCCATGATACATGAAAGACTAATTTCTCATTCATCACTGAAATAATTTTAATGAAGCTAATTTATAAACACTAGATTTTATCATCAATAAATTCTATTTATATAGTATCTATCTAGCCAATACTACTTATAGAGTATATTCAGTTATTTTACTAACAAACATTTCATTTTCATCTTTCTGAGCATCTTCAGCGACTGCAGAGAGACTTACTCAGCAGAAAACCGACATGAGTTTCTGCATGAAAGCAGATTATTTAGCAAGACAAGCAACTTATCTGCAAAACCATGGAAACAAATTAACGTGTACTGCTGACAAAGAGATAAGTTACAGATAGAACTTCATTCCAAGATTACTCTTCATTATTTCCAGTTCATAATCAGAAGCTCAGAATTTTTGTTTTCATTGTGGTTTGTGGTTTGGGGTTTTTTTGGTTTGGTTTGGGTTTTTTTTTTTTTTTTTTTTTACAGTTTATTATTAACACCACACTTTGATCGTGATCTTACTGGTAGTATGATGCATCTTGGGCAATATCCCTAGCAAAGCCTACTCTTACAAGACCTAAAGTGAAAATTTAGTATCTAACCTATACGGGTTTTATGACGTGCTCATTATAGAAACACATCACAGACCTCCACAAGGATTTCCACTTCAAATCTTGCATCATTAGTGAGTGAAACTATTCATTTTCATACATCCATAGGATTTAGAGAATCAAATACTTATACAGCATACGGACTGAGCCAGATTTGTACGTAGATAATCGGTATTTTTCAACTCACTAGTACACATGGAAAAAGTTTTTGCCATACAATATCACCTTTAGGTCTGAAACAAAAGCAGCAGTTTTGAAAACTAAATACAACTTGAGAGTAAGGGGAAAAAATAGAGTATTCTACAAGGAAGAGAATGGTTGAAGAGAAGATGATAGAAGGAGAGGAATGCAGGAGGTGAACTAGTCACCGGGGGGGCAGGGGGAAGGGACAGGCAGTTTATAGTAAGAGAAATCTTGTCCATCTCCAAACCTTGCCTATGTCCCTAGCACATCACACCACCACTTTAACACTCGCAGGGATATACCCATCTCATGACACTCTCAAGCAATCAGGGGTTTTCAAGCTGCCAACTAGGCCATTTAGATTACCAAGTGTTGACAATCTCCAATTCTGTTGTCTGGATCAGTTTTATTAATTGTGGAGTTCCAGGGCTCCCGTTTGCCTCGTTGCTTACAATTCTGTTGCTTAGAATTACGGGCCATACAATCACAAGACTGTTTCGATTTTCATAGTGAGGGGAGAAGGCTTAGAAATGCTTTTTCCTGGCCTCAATATAGGCAAAGAAAATAAAAGATACATTAACTGAATGCTCCAAATCCATTTGTCACGATAAATGCATTTATGACTTTTAAGAGCTGTCCCTTCTTGGGGACGGAGGCAGAGGGAGATGTCCTTAGCCTGTTACTCCTAAACAGCTGGTTGGGCTGCTTCAGGCCTCCCAGCCACTGCCACCTCCAAGACAAAGTATGATAACTTCGTCACAGTTATTCTACTAAGTAATTATAAAATAGCTTCCCTTACTTTATATGAATGCAACATATGTTGTTTCCCTTCCTCTCCAACAGCTTAATTCATGAACAAATAGACAAAAATATTAAGTTAACCATTACATGTATAACCTCCACAGTTAGCAATTAGCTTTTTCAGATCCTACCTCAAAGCAAAAAGCAGCCATAGAAATGTTTTAACGTTACAGATAAAAGACAGATTACGCTAAATCCAGAGATACCATGTATAGATAGACATTTAATTTAATGACATTTCCTTGAGTCAACTTAGTAAGCTCTCTGTACAAATTCAACATCGGGGCTATTCAGGAGAATCAATGTAATGAATATCCTTGCAGAAACCTTATTTTTTAAACATTTTCTTATGAAAGAATAATTAACAATATGTTGTCCTCAAAATATTAGAGGCAGTATGATAGGACAGTCAGTAAATATGTCAAAAAAGTTTCAACGCATATAGAGATATATTCTAATCTATTATAGAAGTCGCTTAAAAGAAAAAAACTATAAGAATACTAACCACAACTTGCAAACAATAATAGTTCTCATTTCCCAATATACAGAATCATCTGTATAAAGCTTTAAAGAAAAGGTGAAAATTTGGCAATTTGTTGAAATTTAATTACGTTTCTTGTAAGTTCAGGCAGAGCAATAGTTGTGAGATCTCATACTTGATACTTGAAAGAACACAGTAAAGAAACTAAGATAAACCAAAGTATTGATATTTCTAAGACAAAGGACAAGCACAATAAAATCCAAGAAAATAAAGCAATTTTGAACCACTCTACGCACACCGCAAAGAAATACAAAAGCAACAAATGTAATTGCTCCTCCTGCAGGCACGCCGCTGTCTCTGATGGGAAGGCACTACAGTATCGCCCCTGATGTTCCTTCTTATTTCCAGTGGTTTTGTAATGTATTCGGTGACCGCCTTGGAGCGCTCAATGTGAATGAAAAAGCTACCTAATATGTAAACACAACTAGGTAACTGGAAAACCGCTGACATTGGGAATCCCTCTCAAAGGCATCACCTCAGGCAACTGGTTGGTGACATGCATGACACTGGTCCAGCAAGTGCTAATTCTGCACATTTTTGAGAAGAGCAAAAAGACAGCAAATAAGGAAAGATAAATAAGAACCTGCGAGTTCCAGGTGCAACACCTCCAAATATATCCTAAGGAGCACGCCAAGACATGGGTAGAACTGTAAATACCACCTTAGTCCAAAACTTTGATTCCTGAAGAGCATTCTCTCAGCGGCAAACCCCTCAAAACAGGCACAGACTTTTTCTTAGGATTTCTTAATAACAATAGAACTAAACAAAAAGAAGAAAAATACTACATCTCTGAGAAGAGATAAATGAAACAATCTTATCCAACTGATAAAAGTTAATCCTAACATTCCTCATGGCGTTGAAATCACACAAAGAACACTTGGAAGAATGGCAGGTCAAGATCTTCAATTGCCAGCACCACTTTCACACGCAAAATTGATTAAACAACTCTTGCAAAACTAACTGACTTAAAGGATGCATTATAAATAAAAGGAATTCCCAACAAGTTTTCACTGATGAATTGACTCATGCTGCTGACCTGCAAAATCAGATGCTTTTACTTCGTTAGTTAACGATAGTTTGATTTCTGAAATTATTTCTTATGCACTTCAATGTATAAATGGTATATGGAACAAGTTTCTATTTTTTCCAAAGCCTCATATATTTCAAGGAAATAACTTCAAATGAGGAGACAACTTATTCAGGTGGTGTCGATAGCATCTGAGTTCTCAGACTCAGTAACAAAGACACATGAACATTCAAAACCAGGCTGTCATATAGGAATTGATCTCCCTGCAGTTGCACGAAAAGAAACATTTTAAAATTCATATTGATTATGCAGTATGAAATAACATACTTGTCTGATATACATGATGAATTCATTATTGTGTGAGTAAAGGAAGATAAAATGAGAAATATTCAATGACGTAAATAGTTTTATTCCTCATCCAGTAAAAATATAGAAGTATCGATTACCTTTTCGACTGAATACTCAAGTAAAATAAAATCTCACCCAAAGAAATTACCAATTTCAGTTGAATGCTTATAGATCTCAAATGAGAATTTAGTTAACCATGAACAAATAGAAGGATATGAAAAGGCCACGATAAAACAAAAGTGCAAGGGATCATTCGTACACTAAACTTCAGACAGGATTTAAATGTTAATTTGAACAACAGCCCAAAGGTTACCTGGGCAGAAATCCTGTGGTATTGACTGGCACCGGCTGTTAGCAAGAAAGAAATTTCTCTAATGGCAAAGCAGTTTTTAAGAAGATGAAGCAAGATTTACAACAATTTGATAAACTAAACCAAACAAAGAAGTTTTACATCAAGAACGCTCAAATAATTCCATAATCATAATATCATAAAGCAGATATTAAAGTTTTAGTTTATGATGACAAATATTCATCACAGGTAAGAATCTGACTGGTCTGTTCTGCTCTATCCTCCCCACTCCCTTCCAAAACACAGATAAACTATTACTACTTTTTTAAAAAGTAATTTTAAAAGCAGCTAAATTAACATGTAATAAACTTTGATTATCTCAAATTGCGAAATACAACTCTTTCCTATTGCTTGGGTCACAGGCTTTGAAATTGTGAGGGCGTAAAGCTCATCCTCGCATGCCCTCCATTATGTACGCAATGACTCCAACATGTCATACATCACAGATGAATTAAGAGAACTTACACAGACAGCAATAAATACAAACCAGTCTTTAAAATGTCTATGTGCACAAACAGATGGCCAAGTTCAGCAAGCTTCCATGCCTTATTTATTGTTTCATTTGATCAAATAGTTGTCTGCGTAACAGCTTTCCTTTATACCCATGTCCTGAACTGCACGGAGGATGCCACGACTGTTCTGTCGGATGGGAGGACTCCACCATCCTGCAGAAGCAGCAGCTGAAGGGCAGACAACTTTCCTTTTGAAATACAAGAAAGCAGAACCTGGCACCTGCTGCCCAGCACAGAACGATCCTGCTGGCCCCTCGCACACCAAAGCGACAAGAGTTGAACCCGCTCGTGTGGTCAGTTACACAAATGTAAAGCATCTGTGAGGTTAAGACAGGAGCACAGCAAGCTTGAGGCAAGTACTACTATTAAATACAGCAAAATGGTTTTCAAATTGCAGGATGAAGCTTGTGTTTCCAAAACCAAAGGTCACTACACTGTTATTTATTAATTTATATCACAGTGATTTATATGAGGAGAATGCAGAAGATTTCTAGACAGGTTTCCAGACATCAGGTATCCTTGAAGTTACATTAACATGGCTTATTTAGTGCTGTTCAAGGGGTTTCAGTGATTAACAGCATCATCTCCTTGGTATTCTATTTCACTGTTTCCAACAGGACCAAAATAGCAGTTCAACTGCACTGCCCTGCCTAGATAAGCAATTTTATGCCACCTTGAATGCAAAATGGTGGACTTCTTCCTCACCCAGGCAAAAGACAATTGTCAGACAAATATTTATTACCTGTCTAGTTAAATATTATTAACATATTAACATAATTATATTTATTATTTCAGATAGTTATTTAAATGAACCAAGATATTTGACAATTTTTTTCCCTTTTTCAGCTGTCACCTGCCAATCAGGCTTTTATATAAGACTTACCGTGAGATGCTAAAAACTTAACAAAATATTACTATAGTATTACTATCAGTAAAAGAAAGTTTTTAAAACCTTCCTAAGCAGAGGAATAAACCATCGGCCCCAGTGAACACTACATTGTATTGCAGAAAGTCTGGTCACTTTTCCAGTCTCTCTTCCCTAGCCTACCTAGAGGAGCATTGATATGCCTATACATAAACACACACACCCCAAAATACGCATAAATACCCATAATGTTAGGCACAAACAAGAAATATCAATGGGCAGCAAAGGAGAGAAGATGGACCTAATATCAAGCGACCACGGTAGCTTGGTTGCCCTGTACGTTCTACCGTGGTTGACTTTCAGACTTCCTGTGCTAGTCCAGGCTGCGTTTCCAAACCTGAAATCCATTAACGAATGAAAAATCAGGATGAGAGGTGTCATGGGACAAAACATTACAAAACAGGATGGGGTTTGTTTGTGGGGCTTTTCCGAAGTTTAATCTGTTCCTCACCATGCATGCCACACAGTGCAGACAACACACTCTTCAAATTCATCATTTAAAAAAAAAAAATCATGCTCATGTAAAACTTGCCAATCAGATAATAAAACTATCTTTCTTATTTTTAGGCTCCTGGAGCTTTTTCAAAGCAGACTAAGTAATCTGCCTTCAAAAGCTGTGCAAGTACATATGCTCCAGAAATAGTTCAACTTACTCAGCCCTTACGCTTAGCTGTTCGCTCTATCACAAACCAGTTCTGAAGTTTTGTTGCCTTAATAATTTTATCAATTTAAACTCAACAGCTGCCAGTATACTCTGCAATTTGCACATAACTTTTGCTCCAATAGTGTCAAGATCCCAAAGCCTACACCTACCACATTTCTTCATCACCGAAATGCTAGGTTTGGTCTGTGGTACCACTGAATCCTTGGGATTTATCTACCCCCTAAAAATTAGCGGAAAAGTCTTACTCTCATTTATTATTATTATTACTACTACTCACTACCTCCATCCACCATGAGGACTAAGAGATAACTCAAATATCAGCTACTGCAAGGCACACTGAACGATGACACTGAACCATACCAGGCAGGAAAGGTTTCTTGACCATTTAAAAACTATGGTTTGATTTTCCACCGCAGTTTACATCTGCTGAGAAAGAGGTAGCTATTTTTTTTCCCCTCAGGATTTTGTAAGATTACCATGCTTTGCTAGGCTTTTCTCTCATGATCCCATAGCACTTCTTGCTTTTTTTTTTTTTTTTAAACTTCTTATACCTGCATGAAAGAACAGACTAGGGCAAGCAAAGGCTGTGCTTCCTTGTTTAGATCTATTACCTTTCATATGTATCTCATACATTTACATTGCAAATACATCTTTGAGATGAGAAAGTCATTTAAGTCTCACAAGCTCAAGTAATTTTGATGTTGCATCCCAGTATAGACTTCCTGCAAATAGCTACGCTCCCAACTCAAAAGCATCTTGCTCTGTTTTTCTAGGATAGTTATATTTCCTGTTTGTGTTTTTATCTTAAAACAACCAAAAATGCCTTATGCAAATAAGTCCTTTCAAGAATTCACTTTGTGAAACTAAAATAAACTTGAAGGTTTATTGCCTTGCAAATTATTCATTGTAGCCCTTTAAATGACAGGATACAAATTGCACAAAAGAAGGCAGCAGGAGAAGAGAAGCAGAGAGTCAAAATCCTGTAATCTATTTTTAAAGTCACATTGGGTGTGAGGTCATATTTCAGAAAGTCCGCCACCACACACCACTGGGAGGCAGCTCTTCTATAACTCTGAAGGAAGCTACGGGATAGCGTCGGAGCGATGTAACTGTAGCGTACCTACCACAAATAGGTGCTGGCAGGCGCAGGCTCACGCTGCCTTTTCTTCCTGCTGCCCGAAAGCCACAAAGCCACGGTGGCATTACGCCCCATCAGCAAGGAAGACAGATGGTAGCTGCTGCAAACCATCAGCCAGACTTTCCAAAAGTACTCACTCTGTTCTTAAACTACTTTTAGAAATGTTGAAATCTGGACCACGTAGTGAAAATCCACGCTGGCCTCAGTCTTCTTTATAGTTTTGCCCATAACTTGTCCCTAGGTTCGAGCACAGGTGTGGTGTCCAGGACTGTCCCACCTACAGGTAGGTTCTCCTGTTCACAGCCTCTTTTCTCGGCTGCAGATTCCTACTATCTTAATTAGTTCTGCAGTTAAAAAAAGGCTTCTTGGCTGCATTAAGAGTTTTTTGTGGCTATGAATCACTTCATGGTCCTTCCATCCTCCTCCCCAAGCCTCTAGGACTTGGAGTTCTGCAAGAAATTGACCTCCTTATTCTACTGGTTCAGAATTTCCAAAATCCCAATCCCAGAAGAAACACCAGAGAAATACTGATTCAGCTACAAGATGACCATCCAGGTCTTTTCTTGTGTCCTGACTTAGTTGAAATCATTCATGGCTTCACTGACCACAGCCTGAGGGGATCAGATCTGCTGACCTCCAAGCTATACACACATACACTTCTAATACGTCAAATGGAGGAACATCAGCTTTGTGCAATACTGTGTAACAATTAGACAGAAATTGAGGTCTATACTGGAGATCCAAGTTAAAACCAATTAACAACATCCTCCTGCAATTCTAGGTAATTAAAAACCCGAGCATGGATATAGTTTCTCTGTAACAGTACAACAGTATCCAGAGTTCTTCATTTACTAACATACTGAGTTTTCTCTCAACTTCTTGTCAAACTTCCTTCATCCAAAAGGATTCCATGGCAATTTTCAATGCAGCATTTGATGCAATATTTATTATAGCCTTAATTATCAATTACTTGGAAAGTATCAAATTTGCTACAGAATTAACTTACTTAAAGCAAAATCATTTTCTACATGTTCTGTGTTCTGATTCCAAGTAACGATGAAAATAGGTTGAGGATGAGCCAAAAATAAGCTATGTTTCTTTTCTGCTCATTACAGAGAAGCGACCTCTGCTCTGCCAACAGGTGATGTCAACTCCTGTCTCCTGCTGGGTACATTCTCAAAAGAAAACATTTACAAAAGACCATGCACTTACCCCATGCTGCCTACTAGGATACAGAAGACAGATTTAAAGAATTGGAGATTCACCTTCTCTGACCGCTTTCAAGTTGCACCAAGCATACTACCCTCCAGAACAAAACACCAAGAAAAAAAAAAATCCCTCTCTAACTAGGCAAGGTTGCCAGTGTAACAATATTACTGCTCAACGTTGTATGCCTCCTACCTCCCAACCACATCCACCACTCAAGTCTCATCTCGTAAGCTGCTTGAAAGCTTTTTCAAAAGGGAACATTTTTTTAAATTATGTGTTCATAGCACACTTTCCAGACAATTAGAAACAATAAATCCTAACTAAAAGTAAAGCAACGATAACTGTGATCTTAAAGCAAAAAAAAAAAAAATGAAACTCTGTAGCAAATGAGAAAAGGTTTGGTGTTTTTTTTTTTTTTTTTTTAAAGAAAATCAAAGCTCAGACTTCGGTGTGGACTGCTCAGGCAACTTCGCACAAACATCAAAAAATATCAGAGGATGAGGACTGGCCATTTACCAATACAGGAGGCTAAAGTCAAAGTGTACCTGTAACTCAGTTCAGCATCCACTAATCACTCTACTTCTCTGAATGGCATTCAGTAGTTCAAATACAGGTTCTGAACCATGTTGTAACTGATATCTTTAGTATTTTGCCACCACTTCACAAAATAAACATCACTGAAAACCTTTGCAAATCACTGCTACTGTTTCAGTCCTTCCTGTGTTTTACCTCTTCTGTCCCAAATTTGGATATTTCCTTATATTTTTGAAGGAAATAGAATGGGCAGAGAGTACATTTCTATTTCTTCTTAACTAGAAAACACAAATTATGAAACTTAAAGCCTTCACGTACTTCAGTATTCCTCTCTAAACGTCCTGTAGAGCTATAATAAAGACAGATTAAAAACTATTTAACTGTTATGAAAAGCTGACTAATATGTACAGACTAGAAAGTTAATTCATTAATACAAAAGATTTTATGCTCATTCATCTCAATTTTCTATTGTAGAGAAACTTTCCATAAAAATGATTGTTTCATTCCAGCAGTAACACACTCTTTTGTTTCGTATTCACTCTTAGCAATTGTCATCCTCTTCATCTTCATGATTCATAGCTTTGAAAATTGATCTCTTAAAGCAATAGGAATTAAACACATACACAAATTAAACTCTCAAAAATAAAAGAACTGGTTTTCCATCACTTAAATTTGTTTTTATGAGTGCTTTTCTAACAACATATCAACAGGAAAAAGGAGAAACAAGATATTAATCACCTTTAAAAACATCAGAAATCATCCCAACTTCTTTGCCTGCACCAAAGACATTTGCTTTTCACCGTGCACCGAGGAAACTGTTGGCTTCTCGAAATGATGACTACTGTGCATAAACTGATACCATTACAATTTTCTTCTACTTCGAGGGAGCTATGCTTACCGTTACATTTTCAGAAGACAAAAATCTCTCAGTTGTATGTTATTCTAATATGGAGTGAAATCTGTTGAACTCTTACTTGATCACTGATGAATAAGAAAAGTAATTGTAAAGCAAACAGCTTTAGAAAATATATACAGAAAGTAACACCAGGATGATTGTGAATTGAACTCACTTTTTTATAAGTCTGAGACAGAAACAATGAAATACAGCTGGCTACCATTAATTAAACAGACTACTTCAGCATAGCAAAAACATCCTTCTGGCAAAACCTCAAGCTGCAAGAAAGAAATTAATCCTGATCTCAGCAGCCAATATTCCATGCTACGAAATGCTACAAGTAAATTGTTTTGTGCTGCCATGGAAGGTCTTGCCAGGAAAACGCTGCGTATCATGAAATACACCAAACGTGTCATAACCCTTCAAAACAATTTACCACCTTCATCCCCTATAATTTGTACTATTGTGCAACTAGCATTTGGTCTTGTTTCCCACATTGAAAATTATACTTAAGGGCTCAGATGCTTCTACCAACAGGACATATATAACGTCCTGTATCTCCCAAGGGTACAGTTCAGTGGGTACTGCAAAAGTGCAGGAGTCCTATAGCCTGGAGCTGCTTGTTAGTCTACAAAATACAGTTGCCAAGAAAGCGTTAAAAAGATTAAGTATCAGGAGAAATAAACCATGCTTTTCATTAAATTGCATCTCAGTGTAACGTTACAAAAGCTATTAAAACTCTCCAGAGCAGGGTTAATAACAGATTTTATGGAAGTGGTTAATTAAGAGGTCAGCGATATCCTAGTACATTTACATTGGTCTTATGGACAGATTTTAAGGAATGTATCACCTCATGTTACTGGTACACTCATAAAAATTAAAGATAGCAGTTTTTGAAAAAAGTAATCTTGCTGGGTTTTGCTTTGCCGTGCTAGCTAACATCAGCGGGTCGCTGCGTTTCTTGGATACAGCAAGAGCCTTCTGCCAAGATTTCTGACAAAGTTACCAAGCTCAAACACTGAAATCATAGTGGTAAAACTGCACGCTTAAAGAGCACATTACACACCCAAAAAAGAGTACTGAATCTTTTTAAACTCACTTTCTAAGTTGTTGCACCGAGTCTGGCTGGGGTGGAGATCACTTTCTTCACAGCAGCCAATATGCTGCTGTGTTTTGGATCTGTGGCTAAAACAGTGCTGATAACACACCAGAGTTTTGGCTATTGCTGAGCAGAGCTGGCACAGTATCGAGGCCTTTTCTGCTTCTCACGCTGCCCCTCTGGCAAAGAGGTTGAGGGTGGGCCAGAGACTGGGACGGGACACAGCCAGGACAGCTGACCTGGACTGAGCACAGGGATGTTCCGTGCCGTAAAACGTCATGCTCAGCAGTAAGAACTGGGAGGTAGAGGAAGAAAGGGGGTGGGACACTGCTCGGACACTGGCTGGGCATCGGCTGCTGGTGGGATGTGGTGCATCACTTCTTGGTTTTTGTTTTTTCCTCTGTCCTTCTGTTATTAAACTGTCTTGGTTCAACTTGCAAGCTGTCTTGCTTCTGCTCTTTCTATTCTCTTCCCCCATCCTGCTGCAGAGAGAGAGTGAACGAGCAGCTGTGTGGGTGCTTAGCTGCTGGCTAGGGTGAATCCACCCCACCTGTGTGCATTTCTGTGCTAAACACAGCACATACCAGTGAAACAGTGACTTTTGTGGAGAAAGACAGCTAATACCTCACAGTGTAACTTGATCGTTAATTAAGAACTGATCATACGATGACTAGAGAAAAGACAGAACTTCATCCCTGTGAAACCAAGGAGAAAAGCTTAGCTCAGCGGGCTGCAATCTCTCTCTTGAATTTCCTGAGGATGGAGGGTTACCACGTAAGTCTTTGTCCAGTTAAATACACGGTTCAACGAAATTCAAGCCATCTGCAACCAGAGCCAAAACAACGCACAGCACATCACCAAAGGGGCTAGAAAGCATGTTCTAATACTATATATATGCTACAGAAGAGATATTTTCCATTTGGTTACAGCCATTCAGAGGAAGTATTTGAATGAGTAACTATTAGCTTTTCAAAGAGATTTAGAGTGGAACACTGCAACATGCTCCAGTGAGAGGAAGGTTTAAACCCTTTCTTGGCTCTATCCACATGTAAAGTCCCATTGATCTCAAAATAAGTGAGCACCAACAAGGAGTGATTATCAGCAGCATATACTCAAATCATTCTCTAAGAATCGAGAATACTTGATAAATTTACCAGAGTTTCAGCCAGGGGCAAAAACTTTGCAATATTGGAAGTATGCTGTGAAGCAGAAATGATGTATCCACACTGAATAACCTCTTTCCATGATTCTTGCTTGCTCTCTCTCCCCTTACCAGATTTAGGAAATCGAAGTGATTTAATGTAAAACAGCAAAGATGGGAAATTGACTGCAACTCTTAAGAAAAAGCCTAGGAGGCTAATGAACCATTACGGTAAAAGCTGAATAAGCTGAGATCCTGAAAAGAAATTGGAGGTGTATTTTAGATATGCATGAAGACGATCAAAAAACCATTTCACACAGATTGCTATGTGCAAGTAGGGCACTTTGTTTAATCTTATCCAGCTATACAACTTAAATGAAACAAACCTTTAATTTGACTTTCAAAAGCATTAAGCATTTTAGGCGCTGCCTTGAAGACGGCCAAATAATGTTCCTGGAGGTATTTCCAGCTAATTTTTAAAAGCCAACAGTTTCAGTTATTAGAAACTAGGCTCAGCTATTTCCTCAGGGGAAGAGGGAAAAAGCAAAACAACAAAACTTTTTATCATCAAGTTAAGTCAAGTAAAATAAAGGGGTTTATTACAGATATTGAAGTAGCTGGTTAAAAGAGGCAAATTACACGGAGTCCTCATCTCAAGATCTGACCTTTCCCCACTCACATATACATATCACATGGAAGTTTAGCTATTGTCATTGAGATTTATAATGATGATTTTAATTCTGAAGAATAGCATATCAGAGGCAGCGATTGTAGAAAACTACAGACCCTCATTCTGCAAACACATTTTAACCGAACTGAGACTACTCGTGCATGTAAAAATAAACCACGGAAGTGCTTGCAAGATCAGGGCCTGACTGACCCAAGAGTAATAAAGAGCAGAGCTATCCAAAAAGCTCCTTTGGATCTCCTGTAAGTGCCTGAACCTACAGAAATTAAAAAACAGGACTAAAATAGAGTCTTGCTGGAAAAAAGTAATGAAGAAAAAAACACACACACAAAAAACCCCAAACCCACAAAAAAACCCCAAACAAACCGCAACCAAAAAAACCACCCACATAAACCAAACAAAAAAAAACAAAAAAAAAAAAAAGGAAAAAAAATAGTTTGTCTAATCATCATCCAGAAAGGACTGCCAGTATTTCCTTGCCTTGGTATGATGTAATCACAGATTCTTTGGGACACATTACCAAGAAAATTCTAGAAGTCTAATGATTATGTTTTGATCAACTTGTCCTATACACCACCAGACTAGGAAACAAAATTCCCAGTGCAAAAATGGGAATAGTTTTAAAGCACGGAATAGGCACCTACGATTAAATTTTCAATTTCTCAAAAACATTCTCAAGAAGTACACATTTTTTGTTAAAGAAATGAATCACACATTTCATATCTTGAAGTTAAACCAGCAAACGTTTCATAAAAATAATTTAGAAGAACTGAAGTCAAGTGTAAACCAAGTTGAATGCCTGAGAAAGTCTAAGGCGTTTAGAGACATGCCAAAGTCAACACAAATGTTTGTCTGCTGACCCCAACCTTAACACTAGAGCAGTTAAGAATAAATGTTTCAGAAAACAATGAGATAGGCTGACTAGATTGTTTGTAGCCTACTTATTTATTAAACTATTTCTAGTTTCTAGCTGTTAGTACAGTATAGCAAAAAAAAAAAAAAAATCACCATCAAGGTTTTAAACGGAACCTTCTGCAATTCTGAAATAGATTTGGCAACTTTCAAAGCTGCTTTCAAAGATAAACACAAGTTCAGAAAAACTGCTTCGCATTTATTTAGATACATATCATTCTTACCACCTTGAAAAGAAGAGTTGGTACCTATGGAGCATGCACGAGTGGAGGTGCACCCTCCCAATCTGCATCTATTTGTCATTTAGCCTATAGAAATCAGCAATTTCACTCCTTTCGAGTCAGACATGAGTCATTTGATTCTGTAACTAAATAAAGTAGGATATAATGTACCATGCAACATAACAGAGTCAAGCAAATGAGCCTGGGTGCTTTCATTTGCTTCAATATCCCTACCGAAGCAAATGGAAGCGCACTATCATTGCAGAACAGAGTTTGCACGCAGTGCTTCGCCAGGCTTCACAACTGCCTTACCAGTGACTAATTCAGAAACAACATTTTAAGTAGCTGAAGGTCTTACAGTTAAACCATCATTTTTAAGAGTGAAGCTTCATTCTTACACACGACTCAAACACCTTTATCAGTGTGGAACAGCAGTGTCATCCAACGGCCCAACAGGTTAAACCACACTGTATATTCTTTTAGAAATCTCCAGAGAGACTCCTAAGCCTCATTTCTTATTTCTAAGTCCAGAGCTAGAATTTGAATGAACATGAGCCAGAGTATCCGCCTGTACAGAAGATGACTAATACACAGTTTAGAGTTTATAACAGCAACAAATGACTGGAAGATAATTGAGATACTCCAGTGTTAGAGCGAGAAAGGTCACAACTCTCTGTTAATAACTACAATAAATTCAGTATCAGAAAATAATTTAGCAAGTTTAGAAAACAGAGTTTGATTGCAGTTAGCAGTGTTCTGATCAGCTGCAAACATTTCAGATATTAGCAAGCCACATTTTATTTATGAATCATCAACATTCAGGTAATGCCAACTATCAAACACATAACCATACAGCAATAACCAAAGAAAATCCAAGCATGGCTGAGTTAGACCAGTGTCCCAGGCAGCTTGTCTGATGATGGAGAACATCTTTTTCAGAAGCAGTTCCAGGTTCAGCAGCATTATCTGTTTCCTATTTCAATGTCAAGAACTAGGAAGGGGACAGCCAAGCAAGAGTAGGTAGAGGGGTACAGGTGACCAACCCATTCTCCTGCACGGAGGGGACACACGCTGTTGCAAATATACTGTGCCAATGAGGTGTTCTTACAATTCATTTATGCCACATGGTGGCAGCAGAGAAGTGCAGAGGTATACAAGCTAAGGTATCTAGATATCTTCCAGTTTATGTCTTAGCATACACCTCCACCTGGAGTAATTATCAGTAACGATAAGCAGGACATAGTCCATAAGGAATTAATGTGGCATTAAAGCATTAATATGCCCTCCCCCCATGAAGCTCGTATGCAACAAGGTACCTTAGTATCTCAGGATTGCTTTAGAGTCTTCAATCCTTATCCACATTTGCACCTTCTGACTGTGCAACAGGAGGACAGGGAATGGAGGGCCTCATGCTGGTTGCTGAGGATGTCTTGGTCTAAACGATCCAGACAAACTGTTCCATTCTAACTGAGAAGTTGAGTTTGTACCATCCTCATTTTCAGTTTCTCTTTTCTGTTCCTAACTCCCTACGTTACACTTCAGTATTTAAAACCTTCTACACAGAATACCTGAGACTAAATACGCAGGAAAGCAGTAATAGATTTTCTACCCAATTCATTACTCATAAGACACAGTGTACATGTACACTGTTTGCTGTTTTTACATTTTTCCCTGAAAAATGATAATTTGTCTGCTCATGCAAAAAGCTGGGTTCATCTTCAGCAAACACAGATAAATATATACATTTTGTGCACATACTCTCTTCCAAGACCAGGCTCACTATGTTATGCTGGAGACTTGCAGAAACTAGAAGGTAAGATACTTAAACGTACTTCTGAACTAAAGAAGAGACAGCTGAACAAGGAACCCAGAGAGTTACCGTAAAGCTCACATCCCAAATGCGAAACACAATGTCTTCCAAACCAAAAGGGCTGCACGTGGGGCATCAGAAAATAAAATTGGAATTTGAGGTTCTGAACTCCAAATGTAGCCC
The DNA here is from genome assembly GCA_009819775.1 of Phoenicopterus ruber ruber. Classification (NCBI taxonomy): domain Eukaryota; kingdom Metazoa; phylum Chordata; class Aves; order Phoenicopteriformes; family Phoenicopteridae; genus Phoenicopterus; species Phoenicopterus ruber. The sequence goes on along the minus strand of CM020229.1, from coordinate 3,953,817 downwards.
TAACAGCGTGAACAGAAAGGATAGGGAATTGCAGAACAAAGATAGATAAAGACTTACTGACAATTTATGACCCTAAGACGAATGCATAAAAATGACAAAATGGGACTGAAATGGAAGAAAAAGCCCAAGAATTAATGCATAGTTATATCTATGAATGTAATGTTAACATTCTTAGAAAGATTTTGGAATATGTATCTCAAAGACAATAAAATTCACAATTGCAACTTACTATATGAATGCCACCTCTCAATGTTTTTCTTACAAAATTTTACTTACACATAAAATATATTCAGACAGAGCATATTGAATAATTTAGCAACAGAGAAAATCCCATATACTTTCATGTTTTACAGTGAGAATAACATATCATAGCTTGATTCCCAACAATTTTTGTGATACTGCAAATTATATCTCCATTATAATACAATATATTTGAGCATGTAAATGTAAATCCCCAGATAGAATCTACATTTTTCTAACCATTACAAGATACAGCACAGTCAAGTATTAAGTGCGGAAAACAAATGTAGAAGTAACTGTTCAGTCAATTAAGTTACCATAGCTTATTTAAAACACTTTTAATCAATTAAGAAAAATCCTTTTCAACAGAAAAAAGCTTTTTTTTTTCCTCCTACAGTATACAGATGTTCGTTCAAACTTGTGTCTCTCTTCTAGAGCTTCAGAGGGCTTTTCAAAAGTAGCACTTTGTTTCTTCCCAAACAAATAGGTATTTCCCATAAAGGCAGTAATTTTTATTGATCTGCCTAATTGTTCTAACTGCTGTTCACTTTCGAACAAATATTACTGTTAAGCATAAACACATACGATGAACCAGCCCGGCCTGTGAAAAGAAGTGACTCAAAGGTCTGCATGCAACCGATTTGTACCAAGCTCTTCAAAAATCCTGTTATGTATTTTAAAAGAACTGTATGTAATTTTCAGCTGAATAGCCCTTTAGGATTTTTCAAATCCTGTGGGGTTAATAACTCATCTCTTAAGCCTTTACTAGAAAAGACACTTTAAATGTCTTTAAGAAGAAATTGTTGCATGCTGTCCTCAAAGCCTGAATGCAACTGAAAATCTTAAGACCTCTTTTGACTTTATGCTTCTGAATCAACTTTAAGCTTCTGCATCAAGCACATGACATAAGCATGTAGGTTTGGTTTTTGTAAATAGCATCAGTCACTCAAAAACACTTAAGGTAGAAAGTATAACAGGCATCTTAGACCCAGATCTGTAGATGTGCAAAGGAATAAGCTTCCACATTCATGCAGAACTGCAGGCAGCAGTCCACATTTCGGATCATTCTTGACACTGCAGTCACTAATGTTACATGTAATTTAAGATTGCCGTTATTAGTCAACCTGACTGCTCTGAGTAATCCCACCCAACCTACTTAAGAGTAAAAGAAAGATGAGAGAATACAAAAAGTATTTCCAAACATTCCTTTCCAATTTTTTTGATCATTTCCTGATGCTCCCTTTTCCACTAATGTGTTTGACTAAAAGCATTTACTTTCATGACAGAAACTCATAGATTGGAAAAAGTACCATCGGCACTGAAGTTCCACCTACAAATCCCAGTTACAGAGCAGACTAATTTTCTACAGAGCCCCCTACCTGAACAGCAAACGGGACAGCTATCAAATAGCAGACGAAGACCGAGAAGAGTGGAAAAGAAAAGGTCCTGACCCAGCCACATCAATAAACAACAGTGACGTGCAGATCTGATCAATCTCACTTAACTGTAGCTTTGCTAACTTCTAGCAGTCACTAAGTAAATTTAATGTATTCTATAGTCCTGGATTGTAAAGTCACACACACACGATGACTGATGACATCTTTTGTCACTGTATTTATGCTTTAGTCCCCCAGTAAGCTGCAATTGCTATTTATCTTCTCCTCCTTAAGGCACCCACTGGCGAGTAGACTGATCAGCTATTTGATTCCCCGAGTGACGACCTTTCCTGCAATCAGAACCAGTGGGAGCTGCCATCCCCAAGTGCATCAACTGACTAATTTATAAGTACTTGCCTATATCGCAGTTCTGGACTAAGCACTAATAAATGCATACACAGACTTCTTCCAGTGTCCTGGCTGCTCAACATGCTCTCTGCACTGCGACCTAGGCATGTTCTGTGACTGCAGAAGCACAGTCTACCCAGACCAACATGCTAATGTACAAAAAGGAACATTTTTTTCCCCACACAGTGGAAGCAGCTGATGCCCTGTGGGTTTTTTCATCGCATCTTGAACCCTACCCGTAAACGCAGATCTCTCCTGCATGTTACCTCATTTAACATAGTTTCCGACCACTGCAGTTTGAGCAAATCCCTCAAGCAAATGGATAATAAATGGTTTTCTCAAAACCGTTTACAGAAGAGCGTTAATACTATATATTTAAGCCTCATTTAAAACACTCAAATGTAAACAAGACTACTTACTCCACTGGATGGCAACAGAATGCTAACTTGCTTGCTTTAACCAAGTTCATTCAGGACGTGCAAGCGTACAAGACAAGAAAAATGAATTCAAAGAGCTAGCTGCAATCCTATCGCTACCAAACTGAAAGATCTTAAGAATTACTTTTATTCTTCAGACAAGAAGAAATGTGGAGCAAAATAAGTGGCGTTTCCAAGTTAGTATAAGCACAAATTAAAGATAAGACAATGTCCAGCTGGATGCAAAGAAAGCCTACAGATCTGATGCTACTTTTAAGTACCTTTTTTAAAGCCTTTAAGTTTATCCAAAGTACCCGGGTTCTGCCACCTGTCCTTATGGCCACCTACGCAAAATAATAAAAAAATCCCAGATCATTCTCTCCAAAGATCCAACACTTACTTAGCTTATGGTAGCTGTAATACCTACATCATGGAGCACATCTTCAGGAAGCAATGAATTGTGGAAACAGCAAAACAGAGTGGTTTGATACGCTAAATATAAGCATAGTAGTATTTGCATAAAATTAGACTAGCTTGATGGCAAATTAAGTGGAACTACATACAAAGTGTTAGTTCTTTGTATATACTTATTCAGTATCAGGCTGGTAGACTTAGTCTTATTATAACATACCTATGATACAGAGGGAAAAAAGAACATTGTAAGTGGATTATGAATGGGAGGACACATTAGGCTATTCATCCCTCCCATGAGATTACCATTCCCAGCCATTCAAAAATGACAGTTTAAATGGCTCCGTGTTGTACTGCTATGCCATTTAGTCCAATTGAGCACTTGATGTTTAGCATGCAAAATTCACAGGGCAACCTCCTCCCTATTTTTGCTTATTGCTTTCTTGCTGTAGTAGTTTAGCCCCAGCAGGCACCTAAGCACCACACAGCTGCTCACTCACACCCCACACCACCGCCCCCCCCAGTGGGATGGGGGAGAGAATCAGAACAGTGAAAGTGAGAACACTTGTGAGTTAAGAACAGTTTAATAATTGAAATAAAATTAAATTAATAGAAAAAATTGTAATGAAAAGGAAAATAACAAGAAAAGAGAGAAATAAAACCCAAAGACAGACAAGCGATGCAAATGAAAAACTATTGCTCACCACCAACTGACTGATGCCCAGCCTGTCCCCGAGCAGTGGCTGCCCCCCGGCCAACTCCGCCCAGTTTATAAGCCAAGCATGACGTTACATGGTCTGGAATATCCCTGTGGCCAGTCGGGGCCAGCTGTCCCGGCTGTGTCCCCTCCCGGCTTCTTGTGCAGCCCCAGCCTTCTTGTTGGCAGGCCAGTATGAGAAGCTGAAAAGTTCTTGACTGCTTAGCAACAACTAAAACATCAGTGTGTTATAGTTATTCTCATCCTAAATCCAAAACAGCACTAGAAAGAAAATTAATTCTATCCCAGCCGAAACCAGGACACTTGCATTATGTAAAATACCGAGTAAGAGCTCTCCTACTGATGGACTCAGTGCTACGCCACTACTCATCTGAAGTTAACTCAAGGTGTAATTCATACAATATATCAATTTTCTTATCAACAGGTAATTCCAGAGGCATGACAGATGTTTCAAGACATCATTAGTGGATCACGAAATTCCAGCTGGCTGTTGGAATTGGAAATAAGCCTGTTTGCCTAAAAGAAACACACAATAATAATTAATATATTGAGATGTTTTGCGTGGTGCTCATGTGGAGAACTGAATCTCCGGAACAGGATGGTCGGTTGCTGCACAGTTGGACATAGGTATCTCCATCACAAGGGTCCTTGCAATGGCATCTTCAGGTGAGGCTGCTTGAGCTATTCTTTTCCTCAGTTCTTACAATCCAGCTGGCTTGTGGTCTAGCAGGAGTATTCCAGCATGTGAATGACTCATTGCTATTAGTTATCTTAAACTATGTACAAAACATCTCCCAATTACCGTAACTGACCTGTATGACCATTCCTGCATCTGCAAGAACAGTTTCTAGTGACTATTTAAAAGTATCTGCATACAGTGTGGTAAATTCTACAGCAAGAATCACATATGGGGGTTTCCAAGACTGCCACATGCTCTGCCCAAGGAATTCATCGTTACATCTTAAGCATGCTGGTAGTGCCTATTAACTGGTCCGTATGCCCAAGTAGGAGCTCTACGGGCCTGTCCAGATTCCTCACCTGAGGAGTTCTTTTAACAGCTAGAGAAGGCTCGCTGTGAAGGTGGCCGTGCAGGCTTGGTCATCTTGTCCCAGTGGTCTCCAGCCAGCCGCTGCCTCCTCTGCGTGGAGACCAGCTGGGGGATCCTGGACCACTCAGGGAAATGAGTCAAAGTGTGCACAGACAGGCACAGCTCTAACGCCCAGCCACACCACAACTTTAACTACACAGCAAACATGAACTTCATCCTTCTGTCACGATTATACCTTGAATCCCAAAGATCTTATCACACTTCTCCTAGATTAAAAGAATAATTACAAAACACAACTTTGAAGAGAATTACTAGAGCGATTATATAATAAAATCCTTTTTTTCTTCTTGAACGCACAAAATGGCTAGGAGGCCTTCCGTGGCTCTCAGACACTGCTCGTATTATTCTCCTATTTGAATTAGCCTTATTCATTTATCTCCTATGCAGCATAACGACTTAACATTCAGTTACTTGAAAGTTAAGTGTTGTGATGAAAACTGCAAGGCTTGAAACATCGAACTAAGACCATATTACAAGTTTACAGTTTGCATATCTTTGAGCTATACTCAATGCTCCCATTTCAGGCTGTAAGTCACTCTAAGATTTTTCTTTTTTTGAGTTTATGGGCTCTACATTTTTGGAGGGTGTTGGTTTTTTTCCCTTGTTAGGCTTATTTGCTCTATCTTTATCACTTCATTTAAGTGACCACTTCATTATCACTCTACTTAAAACGTTGGTAGGGTTTTATTTTAATTAACTTCTGTACAGAATGTCAGGACAAGGAGAATAAGCAGTAGCTACTGCCATTTGGAATGGTGGAGAAAACAAGTTTGTTGGATTGGGGTTGGTTTTTTTTAAAAAAAAAACAAGTGCATCATGCACTCTTTTTGACATAGCTTAACAAAAATTCTGGCACCTCTAAAAATATCCATCACAGAAAAGTAAATCTGAATATATCTAAGTCCAGTCCAGAAGAGTATCAAATGAAAACACTGCATACAGGAGGCTGAGCTGACCACTTTTCATCCAGCTGCCTTATGACTTACGAGCTCTATTTGTCCCTATCTGAATAATAGCAAGATTTACTCTGCAGACAAACGTTAGCATTTTCCTCTCTTATGGTTTTTAGCCTCTTATTGTACAGAAAAGAATTAAATGAAACAAAACCTGCTTGTCTTCAGGCAGTCACAATCACCTCTATAATTCTATAAATATCCTCTGCACAATAACTCATGGCGTATATAAAAGCAATGACAAGGTCACTTACTATGAACAATTCATGATCGGTTACCCTGGCAACAGAAACGTGTGGCAACAAGGGAAAAAGGCACAGTAAAAATCATAGGATGTTTCCATTATGTAAGTGACTCCTGCGATTCTTCCAGAAGGGTTTACCTAAAACGTCCGACTCCAGATGTTTCTCACTTTCTCTAGTTTCGCACCAGTAAGAACTTCGCTTGTTTCTGTGGAGTTACTGTAAATTTGTACCAGCATAAGTGAAAAGAAAACCAAACATGTGACCGATAAGGAATTTAATTCTATTTTAAACAACGTTGTCTCAAAATCTGGCATGAATTTAATCCATCTCTGTGGGTGAGTGTCTTCTTACGAGTTCAAATTCCTAGTTAGCATTCACTGCTAGTATGAGTCATATGTAGTTCACTCTCAACTGATATTCCCTACTTTGTCATCTTTTGACTAAAAATCAATCACCAACTTGCATGTCACAATGGTCTTCCAAGTTTTCAATAGGACTTGGGCAGTTAATGTATTACTTCAGGACTTAAAAAATTGACTTTCTAACTGGAGGCTCAGAAGAAGTAAAGGTTTCCTGGAAAGCCCATGGTGCCAGAATGCCTTTTCCACTCTGAATCAATCTCTAAAGCTGAAGTGAGCTCCCACAGCAGAGGTTTTATAACAAGAGCAGGTAGTCAGTATTTGACTGATCAAAACTCAGTCTTGACAAGTACTTAACCAGCAATAACCATGCTGCTTCTGAATGATATAATCAAAACATTCCACAGTAGGAATGCACGTGCATTCCTATGTCAGGAGGGGAAAGGCGGTCTTAAGAATGTACGGTTGCTCCAAGTCTACGTACAGAAGAAGAACAAATGACAAGATAACCACAGCCCGCTCACATCCTTCACGACAAAAGGCAATGTTTCTGAGGTAGCCCAGAAATGAGAAGCAGCAATAAAGTAGTAGAGATCACAGTTAGAATCCACAGATGAGCCACTGTTACTGTGCTGTAAAACACTCTTCTGTATTTGAGAAAAGATAGGCATGAATCCATTACTATATAAAGCACTATGGTCCTTGCAGATTGTGAATAAAGAGTTTTCAGCCTCTATCAATCAGTACCTTTTTGTGGTGACCCTCTCCAGCTGCCTCCAAGACAACTATCATGTCAAACGCATACTACTGAAGGAGGAATGGGTATCACTTTAAGTGGCAGACCTACAGATACCATAGACTGTATCCCTTCCCAACTGGCATCCCATACTCTGCCTTGGCAAAGCGTAACTCAAAACTTACAGTGAAGAAGTAATTGATCTATTGATAGCAAGCAGAAAAAAATGCTTTGCAGTATGATCCAGGTTGAAATTATGTGAAATAAGAGATCTTCATTTCTCAAAGCACCTGATACTGCCATAAAGACGCATGAGGACAATTTGATCTTGTTAAGTAAGAAAGTAAGGGATTCTTAAGATATTAAGGGTTCTGCAGCTTTTTTGCTTCTCATGTCATAAGTTTAACTTTGGGAAACAGACTGATGAAAAACCTGATGGATGCATTGGAGTTTAATTTCAACAGGTGATTGCAGCATGGTTTCATCAACGTTTCACCACTACAGATGGTTTTGTAGCCATTCCTATGGATGGCCCATCCACAGAAAACACAAACTCAACCCAATTCCATTCTGAATAGTGGCCCACAACAGAACCATGCTGATAGCCAGAAAGAGGATACTAAGCCCCTTAATAGTTCAAAAGAAAATATCTTGAGGGCAACCTACTGGCTCTTCCAGAAAATTGCAATCACTGAGTGAAAGCAGGAAGTACGAAGGAGCTTTGAGAAGTCTGGATACTACAGAGAATGAGTGACAATTGAAGGGAGTTTATAACACATTAGTACTGAAGGAAAGGATACTTTATAGGGAGCGATAAACTGTGAGCTTCATATGCAGTAAGTCAGTACTACTTCTTATGTCGAGGAAAATACTTGCTTAGTTGAAGACTTCCAGTGCTGCAGAAAAACATTTCTGAGCTTACAGAGAACGCTAAGTTTGTTAAAGACTATAGACCTCTCTACCTTCCCAAAGCAACTGTCTTGAAATTAGCATTGCTGGTGAGCATCAGATTCAACATCCCAGTATCTTCTGATAAGAACTTCCTACTTTCCCATAAATGTAGACCGTTTCCAGTCTTCTATTCTTCTTTACAAAGGCCTGCAATTCAAGCCAGCACTAATCCTCTCCATACACCACTGCAAATCCTGGAGATGACAGAAACTTATTACCTTACTTGTAGAGTCCAATAGTGACACAGGACCTTGCAAACAGATGGCACAAAGAAGAATTTCGCCTCTATCGCTTCTCAATGGCTTCTCAGCAATTTTAAAGATGCCATTAATGCGTTTCTAATTGCTGTCCTTCAAATTTGATCCGAGAGCTATAAACTGTATAATAGGAGAGCTCTCTATGCAGGCTAAATTTATGGAAGGATGTCCAAAGAAAAGGAAAAACTGACAAAGCAAAAATGCCAAGAGAGAAAATGGCTACATACACGTAGGTCAAGCTATTTTAGATCCCAGAGCACAGGACAGGACAAAGACAACACAAAATACCCATCGCAACAGGTAACCGCAACTTTCCCTATTCTGAAATGAAACCAAAATGAAATCAAAAATGTTACTATGGGCAGAAAAAGCATAATAAATCACACCTTGCAAAAAGAAAACTATATCACAAAACCAAAATTGGCTTCAGGTTTTTTTTCCTGCTCATTTAACTCGGACTGATTAGACTAATGTTCAGAAAAAAGGAAAGACACAGAAATTGTTACTTCAAATCCAAAACAAATGTTGAATGAATTACTGTTACTATGGCATTAAATCATTAAGTCACACTATTAAAGCTGCACCAGTTATGCTAAATGGAGGTAGTGTTAATTAAATTATAAGAGCATGCATAATGAGATGTAGCAAAAAAAGTAAAACTACTCGGTATGAAACTCTGAAATGAGTGCATATTCTCACAGTGTCTGCTTTTTTAAAGTACATGGGAATTTATACTGGAGATCCACATCAGCAATAAAAAGCAGCTATTCTGATCATTTCTTAAATAATACTCAATTTGAAAATAGATGCTGTGTAATAGAACTGGCTCTACAATTTCCAGACAGACAGGTCTTACTGCTTAAAGACAGAACAAAAGATAAAGAGAACTGAAAAAGAAAAGTAAAGGCAACAGCGATAACTGAATCCCTAAACATACATTAACCATCTGAGCTACTGTTATTCTCAAAATTGTTCTGAAGTTTGTTTCTAAGAGCTTATACAACCAACAATCTTGTCCAAATTAAGAATGCTAGAAGATTAAACAAAACTTTTCAACAGCAGATTTTCCCCCTTGTTCAGCAGAATATTCCCGATAGTCCTAATTAACAAGATCAAGAATATTTATTTTATGCTTTTCATAAAGTGTGAAACCACCCAAGTCTCTGTAATATAACTGCAATGTTGATCCTTTGTATTTCAGACAGAAGAGACAGACATGAAACAAGAACTGCCGGAAAAATTCTACTATAATCTCCTAAAAACTCTGCATCTAAAAGGAAGAAGAAGAAACGCCTTTAAAAAAAGTATTTATTAAATTTTAAGTCAATTTCATGATTAGGAAAGGACTGACTCTTAATTCCCAAACTCCTGAGCTGGAAACGCTAGAATTATTAGTTCTTCATATTTCAATTTGCAAGGTTTCCTAACTCTCTGCAACTCACGTCCAAGATGCCACGCTTTCACATCATAAAGGGAACTCCTAAAAACAGGCTAGTTTTTCCATTACCAGAAGATAAAACAGAAGGGGAGAAGAGCCCCCAGATTGGCTGCTAACCTTCCCCCCCCCCCCCCTTGTTCTCCTAAAATGCTCCCTTGACAGTATATAATTGCAAGGGCTTGATGTCCAAACTATGTCTATTCTTTCGAGTATCTGTATCAGTAACAAAGAGCAAGCCCATGAAACGTGACAATTCCCTTCCACCTCTTTCACGAATATAAAGATCACAAAATTTAAATAATCAGAAAATGTATCAGACCTGTTCAGTCAGACGATTTTCTTTATCGAAATGTAGCTTTGGTCTTCAACTGTGGAAGGAGATGGGAGTTTCACCTCCCCCTACTTAAGGATTTTTCTAATCATCTAGTGCTTCATCAAGTATCTATAAACCCAAATTCTCTCCTGGTCTTTTCAAACTATTTAATACCAGATACAAGTTGTTTAGATACCATAAATTGCATTTTCTCTGTTAAAAATTGGGAGGAAAAAAAAAAAGAAAGAAGAGAACACAAGTTTTCAATTATTTGCTACCCTTGGAAAGGGAACCATAAACTAATATATGTTTTATTCCATATCTATTTTTTTTCTTCTATTAAACAGTGTTTCTGAAATAATGCAACATCAAATTGAACCCAAAGTACTACAGTCAAACAAAATCAGTATCTTCCCTCTGTTTTCTCAACCATTTTAAATGTCAGTCCTGGGTCCATAATTAATAGTGAGTTCTACGAAACAAGCAAGGCTCAGTTTTGCTTTTCACTGACGCATCAATGCACATAGTCCTAGAAGCACATTATAGATAGTGCCTTCAAAATTTTCAAGCGTGCAAGGAACATCTAAATCTTTCTCCTTTTGTCTTCAAAATATTGGGGAAATATTTTCCATAGACACTTTTCTTTGTCATGCTAATAAGCCATCCTGGTCAACAGGTTCTTGCAGTGTGAGGCATCTGCAGCATTACAGCAGACTTCACACTGGTAAAAAGCCACGCCGAAAACGTATCACAAAACACACAATCATCTGTCACTATAAGTTATCCAATTGTAACTACAGGGGGTATTTTTAAGCAGGCAGAATGTAATTGCCTACTTGGAATTCTGCCAAGACACTGGAGCTAATTATTTTTTAAGGATGAATTTAGTGCTTGCATGAAAGCTGATGGATCAATAGCAGAAGAAGATGAAGTCAGTTTATTCACAGACTAGGTATGGTGCTAGCTGCGGTGATGCAAAACTCCCTGCTGTGCCCTGACAATATACCATTTTCCTGAAATTGGAGGGGGATGTGCATTAGAGCAAGACTGTCCAACCACCTCCGCTTTTAATAGAAACTACCAGCAGTGAGCATGAACACGTGTACCTACCCGGCCAGACCCAGAAGAGTGACCAAACTACTGTCTTCTCGCCAGAAACTACTGTCTTACCTTGCCAGAAACTAGTGACTTACATTCTTAACATGTACAATATATTAAAAGGAGAACATTGCATTTAAGCTTACCTAAAGTACTCATTTAGTACTACAGGAGAGTGCTAACAATAGCATGTCAAATTGACCTAACTAGCCTATATTGTACTGCTGAGCAAGATGTAAAAACAGTTTCTAAGATTTCTCTGCTGTTTTAGAAGACCAAGTATCAGAAGGAAAAACTAACTCTACTCTCAGCTGCATAACATTATGGCCTAAAAATATACATCCTGCATGGGACACACCTATCTCTTCTTTCATGATTTACTGACTGTTCCACAAGAGTCACGTTGATACTATGAAGAGAAGGCAAAAATTAAGTCTCCCCATGAGCAAAAAAAATAGCAGGTGCAGATTCTGGCTTAGCATCCTTGTCACACCACCACCAGTGTTCATCATCACTTTGCAGCCACTTGATGTATTTTTTGTTCAGAAGATAAGGATTTCTCCCCTATACCTCCAGTATTAAACAGTAAAACTAAAAAGGACACAAAGAAACTTAGCAAGAAATTAGTCATCTATACTAAAAAAAAATACAGGTAGGTGGCATTTCCCTCTCACACAGCCCATCCCTGTCAGATACTGAACGCGTGGTCACCACAGGTCAGATAAAAATAAAAGCAATATCTTAAGTGCTGAAAAAATTGTTCTGTTGTTTTAGTTGTAGTTACAGAAGGCTTTTTATTTTCAAAAAGTGCTTTAAGCAAAATATATTATACAGTATATCATAAGTAAAATGTTTTCAAATGAAAATGTTCTCTGAATTAATATTGCAAGTTCTAGAAAAATAGTCAGAACTGGTTTTTTCCTGTTACAGAAACACCACGAACAGAAAGACCTTCAAATCCAAATCAAGGAGAAACGATTAAATAACAAAAGCTAAATATCAGACTAAGTTTGCATGTTTTGCTCTAAAATGCAATGTTACCTTTCTTCTACATTAGAACTAAGAAGAGAATCTGGGAAGTGACATTGAATAAAATAAAACTGACTGTACAAAGCAGAACCATATGGACAACAAGCATTGTGATTAACAAGGTTTAAATTCAGTATCTTTACGGTCACTGCACAGTTCTCAATTGCTCAAAGACAAGGCATAAATAAGTGACAGCATTCTTCAGCCACTGTGAAGAAAATCAGCAAGATGGAACCATGAAACAAATTTTGCAAGTGGCTAATGTAACTAGACAGCAGCCGAATATTAACAGTTATGATTCCTGCCTTGGATGGGATCTCTGGATGGAAATTAGAGGCAATACAGCCAAACACATTACCGACGTAGCACATCCCTCCGGCGGCTTGTGCAGGAGACTCATGCCTGCCATGCAGGGGTCAGGGACCTACTTCTAGGTCCTTCAAAAACAACTATGCAATTTCTTAATTACTCCACCTACAAGACAAGGGAGTTGGTAGTATTTGCTTGCTTTTTAATAGCGTTGCAAAACTCATATTTTGTCACTAGTTAAAGAGAGAATTTAGGGGGGACTCCTGGAGATTTTCCTCTCTCAAGCAGAAACACAGCATGGACAGAAGAGCTTGGGACAAAGTGCTGCCACATTTCCAGGCAACTACCAACGAACAGTTGCCCTCTGGTTTTCATTTTCTCAGCATTCAACTGTCACCCTTTCTCCTGTCAATGCAAAGACAGTGGTACAAGGCATAGCGTCAGCACCAAGTCAGAAATGGCCATAGCCCTAAGCGGGATCTAACTTGGTATCCGTTTCTTACCCAATTAAAGAGAATTAAGCAGGCAAGAGCGGAAGAGCTGGAGGTCTGCTCTGTCCTCACATTTTCCTCTTCACAGCCCCCTACTCTGGCACAAACAATTTTCACCAGGGCAGACAGTGCTGTTCTCTCATCCCATCCAAATACTGGAAACACCACAGTATCTATGCAGGGCAGGATGGATACAAAATATAATTATCCAGTTTTGAAATTTAATGGTAAAAGGCAGGAAGAAAAAAACACAAGAAAAAAAAATCACCTGTCTTCATCCTGCAAAACAATCCAACAGTGCTACTGCAGAGCCTGCCTGGGGTTTTCTTCCAGATTTTCTTTCTGATCTGTTTTGCAGTTGGCAGTCACAAATTAATCAATCATTTACGTGTCCTGTTTACTCAGTTATAGATCCATTTCTTTGCACTTATTCTTTGATGCAAGATATTTTGGCTACAATTTCAGTTAAATTCTGCTCTACAACCATGCCACTATGACATTTGTGTCCGAGTTTTTCCATCTAGTTATTTTTGATTCTTAAAATCCACTTTCCTTGACCTAAGCGCTGAGAAAAAGAAATTGCAAGCTTTTAAAAACAAGTTCCACAGAATCACATAGTGCGGTAATCTTTGACCATTCAATTGAGCCCGAGACCTAGTCCAGATGAACGTGCAAGACAAAACTCACCACTGACAGAGTTTGTTTGTAAGCAGCGCTCCCCCCAAAAGCTGGACACAGACACCCAGCACAGGCGACTGTCACAGAAGAAAGCTGAGCTGAGGGCACAGATGAAGACTTCACATGCTCCTGCACACCCAATGGAACCGTGTGTCTGCACCACGGAGAGGAGGAGCAGCGTCCTGGGGGCTCTTCCTAAGCTCTGCCTTAGGAATAGGCTAAGGAGAAAACACACCACAGGGGAGAGAAATGGAGAACACAGCCCAGCTCTGTAACGCTCCATAGATGACATCAGAAAGTGGAGAGAAACCTGATGAATCTGCTGTCATTGTTCAAGAGCTAAACAAATTATTCTGGAAAGATCAAATTATTTCAGAATCAAAAGAATAAAGACCAGATTTAATCACTATAAGCTCTTTCCTCTCTTTCTGGGCTGCAGCTTTGAGAATCTTTCATATAAACCTGAGTAACCTTAGCTAATCAAGGTTCATTTATTGTACACTACCAATAATACCAAAAAAGAAAAAAGTAACAGCTTGGCTTTTACATTTCTTACTTTCTTTCCACTTATCAAAAAATAAGACAGGTTGTCTGTGCACTGCAACCTCACGCTGACATTCCAACTGTGCCAATGTTTCCGCTAGCAACTGCTGCCCAACCTGTACTATCCAGTAGCTTTTTAAAGCAGGTCGAGATGTAGTGATGATCTTCTCAACTAATTTTTTTTATTTTTCTTCTCATAAAAGGCTTTGTCCAGCACTGCTGAAGTTAACAGGCAATGGAACCACGATCAAGATGAATATGCATCTCTAAGACTAGTAGAAACAGAAGAGAATCAAGTCCTGAAGAATGAAGACAAGAACTCACAGATGTTCCATTTAGTTCACTTTGCAAAGCGACAATTTACATTTCCTTTCTAAAGAAAACATCTGTGGCAAAGGTCTAAATTTCCTTCTCTCTTCTGATTTGAATTCACTCTCCTTTTCTTAAATGTCCTTTATACAGGCCAAACAATACAGGTTTTTTTCTTCAGAGCTAATAATGACACACTGCAAAGTAAAAACAAAATTCTTCAGCAATACTACATCATTAGAAGTAATTTATACAACTGCTACAGATGACTGAGTCAAAAAGGAATTACGAAACGCTGAAAATCATGAACATTTATTAAGGAGTACAAAGCTTTTCTATTTCTCCCCTCCCCCAACTTATATATGACAGTAATTTTTGAGGGCTGAATTCGGTCTGTCCTCCTACTCAGCTCATTCACTGATGACAGATCGGAGAAAAGAAAGCAAGCGCGTGTATTGTAGCATGCACACTGTCATTCACAACTTTCATATACACTAGTACAAGCGAGATTAAGAAACATAGAAGGTAACGCAACTCCTTCCTTTTCCTATCTTTTAGCCACAAGGGTTTATAATGATAGTCTTTCTACATATAGATTACATAGCAAAATATATACATATTCCTATTAAAATGTCATGTATTTGTCTACTGAATTCCCTTTCTGAGCATACAGAGAGATGCCCCTACAGCCTCACATTCTCTGATCCACTTTTTCTTTTACCCACCAGTGACAGTGGCTAAATATTCATTGAGGCTTTCAAAACTCAGCTGTCCCCCAAAAAGCAACGGTACATCTGTATAGTGGTTAGAACACTCATCCAGTAATTGAGAAATCCAGGTTGAATTCCCTTCTCTGCTCAAGAGGAGAAGAAAAAAAAAATAAATCATCAATCTACCTATATCCTTCTAGGAGACAGGTCCTGGCTACAGGTTGTACATTATCCTGGATGAAAATATTTGCCACTTTTCTTTTTACAGTGTTCTACTGGACTAGAAAAGAAGAAAGCTGTGATCAAAATTCATTATGAAAGACAGGTACAGTAGAAAATGCTACTGCCTCAGTAGGCATCAGAGTACCGTGTTCTGGTTTCCATCTTTCATTTTGCATAAAACCATCAGATACTACACAGATTTATCCTGAGAACAGGGACCAAAACTCTTGTCTGTCTACAAGGCATGATCCAAACTCCACAAAGTTATAATTTTTCCAGCACTTGCTGGCTTACCGTACAAAATAAAACAAACACACACGCTCAAAAAACCCAAACAGCAGCAATCCAAGCTAAGCTGACATAGCTTCAACAGGAGGAGGGGAGGGCACCACCTTTGCTACCAGGAGCCTATATGATTTAGGATCTCTAAATGGAGAATTACGATGAGAGTGTAACATTTTTCCCCCAACAGAAGGTGGGCACAGAACATGCATCTTCCATCCACTCCCTGGACAAATATTCAAGCCATTAGGCTACAGCAGGAACAAGGACTGCAAACATCACATTCGTTTCTTCCAGCCAGATATAGAAAAAAAAAGAACATCCCAAAACATTCCTAGAGCTAAGAGTTTCCAAGAAAACCAATAATTCAGTTATGTTGTGCGCACAGAAAACACCACCCCAACCCCGCTATCTGAAGATTTACTTAGAAAAATACCTAGATTTTTGCTCCCAGCTGGGCACAGATGTAAAATCACGGAGGCTGGACTACATGACCTTTAAAGGTCCTTTCCAATCGAAATTATTCTATGATAAAACATGCAAATTCACACACATATCAAAAATATAGCAACTTCTCAGTATGCACTGACAGACAATTTTAGGCACCACAGGAGAGTTAAGATAATCCTTATTTTTTTAAAGTAAAAACTGGAAGCCTGAGACCAAGACGCTTTGAGTGTGTCTGTATCACAGTTCAGGGACCTAAATCTTTTATGGATGTTTTTCCAAGAGTATTAGTCATAGGTCTGCATGAAAAACTGGGATCACTGGAAGAACTCGGGTCTAAATCTAACTTGGGGGGGAAAGGGAGGATATGAAGAGAAGTTCCACCTACGACAATTTTATAATTAAAATAAACTCAAGAGTTACTTGAAAAGGAAACAAACAGGTTATTTGCGCTGTATTTTTAACTGAGCATATGACAGCGGATGCTACAGGCTGTAGCACAGAAAGCATATTTATTAACCCTGAGCTTGTTTAAAAAGAGCAGGGATCTGGATCCTTTGCTAACAAGACTCCAACCCAAGGTTGGGGGGGTGGGGGGGGGAGGAGAATATAGAATACAATACGCCCCAGTTATTTTACATGCTTAAAAAGCAAATGGTCTCTCACCTGAACATCTATTGTTCAGAGTGAATCTGCCAACTAAACTTCCATTTTGCAGAGCTCCAGCATACAATATTTGCTACTAAGGCAATAAATACTGTGGGGAATACATATAGCACAATCATTTATGCCAGAAATTTGGAGAATCAACTCCCCCCAAGAACTAAATCGTCCATCAGTAAACACAGGGGGAAATAGTTACAATGTTATACCCACTGCATAACAAAATCTTCTTTATTCTACCCATCAAATTATTATGTATCTCAGGGCACTCTTTTCAACTCTAAAATTATAGTTAAGTGCCCTTCAAGTGGTGAAAAGTGATCCTTAAGTCAACTGCACTTACGAAACATACATTATTTAGACAACAAGCCTATTACCATATGGTGCTGATACATTTCTAGGTTTGATATACCTTAGCTACAGAAAGTACTTCAAAGCAAACATGAGAAAAAAACACATAAAAGAAAAAAGCATTCTACTAGGAGACTTGGTTCTGAATTGACTTGATGAACAATCATGAGGCCCTGTACCCCTGCTATTACATACGTTTATCTGTCACTTCAAAACTGATTTTCCTTAAAATATTTGAAACTTCTTGCTTTCCACTTTTGTAGTTGCAGGACACAAATATTTTATTCTAAAGAAAATAACAGGTTTATGATCAATTCTCTATAATTCTATTAATGTGACCTCTATCTAGTAAATGCTTGTATTAAAAAAAAAAACCAACCTGTCCTTCAGATCCATCTCCTGATAGGTTATAAGATACACTCCTTAGAGTTACTCTAATTTAATACAAGCGTAACAGGAAAATTGGGTAAAAGATACTTAAGTACGTATCTTCCAATTTTCTAATTACATAGGCTTCCTCTGGGCCTTTGAAAGTACATTATTAGCATTTAAAGATTAAAACGCATCACTTAATTGTGATTTCACTACTGTTTGTTAGGCTATTGGTCTGGAATATAATCTTTTCTACACGAAGCAACTCATCACACGTGATAATCTACAATACTCGACTCGTAAATAAATTAGGTACTTAAACCAAAGCACAAATAGGATCAGAACATACCCTGTAACACCATTACTTTGCAATCTCATTTACTTTCTAACACAATCCGCTGTAACTGGGCTTGTGGGAGAGGGAGTTGGGGTTTTTTCTGCAGGAATCAGATTTCTGCATCATCAAATTTTACATCAACTTTATGCAAAAGCATGAAATATAAACTGATAAAATATCATATCTGTACCTAATCTGCATCCAAATTATAGTAAGATCCTTGATGCACATTTTCTTTTATTTTGAAAATATTCCACGCAGATTTGTAAACTCTAAAGTAGCATGCTTATAATCTGGTGTTATTTTCAGCTCTAGTTTTTCTTTATAGAAACAACTAACAAAATGCAAATGCACTTACGCTCAGAGAACCCGACTCCTCACGTTACACTGCCCTACTTTCCTGAACTCTGACAGAGAAGCACAGATAAAATGCATACAAATTTATGCCCGCACTCACTCGGCTGTTGCTGATGTTCACTGTTTTAGCTTGGGGAACCCAGATGAGGTCCTGATTCAGTGAAGCACTTTAGCATCCCATCCAACCCTAAACCAGGGTCTCCGATTTCTTAACCGCACTGGAAGTCACTGCAAAAATAAGCTGTTACTTCCAAGACATATCATTGAAGAAAATAAAAACTTCCACGTTTAAAAGCATGCTTTTATTGTGCCTTGTTGCTGCTCTTGAAGATGCGCACTGGAGCAGAAGCAGCACTGACACTAGAAAACTAACTCCAGAATAACATCTTTGGCTACAGACTGTCAAACTGCCTCTCAGAAACTACAGGCAGTTTTACACCAGCCGAGAGTCACAACAGTTGAAGGTCAATCTTCTTGCAGCTTCCTCTTCCACTAGTGTACAGAAAAGAAAGGGTTTGGCCCTACGTTCCACTTGCCAAGTCCACGCTTCAGAGTAAATAAAATGCTTCAGACATCCTGCTTTCGCATTGACCCTCCCTGTTCCTATATACAAAACATGCTCAGCTTCTATTCCTGCTATGTAGACATGTAAGGATCCACATGCACTCTTACCATGACTTTGTGATTGCAACTAAAGAAGCTACAAAGGACATTATATGAGGGACAGCTGAGCCAGACAACTTACCTCCTGCTCTCTTCAGGCTTAACATGAGCAATACCTCCAGTTTTAAATATCTTATATACACCAGGTTAAGTCAATAGGAAAGATAACTGAGGTCACAGTGTATTTCTTACACTTCTGAAGAGATTTTATACTGTAAAAAAACTACAAAATTATGTTCTACGTGCTATGTAATCTAAAACATATTTTTAACACTAGTAGTTTATCATTCTGTTCAGGGTGGTCGATGAACCGGCTTTCTTAAAAGCCTTAACCAAGTATTCAACAAACAATTAGAAAAAAAAGTCAAGTTCATTTACAAACAGTCTTCCCCAAGATCCGCATTTCTTTCTTTTACCACTCTCACCTACAATACCTGCCTAAGGCTGTTGATCAGTTCCATCTCAAGCAAAAGCAACCTAAAACCCACTCTTACTAGTGACAGTGTTCCAAGAACCTCAGTGAAATCACACCAAATTTTTTGAGCCTTACGTGGTCTCCGCTTGCCAAGCCTACTAGCAGCACCAGCAGCACTGGAGTTGACTGTTCAGCCCCAGGAAGCAAGTCCTGCACCAATTGTAGTTCCAATACTATTCATCTTTCCAAACTTTGGGGCTACATTTTTCTTCTGACACGAATCATTTTTTGAAGGAGTGATTATTCAACTCCATTTCGTGGCATTCAGTTTCCAAACACAATTTCCCCCCACCCTCCCAAGCTCCGAATAAGAAGGAAAAAAAGTGTGGACAAATATACATATGTACCCATGTGTGTGTCTTTATAAACGCCTCTCATTTAAAACACCGGCATCATTAGATGTAGAGTTCTGAGTTGAATCCAAAGCAAGACATAGCTGTGAGCAGGACACCCCTGCTTCTTTCAGTTACTGAAAAAAACCTTTAAAACTTAGGGAAATCAGACGCAGGGGGAGGGGGTAAAGCTTACTTTCAGAATATCTTTAAAATAGCTTTTTCATATGAAAGGTCTTACAAGAAAAGCCTAGCACAAAGTTGCTCATGGATCTATAGAAGAAATGAAGTATTGTATTTATCCAAGACAGAGTGCCCAGTAAAGCAGGGTTCCTATGACACAGATTAAAATACTGGGTCCATGCAAACTAGCCGAGCCCTTACACCATCTTTGTGAGAAAGCAGATAAAGGCAAACATCAAAACTTAAAGACATTTCAATCTTCCAAAGAGAAAAATACTAAGCTTTGTAATGACTTTTTTTTTTCTTCTTTAAAGAACAAAACATCTGAATCTGTACTTAATTCTTGTTTTCAGCTGAATATCAAAAGCCTTGAAACAACACCATCTACCCTTCCATGTATCCTGAACGATCATCAGTCCAGCACAAACGTGCAACAGTACTGCAATACGTGCGCCTGCAAACAGGTAGGCACGTTTTTATCTTTGCTCAGCACCGACAAATCAGATAACGAAAATCTCAAACATACCATAATGCTCTAACTACCTCCTCCAGGGTGAGAGGAGAAAATACTCAAGTTTCAATTTTTCTAACAATTTCTGATGTTTTCACCCAAAGATCCCTTCCACTCCAAGCCCCTTCTTTTGTGTAATAACCAATTCCTGGTTTGCCCCAAAAACAGAAAATCAAATGCTATTTTTGGACCCAAGAGGCCAACAAAAAAATTTTTAATGACAGAAGGCAGGACACAAGATGTGGGTTACGTCCGGTGTGTTGTAACTGACCGGATAAATTTCAGAAGGCTTCAAAGGTAAAATTGCTACTGGGAAAACCACCGCCCCTTATTGCTACCTGGTCATCTACCTCATTATGGGGAGAAAAGAAAAAAAAGGGTTGTTACAGACAAACCCCAAATGAAAACCAAAATGAGACCCAGCATACCCAAAAGGGATGATAACAGTGAAAATTTTAAGGCTAATCCAGGAATTTTCTCTCATGCCTTTTATGAAGCCTAGCACTTTGATGCCTCAATCAAATATGCCCTTTCTGCCACTACTGTAATACAAATAACATTTTCCTTCAGTTCCAAAACATATTTCCATGAATACAACAAAAGGAGAATGTTCAACACAGAGGCTGGTATTAAATATTTAACTGTCCACCTTAACAACCTTTCTTTTTTTGTGTTTCTTGCTTCTGCTTGAGGCTAAATAGTAAGGCCAACTCATGGGGCAAAGCTAGTATCAGCCCTTATATATTATTTATTCCTTTCAGATGTCCCAGTTCCACCTCTGTCTCTAAAGCCAGATATGTCACTTCATAATAAAGCTCTTTCAGATCAGAAATCTAGAATTCTTATCTGTTAAGAAACCAGGACTCACACATTTTAGGGGTTTAGCAGTACATACTGTAAACTCCAAGTATAGAGGGACCTTTGAATCTCATTTTAATGAGGTAAATGAGAAATGAATACATGATTAATTTTACACTGTCTATAGACCAAGTATGACCTTCTGGTAGCAAATTTAACATTATTCAACACTTCAAAGAAATGCTTGTAATTCTTCTTAAAGAAAAAAAAAACCAAAACCACACTATCCTATTTCTTTGCTTCCGGCTGGTTAAAGAGGAGATGGACCACTTGCTTCAAACATCTAGCTCAGCTCCTTGTCATACATAGTTACAACTGGAATAGATACTTGCAAATTACCACTTTCTTAAACAAGCCTCCTTTAGATTCACACATTTATCAGGAAAAAAAAAAAGAAATTAGTGACACTTTCTGCACCTCTACGCAGAAAAGGTTGCTTACTAGAAATGTACTGAAAACAACGCTGAAGATCACCCCTAGCAATGTTACCAGCAAACCTAGTTTCGCTCTTAAAATCTTACAAATACTTCAACTTTGGTTCACTAGGATTGCCTTTCAAATCACTACCTGACCTTGACAGGCTTCCCCAGAATTACCTGACAACAGAATTCCAACATTGTTGCTTCCACTGGGTGGGACTACAAGTGAAATACTTTGCCAAGTAATTCCAGAATACACTGAAAAGAGAAACTGAAACAAAATACTCATGTCAGTTCCCTCCCGTAGGAAAAGTCCCCTCTGCCAGTGGAGAAGCCGATGAAACTCCTTCCCCTGCCCACACAAGGTCAAGATCTTCGTATACTGAAGCTGTATGTTATGGGAAGTGGCATAATATAGTTTAACCATCTAAGCCTAAAGGAAAACCTTTTGTTCCATCCTGCCTAGAAGCCTTCCACATTGTAGAGTTACCTGTTACTAAGCAAGGCAGAATCCTTCAATCAGTAAAGCCACTTAAAAACCTCAGTTCAGCAAAATGCCAAGTGTTCATTTAACTCCTTTGGTAGTCAACTTCCCCTCTCTCGAAGGTTCACAGGCAGGCTGACCACACTCCTGAGTACCCAAACTTACCACCCCCCGGTCTAGGTGCATTTAATACAAGTCATATTACATTACAGAAACATGTATCGTGTTGGTTCATCAGATTTTATGCAAAATGGCCCTTCTGTTGCTCAAATCTGGACTCCTATGCAGAAGTTTTGTCCTTAGAGGGAAAAAAAAAAGAAAAAATTGCCATCGATACCTAACAGTATCCAACAGTACACCGATTAAAGCAGAAGACGGATTTCAACGCAGCACCATATTGGTCTGAATATCCAGAGTAACTAACAAAAAACTGCGGGTAGTGACTTATAATGCTAATATTACAATCTGTTATCACACCTTCTGACAAAGAAAAGCATTTACTAACATACTTTCAGCAGAACAATCTGTTTAACACAGGGTTTTTTTTCCTGTAACAATTTGCTCTGTATGCTTAAATGCCACTTGTTTTGCTTTGCCAACTGAACATAGTAAGAGCTTAGTGTTTATACAGAGTACATTGGAATATCAGGTGCTTATTTAATTGCTTTTGTAGCCAATTTCCTTGCCCCTCAAGGCTCATTAGTCAGTCACCTAATCATTCCATACAATAACGCATCCTCTGTGTTTCCTTCTCGAGTTCAGGAATATATCTTTGTCTGTGTTTCCAACAGTGGTGTCCTTCACTGCAACCTTTCTGAGGGTTTTTTGAGTGGTTGCCAGTGTTACGATCTGTTCCACATGGAGGCGGATTTCCCCAACATCTATTAATTCTGTTCTACCATATACTTAGCCATCTGGCCAATAAGGTAACATAAAAAGACTGCTGTTTCATGAAAAATCTGTATGGCTTTGTAAGTAATGGGTTTGTTGCACCTGTCCACCTTACCATTTTACAAAGATGCCAGAAAGAAGTACCGGAATACTGCTGTGCTCCCTTCAACGACAGAATCATACTTGCAGCTAGGACGAGGCTGAAGGAAGCAATATTGAGAGGACATGAAAAAGCAAGGTGATAACTTTTGGAGTACCTGTAATTTCGGGAGTACCACCGAGCTGTGTATAAAGCTGTACCTGATCTTCACAGTAAGAGGAGTCAATACTGGGTCCAGTCCTACTTAACATCTTCATTAATGATGTCGATGATGGGGCACAATGTGAGACAGCAAGTCTGCTCATGACACAAAACCGGGAGGAGTGGCTGATACACCAGAGGGTCGCGCTGCCATCGCAGAGAGACCTGGACAGGCTGGTGAAATGGGCTGACAGAAGTGCAAAGTCCCGCACCTGGGGAGGAACAGCCCCAGCACCACTATATGCTGGGAGCCAACGGGCTGGAAAGCAGCTCTGCTGCCCCAAGGTCCCGGTGGACACCAGGTTGAAGAGCCAGCAACGCGAGCTTGCTGCAAAGCAGGCTCGTACTGTCCTGGGCTGCACTAGGAGGAGTGCTGCCAGCAGGGCGAGGGAAGGGACCCTTCTCATCTACTCAGCACTGGGGAGGCCACACCTGGAGTGCTGTGTCCAGTTCTGACCTCCCCAGCACAAGGGAGATACGGAGCTACTGGAGAGAGTCCAACAAAAGCCTACTAAGATGATGAAGGTCCTGGAGCATCTCTCAAACGAAGAAAGGCTGAGCGAGCTGGGGCTGTTTAGCCCATAGAAGAGAAGGCTCAGGGGCAATCTCAATGTGTACAAAAATCTGAAGGCAGCATGAAAAGATGACTGAGCAAGGCTCTTTTCAGTGGTGCCCAGTGACAGGACCAGAGACAATGGGCACAAATCAAATTACTGCTTAATATCTTCATCAATGACATAATGGGATTGAGCACACCCTCAGCAAGTCTGCAGGCAGCACCAAGCTGAGTGCTGCGGTGGACACGCCTGAGGGATGGGATGCCATCCAGAGGGACCACAACAAGCTTAAGAAGTGGGGTCATGTGAACATCATGGGGTTCAACAAGGTCAAGTGCAAGGTCCTGCACATGGGTCAGGGCAACCCCCGGTATCGATACAGGCTGGGGGATGAAGGGATGGAGAGCAGCCCTGCCCAGAAGGACTTGGGGGTACTGGTGGGTGAAAAGCTGGACATGAGCCAGCTCGCAGCCCAGAAAGCCACCCGTGCCCTGGGCTGCATCCCCAGCAGTGTGGCCAGCAGGGCGAGGGAGGGGATTCTGCCCCTCTGCTCCGCTCTGGGGAGACCCCCCTGCAGTGCTGCCTCCAGCGCTGGGGCCTCAGCACGGGAAAGACACGGACCTGCTGGAGCGGGGCCAGAGGAGGCCACAAAAATGATCAGAGGGCTGGAGCCCCTCTGCTGTGAAGACAGACTGAGAGAGTTGGGCTTCTGCAGCCTAGAGAAGAAAAGGCTCCGGGAAGACCTCATTGCGGCCTTTCAGTACTTAAAGGGGGCCTATAAGAAAAAACTTTTTAGCAGGGCCTGTTGCAATAGGACAAGGAGTAATGGTTTTAAACGAAAAGAGGGGAGATTTAGACGAGAGATAAGGAGGAAATCTTTTACAATGAGGGTGGTGAGGCCCTGGCACAGGTTACCCAGAGAGTTGGGAGATGCCCCATCCCTGGAAACGTTCCAGGTCAGGCTGGACGGGGCTCTGGGCAACCTAATCTAGTTGAGGATGTCCCTGCTCATGGCAGGGGGTTGGACTAGATGGCCTTTAAAGGTCCCTTCCAACCCAAACCATTCTGTGATATGCAGGAGGTTCCCTCTGAACATCAGGAAAGACTTTTTCACTGTGAGGGTGACTGAGCACTGGCACAGGTCACCCAGAGAGGCTGAGTCTCCATCCTTGGAGATACTCAAAAGCCATCTGGACATGGCCCTGGGCAAGCAGCTCTAGGTGGCCCTGCTTGAGCAGTGGGGTTGGACCAGATGACTTCCAGAGATCACTTCCAACCTACACCATTCTGTGATTCATTTCAAGCTACGCTGCATGTAAACACATACACACACACAAAAAAAAAAAACACCAAAAAACCACCACAAACAAAAAAACCCCAACAAAACAAAACAACCACCACCAAGCAAAAAACATGCCCAGAAAAAAAAAATAATTTGGTGCCTGAAATAAATAGTAGACATTTGTGAACTGGTAAGCCAGCAGGCAAATTCTATTTTCAAAGCCGAGTTTCCACGCAGTTAACCAGCTGACTGAGAACTCTCTGGAATCCAGTTTCCAAAGAAACTGACAGCGTGTCACTAAATTAACACAGGAGTAAAGAACTGCTTATTTGTTTAGTATTCACAACATCAACAAACATTTAGGTGGAATTACTATAAACATTCAATAGCTAAACACAGAAGAACAACTTCTGCTACTGTTTCCACAGAGACAGCTGTCCACCGGACAACATACTATCAAGAATATATATTTCTTCTTTTTGGGGGCTGGAGAGAGCCATGAACTTTTCCTGACTAGAATTCTAACAGAATTGGGGCTTGAAAAGCACCCCATTGCTAGCTACTGGAAGCGAGAAATCACCCATGTCATGCTCTGCAATCCACAGAGCTGATATTCCAGCTGCTTCACGCAGCTCTTTACTGCTACACACAGTGAGCAACAAAATAAAACTCATTTAAGAGTTTACTAAATGTTGGGGGTTTTTAATTCCACAGCAGAGAAGCAGCAAGGACAACAGGAGCACTGCAAGTAACCTACACGCAGATGTACGATTTCTGAGAAATACTATTTTGGATAAAAAATGGCATAGAACTCTCCTCACAATGGGAAAGTGGCTAGTTTGAAGTGCTTTGGAATAATTATAATATAAAATGAAAAACTCCTTGATGCATTATACTACCTAATTGAGTTGGAGTAATTCTCTGGAGTTTCTATTTTTAAACCACGATATTAATGAAACTTTCCAAGAAAACTTCAACTACAGACAGGTGAAACAAATTGCTCCTAACCCCTTCACAACTTCACACCGAAAGTCACCATGAAAGTAGTATTAAATGGGTATCAATACCACAGGGAAGAAAACTGATGATTCAAATTTAGGGTTATATTCAGTTTGTAAGAATGTAGTTTACACAGCATAAGATAAACCTAACCATTTTAGAAGCCCAAAATCCAGAATGCAAAGAGTTTATTACCAAATCTCAAATTATTTCCTTCTCAAAATATAAAGTGCATATCTTAATTTAAAAAAAAAAAAAAAAAAGAGAAACAAATCAGCCTTTTGTTTTAACTGCCCCCTAAAGATGTTTCTGTCTATTTTTTGGTCCAGTACCACAAAGAACATATCAAACCTTGTTACAGATCCTAGAGGTTACTCTCAAAGGGAAGACAGATATTTTGAATATCCCACTCATCTCATGGGGCGCTCACACTACCGTCTGCAGCTTATGAAATGCAAATCTGACCATCCTGAGCACCACGGGTGCAACATGTAAACCAGACTGTCACTTGCTGCCAGACCCTGAGGACACTCTGGCTCATTCCCAATTCAGCAACCTACCTGCTCAGCAATGCAAAACCCTGCTCTTCACTAATACATGTTTCAGTTCTAGGTCAAGTTTGCTGAGTTTCAAAGCTTTATAGAATGGATCCCAATCACCCCTCCCACCATGAGTTAGACCACACACCCCCCAGCTAAATTTCACTGCAGCGCTCTGCTTGCTGCCTAAACCGTGTCCTAGGAAAGCTTACGCAAAACCGAACCTTCACAGAAGCGGCTGTCACAAAAAATATTACCAACCAACTACCCTGCTACAGCTAAATGTAAAACCACTACTTTGTCCAGCCTTACCTAATGCTTTGTAAAAACTGGTAAATATCATCTACAGATGAAACAGAAGAATAAGATAACATTTCTGCTTTTCACCATAGGGAGAGAGTACCGTCCCATACTGTAGTACTGAGGTCCATATAACTACAGAGTTAACTTGTTTTAATTAAGCAAGTTACTATCAGTTTTAATAATCTCTTTATATGCGCCACACAGAATAATGCATTTCTTGTGACTTCTGGGACAGTCACAACCCTGATGAGACATATTCTGAATAAGAGAGCCATATAATCTTCTCCATAACTTCTACCCAATACATCAAAATTATGTTACTAAAATATTCAAAAGCCTTTCCTCTCTCACCCTTCTTTCACTGGTACTGAGTAACTCATTCTAATACCAACAGCAGCTAAAAATACTTCTGTATTTTTTATATATGTAGAACATACCAACATGCCTAATATTTGGGGCAAAATAAGTCTGTCTCAGGATGGAGTATCTTTACAACTGGGCAACTGAGTGGCTCCTGCAGCCTCAGTGGATATTCTGTTCGTCACGGAACCAATTAACGTGCAAACCCCTGAACGAGGGAGAGCCAGGCCTTGGCACAGGGTACCACTGTATGATGTCCCCAAGGAATTATTTGGGTTGAATGCAATAGGCTTGTTGACTGCACTTTTCTGACATGAATAAACACCAGTCTCGCAGCCCCAGCTCCAGAAGATTTGTTTCCAACTTGCTAGACAAGATCACTATCCCTGCAGCACCATTACGTGAGGGCTCCATAGGCCCAATCTTGAGCCAGTTTTTCTCTTAAAGGGAATCCCTCCCCAGGCAGACACTTGTATACATCAGCCTTACAAGCAACGTATTTCTTACCTGGGAAATCAAGACACACACACCCCCCCCCCCCCTTTTTTAAATGGGGACTGAGCCTCAAAACCTAATTCAACTAGAGAAATTTACTGAAGACAGTGAAGAGCCTAACATACAAAGCTTAAAACGCTTAACAACACTGCCTAAAACCTGAAAAAAATCAAGGTTTGCCAACAGCTATATGAGATATCATCCTTTATTTCCCACTACAATATCCTGAGTAGGAAAAAACTATAAATGCCATGTGCTGCTTTTTTTTTTTTTAGATCCGTAGCTGCTTACAGACATCCCTGCAGGTGTTTAACTATTTAAAATTAAATCTCATATTGAAAACAGTGCTTCATTTGCAACTAGACTGAATACATCTCAAATCTGTAAACCAGTCAGCAAATCACATTTTCCTACTTCACTCAAAACACATGGAGTCATTCTTCGGAAGAACACAAAGAAAGTGTGGCAGAGCAGAAACCTTTCAGTATAACACAGCACATCAATGATCAGTAGATTAAAAAAAAAAGGATTATTTTCTCTTACACTATGTTGCTTGCTAGCAGGGCATCCTCAGTAGAAGTTCTTCCTTAGTATTAAAACAAAATGAAACATTTTTGACATATCCTGTTGCAGTCTCCATCCCATCTGCACATCCAAATGTAACTGGACAATATAAAAAGAAATATGTTGTCTTTAAATGGTTCAAAATGGGAGCAGGAGTCAGTAAAAACGTGATTTTGCATTCCGGTAGGTAGCAAACAGCCCTGACCACAACTGCAGAAACTCTAACAGCATTTCTTCCAAAACCATTTGACACTCCAAACAAAGCTTACAGTTACCCAAATTAAAGATTCATGTGCTGCACATCTTTTACGAACCATGAATAGTAACTCCCGACCAGAGGGCAACTCCAAACCTACTCTGTGAAAGAGACACAGCAGAGAAGGTCCCCAAACACCAAGGCCCTGCCTCTCGGTCCTCTCTCTGCTCACCAGCCAAGCTCCTCAGGCTGATTCCCCGCGTCACTACCAATCTCCTGAAGCTCCGTACTTCCTTCTCACCACTATTTAACAGATGAGAACAGTTACAACAAGAAAGGTAACAAAAAGATGGGTCTTACCAAGACATGGTGTAGCCAGTGTCCATGTCCGTGTCCGTGTCCCTGCCCAGGCACAGGCAGCAGGGCTGTGGGGGCCTCTGTGAGGAGAGGCCAGGGCTGCCCCATGCCAGACACGGCCGGTTCCCTAATGGCCCCAGCTGAGCCCCTCAGCAAGGCTGGTGGAGCCTCTGGGGAAGCGTGTTTATGAAAGGACAAAATGCTGCACAGCTGTGAAGAAAAAAAAGTGTGAGAACCAGCCCTGCGAGTGCCCGGGCGAGAGCAGGAGGAGGGGCGGGAGGTGCTGCGGGCGCCAGGGCAGAGCTTCCCCGGCAGCCTGTGGGGAGACCATGGCGGAGCAGGGGAAGAGTGTGAGGAGGGAGGAGCGGCAGAGAGGAGCTCTTAGGGGTTGCCCACAGCCCCCATTCCTCATCCTCCCATGCCACTCGGGAAGGAGGTGGAAGAGTCAGGAAGGAAGAAGTGAAGTTGAGTCTGGGAAGAAATAGGGGGAGTGGGTGGGGTGTTTTCATTTTTTTCCTTTCTCACCACCCAACTCTATTTTAATTGGCAATAAACTAAATCAAGGTGACTCTGTTTTGCCCATGAGGACAATTGGTAAGTGATCTCCCTGTCTTTATCTCAACCCTCGTGGGCACCTGGCCACCAGCCAAGGTCAAACCCACCACACATGGTGACACCTTTACCACACTAGCCAGTCACTTACTCTAGTGCCATAAAGCTGGTTTGCTTGGCACTAAAATCATCAATGTTTTAAGGGAATAGGTTGAAAAGAAACATTGTGTTTTAGACAGCTGCACATCCAAATCATCACAATTATATTACTGACCCTCAAACTGATCTCTGAGCAACAGCTGCTACTACAGAAACAGCAGCGTTGGTGGGAAACAAAAGGACTAGCTACAGGTGTGGTAGGACATTTGTATAACGAGTAATATTTACTTCACCTGTTCTTCCCTACTTGTATGTCAAGAGACTCATGTTTTTGATGTCTTCTTTCAACCAACAGTTAACCCTCTCAGTTTCTTCTACCTTGTAGCCATTCCATGTGCTTTATGCAAGCAATGCAGGCATGAGGAACAGAATCATAGAATCATTTAGGTTAGAAAAGACCCTTAAGATCATCGAGTCCAACCATAAACCTAACACTGCCAAGTCCAAAGTCCACCACTAAACCATGTCCCAAAGTGCCACATCTACACGTCTTTTAAATACCTCCAGGGGAATATGCTTATTGCAATGTACGTCAAGAACTCCCCGCGACATGCGGCTCACAGAGATGGTGAGTCATACTGCCTTGTCATCATGCAGTCTTGACACCTCCTGTATGAGAAAGGGTGGAGTGAAACTTTGCTTTTCTAAAGTATTTTTATAGTTTTCAGTTTGGGGTCTTCTCTTCAGGAATTCTGTGAATTCTATTTGGAACAAATAAAAGCACGTTAACACAGGATAAATTTGCCTCTTTGCTCAGGAAGAGTAGTCTTCAGGTACCTAGAACCTACAATTTCAGATTATGAGTCTCTATTGCTTATTAATGCTGCTAAATCATCTGTGATTAGAACGCAATTTCATTCATGCCATAGCTTTCAGAGCTTGTTTTTACTTGCTGGTCTTCTCTTCTGGGATCAAATCTGCTGAATACGCAGGGAGCATCTGGACTTTCAGCAGAAGGCCAAAGCGTGCAGCAGTGGAGTTGCACAGCTGAACATAGACACCACTGAGGTGATGGGGCAGTTGCAACACTTAGGCAGAACTTGCCGTTTCCACGGTCAGAAAAAAAATGTACTGGACATGCCAAATTTGGAGGACAGGGAGGAAGTTCCCTATTAAGCAAGAGAACGTAGGGTTTCGTACAGATTTGGGTGAGATCATGAGAGATCGACATAAAGTCTAGTTGGTTGCTTCCCCATTCCCAGTGCAATTGCGAGAAGGCTGCCACAGCACCAGACAGTAAAGGAAAAAGAGGGAAGAGCACAGAGATGACAATACGCCTGGTGTCCCGGAAGGCTTTGGTAAAGGACACTGTCAGGAATTAGGAAGGATAAGTAACTGCCAAATTTAAAAAAAATCTTTAACTGAAAACTTTTTGCTGCATTTTGTTGTTAAAACTAAACTGCAATCAGAAGTTTTACTGCTAGAATATCTTACAATCCCTGTACTATTCTAATGACCCATATTATTTCTGCATATTTGAAATAATGTAGTTTAGAGAGAACAGATTAAGGAACTCTCTGGACTTTTATTACAAGGCTGTCTCCCAAATCAGCTTATGTGGAAAATTATGTCACAGATTTTATAATCCGTAGCTTGCCACACTTTCAGCATCCATTTCCGAAGATACTGCAGCAGGGCCGCTTCTGCCCGGGAACAAGTATGACATCTGTGAATGTTTCCTGTGGAGTTATCAAGTCTATCTTCCCATGACACGTCACCTTTACAATACCTCATTTTACTCCCACGAGGAAGATCACATTTTTCATTTCTTTCAGGAAGAGAAATGTATATTGAGATGCATTCTTCGTTCGCTTTATTTCAGTCTGTTCACCAATTACCATATTAGATGACTATTTCTCAGTAAAGTACTTGTGCGTTTTCATCAAAGCACCTGCCACTCTTCGCACTGCGCTTCCGCTCCACAGCCTTTTTGCCATTCTGCCTGGCAAGACTCCTAATGAACACAGGCAAAGAGACACTCTGCTTTTGGGGAAGTTCGTCATACTAGTCCTACAGGAAAACTCACAAGCTGTATGTATCATATTTCAGCATAGAGACACCTGGTCACACTAGTAAACCCTACCTATGTGTTTGTTTCAATAGAGTCTACTTAAAAATCTATTTCTAGAAATGTTTTCAATGGGTTGGGAAAAAATCTCAAACAAATTGCAATAAAACAAATTTAAATGTATTTGAGGGCAAGTTAGCTACAACCCTTGTTTTTTTCCGAGGGTGAGGAAAATATCACAACAAATCTCTTTCTGGATAGTTTCATAGGCTTTTATGAAGCTACCAAAGCCAAAATTAACAAAGTTGATGCCATTAGATCTATTACATATTGCAGAAAATTTGAAGCTGCATTAATTTTTTGTACTCTAGTTGACCATATCCATCTAGACTTGTATACAATTCCAACAAGTTTCAAATGTTTTAAAGTTCATTTTAGAGTTTAGATTTATCTAAAATACTAAGTTTTGAGGAATAAGAGTGTATAATTATTGTAACAGCTGCCATTTTTCTGGAAATTTCAAGGTTTAAGACCATTTGTAAACTGCAGCCACCACCCATATCTATTTCAGTTCAGACGGTCAGGTCCTGACGCACGTGTCTGTATACCATCTGTCATGATCTACAACAGCACCTTCTTACCAGGGCAAAGAACAAACGGACAACTGGAGTATTTGTAAATACGTGCAAGAACATGATCATTAATTCAAAGCAGTCTTTGACAGCTGCAATCTTTATTAACTAAGAGCTTATCTGGAACAAGAAGTATTGTCAGAAGCTTTGTGCATCATATTTGAATAGTTTTCCCATTAATCTCTTCCACGAAGTACAAATGCACACACGTAGGAAAGTGTAAATTCTAATCTAACAGTTGTATTCCAAGAAAAAGAAATTGATTTATAAAGTTTGAAAAGTTGGAAGATCATTGCTAATATGTAACTGATCAAAATTAATTTCAAGATGTATTGTGTTACTGCCTCGCTATCTTGACAGCAAGATCACATTTGCAAACATTTATGTATGAAGTACATGGACAAAATGAACAACTGAGTCATTCATCTGCTCTCAACTTACATATGTCAACATACAGATTGAATGAGTGAGCTTTGCAAGCCACACGTAAACGCTCACATTTGGTATTTTGATTCATATGTCTATATTATCATAAGAAACCCAGCTCCCTTAATTTACCCATTTGTAAAGCCTGCATCTTCATATATAAAACTTCTGTATGCAACAAAAGAGAAGTTGTCGTAACAGTCTTTCAGGTTGAGTTTCAGTGAAATACAGTTTTTTAGAACTGTTAAGTATGTCAAAGCATGATGGAGATTCCACCTGTTTTTGCTAAGAACCTGAGTTTCAGGAGTCCAAGGTGCAAAAGCACTGCCACCTAAATAAAGAAATTAATTACATCTATATTTTGCAGGTTTTCAAAAGGCACGCTCAGGAGGCCGTTAATAAGAGCCAACTTTCAGAAAGTGCTTACATTGCCATGGAACAAAATATGTCAAAACAATACACGATAGTGCTGCTTATTTTTTTATTCAGTGGTGGAAAAATACTTTTTGCTTTGTATTTTCACTACAAAAAGGAGAAGATAAATAAATTTTCAGACATTACACATGCAGACCCTCAAATATCTACATGTTCCCTTTTTTTTCCCCCTACACTAAAATGAAAAGAGAACTGTAATTTTCTAATTTCTCCCATTCAGCTCCAGGCAAGCAAGCAAAACCCTGAATTAAATTATAGTAGTACAACATGCAAAAAGTTGCTTAGAACTAATTTAAGCATGATATTTAACAGGATTTGGGGTGTTTCTCAGCATCTCTAGAAATAGTATTAAGGGCAAATGCAATGAAACCGCTCTTTGAAAATCAAACAGCCTTATTTCCAGAACTACCACCTCAGTAGTGCTGTATGGGTTTTTTACTCCAGAGATAAGTATCTTTCTTATCTGTTTTGCCTGCCTCAATTCTCACTTGCATGATCTGAAAATTACGCAAACAGTCTGAGATGAGAAGAAACAAGGACTAGTCACAATAAATAGGTCTTGTATGTAAAACAAACTCTTTAAGATGACAGAGCTTGAAAAGAGGGTTGAAGAAAGAGAAAACATAAAATAAATTTCTGCTTGGAAACATAATTAAAAAGCCTGAAGTGACAGCTACAGTATTTTATGACTGTGAATTTACAAAAAAAGAACACACCAGGCCAAAATCTACATTAGCTCCCTCAGCAGAAGCTTAAGTAAACGGCCTTTTGTCTTCAGACAGGATTCTTACCACTCCTTTCAACACGTAACGCACTGAGGCACCAAGCGCTTCGGGTAACCAGAACTGAAGACGGCGGGGTCTACCCTTCTGGTGTTGGTGGTGCTGGCTAAGGCGGACAATGGTCAACATTATCAGATTGAGACTGAAGTATTTAAGTTTTATGATAGGAGAAACAGAGGTATCTTCTTGGAGATGCACAACATCCCTCCTTAAAGAGACAGTACTGACAAACACAGGGAGAACAACCAAACCAAAAACTTCTCTGGGGGTTTTAATATCCTCTCCGTGGTACCAGCGTAACGCAATCTCAGGCAAGGATTCAGTTTGGATTACCTGTCAGGAGGCTGCAGACTTCCTCCGCTGGGCCACAGGTTCCATCTGTTTATCCATACCTTATAAAAGCACCATCTGCCCACCGTCCTAAAAGGGCAACCTGGCAACTTTCCACGATGTTTAAGTCGCTGTTTTAAAAACTAAGGTCAGCTTAATGTGGTGAGTGCTCCACACTATGAAATCTATATCCTTTCCCACTATATGGCACCATTTTGCACTTTCAGAGGAGAAGGGAAAGGCTTCTCTGCAATGCCACAATGGT
Organism: Phoenicopterus ruber ruber; assembly: GCA_009819775.1. Classification (NCBI taxonomy): domain Eukaryota; kingdom Metazoa; phylum Chordata; class Aves; order Phoenicopteriformes; family Phoenicopteridae; genus Phoenicopterus; species Phoenicopterus ruber. The sequence goes on along the minus strand of CM020229.1, from coordinate 3,919,332 downwards.
AGTGATTTTTGAAATACAGGGAAGACACGAAACAGCTAATCTGTTTTTGATTACCATGTATAAACAGTGACAAAATAAAATAATCTCCGAATTAGAGAGACGGATTTGATTAAACACATCAGACTTCAATCACACTCGCTAGCTATGCAAACAGAAAGAAGTGTGCCAGCATTTTCAAAATGCTTCAGAATATATGAACGAAATTATATTTTAAAAGTTCTACAGAGGAGAAAAAAAAAAAGTCCAATTAGAAACTAAGGCGCTATACTATCAATAATACATCCCAATTTAGCAAAGCATTTTAAACTATGTTCTTTAAGCAGCCTGATGAGTAGTTACAGACAGTGAAAGCTAGTGTGTACATGGATGTTGTGCCAGCCCAGGTCTACAAAATAGAAAGGAAATAAAACCTTTTTCAGTAAAATATTTGAATTAAACAGACTTGCACTAAGATAATGTTACAATACTTATTACTTCCTCCCATGTTATTTAATTCAAGGAGAAATTATTGTTTAAAAACAAAAGGGCTATATGACAAGAACATACTGACACCTGCTGGCATTCTGCAAATGCATTTCTCTAAAGATGAGGATTTAATGCCCTCAACATTTTTCTCTTGTCTAATGGGGCTGTATAACAAATTAACATTGTCCATATCTGAATATGACAAATTAAAATGGTATTCTATACTTCCAAATGTTAAAGTGGGTGTGACATTCTGTAGCTAAACAGTCTACACAAATATACTTCTCTTCCACATCTGATTTCTAAAGTACCACAGGAAATTACTTTTGCCTAATTTGTATAAAAACGCTCAGTGATAGGGCAGACAATTTACATTCAAATAATTATTTCCCTAATTTCTTTGCCAACAAAAGACTAGTATTTCCCATTTGCTGTCCAAAGATGTAACTACACCTGTCGCTCAGGCAAGACTCACAATGGTACATATTGTTTCACAGTAATGGCTAGCAAATTAACAGAACAGATTTCATTTGTATTCGCACCACAGCAAAAGGACACATGTAAAGACAACGCACTAATCATCTAGCAAACCACATACTGAAAGTGGTACCTAAATACGCTGGAGCAGATCCATTATCTCTTATCATTCAACACAGGTATTTTGACAACCAGGATACAGTCCAGAAGACTGAACAGCTTTCAAATCTACAGCATGCGAAAATCAGAAATTCTAGTTAATGCATAGAGTTCCTATAGCAGCTCTAACTTGGCATCATTGTGGATATGGAATATTCTGTAAATCTTCATGCACTTCTAAATTTATTATTTGAAAAGCGTACCATATATTCATTTAATGCTTGCTGTTGGAATCACAGCAAAACATTTCCTCCCTCGTGGGTGCTACAACATAAAGTTATGGTTGATAATTTAAACGCAAAATAGAAGGAATTCAGAATTATAGCTCATAGTGTCAGCAACTCAGATGTGTTACACATACGTACTGAGGCATAAATTTAGTACTAGAAACAATGATACAAATCATTAAACATGAACAATTGCCAAGCTGTGCTTAGTGGAAATCATAAATACCTTCCTTAATATTTTTGCATTTCCAAATCAACTGTCAGCTGCAAGGTCAATTCCTTTTATCAGCTCATTAGCTATATACATTTCATAGGTGTGAAAGGATAAATGAAAACACCAAATTCACCCTTCTAATTCATTATTTGTGTGTATTTTTACTGTATACACTTGTGTATTTTACTGTATGCACTAACCAGCATCTGTATTTCTTAGGCTAGACATACTAGAAGAAGTGAGAGTAGTTTTTAAACATGAAAAAATACACAGTTCTCTTCCTTGCAAATGTTTAACCAAAAACCGTGCAGCCCATTAGAAAACTAGATAAATATGTGGTTCTGACAAGAATAAGGAGAAGCAGTACCAGCTTGTCTGGCTCACAGTTGTACGGCTCAGGCATGAAGCAATGGTTCATGTAACCTTCTACTCAGAGGAAGAACTGAGTATACACCAACCTCTTAAAGAAAACAAACAATACACACAACGTCAAATCAAGCACTCGCTGACAGCCTCCCGACAGCTTGCCAGGGAACAGAGCTGACTCCCGCCGACATACAGAGGCCCACGGCAGAGCCGTAAGCTTTTATGCACCACACGCAGCATCAGCACAAGAGCACGTAATTCATAAGCAATTTCACAAGAATCCAGCTACTCACATACTCCGTAGTAGACACTATCCAATGCACACGTTCAACTATTGGAAGAAACACACAGGTCATCTCGTGACACCAGTCATGCTTCTCTTGTCGCCAGTCTGTCCATCTTCCATTGGAGTGCACGATTCCACACTCCTAAGATGAGGCACTTCTTACTCCTTCAGCATCGTGCCAGGAAGGACCACCCATACTGAAGTGTCAAGCTGCAATAGCACTGTGTTATAACATTCATTTGGAATTCCCTTTCAATTTTCTCATTTAAGACAGTGTTATTAAATTATTTAAACTTCTTATATATTAAACATCAGCAAATTATTAAAAAGAAAAAAAAAGAAAAGAAAAGAAAGGGGAATATAGTATTACCCTAAAATCCTCCTACTCTTTAAAACGCGATTCCAGATTCTTAAAATCCACGGAAGACAACAGCCAGCCTTTCAGCAAAGTCAGAGAAAAAGCACATCCTTTGGAGATCCCCAAAGCCAGTCTCTGACTACGGGACCACTGTTTTCCCCCAGTCAGCCCAGTCACTGCACAAATACCAGGCCTGAGACATTAAAAAAAACAAACAAACAAACAAAAAACCACAATTAGACCACCTTTCCTCTTAGCAATTCAGAGGACTCGAAGGGCAATGATTGTCAGTGGTTCAAGCTCCACTATGAACTGCTCTGATGTGAATTGGCAAAACTAATGAGGGAGGTAACAAGAGGAGCCCAAATGATACAGGATTAAAAAACACCAACAGCGTTCCTCCTCCCCGTTATGATCAATATTATTTCCTATTGATTTAAATGAGAGAAGGCCCGTAGCTCTTTAGAGTTACTTTGGAGACCTTCAAAGAAGATGAAACTTGAGACCAAACTATACGGCATTTTAAACAGCAAAACAAACAGCAAAGGCAATATGAGGTGTCACTGCAACGAAAGTCAGCAAGTCACTTCTTACGGCAGTCTGGGAAACGCATTGGCTAAGGGTGTGCTTCTTAAAAGACAACAATACTGAGATCTAATAGGACAGGTGCAGTACTTATTTAAACACAGTTACAGGAATAAAGAAGCCAATTTACGACCTAAAATTTACCTCAACTAATAAAGATGCATCCACTTATGCAACTAAAAGAGCATTCATTTATAGGCAAAGTGTAACTCTTCTTTCATAGCAAAGCACAGACAACTACAGGTGATGAATAGCTTGATTTTGGCAAACAAAGTCAGAAATAAGCAGAAAGGAAGAGTTTATCACGTAGCTCACTTGCTCTCAGTATCTATTTTATTTGCATGTATTATTTTCTTGTAGACAGTATGATCATGTACCATGGAAGTCCATAACAAAACTGTTCTGAGGACTGGAGCAATCATTATTTCAATCTAATTTGTATTTTAATCAATTCCCGAGCAACTTGAAAGATATTCTCATCTGACAAAACTTAAAAAAAACAAGTAAATTTTTCCACATTAGAAATTAGTGTCCAACCTTTCTGCTTCTTGTACAATCCATGACAAAACATTTAATGGCTTCAGCAGGGAAACAACTTTTACTATTGCAAAATTTACAACCCACTAGAATACACTTACTTTAGAAATTTGGAATCCCATTTTAGCCTACTACTTTGTAACAGCACAAATACGGAAAGAGAAAAAAAAGTCTACGTTACTTTTAACACCACAGGAAACTTCCTAGTTTTTCTTTATTTTGCCTGCTTGCAAAGCTTTAACATGGAGAAGCATCAGATTGACTACTAGATACATTTATTAAGAATTGCATCTGGTTTAAGACATGTTTATAAAGCAACACCGATACTAAGGATTATTCATGCCCTATTATTGTTATTTTATTCAACACCACAAAAAACCCAAACTCAACAATAAAAAAACCCACAACAAAACCCACAGCAAAATCCGTGAGCAGCAGCTCGCGACATAGACCCTGACAAGATCCTCAGCATTTTAACACTGTAGTCACCACTGTAAAATAAATTTGCTGTTGCAGCCCAGATCAGAGTGCTGGTTGGAAGGCAGGCGCTGGTACCTGCCTTACCACTGACTGTTGAGAGACTGGGTTTTCACCTGTACTACTGTTACTACTGCTGATTACACCAAAAGTGGCTGAAGAGCAGCCAAGCAGACAGAGTACCGTGCAACCTGCCTCCAAAAGCCAAATTAGCTAGAATAAGCCTGGAATACAACCATGCAGACCTCCTACCGCTGCTGCCCGCCGTTTGCCAGGCAGCACACTGAAAACTTGAGCTTCTGGAATCAGAAACACAAGCCAGAGATAGTACGCATTTTGAGGAGGAGACAGAAAAGATTTGGTACCGTATACATCATGTCGGCGCTCTGTGTGTGCCTGTTGGTGCGTCTGTGGGTTTCTGCGTGTATTCGTGTGCGCGCGCGACTACAGTAACATAATACGTTACTAACATATGCCAGTTATACTCATCAGCGATGGGCTCACGTACCTTCTAAAAGAAGGATTTTGTCATGTATGTCAAACTGCCAGTTAGGTGATCCTTCATCTTTTATTCCCCACTGTAAAAGTACTGATAAAGTCTGAAAAAAACAACAAGTTTCTCTAAGTCAGGCAACTGGCTACAGCGCATAACCCAGGTATTTGCTGGTACAGGCCTCCCCCTGCAGTTTCTGTCATAGGCAAACGGAGAAAAATAAACAATGAAAAAGATGGCAAGCAAACCACGTGCAAAGCATTCTGAATCCTTGTGTTCTCAGAACAGCAGCTCTTCCACACCTCGGTGTTACTACAGTGCCTCATGCAAACCTTCCTCTCCCACCTCTTCGCTAAATAGCAGTCCTAGCAGAACTAGACAGCCGCAACGCTAGCAAAAATAAAATTGTTAATCGCTACTTTTACCTCAGTAGTTCCAGAACCAAGAGAGAAGAACAAACAGGACGACCAGGACTGCCCAAGTGCCAGGCGTAGGAAAGACACATACTACACGAGACGTCTGCAACATTTCTCCTTGCCACTTTTTTCTTTTCAAAGTGGAAATAACTCTACTAGATACAAATAGAGACCATAATATATGGATAGTGCAACGCTAGTGCTGGTTGTTAGAAGAAGGGGAAAACCCTTAAACGGACCAGGAAAGCCTTCGTTTCTTTTCGTTGCAGTAAGCAAAACTGACACGCCGCCACAGCAGCAGCATAACTGAACGTAGTAAGAGAGCTCTCAGCATAAGAATAGAACCCTTAAAAGTGCAAAAGCAAAGATTATCTGATTTTTAAAGAAACTGGTACAATACTACGGGCTCCTGTAACTAAAAAGATGGACACCTCTTATTATAACGAGATTTTTATGACTCACACGTCTAATTATTTAACTATTTGTTTTTATTTTATTGTATGCTTTTATTATCTTGTCCTGTATCATCTACTATTGCTAAGTTACATGGCTTTGTATAAAATTTATAAGGAAATTGTATCTTCCTAAATTTGATCACTTTAGTTGTTTCTGTTTTAAAATCGTTTTAAATTACTCCTTTTCATTAAAGACAAGGTTTTTACCCAGTACTCAGAGATAGTATCACCACCTCACTGTCCTTTTCGGCTGTCTCCAAGAGACCCCTACAATCCTGCAGAACTCTCTATATCGCAGCACAAGTTTATTGTGATACACGTGTGGATACATTGTATCAAAAAAGCACCTTCATATTTAGACTATACTAAAATATTTAGGTTCCTACATAGACAAGTTTGTACATAATGAGATTTCAAGCAACGCTCAAGTCCTTTTTAAAATCCACTCAGGGTCTGACAAACACAAATATTTTAGGAAAGGTGGTTCTCTGGCTACAATGAAACAGAAGTTTGGGTTGATTCAAAGGCAAGAACACAACCCTGAGGACAGAAACAATGGGAACGGGAAAACCTCAGGCTACCACGTTAAAAGGAAAACAAGAAAGAAGTGTTATCACCAGAAGTCGATACACACTTTGCTGCAGTGAAATGGCAACTGCTGCAAACAAAACTATGCTCAAAGTGATTAAAGGGGCCAAACGACTTGACTGCATCGTTCTGTCCGTTTGAACCAACATGTCCCAACCAGGACTGATAAATCAGGTGGTTTATTGGATACGACAGTTCCCCGAGTGAGGCTGAAAGATCGTGTCAGCACCAAAGCTGACGGACTGGAAGGCATTTTACAGTGGGAGGAGTAAAAGATGGCTTCAGTAGCAAAGAACAGATGATTTTAGAGTAAGGCTTATCCAAATCAAAAGGATCTATTTGTGTACCATACCCCGCGTGCCCTGCGCGCTAGGCTGCTAGGTAAGTCCCTACCCTGCTCCATCCGACAACTGGGATTTATGGTTGATTTTTCCCACAGTGGCCTAAGATCCTTAATAATCAGTTACAGCCAGAGATTCAGTATTGAATCCAAATGAAAACAACATTGTAAAACAGAAACAACAAAACAGAAACGTAAATCAAACACTCATGGGTAGGTATCAGGGATTGGAAAACAATGACAATGACGTAATCTGTTTTTAAGTTGAGGACATTCACAATGAAGCAAGTGTGCAAAACATGCAATATGGACAATTTTGGTATTTGGCAAGAGTTCAATACTTGTAATGACCAGGGGAAACCCAATCGGTCTCCTGCGGAGGCAGCTGCAGACTAACGCATTATCACGATGGCAACAGAGAGGAGGTCATCATGAAGTGAAGGAGCCATTTGGAGAGTGTCCTAAATTAAGGAGTGGGAAAAGGGGGTCTAATATCACGGAAAGATCAGGAGGATACCAAGATCCATTAATCTTCCTGCTGGGTCACTCTATGTGGCTCAATTCAAACTGCACTCTGGGACTTCCTTAGCATTTATATTGTTGCAGACTTAAATGGATATCACCATGTGGTAGATGACATTTTAGATAGCTCATCTTCGATGCTGGAGGAAAGGACACTTAAGTAACTCCTCACATACACAGTGGACTGTCTGTAGTGGAGTGAGACTTTTTTTTTTTTTTTTAAATCCTAGAGCTTCACTGTAGAGTTTCATCGTAACAGAAGATAATATTTTATGAAATTATCTCCTGTGACACTGATCAAAGACAACCACCCAGTTGCATGACTTGAAACTGATGCTTCAATATCTTTTCTCTCCAAAGAAGCAAGACTAAGCTCTGTGGCCAAGGAACGCATAGACTATGCTGCATCCTGTCCTGGTTTCGGCTGGGATAGAGTTAGTTTTCTTCCCATTAGCTGGTACGATGCTGTGTTTTGGATTTAGTACAAGAATACTGTTGATAACACACTGATGTTTTCGTTGTTGCTGAGCAGGACTTATACTATGTCAAGGACTTTTCAGCTTCCCGTGCTCTGCCAGCGAGGAGGCTGGGGGTGCACAAGAAGCTGGGAGGGGGCACAGCCAGGACAGCTGCCCCAGGCTGGCCACAGGGATATTCCCGACCACGTAACGTCACGCTCAGTGTAGAAACTGGGGGGATTTGGCCAGGGGGGATCGCTGCTCGGGGACGGGCTGGGCATCGGTCAGCGGGTGGTGAGCAATTGCATTGTGCATCGCTTGTTTTGTATATTCTCTCTTCCTTCGCTCTCCTGTTAAACTGTCTTTATCTCAGCCCACGAGGTTCTTTCCAATTCTCTTCCCCATCCCACTGGGGGAGCGGGAGCGAGTGGCTGCGTGGTGCTTGGTTGCCGACTGGGGTTAAACCACAACACATCCCGAGGCGAAGTGTTGCAGAATTACATAAATTTGAAGACAAAAGATTATTCTTAAACCGGTGTTTAATACTATATATTTTCATATAGGGACTGTTTACAGTATCTTCACTTACTATCAAATTCATTTGCTCAACAAAATATCTGCATAATATTGCATAATACTCTATTTAGGAAAAATTGCTAAGAGATTTATCTTAAGTATTTATTTTGCTGCCTACAATGATTGTTATGCCATATTTTTCATTAGCTGCCAAGCAAGAAATCTACGTTTGGGCCACTACTAAATGGAAAACCAAAACTAGTGAGGAAAGAGGATTTTTTTGCCAGGGCAGACAAAGATATCAATATTGGCTCTGACAAAGACTGTCAAGCCTTCTTGCTGGATCAGTGCCATTCTACATCGTCTATTTCCCTCTCCCCAAACTATAAAACGTCAATCCTCTACAACATACGGTGAAAAAAAAATCAGACATCTAAGACTTTATTTAACAAAACAACAAATCTAAAAGATAAAAGCAGAAACTCAGGAACTGGCTATCCAGAGGAAGAGGAATGCCTATTCATCAGCCAAATCACTTTTGCGAAAGACAACTACCTTTATACAATGGACAGACACGTAAAAGATATGGTTTTTCAAGACAATAAGACAATTACACAACATTTTATTTTGAAACCCAGGGCTCTAGATCTGTTTGAGGTTCTCAAAGGCGTAACACTCATTCTGCTACCGAAAAAAGAAACACCACAACAGACTGTCAGTTTTTGTAAGACAACAGTGTTGCATGTGTAACTTTTTTCTGCATGTGTTTTCTCATATGCAAGCTACAGACGTTTGAAAGATAAAAAAAGCCATAAAACACCCAAAAGGCTACAGAGCAACCCGCGTTCAAGGAAACCAACTGCATCGGGCTTTCCCGCCAGCGCGGTGCCTATAAATTCACCACTGTTTTATCTCACGTGAAGATGCTGTTGATTTCAACGCAGCAAAACTTTTGTCCTGTTATTTTTAACTCAAGTACAACTGTACAATACAACTGCATTTTCTTCCACCTGTATACAGGTGTTCTCCCACCTTCTCTTACAACTGCTTTATCTGCTAGAATACTTCGATCTGAAATAGTAGCACTTCCTCATTTAAACCTTCTCCTGAATTCCCTACCCACATTTTCACATACTCGCACCTTCAAAACAGTACACATTGAGAGCTGACATTTTCTGCATCAAGTTTGAGTTTCCTGAATTTCTCAGGAAAAAATACGTATTTTCAGGTTGGCTTCTTACTGTTATGATCATACAATATTTGCTCATATCTCATACAGAGCCTGAACTCAGAAACAATAAAATCCCTAGAAAACCTTTGGAACCAGCAATCAGACGAGCAAGATCCTATGAGTGTCCTCGCCCAGAAAAGTACGTCAGCATGTATTCATACTTTATTAGATTCTAAAAAAATCCAATGGAAAAGTGATTAATAAATGCCCAAAAGCAAAGGAAAAGTTCTAATCACAACTAGCACCGTCACAGACTCAAGATCAATGAACTACAAAACATAGAATCATAGAATTGTTTTGGTTGGAAGAGACCTCCGAGATCATCGGGTCCAACCATTAACCTATCACTACCAAGTCCCCCACTAAATCATATCCCTTAGGGCCTCATCTAAACGCCTTTTGAATACCTCCAGGGATGGGGACTCCACCACCTCCCTGGGCAGCCTGTTCCAGTGCCCGACAACCCTTTCGGGGAAGAAATTTTTACGAATGTCCAATCTAAACCTCCCCTGGCGCAACTTGAGGCCATTTCCTCTTGTTCTGTCGTCTGTTACTAGGGAGAAGAGTCTGACCCCCATCTCTCTACAACCTCCTTTCAGGGAGTTGCAGAGAGCGAGAAGGTCTCCCCTCAGCCTCCTTTTCTCCAGGCTGAACATCCCAAACAGCAGAAAGCTGAGATTCACTAACTCCAGCTCTCACTACCATTTGTTTAACGATGAGAAGCTTAAAAAACAGCAATTGCTTGAAACATATTCTAGACCGTTCCCTTGCAATTCCTTTTTTTGGAATCGTAACCTCTTCTTTTTGCACCCTAAACTTCCTTGGTCAGGGGTTGCACACTGGAGGGTTGAAACTGTGTTGCAATCTGAGAAGATCTGTGTATTTTCCCAGTGTTTGTAATGCTGGTCACAAACAGCTGCATCTGGCCCCACAGTCAGCGTTATGCCATTTATCTTAAAAGTGATTTAGTTTTGCATGTTTGCCCTCTAACACAATCCAAGACTCTCAGCTCAACCTGCTGTAACAATATTCCCTTACGCCTTTCTATCTGAAGCAGAGAGGCAATTATTTTAATGGATATGAGTTTGCTCGGTCATTTTTACAAAATCTCCCTGAGCGAGTGCAGCCCGTCTCCCGCTGACAGCCGCTCCCAGTCTGTGGCAGAGCGTTTCCCACTCTAGGCAGTTATCTTAATTTTAAGGCACTGCATTGCACAGGTAGGTACTAAGGCATCTGTCAATCTGGAATTGTGTACTTACCTTGCTCCTTTCGGGGCATTAGCTGCAGTAACACCCTGCTGTTTGGGAACACGGGATTTTAGAACTGCATCCAAAGTTGCAAAATGTTCTGGGATTTTTAACCGGCTTTGAGAAAGCTGTCATAGAGCTTTGGATTTGTATACGTCTTACATCAGAGACGCTTCAAACACCTTGCAAATTTCTGAAAGATACATACTTACAAAATACCTAACAGTTTCTTTGCCCTTAAGAAGAGCCAAATAGCTAATACCTCAGAACACACGTCAGAAACTATCTTGAATTTCTGAATATTCATTAAAAACTCCACTTATAAATATTCTTACTTCTGGACAGGTTCTCTGCAAAGTACAAAACCTGGAACAGAGTAGAGACATTAAACTACACCTACCTGGCAAAAATCATTATTTCAAAGTATGACAAGCATGTTTTTGGCATTCGATGTTGCTTGATATCCAACTGCAATCCATACCGCGAATCAAACACGACCGCTTCTTTGCGCGTTTCAGAACGTTACACGTGCTTCAGTACTGCTGTTACATACCACTGTAAATCCCAGCATCCCAAAAGCGTTTTCCTGTGTCAGGTAAGATTTCCTTTCAGTTTACATTCATTTTTCAGTGCATCAACTTAAAGGACACCGATAATTCTATCTTATTTGCACTAAGTTGTAATTTTTGGCATATTAAATTTTAGCACAATAATACAGTTATGAAGGGAAAGTGTAATAAATACTGATAAAGACCATGAAGTTTCCTGTTTAATCATAAAAGCATACAGTCAGAATGGGTGGTAAAGAACAGTATCTACTAATAATATATTCAAAAATATACAACATAAAGTTTCAGAGGCGGCATTATACTGCCAAGAAGGAAGATTTGCACTGTAAAATAATTATGGGCATTGAAAAATTCAATTATTTAATTAAAAGAATTAAACTACTCATAAAAAGCACAACTAAGCACAGAATTAAAAACAAAGAGCAACAATAAAAAATAAGACTTCTCATTAATGACTTGGGAAGAGATCCTCAGAGACAGAAGCCTTCTGCTCTCAGGAACTATTGCATCTCAAGTTCTGCACAATCAGGCCAACAGAAGTTCTGCGGCAGATTTAAACGATTTCACAATCAAGACCATAAACAGTCAGGCCACCTAATATTCTTTTTGCTACTATTTTAAGCCCCGTCCATTCACTTGTTTCCTAACTCTTCCGTTTCATTCACACGCTACTTCTACGAAGGTTCATGAGACAACAGCATCCCCAGTCTCGCACATGAAATGGGAAGGAGTCAAGCTCCAAGAAATCGGTAGAGAGAGTTCCAACAGAAGCACAAAATAAGCACAGTTAAAAGGAAAACATTTTTCAGCTGCTGTATTTCTCTCAAGCCACAGTATAATCTATCAATCTTAATTACGGAAGATTCGTCTTTTTCAGACTAATACACCTTTCAGACAACTGTATGCTTAACGTAGCCATGCCTTCCATAACTGCAAATAATACTTCTTCTTGAAACTCGGAATTCTATTTTTACAGTATATAATGCTTATAATTAGATTTAAAAATCAGATAATACCATTTCAAAGCTACAGCATGATAAATTAGCGATGGTGAATTATTTAACTCAGCCATTGGTCTCTTCTGTCCTGTATTTCCAACTAGCTCAACTTGCCCCAGTGCAAGCGAATGCCGAACAGCTCTTCTGGTCTTAAATGAAGGTTCCCTGTCCGCACAAAGTGAGACCAAGGATACTATTTCCATTAAATCCCACCTAAAAACTAGGCAAATACCTGGCAAAGCCAGCATATATGCAGGGCTGGCAGAGAAGCAGTTAGGTCCCCCGGAAAGCAATAAAAAATACTGGAAGAGAGACTGGCTGGGCATACCAGAGGGAGAGACAGTTTGGAGGGAATGAGATAAGAGTCTTCAGGAAAGAATCAAGTATGAGCATATACTAAGAAGGAAAAAAATGAGATGAAGGAAAAAATAGCGAAAGTGGGAAGAAAAATAAGAGGAGAAGGGGAACAGAAAAAGTACACAAACATCCATCAGAGGTGACACAGGTAGGAGCTGATCCGGCCCTGGGCAGCAGGACTGACGGCCCGAGTGGCTGAGTCCCCTTTGGCCGTGCTGTTCCACGGGTAACTTCAAAGGGGCTTTGCGTGGGGCTGCAGAGGAGAAACTTCAAAACCCACCAGTACCGGCAGCCGTGGCCTAAGGACGTAACATTCTCCCTCCTTTGCAGCAAGTCAGCGGGGCATGTTCGTAAGGGATTACGTACGCGCAGAGTGTGGAGGCATCGCTATAATAATTCGCAATGCTGGGAAATGGACCTTGTAATCCCACACGTGCACTGGAAATGTATCACATTAGGCATCCAAGAATTAATAATCTCGCTCTCTTCCTTGACACTTGACTCCTGCCAGTATTTCTATCATTTAAGGATACCCTTTCGTGAAAACCAGAAAAGCATCCTCATCACGTCAAGGACACCAAGTACTTCAATTACAAGAACTATAAAAGTCATCAATGTACTGTGAATTTTATTCATTACGTTTGTCAGCTATATTACTGATACTCAGTTAAGTACTAATAGAAAAAAGAAATATAGCCTTGACACTATAAACACAGGCTTCATTTCAGGAAATGCCAAATCCTTTGTCTAATGTATTTACCAGCAGAATAAATTGTAAATGAAACATGGGTAGCCAAGCCTTTAGAGCCTACGTAAGACAGAGAGTAGATTTAGGCTATAATCAGAAATGCTACATGAAAATAGTTTCCCAAAAACTCACTAACTCAAAATCATTCAAGTAAAAGAAAATAAAAATAAATTAAAAATACCATAGTTTGAGCTATTCTAAATCGCTACTATCATCCCGATAACTGCAGCACGTGATACCAAATACTTTCCTAAAAACTAAATGATCTATTGAGATCTGCGTTGAAAATTCACACATCCCCACCACTCTTCCCAATATATATTCTGTCAAGCAGCGGTGACTCTTTGGTCTCTAAAAATAATTATTTGATTATGAGGACTAATTCCATTTTAGATTGCAATACATCCACAACCATCAATCTCTGCCACAGAACGACAAAATCTTGCTTCTACTTTTACAGCCCGTACATACCATTGTTTTCACTCTTCTAAATGACAAACGAAACACAGAGTATCTTTCCTCTCTTAAGTACCATCAGATCTAGAGCGAGAAGTGAAGCAAGGGACGGGACATTCTTGGGACACCATCTCCTGCGTCTGTTGTATTTTATGATCCAATTTGCCTTGAATAAACTGAATTTTATTTAAAGTGAAAAAACAGTCATCACCAAACTGCTTCAGAATCTAACATACCATGCCACATTTGCAATTCAGAGAGCAGATAAACAAAAGCTGCAGATTTGGACAAGATCTTTCACACTTCGCTGATGTGAATCACTCCAGAGTCAAACTTCAGACCACATTCGTTTCACCATCTGCGTGAACCGCGTCGAGTTGGCAGCACAATCCCCAACAGCCACATTATAAATGTTGGAATCGTAGGACGCGTGCCACTGTCACGCTGCAAACCCATGCCTCTGCTGAAGAGCGGCAGTTCCACCTGGAACTGCCTGTACGTTTAAAATGTATATCGCGTTGCTTCACCTGTAGTGAACACGTATATAGGCAACACTGACACTTTTTTCCCTGACAGAAGCGTACAGGAGAAAATGATCTGATGAATCGCCTACAAAATAAGCAAGTATTGATGACTTACAGGCAAGTAGGTTCCCAGCAGCTAAATATCTGTACTCTTTTAATCAGTAACTCATCTGAAACCCGACTGACCATTTTTCTTGTTCTTCCTTATATTTTGTGAGCCGCCTCCCGTGCCAGCGTTTCCCTTCCTCGACGTTTCGCCGGCGGAAAGCCAAGCCGCTGTGGTGCCGCTCGCTCCGCGCCGCTCCGCGCCCCCGGGGCACAGCAGCGCGCCCCTGCCCGGCCCCGCGCCTCCTCCCCCCCGGCTCTCACCGCAGCCCCCCGTCCGCGGACGCTCCGCGGTCGCGCAACCCTCCGCCCAGGCCGCCCCAGAAACTTTCCGGCCGTGGCGGCCGGCGACAGCGGGAGCGCCTCCTGCCCGGGGGGGGGCCGGCCAGGGCGGAGCGGGACCGGCCGCGGCCCCCGCCGCCGCGCACCTGCCGGGATGCCCCGCGCCGAGCGGCCCCGCTCCCCCCAGCACCCCCGGCCGAAACTCACCATAAAGAGGCGGGCGGAGGCGAAGGGTCGCGGCGCCTCTCCCGTCCGGAGCGAGCGGCCCCGTCAGGCAAGCGGCAGCGGGACGCGGCTCCCCGCCGCCGCCGCAGCCCCTTCCCCGCGGGCAGCGCCGCCGCCCTCACCGCCGCATGCCGCGCCCCCCGCCGCCGCCCGGCTCCCCCCGGGCTCGCCGCGAACCGGCAGCGGGGCACGCGAGCTCCGCGGGCAGCGGCGAGACCCCGGGGGCCGTCCCCGCCGCGGCGGGGAGGGGCGGGGGGTGGAGGGGCGAGCGGGCGGCTTCCCGCTCTGCTCCGCTCCGCTTCAGCCGCGGCCGGCGGGAGCCCCGCACCGGCCGGACAGGGACCTTCCCGGGGGCGGAGGCGCTGCCGCTCTCCAGCCGGCGCGGAAAGTGGCTCCGGAGCGGGCGGGCGGGCGGAGGTGACCTTCAAGCCCGGCGGGGCGGGCGGGGGCGGAGGGGCGAGCGGCGGGGGGCCGTTGCGCCGAGGGAGGCGGCGGCAGCACCCAGCCGCACGGGAGCGGCGGCGGGCGGCGAAATGCGGCGGGGCGGCGGCGGCGCGGAGCCCCCGCCGGCGCCGGGCGGGGGAGCGGGTGTCCCCGGCAGCGGAAGGCACGCCCGCGCCCGGGATTGGCGGCCGCGCGGCGGCGCCCGGGCACCCCGCGGGGCCCCGCACCCCCTGCCGGGGCCGGCCGGGGCCGGCGGCACCGCCCCGATGCGCCGGCGGCGCGGGCACAACTTTCCGTCCGCGGCGGAGCGGGGGCCCCCGCGGGCTGTCCCGGAACGCTGCGCGCTTCCCCGGCGGGGCTGCGCAGGGGTCGGCGCCGCTGGGCGCGGGGGGCAAACGCACACGCACACAGCGGCCCTTGGGAAACTGCTGATTGAAACGATGCCCTTGGCGATGCTCAGCCATCGCTGCCTGCTGCCTCCCCGTCCTCTCGCCCAGAGGAAACCAAATCTTACAAGGATACCAATGCTCGGCTAATGAGAAGAGCATCGCAGCATCCCTAAACGCATGAATTACTGTTAAATCAGGCTGACAGAAGCTATTTATGAGAAAGTTTGAAACAAAATAAACATCAAGACCTGTCAGAACACTGCCTTGTCCTTTTCCATACATTAGGTATTAATTCTGTAATGATCAGATATTTTTGTGCTGCCCAACCTTCAGTTACAATAAATTAATGCCACTGAGATTTGATTTGACATGTAAACTTGCATCAATTACGTATGGGTGAGTCTGAGGATAAGATAGATGTGCTACCCCCTATGGTTCAGGAGTAGGGAGCTGGTTTAAGTGTATAGATAGAAAATGAAAACTGGTAGTAAGACATCTGATAATGAGGAAGCAAGCTTTAAATCATGATTTCGTAAAAAAACTTTACACAAATAATCTCCCTATAAATTCTTTCATCTGTGCAGAAAATTAATACAGCCACAATACTCTTAAGTTCAACTTTAGATCGCACATATATCACATATAGAAGTATCTCAAAACCATGTATCTGTATCCCAATGCTTCTACTTAAGGTTTTGGGGCTTGGCCCATTTCTTTTGCCATTTTAAGGCGCAAGGTGCGATCCTGGATCCCCTAAATACGTAACTCAGCGGAACTGCTCACGAACGTACCTTTACCAAGTCACACCTGCTTATGGAGCTGGGTTGTTTCAAACAGTAAGTTCAGAAATTATTACTCCTCATCAAACATGAAGCAGTGTTAAACTAATGACTGGAAACCTTTAGCTCCACATGGTTGAAATCTGTCAGATGACAGATGTATAAAGTTAGTCAGACATTCATTTTCAGGACGAAAATTTAAATTATCGAGTTATTACAACAGATTCTCTCAAAATGTATGTCCTGCTCTGTGACCCAGGTGGGCTGATCCCTATTAATTTCACTTAAAGACCCCCGGGATGGATCTTTATATCCACCCTGTGCGTTCCCTGTATTTTGTATTTCAGCCTTCCAATTCTAAAACCAAAACAAAAAAGGGTATGGGAGGCTTATGTGTCCAACAAATGTGAACTGGAGGTCAAAACATTATGCTAAAGTTCTTTAAACTACCATAAAATGACTGGTTACAGTGGGTAACTGGTTATTCTTTGCAGTAGAAGATATCTAAACCCATATTTACTAATCGGTCTATGAGAAAGTGATACTAGTAGAAGTTTAGTGAGTATAAAGTAAACGCAATGCTGGCAAAATTTCTTCAGCTCTTTCTTAACTTGTATATTTAGGCCCCCTTATAAGAAAATCATTTTCAACATTCTGATTAATTACCGACTCCTTGGAAAGGTTTGTCACGTGGCCAAACACCTCCTACTTTCTCAGCACTTTTGTTAAGACTGAACTGCTAAAAACCTGAAAGACAAACTTTCATGTCAAAAATTTCGACCCTTTGATGATACTTGCTCATGCAATATGAGCCAAGCTTTCCTCCTGGTGGAATTTTGGAATTTTTGCCATTAAGTTCTTCAGAGTAAATCCCAGCTCACGCAGAGCTCACTATGGATTGATTCAGAGTAACACTACAGCCTGCCGCCCATACGCCCAAAGACCCTTGCACAGGACCGGGCAGCCCTGGGTGTATGAAACAGAGCAAGCAAGGGCCATCTCGTCCCTTCCCAGTGAAGCAGCTGTAATTCCTTTCTCTTCTCCATGTAGGTGATTTTCAGGGTGGCACCACGGATCAGACTTGCAAAGGTTTTTAGGTATCTCAATTTCCTTCCAAATCTCCCCTGTAGTCTTTCACTACCCACTCACCTATCTGCGACAGATCGCTGGCAGTATTTCTGTAGCCAGCTGGTAGCATTAAGAATGAAGAATTTAAAACTATTTTAAGGTGCTAAAATAATAAGCAGGTGAAGCTCACGCAAATATGCGAGCTACACTAAAATCCTTCGTTAAAGAACACGAAATCTCACAGACCGGTATTAATAAAAAGTTATCTTTAAGCATTTGAGCATTCCTGTTGCGTAGTCAATACTCACTGGAGCATTAAGGACTACTCACGGGATTAAAACTAAATCACACCCCGGTGTTTGCTAGTTTCATCCGTCCTTGATTACAGAAACAGGTGGATATTAAATGACTAGACCAGAGCTCGTCTTTTGGAGTCGCAATACCTACATATTCTCCTTTTGTACAAATAATGTCAAAAAGTTTCTCTTGGGTTATTTTCCACATCTGTTTTCCCTTTGTTCCCTTCACATGAAAGAACTTTGAACTGCAAGTCCTATCTTTCTTAAAAGAACTTCACACTCAAAAGTCTGCCATCGGTATTATATACAGGCTCCCAGCTGACGTTAAATCTTTGGTTTGGTAGGTGGCTATAGGAAGAAATAATTGGTGATTAGAAGATATGACAGATAAATTATAGGCAGAGAAACAGAGGCCAACAGAGAGCGCAGCATCTTCTCACGTGGGTCAGCGGCAGAGCAGGGAACAGCACCCAAATACTCTGTTTTCTGTCCCAGAGCTCCACGCATGAAGATACTTTCTTTCCTAAACGTGATCTATGCGAATGTGCCCGCCGGTGCATCTCTTCGACAGGAACCGCCTTCAGAAAGGTATCTGGGTATTTATTCATCTTTGTAATATACAGTACATTTAAAGCATTTGATAACAAATAACGCTGGCAATTCTACCCTGAAGTCGTAATTGCATGAAGCCACAATTCGCAGTAATTTCTGTAGGAAATGTTTACAAAGAAAATACACAAATTTAACTATAATTGTCTAGTCATGCACTTAAACAAGTTGGCTTCGGAAGGAGACATTTTCCAATTTAAAGCAAATTATCAATAACAAGAGAGCAAAATAAACGGCAGGTAGCGAAAGGCTCTGTTGAAACACGATGTTTTGAACAAATTCCCAGTCAGGGATTAATTCTTAAAATCTTTTAACAAATTTATTTTCTGAATAAAAGCCTATTTCAGGTTTTCTTAAAATTTGAAACATTTTTCCCTTTCAAGTAAAATGTTTTCAGAGTTTATTTCCAAATTTTTCAGATAGTGTTGCAAATAAAACTGGTGTGCAATTATTCTAATCAAGAGGCACCTAGATTCTGATGAAAAACAACAGGTTTTGCACCTTTTGCAAGAAAACAGCTCGTCAGCAAAAGAAAAACTGTTCTTGTTTTCTTTGCTGCTGAATTCTGGAATCGATGGAATGTCTTGGGAGTAGAAGAGTCACACTTGTCGTGGTTTAACCGAACACCACGCAGCCGCTCACTCACTCCCCCCTCCCCGGTAGGTTGGGGAGGAGAACTGGAGAGAAAGGAAAACTCACGGGTTGAGATAAAAGTTCACCAGGACAGCAAAAGAAAAAATATAAAAATATATTAATAATGATAATAATTATTATATATAAAAGGATACTAGAATATATAAAACAAACGATGCACAATTTCTCACCCCCCGACGACTGATACAGCCCATCCCGAGCAGCAGGCAGGGAGCAGGGGTATCCCCGCCAGCTATCCCAGAACAGCCAGTTCCAGAGAGAGCAGGCGAGGGAACCAACAGCCAAACAACTGAATGAAAAGGCCCAAAGAAACAAACAAAAAAGGAAAACAGGGAAACAAAAAGCAACCAGAAGGGCAGCTTAAGGGTTCAGGCTAAGGGAAGTGGCCCACCGGCCGACCCTCACTTACACCGGCCATGCCGTCTCTGGTATGGAATACTCTCTTTGGCCAGTTTGGGTCAACTATCCTGTCTCTACCCCTCCCATTTTTTTGCACCTGCACATCAGCAAAACCTGGGAAACTGCAAAATGTCCTTGGTCATTTAGCAGCAACCAACAACATCAGTGCACTATCACCATGCTTCACACACTAAATCCAAAACACAGGAGCTGCTGAAGACAAAACTAGCTCCGTCCTGGCCTAAACCAGGACAACACTGCAAAACGCAGAGCTTGTGGAGTGCAAGGTGGAGCAGACACATCCTGAAGATCAAAGGGAGCTGGCAGTAAGGAGCACACCACCGAGGCAAGCCTCAGCGCGGCTCTGTAAAACTTACTCGACCTAATAAACTACTTCAAGTTGCTGGACTGAAAAACAATACTTGAAGAAGGGGTTACTTAAGGAAATTATTCAACGAGCAGAAGTTTCCCCAGCTTTACGGAAATAGTTTTGTCTCCCTTCCTTTTCGTTCGTATACCGTCTTGATCTTCAGAGGCTGAAGTGATGAAGGTTCCACCAGATGCCATCTAGGCCATCTCTTTTGTCTTCTGCCAGCCTGTTTAGGTCTTCAAACTCATTGTAGACGTGCGCTCAAAACTTTTATTGGCCCTTCTCCCACACATTTTTGCAAAACAGACAATTGGCATCCTCACTTTCAACTACCCAGACCGTGTAGCCTTCTCCTTCTGAACCCTCTTCAATGGTGTCGGGGCAAATAAAGTACCTGCAAATGCTGCAGGACTAAATTCTGTACCTGGAAACATTTGGGAGGAGCACTGGCAGCAGAAAGTCTGTGATTTGCTTCCAATCGTCTAATCAGCACCAGGAGGCAAGAAGATTCCCTTTTTCCTCTGTATAACTTCTGAAACAAGATTGTCTTTTTCCCCTGCATAACTTCGGAGACACAGGGTTAGGCAGCTCAGAGCAGATCGCCTGCTGGTCCAGGGAAGCGTCACTCACCGCGGAGCTTGGGTTAAACAAGTGCCCAACACCACCTGAACTGGATCTCAGACACCAGCCCACGTGTAACACAGGAAACCAAACGGGCACGTGGGTGCAATGAAACATCGTTAGGTTCAGTGCCTGGTGTCTTTACAGCTCATTTGTTGTTCAGTACTGCAAGTATATGGGGTAAATAGGTAAGTGATGATTACTGCAGCAGAAGGAAAAAAAGGTTTCATTGCTTCTAAAAAAAAATAAGATAATGAAGAAAATAGATCTATGAAAAACAGATCTAAAAGAACCCCAGATCTATGGTATGTGGGAGATGAACTGGAGGTAAAACATGATGATTTCTTGGACAAAGTAATTGTTCTGAACAGCAGACTAAGTAAATGCTGCAGATGCTGTAACAAAAGAAAAAAAATCAAGAGATAAGTGCTAAAAAATTTATCTGAAGTCTTCAAAACATAAAGATTCCATGTTTTTGTAAAAACGATATAAATAGTACATATAGATTTAATCCTTTAAAAATTCATAATGTGTTTGCAGCAAAGAACACGTGCAACGCATGCACGACCGCTGCAGAAGTATTCCTTCATTGGAAGGGCTGCTCATTTCACTACCAATGGTAAGCGAACACGTGAGCCGCTTGCAGTGAAATACGGGAGCTTAGAGTCAGGTCAGTCCAGTCGTGGTGGTTGCTGATGCATTACAAATTTCGGTACCATAAACACTTCATGAATCATCTTCAGAATAATTACGCATTGCTATAGACTTTGGTAAGAGACCACTGAGAGTTAACCCTTCAGACGCTGTCAGGAAGCGTAGCCTTGAATGATTTGGAGAAAGACAGTATCTCCACTCTTGAAATTCATGACAAAACTAAGGAAACGGACAAATCAACTTTCACACGCAAAACATGAAAAAAAGATGTTCCATTCTGTACATGTACCATTCTGATGGTGCTCGGGTTTTAGTTTAACCTCAGATTTCTTATGCGCTTTTTAATTCTTGACAATTTATAGTGTCTTGAGCACTTGGTTTCAGGATGATGGTTGAATGGAGTTGAATAAGGACAAGGATGACAGCTTTGGGGCTTCGGTTAGACTGAATTCGTCACCCACTTGTGCTTTGTAGAGAAAGGATTATTTGCTGTGTATCGAATACTGGAGTCGGCACAGTTTAATGCTTTCGTCCTGATGTCAGAAGAAGCTAGTGTTGCTCCATTGCTGTTGTTACCTTTTTCTTCATATCGTTCTACTTAGGAAAATAATTCTGGGATATTTAACCTAAACTTTTAAGTTACTATTACATTTAGGTTTCAGATTTCAGTCCCAAAGAATAAAATTAACTATACTGTCACAAAGATTTAACTTCTACTTAATTAGAAATGTGTCATTATTTTAGTAGAATCTTTAAGTAGAAGGATAGTACTTCTATTTTTCATGCCCTAATAGCAGTATCTTCATATGCTTATATCTAAATATCTATAAATTAAAGCTTTTCCAACTTATCTGTGATAAAATGTTAATCTGTTTCGTTTCTCCAGGGAGTTGTTATTCTGAAATACCATTTTTCTCTCCCCTGACTTTGACTCATAGCATATGTAAAATTTCTCTTGAAGAAACATCTCGAAGAAACAACTGCACACCCAACTCATCAGCATCTACGGATTTTTATCTCAGTGCTTTATCTCCGAGTTATTTTGAGAGCGCCTCGGGATTGACGACTGTTCAGATAGGGCTGATAGCTTATTGCTTTATACGTGGAAAAAAGGTCAAGCTGGTTTAACTGACCTTTCTTGTAGGAAAATTACAGGTTTGCATGTTGTCTTTTCGTTACCCTATGTGAATGGATTGGTTCACAGACTAAACATTATCAGGTTCTGTGCTTCCCTTTCCATTTTCATTTCCATTTATATTTAGGCAGGGCTACAGAAGTGTGGAAAAGAATTGTTAAAAGCAATGACGTAAGCGTTTTGTTCTCCAAGTTTGGGACAGTTGCAAGGGAGGAGGCATGCCCTGCTATTTAAAGAACCAGAGCAGGACTCTGGGAGATTTTAATCCAATTCCATCTCCATCTGACTCCTGAGGATGCCACTGCCACAAACCACAAGCCACTTCCCCCGTTCTCTTCAGCTCTCAAATGGTTTTCTTCCCCGTAAAATGAGAACAATGATCCTGACTTTCTTTGTATTTAGCTGTAAACACACAGTCAGGCGACGGCGGAATTCCGTGCTGGCCTGTATGGACTGTGCTGTTCCTGGTCCAAGGAGTACACTCTTCTTTTTTAAGCAAAGTAAATACCGCAGATGCTACAGAAAGGCTTTGTGGCCATAAATACGGGTACCTTGACAGACTAGAGGGCATACTCATCTTCTCGATGCTTAGGTAATAATTCACAGGGAAAGCAGCTGAACTGGAGAGTCTAGCTAAGCAATTTTAGAAGATATTCAGGGTATGTTTGGTGTTGTGGTCTGTTGTCTTTAATTTTTGCATTGCCATAGCAGGATTCAAAGCAACTGAAGGACTGAGAGTTTTTACGGTTCCTGCAAGTGTAACTTCTTTTGATTATGCCATAATTAATAAACTTTTTAATATAGAATCATTTGTACAGGTTTGGAAGTACTTTTTCCATACTTGCAGATTATGCAGTTTACTCTTTCTAGAGCTGTCTGAACAAACTGGCATCTACAACATCTTCAGAATGTGCTAACATTTTCGTCACAACCTTTCACTTTTCCCCCTGCAGTTGGGGAGCTAATTGATTGACACCTGCATTTACACAGATGCAAAACTTAAAATTCTTATTTGAAGTATTGAGTGAGATGCTCGTGCTCAAAGACAGAATTTGAAAAAAATCTTTCGTGAAAACTACTCGATTCTCAATGCTCCAAAACATGAGTTTCTCATCAGCCTTTGTAGTTCATGAATTACCGGATTTTAAAACGATCACCTGCCCCTCAGCCTAACAGCGTGGTTTGGGCATTACTCCAGAACTGAAGATCACAAATCCTGGAGCGTGGACGAATGTAATTGACAACCACTCGCCTAACATCACGCTTGAGTCTATGTTTGGCAGCAGAGACAGGACCGAAAACAGTTTTATCAACAACAAATACGGAGAGGCTATTGTTTAGCCAAGAGAAAGAGAAAGAAATTCCCTGGAAATAATGAAATATTTTCCAAAACATTTAGCTGTGGATCCATATCGCCTTAGACAGAGAATCAAGCTGAAAAGCAGCCCATTATAAGTAAGAAATAACAGAGGAAAAAACCTGCAGAGGTGTATTCACTCACTTCTAAGGGTAGAGAGTCCCAGAAAAAAAAGAGCTGCCAAAAGTCCGATCTGCCACAATCTCTGACTACGCATCTTTGGGAATTAAAGCACAGTTACAGAAATAGGTAACTTCTTTCTAGTATTTTTATCACTAATGTATTCACATCTCTGCTCTCATATGCGGAATATATATTAGATTCATAAAAATGAATTGAAATTTACTATTTCCTGGATTATCTTATTCCAGTTAAATCCTTGATTCATAACGCAATTGCTGAAGATAAATAGAAGTTCATGAATTGTTCATAAACTGCGAAAATTCAGAAGTTAGAGATGAAAAATGTAAGACACACAACCCTTCATCCGGAGGCCACAAATTCAAGCCCAGCTTTGAGATCAGCAGCGACCAAGATCCATTTTCATCTTATCACCTGAAGGCTTTCTGGTAGCGTTTGCGAACGCAGTCTGTACCCTCAGTTCCATCTTTATAGGATAAGTGGCCACATAAATAATTCACCGGAACTCTGGAACTTGTCAGAAACAAGAAGTTGTGAAATGTAAAGTCTCCTTCATCCATCCAACTGTATAAACAGCACATATGAGCTAATTTTCTAACCTTTCACTAAGCTTTATGTGAAACTAGATACATAGGAGTTCTTGCACGTTTTTAATAAAATAAAGCTCCTCAAATATCCATTCTTTCTAATAATATACTCCACTGGAAATACCACCTTTGAGGTTTTTCTGTGCTTTATTGGAAAATGATTAGGAAAATCTTCTCACCAGGGACCTTTGGCTTACGCAACTGTTAAAAAAAAAAAGCTTCTCCTTAACTGAATAGTTTCTACCTTCTGTTGTTAGATGGGAGTACTTCAGAGGAGACTTACGTGAAGGAAAGCACAGAGGGGGGCAGGGGGACATGCCACTACTTATTCATGTTTCTTGTAGTATGGGTTAGATTAATGGGATTTTTAATGGAATGTGATAATGTGTGGGACCTTAAACATTTTCTAATATGCATGAGAGAGAAGACATGGAGATTGATCCCCACCTTTCCCTTGGCAGATGGTAAACAGCACTCAAAGAGATTCCCAGCGTAACACTTGGGCCACTTGGTCTGCAGCATTCTGGCTCTAATGACTTTTAGCCTATGATGTTGTGGAGGACAACTCCACTCCAGCGTTGTTTGAGATGAAGGGATGCTGAAGGTCACTAATGCTTGGATAGAGTCTGTACTGAAAATTAAGTGTACATGGACAGTCACTAAGTTTATTTCTATAACTACATCTATGGAACTAGAGTTTTAAATAAATCGGATTTTTATAAGATTTTATGCAAATTTAAATACTTCACCCATGCTTAATCTGTCAGAAGAATTTTCCTGAGAAAGTGATTGAAAGTAGGCATTTATTTTTTGCTTACAAGGTTGATTATATCATCACCTTGAGACCTTAACCAAAACAGATGTAGGATTCGTACTTATGGACCAGTCTGCACCTGCACAGAACACCACTGGAGAACCGTGTCCAGTGCCCTCCATTTATCACCATTCACTACACTACGTTCGTATTTTTAGAAATTAAAAATTACAACTGACTTACTCTTGTACTGCTCTCTTTACAGCAAGTGAAAATTTAGCCTACAGGTAGCCTACAGGCTGTCCAGATGCAGACAAGTCGGGAAGTAATCTGAGAATTGTCCCTGCGCCAAATGTTTTAATTAAAAAAAACCAAACAGCACTCCTTAACATACTTGTGCTTATAAAAAAAATCAACACACAAACATACCACATCAGGCAATATTATATAGCTATGGCTATTTCAGCTATCCCTGTCTTAAGAAAGTACTTTTTTGGTAAGAATTGTGTTGAAATAACCAGCTAGAAGCGGTAACAGCCATACTGCAGCAACATCGCGCACTTCGGTACTTTGATACACGCCCAAGATTTTCTAACACGTATTTACAGCCAGCCAATGAATATAGAAAATAGCACATCACTACACAGATAAAACCGATGCTTAATAGGGTTTTACAAATCACCTTTGCGAATTGCCTCTTTGCAAATAAAGGCCACGTGTTAATTGCAGAACTGCTTTAAATAGTGTAAGGGATTAAGCAATTAATGTTTTTTATAGAATAGAGTTAATAAAAAAAATAATACTCTCCAGTCTACTACATAAACTTAATTATGAGTTAAAGTGTTAATGAACCTATAGTAATTTTACACTGAGAACAAGACAGATTGTAATAGGCTAACCAGGACTCTGCGTAACATTAATTTCCGTGAGAGTTCAACTGGGCACCTACTGCTTCAGAAAACCCCTTTAGGCTTCAATTCATCCCTTGAGGAAACAAGTTGTTAAAGTCTGACATGGCAGTGAGAGTTAGGCTTCCAAGGGGCTCGAGCCTTTTCAGAATGAGAGTTAGGACCCTAAACCACTTGAAATTCTATAGATTTTATAGAAAAAGTTGCTTGATTAATCTTTAGCAGACTCTGTAAGGTTTTTGACTAAGCGTGGGGGGCCACTACTAATTGTTGTTATTAACCTCATTTGATAGAAAGATAATTTATTTCTCCATTAACGTTAATCCCTTTAAAATATTTCTAGTGGTTCTCCAATTAATCCATGCCCTTTATTTGATTGCAGGGAGACTTAACTGCAGAGTAAGATAATGCTTTTTATGAGTATGTGTGGCAAAAAAAAAAAAAAGAACCTATCTTTAAAATGAAGCATTTCACAACTTTTCTGTTTCCCAGGTCTGAAAAAGGGTGGACTATGATCCGTATGTAAGGATTCCTAGGTGAAAGATTCCAGAAGTATATAAAACCAGGATTTATATTGTATTCTTACACCAAACACAGTTAAAATCTCCCAGCACAATTAAAATTAAAAAACCAAACTTGATGGGTAGGTAATATTTTCCTTGTAACTCGGTATTTGTAACACAATTTCTCATTCCGTCTTTGTACAATACTGGGCTTGTGCTTCTGTAATAGTCATGGGAAACCTCCATTTAGTGGGATTTGGTAAATATGGAAACATGATGGTGTAAACATTTAGTGCAGTTAATAAAACAGATGTACCACGTCTGAACTGTGTGGCAACGAAAACAAAGACCTTTTGCAAGGACCATTGGTTTCTGCAGCATTTAGGGAGTTTGTGTCAGCTTCATTTTAAGCTCAGCAATAGAACCATCGATTTAATTAGGTAGGAAACAATGAAAAAGGCATGGAGATTGATTCGGGATGTAGAAAGTACACCTTTTTGGTGAGATATTTCCCTGAATTGCTCATTAGCAGACCAGTTAATACTGCCATATGAGTAGCTATGTTTAAATTCCCATGTTAACACAAAGAAAAACTGGAAGACTTGGTGTATCTATGAGCTGTTGTCACTGCTTCCTGCACGTGCAGGAAATCAGTATCGGAAAATGTCAAGACCGTATTTCTCAAGCCTCTTGTCACAGCGGTGAAGACCAGTGGTACAAGGCCTGATCTCTGACGGCTCTATGGCTAACGTAGTTACGGCCCTGTGCTCCGAAGCGGCTGCACAAAGCGTACGAAATGCAAGGCAGTGTAATCCATGTTTTGTAAAAGCTTTTTTTAAACCTTACCTTGGCATAAATGGTTAAGTACAGCGAAAGGGAAAGAGCAAATCAAACTCCACAACCTTTTCTAACGACGGCTCCTCGCAGATGCCACCCCCGCAGCCCCTCAGCTACCGGGACCTTCCCATGTAAACCCAATGCAGCAGCGAAGCCTGTTAGGAAACATTTTGTGGACTGATCACACAGGGGTCGTTTTTGACGTAAATTGTGCAAACTAGCTAAAATGAAGACGGCAAAGTCATTCTTTATAGAAACTTACAGCACTACGTGCAGCATCCTCCATGTTTATCACCCACAGTGGAACTTCTGCTGTCACGCGCTATGGATAAACAATACACCTTTGCACTTAGCTGCCACTTATCCCTGTCCTGCAAGTACAGCTGCCGCAAACCCATGGCACACGGTCCCTCTTTCACCCTTCTGTTGGCTAGAACCACGCACAGCTGAACTGACCACGGCTCACTATGTGAAGCTGGCTGTGTTTTGGAGAGTATTCTGTCCTGATTCTGTACTCAGTCAGGATACTAAGTCTGTGTTTGAAAGATACGCTTGACTGCATACCAACAAAGTAAAATGAATTTCATAACAATTAGCCTTTATCTGTTAGAATTAAAAACTATGCAAATTCTCCAGTGACATGTAATTCTTCCACAACACTGACAAAATCACTCCCCCTTACCCTTTTCTTGACTTTCCATATTTTAGCGCTTAAATATAAAATTCTTGCACTCATCCTCCATTTCTTCCTGCTGCCTTTCTTTTATCTACATGTTTCCTCATTTCTCTGTTTCATAACAGTAGCTTTGTTTCCTTATCTTCTACTCTATTTTACATCTTTCTTTTCACCGGACAACCTCTTATGAACTGAGTGCCAAGAGCGAAAGCTCCGCCATTTTAGCGCTCCTGAGTAGCAAAGAGGACAGGAAGTTTGGAAGAGGTCTCATGATTTATGTATTTTCCTTGAGCATTCTTCACCTTCTGTAAAGTGTCAGAAAATAACGAGGTGATGAAAAGTTTGTGAAACAGGATGTGAAAGGCCATGCGTCAAGACATTGTACTCTAGTAATCCACTCACAAATCCCCTTTGTATTCCATTTTCAATCAAAGTATTCCAAGGTTTTTAACAGAAGGATCACAGTAGTAGAAACTGGACTTTACTACAGTGAATAAATGAGAAACTTCGATGTGAATAATATGTGAACATATTTTTTGTTATCTTTAGTAGATATTGTTCATTTCCACAGTGTAAAATTATTTAAACCTCATGATTACCACTACTATAAGGAGAATTTTGTTTTCATAAACTTTTCCAAACAAGGCTTAGAAGTACCATGAAGCCATCTAAAGCGCGTTAGTAAGCCCATGCAACAGTCCTGGAGCTGAAGGAGCACACAATGTGCCTTACAAACCTTTGAGGTAGAAGATTAATTCAAGGAACACGTGCAATTTGTTCTATAAGGGCTACCAGGACTTCACCAAGACAAGCTTGGCTCTTCCCAAGGCACCACCAGCTTGGCCGACAGGCACAGCTCTCTCCTGCGGTGGGGCCGTTGGAGCCGACTGGAACCAGTTCGGGGTTTTTTCGTAGCCTTTCTATAGCAGTAGATTGAAAACCACCTTCCATGTGTCAAATGAACAAACAATAAAACCCCCTCAGAGACTTAGACAGTAATGCAAAAGAGGAATTTGCTGTTCTTAATCAAAAGTGCAATTATGTGTAAAATTGAATTTGTGTATTTACTTTTTTGAAAGCTTTTATTTAGAAAGCAACGGACTACTCATTTGGAAACTGGCAATGCTACAAACTTACAACAAGTATTAAAAACTACTATTAAACAGTTTCAAATTTTGATCTTTACCTGAAAACCAGATGAAAAATGCCCAATTGTAACAGAAATGTTCATTCCTAAGGTATTGTTATTCACCACCTTTCTTGCTTCACGAAATTTGACTCCAATCAGAGAAGATTCCGCCTATTGTACCTGCTAGCGTAGACCTAGTTGCTTACAGCCATGGCTGTGCCCTCATAGCCAGTTTATATTTTTATAACTTCATCATACTGTCAGCGAATTCCTATCTTATTTGTACAGCTGTAGAAAAATCAAGCCAGAAGAGTTCTGAAAAACCATCAAAGTGTAAACTGTTCTAAAATAATTTAAAAAACCACATTATCACATTATTAAAATGCATATACATACAACTGCTCGTTAATAGTTTACAACTCCGGTAAGGTTTGCATTCATGAGATGCAATGAACAAAACCACTATAAATTTTAAAGGAATTTAAAATTATTTTACAACAGCATGTTAATAATAGAAAGACTATTCTTTGAGAGTAATAGAGCAGAAAAATAAGGCTAGATCTTGTCTCAGGTCATATAAACCATCATTTAAAGACTATCAGTGTGTTTTGGTTGTTAGAGGCAGTGACACAAAACTAATTTATGGTGACCAGGCAGAAGGCACCCAGCCAGAGAAAACCTCCCCAGTCATCAATGACAAAAGAGTCACCTCGGTTGGGTTTTCACTGCAAACTAAGACAGCTTCACTACACACTGCTTACCCGCTCGCTCCTCTCTGCCAAAAAGAGGAAGGTTGGGAAAACTAATTAAGCCTGAAATTATGTAGCATCACGGAATATTGGCCTCTGATGCAAGCGCTTCTGATCCAAAGGTAGGCTCGTCATTTACCCAGGGACTACAGGCACATACATTTCTTAGTGTTCTGGGTGAGAATGTCACATATACATGCAACTGCTATATTTTTATTTGAGGCAAAAATTATGTGAAGCTGTGGCAAGCGTTTGGAGAAAAATTAACCGTGGCAATGAGCAGTGTTTTACAGTTAGAAGTCTGATATTGCGCACTTCTGCATTGTATGGAATTCCAGGTGATTCACTAGGGTGTCTTCTGTCTTACAGCAGAGTAACATATGATTTTGAAAAAGCTACACAAATAAATACACACTACTGCTTCCATCTACAGCTTTGTGCTGCTTTTAATAATCAGTCAGGTGAGAATCATGTAAAGTAGATAAAATAAAAATTGCCTACAATTTTGAAATCACTAGCTACATAAATACAGCTTTTCTTTTATATGACAATGCATAAGCCTTTTGCCCAAAATTCTCAAATTGGTGCATGCAGGCCCAGCAGACTGTAGAAACTGGGTACAGTCTACATTTAAATTTAGAATTATCTTCTCTTTTTGAGAGAAGAAGAAATCAAACGATGCTTAAAATTATAGTTTCCCATTTATTGCATTCTCAGTTAGGTAATATTTACAATAAAACCAAAGCACTTGCACAGTTTTAATAGCATACTATCCAAAAAAGTGTTTTATATAGAGAAGGACGAAGACATTGTGATCACACCCTATTTTGATGACATTACGGTAACTTTACCCTTAGTAACAAAACAAAACAAAAAAATTAGCATGCGTAGATTTGGAAAACTTAATGTGCTTTATGGATCCAGCTCATAGTGTATTTGTACTGAAAGAAGGCAAGTAGGTCTTGTTTCATTAGTATTTGCTTTAAAAAGCAACTTACTGTGAATGTCAGCAGAAAACATAATGAAAGAGAATATACATGTAGCTACTGCCTTCTAGATTATGCTGAAATGACCCCAAATACCTTTTTGTTTCAGTTAGCATCTGTCCTATTAGGTACTTCCAGAGGTTTTAAGAAAGGATATGTCCAGTAGGTTTTTTACGTTATGGAGAAATTGTATCACTGTGTTCCTCCCCTAATGGTTCCATGGTAGGTTAGCTGCACATCTTTACGTTTGTAGTACCTGTGATACGGCACACTCTCAACAGCAGCAGATAACACTTTTTAATTTCCTTAGGAGGAAAAATCTTCAGTAAAGTCTCCAAGTTATTTCATCATTTAAAATATGGTTTGTGTCACAAATAGATCTTGCTGTAGAAAAAATAAGTATTATAGATTATAACATTTAGTCTAGAATGAAAATCAAATAATCAAAATAGTGGAATTCTATGAGAAAATCTAAACCACTATTTATATCATTAGCTGTCTTAAGTGATGATGAAGTAACATTCATTTTAGTACCTACACTTCGTTCTTCAATTGGAAGACAGTGTGTCTTTTATTTTATTGTCAAAAAAATGACCAGAAAACAGTACCAAAGGAGAACTTGCCATTACAAGCCACAGAGAATTCCCTGTTTTCTTGCCTTTAACATTTTCCAACAAGAAGATAATGCCTTTGACAGCCTCTGAAATTTGGAATTTTCATTCAACCTTTCAAATTAAGCTAGTTCATACTACTATAATGTACCCCTCAAAACAAAACAAAAACCAGTTTTAAGAAGTTTCAGATAACCTATTACCTTTGAATATAAGCAAAAATAACTACAATTCTAAGATTTCTGAATATTAAAGACTGATTGTCTAGTGTATAGTGTAGATGGCAAGCATGATTAAACAGAATTATTCAGATCAGATTTTTAAGTAATGAATACATTTGAGGAAATGAGAAGTTGTTCATCAAAAATGAAAGACAACCCATCCTGGCAAATATCCTTCTGGTACTCAGCTCTCATTATCTTCTGCTGCTGCCTAGCTCAATAAAATGAGGCTTGTGCTACTTACAATAATACTTGTCTTGCAAGAGTGACATGGAAATTTTGCCGTCTATTGCAGTGAATCAAGACTGCTAGATTGTGTTACATGGAAAGAACCTTTACAACGGCGAAGCAATTCTGCTTGGCCTCCACCTTCATGCCATGATCCCATAATGATGTTTCTGTTGTGGGAACGTATAACTGAAATGAACAACAGAATACGACAACTCACAGGAAAATCAGGAGCAAAGGGATATCGTTGCTCATCTCAGGAGAGTGGAGACAGCCCAGTTAAGGCCACGTAGATTCCGTTTTTGTAAAGGCAACTGCACTTTGTTACATATAGAAAAGTTCTCAAAGGGGTGGGAAGCCTCTAGGGGAAGGAGAACAAGAAAACTATGTTTTCTCTAAGAGCCTGACAGATAACAAAATTCATGTTATCTATAGACGCTTTGGTTTGTCTAGGGAGCCAGCCCAGGCAAACTGGGTTGTTCGGAGAGCAAGAGTCCGATACTGAGAGACTAGGGGAGAGAAGGAGCTGTCTGCTTGAGCTGATGCTAAGAAATGGAACTCCTCAAAGGAAGGCTTGCTTCTTTTTTAAGAAACAACTTCTGAGTGTTATCTAGTGGCTTCTGTATACAGGGATTAAAGTAGAGTGAAGCCAGCGCACAACCATATCTAAATAACAACATATATTCCTAGTAGTTCCCAAGGAGTTTTATCAGCAACAGGCCACACGTGGAATTGTACCACGCGCATCACGCTATTGCTTTCTCTAATACTTGCCACTTAAACTTTCAACACTGACTTATAATGTGAGTCATACATTATAAGCTTGTCACTAATTCTCCTTTAATATGAAACCAGTAACAAGTTTTGGTTGGCATCGTTCCACAAATGAATTACATATTTTCACTGAGGAAAAAAAACATATTAAAAAAATAAATTGGAAGAAAGCCTGCAGTGGAAGCGTGAGGGAGTCACCCCTGCAGTAATCCTATGACTTCTGTCCCATTTCCACTGATATCATTCTTACAAATGTATAGGCATGAAGTGCAGCTGAAAATTTCACGGTTATATTGATGAGATTAATGGACTATTATCTCATTTCCAAGATTACTTAGAATTGATTTTATGGCCCCTTTCCTCTGACGGGTTTCAAGTTCTGACTAAAGAAAGGCCTTGGCTATAAAACCTATGCCTGAACTTTGCCAGATTTGGGCTGTGTTTTCATACAGGCTTTTTGCTGGAATCATATTCACATTTTAATAAAATATTTGCAAAAGCAAGCAAATATTTACAAATATCAGTAAGGTTTTATCCTAAAGCAGGGAAGAGAATTGGTGACATAATTCTTTCATCACGATCATATGAATTTTCTGACAGTATATAGGCAGTATATAGAGGAGAGATTGAAGACCTCACTCAACAGAGGTACCACAACATATTCAGTATGTTAACTTTTCAAAGTTAACACCGTATTTTTGCAGCATTCTTCCTTTTTTATTTTTCCTTTGCAGTATTATGCTCTGAGGAATGTAGCAGCAAGGAGCCTGGTGCTGATGATGTGTCACAGTAGTACATCATCAGAAACGTTGCTTTAGCAGTATGTTTTAAGGATAAGGTGCTTTAATGATACATTCTTCGAAGTCGGCACCATCCCAAATTCCATAGAAGATAACAGTAAATAGACTGCATGTTCTACGCTGACTTGCCAGTAACGCTCTCATATGGCAGCAGTAAAGCAGAGAACATAGTCTTAGAACTTTAGATGTAATTATACCATATGGTAAATAAATAAATAGAAAAAATAGCATCTATGTTACTCTAATTTGCCTTCACAGAAATGAACTAAAGAATTTTCTCATTGTACACACACAATTTTAGGATTATTACTGGTTTTGGAAGATTACCTTCTCTGCGTATACAGTTTTAAAATTATATACAACTTTGCTGATTAAAACTGGAATAAATGTTTTACTGACTATTTTCATCTAGAAATGGTATATCATTGCTAGTTGATAGAGAAGAAGAATGAAATGTAAATATATCAGTAGAACTGCATTCCCATTCTGATGGCAAAGAAACTCACTATACTATCTATCTGCTCCTATCGCATATTTGTTCATGGCCACTGTCATAATACATACCACTTTTTGTAGTACTAAATCATTTTTATTTATTTTCTATTACCAAAGCATACTATAAATGCTTGTAAACATGATGATTATTCTAGTTTTCAGCATACAATCACAACGGGTTTTCAAAGTAATACTGGAAAGAAGCCTAAAACAACAGTTAGAATAATCTCTCATAATTACACACAGTCAAGAGGATATACTAATATAACCCTACGTACAGAAATCAAGAAGGAAGCCGCTTCTAGACAAATTGTGTGGCAAATACTTTGCATTTTGTACAGGGATTTTCACACCTTATCATACTAGTTTCAAATAAAAGTTATACCCTTAGGGTGCTGAACCCAGATCTAGCCTGTTAGATAAAACAAGGCCGGTTAGATATTACTCTGTAGACTCAGCTGACATTAACACCCACACACCACCCAACCATGCTGCGTGCTGTAATTAAATACCTAAGGTGAAACTTGCTTTGCATCTACAAAGGAAGATGTATTTGATGACTCAGTATGTTCCAGCAATTGGAGCTTGCGAGCTACAAATTCCCCAGTCATCTCACACTTTCCGCTGAATTGCAGGCCTGGAAGATAAGTCATTTTAGAAACACATCTAATCGGATTCTGTTCAATATGCCAGGCAAATTGAAGATAGACAAGTATATTCATAACAGGCATTTGAAATGAATTTCACATATGAAATCAATCTAACCACCAAAAAAATAATGCATTTGGTGACTCATCTGAATGTCAGAACATCAAGAACCGAGGAAGGGAGAGAGCCTGGCATAACTTAGTCCCGAGAAGTGCGTGACATGGGAGTACAAACAGCTAAAGAGCCGTTCCCAACCCTCCGCTCACAGAGGACAGCTAGGAAGGAACAAACAAACAAACAAACGAAAAGCCTCAAGAGTGCAGAAGGATGCCTGGGAAGGGGGAAGAAATAAAAACAGCGTACCAAAGTCTTTGTGGAAAAGTTTAAAATATGTCATCATCTCCTGTACTTTCCCCAATCAAAGATAAAAAGATTTACAGCCAAGTGAAAGCAAAAATACACGAGCAAAGTATTCACTGTATTTCTAAGATAGATATTCATCGAAAAACAGAATAATATCCTGATATTAAATAGCATTATGGTTTAGATTCTTCTCAGAGGACTGTTCCTGAGATACAGCCTTGCTGTAACACACTTGCCGTCTGTTCCATATAGTGATCACACGTACTGTCCTCCTATCATTAAATGCCAAAAATGAACTTTAAAATCAAGCCTACCCAGCAGGACTCCCTGACAAGAAAACAAAAAAAAATGAAGCCCTCCTAGGAAAAAAAAAAACCTTTATATTGGCCAGACCAATCTGGTAATGGGAAAAAAGCCTCCTTCATAAACACAAAAGATGATCAACAAGACAGACATAGATTTTCAAAGATCTAGCCTTACTCTAATTCCAGGGATATTGAACAGTCCTTAGGGTTGAAAAATACAGTACCCTTGCTAAATTTTGAACATTCAGCCCTGAATCCTCCTCCTGTACTCGGAACAGCTATGTCCTTTAAAAAGGTGAATACTAAATCACACATGTCATCTTTTCAGTCTTTGTTTTGACAGAATTATGAGCTCATTAATGACAAAGAAAATAACTGAATATAAAAAAGCCTGCAAACTTTTAGCTGGAAATTGTTCCGCTAGGAAAGCTGAGCTCTGATTGTACCTTACGATTACATTGCTTTTTTCTGATTTAAAAGGAGCAAAACTAAAAATTACATAGCAAGGTCGGGAGTGAAAGAATAATGAAAACACACATGTAGACACGTATCCATGTCGTGGCACAAGAGGAAGACATACATCTTCAGCTCCTAGATGCCATGGGTTGACTTTGTCCGGCTGCCTGATGCTCACCCAGCTGCTCTCTCCCCGTCCCCCAACAGGACGCGGGGAGAAAATAAGATGGAAAAGCTCGTGGGTCAAGATTAAGACAGAGATATTCTTTACCAATTACTGTCATGGGCAAAACAGACTTGACTTGGGGAAAATTAGTTTAATCTATTGCCAATTAAAAACAGATTTGGATGGTGAG
The DNA here is from genome assembly GCA_009819775.1 of Phoenicopterus ruber ruber. Classification (NCBI taxonomy): domain Eukaryota; kingdom Metazoa; phylum Chordata; class Aves; order Phoenicopteriformes; family Phoenicopteridae; genus Phoenicopterus; species Phoenicopterus ruber. Next base: position 3,883,346 of record CM020229.1, on the reverse strand, counting down.
AAACGAAGACAAAAGGTAAAACACCTTCTCCCCACCCCACTCTTTTTTTTTCCCCAGGCTCAACTTCAGTCCTTCATTCCCAACTCCTCTACTTCCCCTTCCCCGGAGCGCCGCAGAGGGATGGGCAACGGGGCTGTGGCCAGTCCGTAACTGCTCCTCTCTGCTGCTCACTTTTAACCCCACTCTTCCCCTGCTCCGCCATGGTCTCCCCCCAGGCTGCCGGGGAAGCTCTGCCCCGGCGCCCGCAGCACCTCCCGCCCCTCCTCCTGCTCTCGCCCAGGCGATCGCAGGGCTGGTTCTCACACCGTCGTCCCCACTCCCGGCTGCCCGGGCAGGGCTCTGCCCTTTCCCCAACGCGCTTCCCCAGAGGCGCCACCAGCCTCGCTGAGGGGCTCAGCTGGGCCCTGCGCTGGGGCGGTCGTGCTGATTTTGTTCGTAGGAGCCCCTATGGTGCTGTGGTTTGGATCTGTGACCAAAGCAGAGCTGGTAACAGAGGGATGTGCGAGCTACTGCTGAGCAGCGCTTACGCAGAGCCAAGGCCTTTTCTGCTCCTCACCCCGCCCCACCAGCGAGTGGGCTGGGGGGCACAAGGAGCTGGGAGGGGGCACGGCAGGGACAGCTGGCCCCGACTCACCAAGGGGATATCCCACACCTTTCGATGTCGTGCTCAGCAATAAAAGCTGGGGGACAGGGAGAGCAAGGGGAGATGTTTAGAGTTATGGTGCTTGTCGTCCAAGTAAGCTTTACGAGTGGGGAAGCCCTGGCTTTTCTGGAAACGGCAAAACATCTGCCTGCTGACGGGAAGCAGTGAATGAATTCCTTATTTGGCTTTGCTTGCATGTGCCACTTCACTTATTAAACTGTCTTTATCTCACATCATCAGTTTTTCCCACTTTTGCCCTTGCAATTCTCTCCCTACCCCACTGCGGGGGCGAGCAAGCAAGCGGCCAGGCGGGGCTTCAGCTGCCGGCTGCTGGGGTCAACCCACCGCACCATGTTTCTGCTCGCGAGACGACTTCTTTCTTCTTAAGAGACAGATGCCCAAGATTTTTCCCCCAGTATCCTGATACATCATCTCCTCCCATCTATAACATTTCATTTTTTTTAATTCACGAACTGCTAAAGCTAGGAAAGTCACCACTATTACCTCAAATGCGGGCTAACTTGCACACGCCTGACCTTCCCCAGCAATTCACTCATTTTTTTTAATATTGCGAATGTAGTTTGTCTGTGAAACCATTTATTTTGGCCATTCTTTCTCCTCCCTTGCCCTGGCATGGAGCGAATATACTTCCTTCTATCTTTAGCCACCGTGGAGCGCAGCTTTCTTACACTAAGGGACTCTTAGGTGGGCCTGGCAGAATCTGAGCGTTATCCGACCCTGTACAGTAACAGTATTCTCCAGAGGGCCCTTACATCTACTTTATTTGTCCTTTGTACTTATTCAAGCAAACACAAAGGAACCACAGGGCAATGGTGAATTAGGACCTAAATTTTAATTCTTGTTCTAGATTCTTGATTGGTTTTATTCCACTAGAGGCAAGCTCTCAAGACATAAACAGAATTAAAAATGCATGGATTGAACTTAAAATGTAATATAATAAATGAAATGTGATACTCTTACTTAATAGCTTTAGCTACTGAAAGTTCAAAGGCATACTGTATTTCAATTATAAAATGAAACATCATTTTGTTCAAAGGAAAAACATCCGCCGAGATGCAAAATCCCTTCTGGAGATTTTCTTTTACTATTTCACTATTTTTAACCCAAAACTCCGGGGGATGTACTATCAAATATCAAACCAATTTGGTTCTCCAAACCAGGTTATCAAGATGACCTAATTTAATCTCTAGCTGATGAGGACGTTTCCTTGAAAGACTATACAGTCTCCAATGGTTTACCTTGGTTTAGTCTATTAAGTAAAGAAAATTAGTAGAGCATATTTCTTTATATTTCTAAAATATCTTAATTAAAAATGCTTTAATAAACCCTCTTTGAATATTTAGGAAACTTGTACAACTTAAATGACTTGCTACAGAATGGCTTGATCCAAGACTACTACACACAGTGAAAAAAACCCCATTTAACCAAGCTGTAACATCCCTGCAGAGCCCCAAATGCAGCCATCACAGGTATGTGCACTCTCATGGATTTTATTATCATAGAATCATAGAACCATTCGGGTTGGAAAAGACCTCCAAGATCATCGGGTCCAACCACTAACCTTGCATTACCAACTCCACCCCTAAATCATATCCCTTAGCACCACATCTAAACATCTTTTGAATACCCCCAGAGATGGTGACTCCACCACCTCCCTGGACAGCCTGTTCCAATGCCCGACAACCCTTTCGGGGAAGAAATTTTTCCGAATATCCAATCTAAACCTCCCCTGGCGCAACTTGAGGCCATTTCCTCTTGTCCTGTCACCTGTTCCCTGGGAGAAGAGACTGACCCCACCTGGCTCCAACCTCCTTTCAGGGAGTTGCAGAGAGCGAGAAGGTCTCCCCTCAGCCTCCTTTTCTCCAGACTAAACACCCCCAGTTCCCCCAGCGACTCCTCACAGCACTTGTGTTCTAGACCCTTCCCCAGCTCCGTTGCCCGTCTCTGGACACGCTCCAGCCCCTCAGTGTCTGTCTTGGAGTGAGGGGCCCAGAACTGACCCCAGCACTCGAGGTGCGGCCTCACCAGGGCCGAGGACAGGGGGACGATCCCTGCCCTGCTCCTGCTGGCCACACTAGTGCTGATACAGGCCAGGATGCCGTTGGCCTTCTTGGCCGCCTGGGCACACTGCTGGCTCATATTCAGCCGGCCGTCAACCAACACCCCCAGGTCCTTTTCCGCCGGGCACTTTCCAGCCACTCCCCCCCAAGCCTGTAGCGCTGCCTGGGGTTGGTGTGACCCAAGGGCAGGACCCGGCACTTGGCCTTGTTGAACCTCATACCATTGGCCTCGGCCCATCAATCCGGCCTGTTCAGGTCCCGCTGTAGCGCCTGCCTGCCCTCCAGCAGATCAACACTCCCGCCCGGCTTGGCGTCATTATGGCTACTCTGAAGTCCGTTCTTTTTTATTGCAGGTATATTGAGTGTTTGTCTATTTTTAAGAAGCTATGGCATAGAAGATACAATTACTGACAATCTGCATATGCACTGTAATGTGCACAATCTCAGTTTACAGGTTATACAAGCACAGACAGACCAATCACTACAGTAAACAGTTTATGTAGCGTTTCTTACCCTTTCTTACATACGTCATCACAGAGGTGCCAAGAGCATCGCTGATGGGCTCAGCTTTGGGCAGCGGTGGGCCCATTTTAAAGCCGTCTGAAACTGGTTCTGCTCGACATGGGGGCAGCTCCTGATCTCTCCTCACCAAAGCCATCCCTACAGCCCCTCCCCGCTACCAAAGCCTTGCCCCGTAAGCCCAACATGCATGGATAGCATATAATGGGAAAAAAATTACTGAGAAACTTAAAAGACCTCAATGAGGTTAATAAGAAATCTCTTTATCACATAAATCATCTACTACATGTTGCTGTAAGTGAATCAGTAGCAAAAAGGCAATTTCCACTGCTAGCTTGAATTTTCAAATGATAAGGCGTAAGAAAAAGCAAACATGGCTTTCACTCATACTTCATACACCAAAAGACCTTAGTCAGATTTACTGTAAAAAAAGCTAGTGCAAAAAAAGTAAAGTCACCTAGACGTAAAGGACTGTATAGTTATTGTGAGACAAAATTGGACACTATGTCAAAAAATACACTTTTGCTATAAACTCTTCAAGCTTGACTCTCTGGGACTTACAGGATAGAAAGCAAAAATCTCTGGAGATGGTCAGTGAAATATTCCATGTGTGTATAGACACTTTCCACTGCTTCTGTTTCCGCCTATATCGACTCTCCTACCACTAGCAAAAAGGGAAAGAGCTTCTCTGAGAGAGCAATGAGGAAGGAGACATCATACGTCCTTCTGTGAACAACTGTCCCCTGGTCTGGAGAAAGCTGGAAGCATGTCTGTGGGGAGGAGACAGGAGAGGGAGGGACGCGGGGAGCACCGCAGTTTGGTCACTGCGGCTGTTCCACCTCCCTCACTCCTCTTCCATTTTGTAAGTGAAGGAAGAAAATGAAAACATAGGAAAGGGAAACTATTTGCTTACTAGGTGGATCTTATAATGGATAATATAAATATATTTTCTATGACTGTAGGTTTTTTTAAACTCTGGTACGTGTTGTCACATACATTTAGATAATGTCTTTTTGGATGGATATATCTATGTATTATTAACATGCACACACCAAAGCAGCTATGCACTACAATCAGACTGTAAAAATCAGGTTGAACGGCTGCCAATGAACAATTAAAAGCATTTTAGTTGACCAAGCTTACAATTTAAATTCATTTGAAGACATTCCCACTGCATGCTCTGAAGCAATTAAAGTCTGTTGCAGATGCTCTCTTGGATAGAAACAGGACAAGCATTTGTGTTCTTTTCCGAACCGTAAGAAGTTGGTTTACTCTGCTTATGCTATAAAAATCCATCTAACCAGGATTATTAGAGGTTGATGGAATGCTAGACTCCAGACAGTCACTCTCGTGAGTTACCCAGATGGAAGGCAACGGAAAACTGCGTCCATGTGCAATGTTGAGTCATAGCAGTGGGGCAAACGCGTATTTCCAGCTAGAATGTGAATGGGAGTGGAGGAATCCCTTTACCAGGAAAGCAGAGGTTGGTTTCAAGAGATTATTTTTATAGCTTATCTTAAAAAAACAAGTGAAAGCTGAAACACAGTTGGCAGTGGCGTCTTGAGCTACCAACAGTGATCCTAAAAAAGGATATGCCGGTACTGATGTTAAACTGAGAAAACCCGTTTCAATTGCTTTCTAGGGGCCCGATGGTACGCAGCGGCCATAAAGATGATGCAGTGATTCATGGGGAGAATTCCTTCAGGGAAACATGTCCGATAGCACCATTTTATAGCTCCCAAGCCAATGGAGAAAGTTCATAAGCTTATATTGCTGCATGGTGGGGAAATCCTGAGCCACAGAGCAATTCTAACGCCAAAATTTCTCCTGTAGTTGACTTCTACCTTCCTAAATCCTGATTTTCCATTCTTCCACTATTTTTGTAAGTAATTTCTTAGCTCTTTAGAAAAAAACACCTTTAGTCATGAAATTTTGCTACTTCACTTCTTTCCTGCAGTGTAGGATCATTATTCTTTATTCTCTATTTTAGACCAGTTTAGCAGGTCCTTTCTTCCTATCTACGTAAAAAAAAAAATATTTTGTTTTTCTTCTGGTGATTAAATAGGATCCTATCACGGGTGTGGAGAGTCTAAACTCCACCATCCAAGACGGAGCTCAAAAACCCCTGTGCTGTCTCAGTTTGCTGTTAGGGTTTGCAGAGAGAGACCCATCTGCACAGAAAGCCACTAACAACGTCTTGCTCAACGCCAGCCTGCTGTAACGCTGAGCACCACAAAGCTCAGTCACAGCACTTCTAGAGAGAAACAGAATCTTCCATACCCTCCAGATCATAAAATCACATTTGTCTGCTGTATGTAACACCTTTTGACTATGCCTAAATAATATTTATAGGTGCTTAAATAGCTGTTAAATAAACTAAGGAAAATAACAGCCGAATATAACAGAATTCTTCAGAAATGCAGTCCTCAGAGAAAAATTATTGTTACTGGTGCAAATCAATGATGGCTGAAACCACCAAGGTCAGTTTTTATAGACAAATGACCTTTCTTACTGTCAGGTTATTCTCTAAATATTCGAATTAGCTTATGATGCCTTCACCATGTCTGTTTTGAAACATGCATTTTTTTAAAGTAGATAGAAATACGCTGAAGCAAACAACAGTTTTACAAAGGCAATCTGTTTTTCTGTGCTTTTAAGACAAATAATTTAAACTGGATGAACACAGTGCAAAGCAGGTAGTGCTTTAGCATTTTTTTTTTTTGCTCCAAATGCGGTGATCCTTTGATAAGGGTGATTGATTGCGTCTGGGTAAGTTTGCTTAATATTTGCTATGGACACTGTCTTGACTGAGGCTCAATCAATCACTTTGAACAGGAAATCAGGGCTAATGCACTAAAACAATATCTGTTATGCACTCAGTTAATCCATCACAATCCTCTTGGGCAGTGTCAGGGACTAGCCTTGCGAGTGGATGCTGACTTAAAATGGATCTTTGAGGGGTTTTTTATTTAAAAAAAGATTTCTTGTTCCACTGTTTATAAAATTTTAAATGTACAGGAACCACGTTCTCCACCCCAAGTTGAGCTATGTTAAATCAAACGCAGTGTAACTTTTAAAGATTTTTGAGTAAAAAACATATTAAAGTCTATGAAGTTTGACGTGGCCAAATTTAACAGCAAAACTCCAACGGAGTTTTTTTGTTAAAAGTGACTGTTATACTTTAGTATATTTTACATGTGAAATAGTCCCATTTCTTTTAGTTCCTCATAGGTCACAGATAAGCTCGTATGTACAGGAAAGTACTTAAATATTCCAAACAAGCAGACATGCATAAAGGATTTGGACATTAAGATTTAAGGTGCCTGTTCACACACCTGACTCAGAAGAACAAAACATTTGTTGACTGGAAATTAAACCTTAGAATAGAAAAAAAATGAAATTTCTCCAGATGACAACCAGGAAACATATCAAATGCAGATTCTTTTCCTAAATTTATCATGTCATTCCTCATATATGAGCATTGAAACTTTAAAAAAAACAGCAGAAATTTTAAACCCTGAGGAAGAGGATTCACTGCAGGCAGGAAGCTATAGGAAAATCACCTGAGTGACAGATACGCTGCTGTAAAGTTCCTCTGAGTTGCTCTTAGTGAACTAGCATATTGCTTTATCATCTGGCTTTGGACAGAAACAATCAAGTGGCTAGAATTAATGATCTGGTTGTTTCTTTGTTACTAAGTATCTGTCTTTTAAATTAAAAATTTTCATGTATAATCACCAGTTCCTCTTCCTCCTCTTCCGCAGAATTCCTGTTATAAAAAGGGGGCACTTAAAAATTTGTAATAACTTTCAAATCACAGGTATATACATCAGAATCCCTACGGTAGTGGGTGCTGAAGGAACACTAGCCCACGTCGAAGCAGAACGCAACTTCACGTTCTAGGAAACACAGAGTTACGTGCTCCTTTGGCATTGCAAGCGCCCAGACTGGCTCAACAGAATTTTACTTCTCAAGGACAAGCTGAGGCCTCAGTGAGCTCAGCTATTTAAAAGGTTGGGGTTGTCCTGACTAACTCAAAGTCACACCACTCACGCAGAATCATGAAGAAAACATACACCTCTTACTTTCATGAACAGTCTGATTGCATATTGTTATGCTACTTATTTACTAACATGATAACTTATGTTGTGTATTTAGAACTGAATATGTGGAACAGATGAATCAATACATAAAGGAGAAGCTTGGAGCTGCCAGTTGGAATAATCCCCAGTGGAAGGGGCAAAACCCTACAGAAATCTCTAGACTTTGTCACGCAGAAAAGACTGAGCCTAATGACTTATTTTTTCCCTTCTCCAAGTCTTTCAAATTTCTTGTACATATTCTACTTCTTTTGAGACTTCGGGATGTGGATGATCATTAAAGACTTATCTGTCCATACTCCTGTCTACTTTTAAATTCATGTGCCCCTTAATCATGACCATAATGTAATTAATATCTGTAGTTCTCATTCACTTATATACATTCCCCTAAGAATACCTGTAGCTAGTCGTCAGTGGGAAACTCATAATTTCCTTATTCTTTCATTAGATTTCTCTTTAAAGAACATGATCTTGCAGAGTTCTCACACCTAATTTTCTTCAGTCACCCTAAAGTATATCTCAAAGCACTGTCCGGCCAAAGTTAAGCCTGAGCATTATTGTGTGCTGTGGTGACAGCAGCTGTTTGACATTATTTTTGTTTTGGTTTTCTGTTGTCTTCTGGATAACATTTTGTCAACAGCCTATCGACTTTAGTGATCCATACTTTACAGAAAACAATTTGCTGTTGTGAATGGGTTTGTGTCTTCTTTTGCGTAAGATGTCAATGCACTTTGGAGCTCATGAACAGTGACAGACCTGGAGAAGACGACTCTAATGGAGAGTTCAGAAATCTTAAGTATCTTGAGTTAACAGCCATAGTGTCAAACTGGAAACGTATTTTTACTTATGTACAAAATATTACAAAAATTAAATTATTGAACATTGATTGTATAGGAAATTTAAATTTTATATTAGTCCACTGAACAGGCACACATTGAGGATTAGAAATTAAATTTTTCTCTTACTGCATTGCTGATATTGTCTACTTTTTACCATTGCTCTATTATTCAAACTTGAGGTGCCATAGGCCATACCTTCAATCTTGTTTTAGAGGAGATTTCTTTACGCCAGTAATTGAATGGTAGGCTTTATGTCAACTTACTTGTTTGTCGACACCGAGCACTGTCACTAGCTGTGCCTATAACAATGATTTCTTTTGTGACATGTACGTCACCCTCTCCTCCAGGAATTTGTCCAAGGCCAACAATTCACTTCAAATAGTTATTCTGAAAACCATCAGAATGAAAGTACTTTGAAATATTATTACCTTAGGACAAAAACGATGCACTGATTTATCTATGTGCGATTTCTTCCATATCCTTGGTCTCTTTACACATGAACAGAATTTCACCGACATCACGGATTTAGAGCTGCGGCCATAAGGGAACTCAAAAGTTGGCAATGGGAAAAGGAGCTTTTCATTCTGTGACGTAATTAGCATCATTATTATTATTATTATTTAACGTTGCTGTAGTTAGTTTTGTTTCTTTTTTATTCTATAATTCATATCAATACAGAGCCATCTGCATCTTCCTGCATGCAGAAATGAAGGCACCAAAAGTATATTTACTCCATGTCCTTCATCTTTCATTATAGTGTTGGTCAGAATGTAACATCAGGGCTAAGAGCTCTAATGTTGAAAAGGACTATTGGTAAATAAATCTCATTTTCACCGCTGACCTAAGCAAACAACCGCCTCGGGTTGGCTGCTTTTGTTCTGAGCTTAATATCTGGTCGGTGTTTTTCCCTATTACACATGATGTGGGCAGACAGGCAGCCTCAGAGCAAACTCATTCAGGGTGGTGATGTAGTTTGGGGCATATAGATGGCATTTTACATGTTATGCTCAAAAAGCATTTACTGTCTTTCTGTCCTGTACATTTAAAATAAATTCATGCAAAGGCTTTAAACATGTATGTTTGCATTATACAATATAATTATCTTATGTATAATAATGCATATATAGCTGTTAGATTTCCACTTTATAGCTTTGTAAGAATTACAAGATACAAGATTACTGCTCATGGAATGTCAAGCTAAGAATACCACATGCCATTAAAATACTAGTGCTCCAGTAATCAAGACAAATGTAGTCCAAACAAAAGCTGAAGGTGGTGTAGAGTGAAATATGAAATTGATACTGTCAGTAAAGATTCCCAAAACAAGTGACTTTTGCCACTTGAAACAAAGGATGCAAGAGCTTTTTGAATTGTAGCACCTAGGTTGTCATATATGAATGTAAAATGCATAGTTTTACTCACATCGGTGTAATAGTTCCTTCGAGCCCCTCTCTCCCCACTCCCACGTAGACATACATTATTCAGCATGTTAGAGACCATCTGGAACTTGCTCCTGAAATAGCCCAGGACTTGATGACCTTCCAGATACGCTGAAAAAAAACGTTTGTTTGACAAGGGTTTGGGGGAAGGTTGTGGGTGTGTTGTTTCTGAAAAGATTAAGCAGGCTATTTTACGGGTTTGATTAATGCTTGATTTAATTTACTATTTGTATGTGACTGTTTCTGATACTGAGAGGTCAGCCACTTTTACTGTTAAGCTTAATGAATGCTTCCGGTGTTCACTGCTTAAATAGAAATATGCACATAAACAGTCACTGGCAGAGGGCTGATTAATGCCCATCAAAGTCAATGAGAAGACTCTCGTTGCCGAAGGTGGTGGGCTTTTTGTAATGGAGTGCCTTTCCTCTTCTGAGCGCGCAACTATACTCGCATAGAATCAATTGTAACGGCGCGCCTACGCTTCACTGTTACAACAGCTAAATGAACACCAGATTTAAGTCTAGCTAAATACTGGTTTGTACCTATGTGATAAGTGATACACAGAAAAAACATATATCCTGAAGAGTCATGGCTTGTGTAAGCATCTGAAGAATTAAATCACAAACACAGTTGCATATAAGTAAGGATAGAAAACTGCAAAATGTTCATTCTGCTCTTGCTTCCCTTTTCCTTACAACGTTCCATGTTTTAAAGGACAGAAACGGCGTATATCCCTCGTGGCAAGGACAAAGTTTTTGAATAAGGTATGAAAGATGATGAATGATCAATGGTGTGATTAAAAGAGCAGTGTGTGGAGAAGAGGGTACGGTCACAGTGCTGGAATGAGGTTAATGATCTTGCTTCGGTTATTTATATGAAATAAATAATTTCAGCATCACGTAGTTTTCATCTGCTTTCTGGGAGTATAATAGTCTGGTCCCTCACGTAGCACTAAACGAGGTCAATGGACATGCTACCTGAGTAAATATCACTAGGAGCAAGTATGGTTCAAAGCAACAAATATACTTTTATACATAAGTATGGTAGAAATTCAGAAAGATATTACATAATTGACTCCAGGAGATCTATCTGTGCAAGCCTATAAAACAACTACCTGTTTCTTTGGATTAAGTGTCAAGTATTTGCATTTAAAGACACAGAAAAATGTCCTGCACATCACCCCTTGCATCAAAAATAATTTCTGTAGAGTAGGGAAAAAAAAGAAAGATTCTATGTGGAACTGGAATGATGGAACACAGCAAAAAATGAATGAATAATGAAGATTCTATATTTTGCTGAGATGGATGAAGAACTCATTTGATAATGCACCTTAGAAACAGCTGATTTTCACTGCATTTCTGCAGAAAGGACGTACCTTCTCAGGACGCCGCATGTGGTCCTTTCCGCTTCCTGAACTGCATTTGTAATGAATTCCTGTGTATATATTTAGAAGTCAAAGACACCTTATTCCTTCACTACCGTATTTGTCCTCAATCACAATATTTTTTTGTGTCTGCTGGAAACTTTCATGACATATTTCTACAATATATCCATTTGCTAAAAGGAATGAGTAGACTGAGTGACCGTACATGTGTGAATACCATGGTGAAGCCCAACTCGTCCTGTCCTCTTTCAGCCTCGCCATGGATCATACCATAAAGTTCTCAACATTTGGAACGCGAATCCCCCCCAAGCCCGTCACTGCCAACGTAGCTTTTTCTGATTCTGAGTTTCCACTTTAAGTCTCTCAATAATGTTTTCATTTCAAGAATGATTTTTATCTGGAGTGCTGTAATGCCACGCCGTACCTTGTAACAGTGTATGCCTCCAGCTGTTTAAGTTGCTTATTTTCCCAAAAGGTTACTGAGAAAGTGCGGGTCATGGGGATTAAGTCGTGTAGCTCCCGTGGAGTACAGCAGGAATTTCACAGTCCAATTCCTGCAAATTCTTTTGGGAAATGTATTAATTTCAAATGAGTCATTAATCACTTTGCTGACTTCACATGTACTGAAGTAGCCTCTGACATCAACAGCTAAGCACAGTATTTGCGATTCGTTAGGCAGAACTAGAAATGGCCTTATTTACTTGATTGAAAGGGAGATGAGCTGGTAGACGCCAAGATTTTGAAAACGGTTAGTGATACACATGCCTTGCTGTTCGCATTCAAACAACTGGCAGGATACTTAAACAGTGCTGTGCATCCACTGAAAAAATCAAACTAAAATGTGTCAAGTCAAGCATTAAAACCCTATAGCATCTTAAGTCACTAGTTAATTGTGAAAACAATGTCCACGTGATTTGTTCATACAGTTAATTCCAAAACTTTCCATGGCTGGTAAAATGCATTTTAAACTGAACAATGCAACTTGTGAGCCATTTCTGAGCCATATCCTTTCAAACTGCAGTTGTATTTAGGAGAAGTATTTGGGGGTTCAACACCACAAAATGCTTATCTAAATTACATGGCTATTAGTTAGAACTAATGATGCATACTACAGTAGTTCTCTCTCTTTGGCTGAAGAGCAAAGTAGCAAGCACAAGTCATTTAGATATATTTGTATGGGCTAGGTTGCTGCTTTTAAAACATAGGTCACTGGTGTAAGTACTACCAACCGCATCATGTGAGTACTGAGACAAGCAACAGACAATTTGTAAATTGTTCAAGTTGTGCAGTTTCTCAATTCAAACTATTACTATAATTATGGCAGGGTTTGGGGTTTTCTTTAGAGTTAAGGAGACTTATCCGAGAGCAGAAGGTTATGCTTATGCATATGTAAAAGCATACTGAGAGGGAAGGCGAAGGGAATAGGAGTACGACGATAATGCATTGATTAGTAAAAGGGCGGGGGGGGGGGGTAGCAACAGTATTCTTTCAAACAGAAATACATTATTTCTACATCAGCCCAGGTTCACAGCATGATTTGAGAAATATATTAATATTAGTCCAGGTATTCTGATGTATAAAATGGGTAGTGAAAAATGCATCGTAAATATTCTACAGTTTGTGGGAAGTTCTTTGAGATCCAGTGAAACCTGCTACACTCTTTTTGGCTAGGATGGAGTTAATTTTCTTCATTGCAGCCCCTATGGTGCTGTGGTTTGGATTTGTGAGCAAAACAGTGTTGATAGCACAGGGATGTTTCATCTGCTGCTGAGCAGCGCTTACGTGACCTCAAGGCCTCTTCTGCTCCTCACCCCACCCCACCGGCGAGTGGGCTGGGGGTGCGAAATAAGCTGGGAGGGGGCACGGCTGGGCCAGCTGGCCCCAACTGACCAAGGGTTTATCCCAGACCGTCCCATGTCGTGCTCAGCAATAAAAGCTGGGGGACAGGGAGAGCAAGGGGGGATGATCGGAGTTTACTGCATTTGTCTTCCCGAGTAAGCTTTATGCATGACGAAGCCCTGCACTTTCCTGGAAACGGCGAAACACCTGCCTGCCGATGGGAGGCAGTGAATGAATTCCTTATTTTGCTTTGCTTGCCTGTGCAGCTTTGCTTTATCTATTAAACCGTCTTTATCTCAAGCCACGCGTTTTTCTCACTTTGGCCCTTCCAATTCTCTCCCCCATTTCACTGGGGGGAGTGAGCGAGCAGCTGGTGGAGGCTTCGCTGCCTGCCGGGGTTAACCCCCAGCACCTGCCAACAACATTTCACACTGTGAATTTTACATGTACTCATATATACACACAAACTTCCTGGGTTCAAAATGCGTATTTTCTGAGGAACGAGTTTTGTTTCTTGCTTCTTAAGAGAAAAATGGCCTAGATTTTAATGCTTACTAACGTAGCGAATTCCAACACCTCCGAATTTTGTTGCAAGAGACACATTTCAAATATCTTGTACATTTATATATTCATTTTTGAAACCAGTTCAACTTACTGTATATTAAAAAGCTAAAATATTTTTATAGAGCTATCACAGTGATTCAAAACAACTTGAACAACCCAAAGGAAAGAGGTATTTCTTAAACATTTGAATATATATTAAAATAAATTTTTAATGATATTCAGCCTTTTATTCGTATGAATTATATTTTATATAAAGCAATAATGTTTCATGACACTAGCAGCGTTTTGTGACTCTCTACCAGTTTCTTCTTGAAAATGAAGAATTGGTCAAGATTACCAACGGGTTATCAAATACAGGGGAAAATAACAACCAAGAAACCCCTCTAAATGTATTTTCAGTTTCATCAAGAAAAGGCGAGGTGTTTTTACACACAACAGGCTGTCTACTCTATTCTTCAGGTAGCACTTGCTACATTTCAAAATTGCAAGCAATATATAATATGTTTTCCAAAACTTTATCTGAGTCAAAAAATATTCCCTACACAGTTTGTTGCACTGAACTCTGACCAAAGAGTCAGTACAATTTAGAACACTATGGACTTAGCAACAAAATAATGAGATTTTTTTTTTCTTTTAGAGCTCAGTAAGAAACCATAAAAGGGCAGAATCCGAGGCTAACGGTGACTCTAGGCATCTCTGGCAGGAGCCAGCTGGAAGGGTTGCTACGTTACCCAGCCTGGCGTGAAGCTGGAAGCAGATCTTTGTCTGAATCCTTGGGGCTAAGAGATGATAAGAGGCTCCATAGCCCCGTGGAGTTAAGCAGCTTGACAAGGTGAGCCGGGAGCAAGAAAGGAGCTGTTAAAATCCTCAAATCAATTCTCTGGAAATATGGAAAACGGCTCTCCATGAGCTACACCAAGCTACACTTTTTTGCTGTAAGAAGCAAGTCCCAGCATATAGCGAGACTACGAGAAGGCAGCTTGCTTTCTAAAACAGGCGATTCTAAAGCATTTGACATTATTCCTGATTCTCTGTGAGAAGTCCAACTATGCAAGGGTATTAAAATAATTGGGCAGGGAGTGAATACACGCACAAGTGAGAGATCCTGAATTCACTATGAACAAGAAGATGTTCCATCCAAATTAGTTCACAGAAGTTGGATAATCTTCTAACACTGTGGATGTGATGATGAATTTAATGTATTATTATAGAAAAGGCAAGAAGCAGAAGAATACTAAGAAGTTGAGTACAACCGAAATTTGTGAACACGGGTTTGGTGGCATTTGTTTCAACATGTCAAAGCAATTCCCGATATGTGGGAAAAGATGCAAAAATATAGAGGATTTACTGGCACATCACATTGGCGGCACTGACTTTGACAGATGCCATTCCTTCGACAGTGGAGCTGGTTTGGGTGTAAATAGAATTTTAAATACCAAGAGAGGAATTTTGAGAAGACAAGGGGACTTGAGCTCTTAATCTAGTTTTACACTTTTTCTTTTTAAGTCCTTCATATACTCAACTTTCCAAAATTCTCCAGGATGAAATATTTGGAGTTTATTCTACCCTACAGAAGAAATCCAATTTGGTTTCTAATCGGGCAGGCACAGATTTAGCTCTGAAGAAGTAGGAAAGTTCTGTTCTGCTTGAGCTAGTATCCTTATTACAAAGAGTCCACAAACGCAAAGACAATCAGAGTGAGACTTTTACAGCCTCCCCTCACAGCTGTTTAGTACAAATGGATGTAGGCTATACCATCTTATTTTTCATTAATGGTAGCAGGGTAAAGACTGACAATTGTTTTTTTTCTAGGGAAACTGTTTTTAGTGATGAACGGGCAAGAGTATTCAAGTGAGCAGCAGCTTCATGTCAGGAATATATTTTACAGAAATGTTTAAAAAGCAAAATATTTCACCTGATTAGCTTGACACTGTTATCACTGCATTTTCTTACATCTTATTCTTTGCTGAGATTTATACAAGTAGACAGCATCATCTCATGACACCAGACTCCACAACATAACTGCTTTCATGTACCGTAAAAATACAATAAAGCACAAAACTACAGAGCAGAATTGGAGCGAGAAGCATGCTAGTAGGACAGCTGAATTGAAGTAATAATAATAATAAAAAGACTAGAATTTTGAGATTTCTTTTTTCTCTTAGAAAAAGAGGAAAAATTCTATTTTCCAATTCACTTTCCACACGAGTCTTTTCAATTTCCCAATCAACATTACTGTATGAATTTTTAGTCAAAGACTGAATAGACTTCTTGAAAAGTCTATTAGCTGCAGCTATTCTGGAGCTATGGCTTCTGAATTAAAGGTCACGACAGTTATGAATGAGGTTATGGGCTTTTTTTACACTACTACTTAGACTTATGTCTTCAACAGAAGTGGAAATTTAAACCAGAAATAGGATTGCAACATGACAAATGAATGAAACTCTAAACTACAGAAAGCAGGGCTAAGAGGAGGTCATTCGTAAGGCAATGCAATGAATTTGAGATGTTGATGTTTTGACAAGCGAATAGATCACTGAAGTCCAATGCCTGATGCTAGCAAGGCGGTACTTTTTGCAAAGCTTTATCTTAAGAAAACAACAGCAAACCTTCCTTCAGAGTTTAGTTAGATTGGCTGATTGAACAGCTATTTTAAACCAATATCACAGACCTCATTTCCCCCACAAGTTAAATTCTTCTCTCCGTTTTCTGATCTTTCTGGATTCTTCCCTTCCCTTTCTGCCCCTACTAACTGCATGCATGGACACGTTTGTCTCTCTCTACCCTTCAGTGTTTAAGTAGAAAGCTTGGCCATCAGCATTATTGGCTTCAAAGTAATGCAGAATTAAGTACGACTTTGTCGTCATATCAAGAAATCAATGATACACTGAAGCACTTTTTAATTAGACCACTGTGGTCCTGAACGAACCCTGAGTTACAAAGATTAAATAATTGCTTATGGCATTCTTAATGTGTGGTTCACCATAGTGAAAAGAAGATTATTGACTCAACTGCTAAGTTATGAGAACTGATGAAGTCTTGCTGAGCGCAGAAATTCTTTTTAGCACAAAAAAACAATGCTGTTTTATGACCCAACTCCTTTGAACTATTTTAATTAAGGACTACTAGGATAAGAAAGAAGTTGAAAAGCTATTTAGTAGGAAGACAGGCTCCCATTTAAATGTTGACTTATGAAGTCAGCATTCTCAAGGATGTTACTGTACTTTGGTCTTTTATTTTCAAAGCCATTAACTTCTCCCAGCACATTTCTATCTACAGATCTAGGAGCAAAACTGTCGTAAGTCTTCATGACTTAGGAACCTGTGAAAGTCAATATCACTTAGACATCTGTTCTACTTGAGTAACTTTTTGATTTTTTTTCCTTCTCTGCCTAAATTTAGACATACAAATTTTAATAAACAACTGTCTTAAGCTTTACATTCACATCTTCTGTAGGTGTAACGTGGCACAAGTCCCCTGATCTTGGTGAAGCCAACTTGCCATACCACTCAAAAATCTGGCCTTAAGAGCTCATTATATTTAAAAGTGTAACTAATTTAGCTAAGTATTCTTTCAAAAAGGTTATTGTTACATTCACTTTAATAATAAAAACGTATGGGGAACATGCTAAGGGAAAACAGCATGTTTAAATGATGGTAGAGCAAGAACGGTAATAATAGTCTTAAAACACTATTTGTCTCTCAAAGTATTCCATGATAGAAAATCAACAGAGCACTCTGGGCTTGCTATTTTTAAAAGGTATTCAGACTATATAGTAGGAGTTTCAAAATCCCATTTGTTTTCTCACTAGATTCATAGGTATCTAAATTCCTGCACAGAATAACACTTCTGCCAGTCCCGTGAGGGAAGCCCTAGCAAAAGCTGAGGTTGTCAGGACACATAAACTGTTCCATTGTTATTCTTGCTCTATCCATCATTTTCAGTAAAGAAAAGATTAGTTTCGGCATTGAGATACAGGCCATTCATCAAGGTTAGGGGAAAAAAAGAAAAAAAGAAAAGAAAAACTTAGTTCTTATGAGCAAATGTACGGGAAGCAGCAGCAGAGACAGACACGAAGGAGGAGTGCCAGGAACCGTACGGCTGAACGTCGGGCAGGCGGCAAGCCGCAGCAACGAGCACAAGAGGTGCACATACATAAAGGGATTCATGCTGTGCAGACGCTTTGGTTTGAAAATGTTAACACTGGCCTTTAAATTGGATGCGAAGCACAAGCTGTAAGGCATCTACACAGACGTTGAGAAGAAACATGACATAAACCCCACCTCAGACCTGAAACCCCTGAAACGGTAGGTCATTAACTGCGATGCAGTGCTGCTGGAGCTCACGTATCATTTGGCATCTGACAACCTGCAGGCACTCACCAAGTCTTCCAAATTATACCCAAAAGATCTACAAACTTGTCCTGCTGCAAACAGCATCTGAATATTTTCTCACAGTATGATCTCCTTTCCGTGGCATTACAGTATTGCTAACGGAGATACATACAGTTAGTAGGTGATGTTAACAGGTTACTTGCTGCTGAGATGCTGGAAGGGTATAGTAAAGGGTATTTTTTCCTGAATTAAGATTAAGAAACTAAATTCACACACCGCTGTAAGAAAACTATCTCCCATGGTACCAGGTTCAACAGTGGCCTTTTATAAGGTTTAAGTTTCTTTTCTATGTAGCAAGAGCAGGGGACCAGCGAGTTTCTCAGCAGTAAGGACACTCTGTTTTCTGAGAGACATTAAAGACATATCTCCACCGAGACTTGGCTCATTCATGGTCTACTTGAGAGACAGACAGAAAGAAAACAGGACTTGATAAGAGCTGAGTATTCAAGACCTCTAAAACTAAATGTACAATTCTGTTTTAATTTTCTTTACTGAAGGAATATTAACTTGCCTGTATTAATTTTTATTTTAAAAGATGCTATGAGCTCATTTTGATATTAAAGATTCTTTAGGGCACTTTCTATACTTCAGCTCTTATTTTAGTTTAACTTAATTAAAATCTTTTTGAGACTTTCTTTATGAGACATACTTAGCCTTTCAATAACAGAATACAGATAATTATATCACTCTCTTCTATAACATTCGGAGATGGACTAAACAAAGTAAGGCTGTCCAAATTATTGTGCTAAAATAGTGTCTGCCTTATTATTTTATACATGGGACAGGCTTGGTGCCACTAGATAAGAGCCTGGTGATACGTTAGGCCCTGCTTCATAATAAAACTTACTGAAGCCGATGTATCAGGACACCAAGACTGTAACCTTCCCCAAGCCTTGGATGCAAATGACAGCCCCTGTACTTTTACAGAAAAAGAGTAATACAGTATCAGCCGTTACGAGCTCATCCGGAGGCCACAGCTAGGTAGAAAGTCGATCCACACCTCTTTAAACCATACCCATTTAATCACTGCCCAGCATCCTATCCATACAGTTTGCTTTTAAGCTCTGTAAGGTGACTTCTAAATTTGATATAAAGACACTTATTTTTCTGAAATAAAGAATAAATAATAAAAAATTGTGTATATGCACCACTAGATATTTTTATTAACAGTGTGCACGTAAAAAAGGCATAGAAATGTAACTTGCAGTTGTACTTTGTAAGACAAAGCATTTTATACATATACTATTTTATTAAAGAACCTCAAATCTAAACTATTTTAGTGTGTGACAGAATATAGACTTTAGAACTTAAAACTGAGAGTAACTTTGCACATATAAATACTAGCATATATTCAGGCGTCTAGATGGGAAAATTCTGTTGCATACAAATACCCTGAAACATTAAAATGTATGCTCCATCCTCCGTGATCCAAAGGGAATCAGATCGAAGATCCGACTACGTGTTTTCTCAATTAAAAATTCAAATCAGAACATGTAAAGTAGTTTAAAATAATAATTACATGAATTCCAATTAAGTATTACACAGTAATTACAATGAGTGCTATTAGCAAATTCAAAATACAATTTCAGCTAAAGCTACTATCATGAAACACAGCACCAGCCAGGTGCACCCAACATCAGCAAGTGGAAGGGAAATTACAGGTGCTTGTGTAGTGGGGAAAAGGGAAATTCACTCACTGCTCTGTGCTTTACGCTATCTCAGCCAACTACAACATTGCTGTTTATAGGCTTTTGCAGGTTTTATAGGCTAAAGTGTTCTTAAAGGATGAACACAGTGCAGAATTCAGGAAACAATTTACGACGCAAAAACAATTTAGAACCAGAGAAGTCTGTATGTACTTACCAGTAATGCAAAATTACAGTTACCGCTCTATAAAGTTTAGTTTCTGTTTTCTAGTACCTGCACCAGGTGCTTCAGAGAACAACGCAAGTGATGTCCTGCTTTTAATAAATGAAATCTGGCTTATGGACTGAAGTTTTACCTTTAATAAAAAGCAAAAGCAATAGAGCACACTTTAGATTTAGCTAGCTGTGCTTGAAAACTTAGCAGTCTGCAGCCAAAAAGCAAGATTACAGGTTATGAAAACTGTCTTTGAAAAACTTAGCATCACTAGAAATATTTATCTTGAAAGAGCTGCAATTTGGGGGGCTATCATTTTGTTTGGTCTGTACCGCATGCTAAAAGCACAATATGTAAAACTGAAATACACAGAAATAAATACATTCCATGTGCGCTGTTCATTTTTATGCAGCATTTGGGAGCACCTGTGTAACCCAGACTCTACAAGTTTCCAGCTGTATTGTGGATAAAGGATTACACATCACATATCTGCCAGTAAACCCAGTTAAACCTCTGGCTAAATGCCCCTCCCCAGTATTTTTCCCCCAAACTGCTACAGTGATGTACCCAAATTCTGTGTTCTGAAGCTTTGCTATTTGACATTACCTTTTCCCTTAAAGCATTCCACTGAAGTCATCTGAAACTTTCTTTAATTTTGGTCTGGATAGAAGTACAGTAGATTTCATTCAGTGTCTCAAAATACACTGTCCTTACAAATTCAGTTGAAACCACATTGCCCTTGTGACGTAAACACAAATACTGAATCATCTCTGCAGAACAAAATAGGTAAGTTGAGGTTTACTTGAAAGATTTCCGATCTGGCGACACTTTCTATTTTCCTATAGGAAACATTCTATTCTATATCCTAAAGCTGTATTTTTAATTAACCTTCTCAATCCTAATACTGTTCAGAGATCTGATTCCAAAGTGTTCCTTCACCAAGCGCCTTAGACTGTTCCAGTGCTACAAATGTGGGGTCCAAAGGACAAATGGGCCGGGAGAACTAGAGCCCGATTCGAACATGAACAAAGCTGCAGAAGAGACTTTGTACGTGTGGTGGAACGCGCATCCATTCAGCTTGGCATGTGTGCGCTCTCTCTTTTAGAGTGACAGAAAAAAATTTGTAACCATTTTTCCTTTCTTTTCCCTTCCAAATTGCAATGATTTTTCCAAAAAAAAATCTGGTGGGAACTTACAATGTCATTGTTCTTTTTCTACGTTTCAAAAGCTGCCTAATAAGAATAATGATAGAAGAGAAAAAAGTGAGAATTTTCACCCCAACTTCTTACCGGTTTGGCTTACAAATCTTTACTTTGTCTTCTGCCATTCTTCAGGCACATATCCACATAAACAAGTAAGAAGTCCCGAATGACTTTAGGATGTGCCAAACATTCAGTTCCTATGCTGGTTAGCAGGACACATAGTCATTACGTGCTTTGAAAATCAGGCCACAATCATTGACAGCTACATTTTTGACAGCTTGGAGGAATGGAAGTTCCATTCCATCCAGCATGGCTGGCTTTGGGGATGTTTCAACTGGAAGATATTTTTCTGAATCCCAGTTCTATTGTTTCCTCCTCGCACACCCCTGCGAGAAAACCTCTTTGGTGAGTGGGAGTAAACCCAAGGCCTGCCCGTATCTTAGCAGTTTCTGTCAGGGGATGGACTAGCAATGTGGTACACAGTTATTACACAAGACATGGGTCAAAAAAGGCAAGTAGTCATCAGAAATAGATAACAGAATTCCTTGACTACATGGTCCAAATCGCTAACTATTAACATTAGGGTAATACCTTCACAGATTTTCAATAAAAGCTCAAAGTATACTGCAGAAAAATGTTTCAACAGGGGGAAAAAAAAAAAAAGCCAAACCTACCCGCTTTCCATTTCAACAATTAACATCCATTTTAAAAGTCAGAGCCTCCATACCAATGCAGCCCTGAAAAGCTCAAGGGCCTGTGGTTCAACCGAGTCATCTGACTTTAAAGCAGAGAACATCTATTTTGGTTCATCAGACTTTCTAAAATTAACCAAGGTTCACAGCTTTGTAAAAAATGCATACCAAAAAAGTGAATTTCTACACCCTTGATAGAAGTCCTCTAAATCTGGATTACATACTAATAATTAATGTTCCACATTCTGAAGGCTTTTCTCGAGGCTTTTGCCTCTTTCCAGTAAAATCTTAGAAAACAGAAAACTCTAACATTAAGAACAAGCTGAAAGGAACAAGCTGACTTCCACAGTTCTCAGACACACTAAAGAACTGAATAAAATACACAATGTCATGGTCAGAAAAGATGCAACAGGATCTATTTTTGTCTTAACCGTAGCCCTGTCCAAAGGAAAAGAAAAATAAGCGCTCCCTTAATGACAGATATACATTTAGCCTTACAAAACAAGCACCATTTCACTCGTGTCTATTATTTACAGAGACCAGGGAGGGCTATCGAGAGACTCTTTTTATAGTCCAGATTCCTCATGACTCCACACAAGACCGCGCGGCCCAGAGCCAGAGCTGGCTTACTTTCTCTGTCCTTTCCCGTTTGATAGAGAATCCACCTGCTTGGATCTAACAGGTAGCTCACAAGGATTGCTTTTTTCTTTTTATTTTTCCTTTCTTCCTTCTCCTTTCTTTCCTGTGTGTGCACACGTATGTGTGTGTATCTGTATATGTGTGTGTATCTTTTAAGACTTCAGACTTCATAATTACATTATGATGAAACCTAATGTCTCTTGATACACAGTCTTGGTTGTCCTTAAACTCTTTAAATCGCTTATACCTTGCTACTTCTCTCTTAGGTATGCATAATATTAGAGACTCAAGCAGAGCACAATTTCACCTCATATTTCTTGCGCTGCAGACTAAGGACAGAAGTTTGAGCAACCTTGATGCTGCTCCCTGTTGTGACTGAGACTAAGCAGTAATGACTGTGGAAATGCATCACATAACTACTAACACTTCTTCCCCAGAGTCCTAAGTTAAGCCACACCTAGGCACTTCGCACAAAATAGTAAGTCTGTAGAGGCTTTCTTTTGCTCTCCAGCATGATCACCACATACATACAACCTCTCTGATGCTCTCTTCTACTAAAAGAATTGCTCTCGGTGGTAGCTTACTTCCTCCTACCTGATACCTAGCATTTACTGCTAAAGAAATCCCTCCTCCCTCATCACGATCGAACCGAAGGCAGCTCAGGTACTTTCAAGCACTCACAAGGCCGGTTCGGGTTGTGCAGCAGGACAGTGCTGCCAGGCTGACGGCTCGGGCTCAGTGTTACCCCTACAGCGCCCAGGAGTTCCAGCCATTCACGTGACTCATGTCCAACTACTCTGGCACCTCTCTCACTTATCAGCAATCCAACATATGCACTGTCTTACTATTCAATTTAAGTCACAAATTTGTCTTCATCAAGAAACATTAACATTTTCTACATATGGGGAAGGTTACTGTCCTACAGAGGAACGGTATCAGCTGTTTTATTTTAACTTCATCACTAAGTTATACATTTTTACTACCCTCTTTAATTTTTCAGCGCATTCATAAGCAGCATAAATTTCAAAGATTTTCCCACAATAAACCACTGCAGCTAAATTCTATTTCTTGCCTGTAGTTTCCCGAGGGTTAAGTTGGGTTATTGCTTTTTTCCATATTTTCACTTCTTTACACCAATGTGCTTTAAAAAATGGTCCTGTCAAGGTGTTTTTCATTTATTTCAAAATGATGATTGCTAGAGGATCTGTTTTGATTTTACACTAAAGCCCTTTACAGGGGCATATAAACTTTATAATTAAAGTTAATAAAGGTAAACAAATATGAAGTTATGTGAGCCTGGTGAACAGAAAAGGAGAATGCCAAAACAGGCAGAGAGAGGACAGGAAAACACCAAAGCAAGTACTGCCTCCCAAATTTCAAGAAGTCCACGAGTTCATTCATTCGCTATGCAGTCAGTGTTATCTCTATCTCTTGCAATTGTAAATTAGAGAGATACTGGCTCAAGAAACTTAGGTTACAGATTCTTATCGATGCTAAAGAAATCAATCCCATATATCTTTTATAGCTTCCTGAAAAATCCTAAAGTATTTATTTATGTTGAGGTCTAATTTGTTTTGGTCTTTGGTTTTATGCTGCATAGCATATCGTAGCACAATAAAATTTATGGATTTTTAGCTATACAATTTATGTACATTGGGATAAGAAAAACAAATGTAGATAATTCACAAATTTATTCAGTTAGGAGGTTCAAAAACAAAGGTGCAAACACGCTAAAATATTTCTATCAGTCTACACTATTTAAAGTAATTTAGAAGTTTCTATGAGAAATAATTTTCACGGGGCGAGTGGAAGTAGCATTTACCTGCAATATTATAAACCAGAGCCACTTTAAATCCTGTATTTCCACACTTATTAAGCCACTACTAAGAGGAGTCCTGCTGCTGAAATATCATGTGGTTCTTTTAGAGCAATATCATTACCTAATGATTTTGAAGGAATCTGATTTTTCAAAGCGAGAGGGAAACAGACATGTATTACCTTGAATTGCATAAGGCAGCTCAGGGAAGTCAGGCCCAGCTCTTCTGCGCACATTAAGAAGCGTGGGAAAGGGGAATGAACACGCTCAGCTGAGGTCATCGATTATGACAGCAATACTGAATTACATAGCTGCAATCCGGATGGGGAATTTTCACATGCTTACTGAAAAAACTAGAAAAGTAACTTTTGAGCCCTATTTCAAGAGGTATTTATGTCGTAACAGTCTACAGAAACTGCAGCCATTCAGAAGCCCGGACCCCAAAGCCCATGACAGCCGGTCACAGGGAGCTGTCATGACATTCTGGGACTCTAACCATTCTGGCCTGGTTTAAAAATAAGCAATTTAATTTCACTTTCCAATATTTTTCCAAATGCGGTGAGAGTTCTGCTTTTCCTACTGCCATCACCTTCATAAGAGCTAGCTGATAGTTGCTCCATGGCTACTATACCGCTCCTGAAATTCATGTAGGATAATCCACAGAGCTGTTTCAGTTCAGCCAGCAGTTACACTAAATCAAAAACGTGCATAGAAAAGTAGTATTTCCTACCTTTGTGCAGAAAAAACTGTTGCTGCTGTAATTTGTATTTATACTACTTTATCACATAGTGCTGACAGTGCTGCGATAGCGCAACACAGCACTGGGTTTGTATTTCATTTCAGAAAAATGATTCCGAGAGATTTGGTGCCTTATTACAGCTTCATCAGAGAGGAACGAAAAGCCACATATAACTACGTAAAACCCTAAGGGGCGTTCATTGCATGGAGATTGCTGGAACATAGAAATGCTTGAACAAACTCCTAAAATGGCCATATGCAACTTCAAATTCCCTTTATGGAGAATAAACTCAAGACACTTTTTCATTAATTCCATCCTATGGGAATAATGCAAACCAGGTGAAACAGAATCAAGAGTTCGAACTCTGATCAATAAAGGCATAAATCGAAATTTAAACTAAATACCCATTTTCATCTAAATGCTGTTAAATTCCAGTGCTTGTTGAAGTCTAGTTATCCTAATTTGCTTCTGTTCTTTCCCACGGAACCTCCATTTTACAACCAGAGTGCATGGAAATGCAGGATGAAGTACGCGCAGTTTCATCTACCTGACTTAAGTAGGGTAAGATAGGGGTCTCTGTGGGTAGGTGCACGCGTACCTCTTTTCCTACAGCGCTAGATGAATGCACAGTTGGTATTAACAGAACGATGCGCACATTTATTGTACTATGATTTCCATACGTATTGAAAGATGGTGAGAATTGCACAATATCTACCCTTACATGAGGAGATAATAATTATGACTATACAGCTCTCATTCTAATTAACTACTTACTAGGCTAATACACCACATACTATTCAGAAGTTATGTTTTAGGTATCAAAACTTGAACTGCAAAGGAAATAACAATGAGAGGCTTGTGCTCTGAAAGCTTCTTACCAATCCATGCCCTGTTTCTTCCCCACCATGCTGTCCCAAGCCAGCTGTTCGTGGGACCAAACTTTCTCTTACTGTATCCTCCTTTTTATACATAACTCCTTATATTCCTCCAACGTACCTTATCCTTCAGATGAAAAGTTGCACGATGAGATCAGCAGTGTAGCTGCTTGAGCAGCCTTTGTGAAGACTATACAGCTGTGTGGCAATTTGGCCAGTCTTTCACAAATATAGATATAAATTCCACAGCCTATTTTTCCCTCAAAACAATTAACCTCTTGTCTTTTTAGGCTCCAGAAAGTAGCACATGGCAGCTGCGTCAAACATTCTGAATTGCTGGAAACTTCCAATCCTTCTAAGTCATTCCTGCATGAAAAGTGTTAAATACGTACCCTTTCAAAGCATGTTAAATCACATAACCACAGTATTTAAGTAGCAACAACAGCAGGTAGCTCAAATATCCTAGTTATCTGCAACATCAGTACGCGAAGAAGATCAAAGAAATAAATGAAATTACAGTTTTTAAAATATACCAAAGGAGGCTGAGCCACAACAGTCTAGAGAAGAAGTTCATTTCATTTACATGTATATTTACAATGTTCATGAGTTTCTAAGCCTGAGTAAATAAGCCAACACTAAATAAAAGGAAGCAGTCAGAAAGCTGTCATTATGACCTACTACAAAATTCAACTTCATTTAGATTTACCCACTCCTCGTACCTCAATTCAATTCAAAAGAGTCGAAACTCATTTGTAACTTCATCTTGCATAATGGAATAAATCAACACGTAGCATTCAACTGAGAGAAAAGAAAAATAAGACTGAACATGATATAAGCATATAGAAAGGAATGACACAGAATAGGTCGGGTTTTGTTTACACTTCCATGTAGCACAGCCACCAAAGTACTAATGATCATTTTGTACTAAGAAACAAAAAACTACTATTAACTCTAGCAACATCTAATATGGGGTAGGCATAATACTGTTTGGCCGTGGCTAGAGCGAGGGCTTAATTGTATCCAAGATTTCAGGTCTGATTCTGCATCATTTATATGAAAGATTTTCTACTGCTGGGGTTTTTTTTAAGTTAAACTATCAGCCTTCACTTTAATAAATAACTAGAGAATATCCTTTTGCTGAAAGTAAGTTTTGATTTTAATAGGTATTTTAAAGTATTATTGTTTAAGTTGCACATCAAAGTGATCTACTGGTATTGTAGAAAGGGCACCTCTACGTAATTGCATCAAATTGGCTCGTGACACATTTATTGATAAGATGGATGTAGATAATGTTTCTGCATTCAATAAGCTTCTTTGGCTACGATTGCAGCTGTAGCACGGAATCACGGTTAGACGAAGAACAGACTCAGTCCACGATTGTTTTGCTAGGAGAGGAAAATGACATGGAGAGGATGAAACAACGAAAAAAGAGTTTTACACTTCTGTATTGCACAGAAAATGTTTTCTTTGCAAATAGTACCCTGATGTTTCTTAGTCCTCTTGAATTTTAATCATGTCAAATAATAATAATAATCAGAAAAAATAATCATGGACTGAAAGCTCTGGGAGTTCCCAGGCAATACAGAAACGCTTACTTATAATTCACCAGTTGAATCTGAGTTTGGATCAATAGAGACTTTTCAGTCTCCACTCAGCTGAGGGAAGATCATTTTGCACAACGTTTGTTTCCACACCAACTTGGGGAAAATTGTTCACCTCAGTCACAGCTACTCATATTTTGAGTAGCAGAGCTTTTAATATTTTCACCATAGGGTCTTGGAAATACAGTGCTGTCCTTTTAGCATGTGCTAGGTTTGAAGATGTCAACAACCATGTGGATGGTCCCGAGTGAGAGCTACTGCGTGAGGTCACGTACTTGCTTAGAATTGGCAAAGGAAGTGTCCGTTCTTCAGCAAATTATCTCGAAAGTCATGGCTGGGTGAACTTTTTCACTGTTATTATTAGAAGGCAAACAGTTGGGGGGAGGGTGTATACTTTTTTAAAATTAAAAGCATTGTTTCAGTCTATTTCACAAGTAGGATATAAATCGGCATATATTTGCTTGTCAATCAAAACAGTTTTTATTTAAGAAACAATCAAAAAGAAGCAAGAGGGATGAGGCAGTGGTGCCAACTGTGCTGCGTGGGGCACTGAAGAATTGGGAAAGCAGGATTAAAATCCCTCTGCTACATAAAGGCAATGCATCCATCCCAGCCATTGCCCAAACCATTAGTCTGTGGAATTAAATGTCCCCTACTTCCTCCCTGGCCCAATAATTATTTTATTAGAAAGTAATTGGTAGAAAGATCAAAAGAACAAAAGACCACAGTGATCCTACAGTATCCTGTAGTCTTACAGTGAAGATGCTCCAATTTGTGCCCTATTTTCTACAAAATGGGTCAGCTTCAACCCTGGACTCTGCTTTCTGGACAGCACAGGACGCTGCTCCCTACGATAACCTATGACTTAATTTTAGCCTGCTCCACTTTGGTACAGTTTCCTGAAAATTGTAAAGAAATGACACAGCTGCCACACAGCTCAGAGTTAGCTGGCCCAAATGCTTTGCTTGAAAGCCCATCTGGCTTCTCCTCAGCTTTGAGGGCAGTGAACCTGCTTTGCAGTTGCAAGCCTTGAGGTGGAGCAGGAGCCTTCCTCCTGGTGCCAGAAGTCACCAGCTTCCATTCTTCACATTCCCCAGCGGCTATGCTTACTCTTCCACTAGGGATGGACCCAGTGTGTCCACATTGCTTCCAGTTCTGAGGGCTCAGGGTCTGTGCCTTCCTTCTCTCCTGGTCTCACTTTTGCAAACAGGCTGTCAAGGTTTAACCCCAGCCGGCAACCAAGTACCACACAGCCGCTCACTCGCTCCCCCCCCTCAAGTGGGATGGGTAAGAGAATTGGAGAAAAAGGAAAACTTATGGGTTGAGATAAAGACAGCTTACTAGGATAGCAAAAGAAAAGATAACAATAATATAGACCCCAGTGTTAATCAGAGACTACAAATAATCCGAAGTGTAAATAAGCCTGAGCAAGAGAAAGCATTTCTGCTTGCCTTGTCCAAGAATAAATTACAAGTACATAGGTACATACTATAATGGATCAAAACACAGTAGCCTGCTGAAAACTCAGTCATCAAGATAAACCATGACAGAAACAAAAAATCCTCAGCTAAAGACAAAAATCACACAGCAGACATGACAAAATGAGACGCCCTTCTTAATATGCATTTAAAAAATTAAGTTTCTGAAAGAGTGCATTGGCAGCAGCCATTTACTTTATCTGTACATTTGGGAGCACATTGAGAAGCAGCTTTTCAATCTGAAGGATCAGATCTGACACAATTCATCAGACAATAACAGTGAAATCAAAAAGACAGTAACTGGAAAATGTAATCCTCCCCTGAAATTTTCCTCAGCTCACCATCTGCTTCCATTCCATTACATCCCACTGGGGACTCACTGTCTTGCAACATCTCCTCTGGGCAGAATTGCCACAGATGTAACGGGCAGGACTGATCGCTTCGCCGCGTGGCTCAACCAGCAGGCTTTGGGTGACACAAAACTTGCCTGCACGCTACCCTCCGACAGAGGAGAAAACCAAACCACGCAAAAACCAGGTAACGACAGGCACGGAACCAGATGCCAGTGCCCTGCGCCAATGCAGAGCGTGTGCGTACGTAAGCCAGCCAGGTTTTTCCTTACGTGAACACAGCAGGATTGAGCCACCACAACGGAAAATTTACAAGCATTTAACTGCAGAGATTATTTCCTCAGAATATCCTCAAATACAAGCATTCCCTCCAGTTGTCAGAACTATTTTGCTGACACAAAAATGCACTGTTGGTGCGTAAGACTTGTACGTCACTACTTTGACATGAATTTCTTTCTTTGAAGGAAGGTGCTCAGAGCCATCTGGAAAGAAAAACAGCCAAGCAGCACCTACTGAAATGCTATTTTCTGTCTTCCACAATTCGAGTAAACAAAAATGGTGGAAATTCTATTTTAAAAGATGGGCAATCCCCACAGCATAGAGAGAATAAAGGGATGTCGAGGCTCTATCAATTATCCACTGGGAGTTTAGAACATTTCTCGTAATTAAAATGCATTGCCAAAGGTTATTCTTTATAGATTAACTTCTACCCCTTACCTATACTTAAACTTGTGCAACGTATGCTATATACCTCACAGATGTGATAGCTTAGAGAAAAAAGAATCTGTGTTTTTCTATTAGTTTGTTCTCTAAAATTCAAAGTGCATGTTCTTTAAAGGGTATGTGTAAGCGAACATTTCTGCTTCCAAAGAGAGTCTTTTCGGCAATAAAGGAGCAAGGAAGAAGCTGTTTAACGTATTCCTCCGAGTTTCCGCTACAGTTGAGTTCAGTGTGCCAGAAACATGAATCCTAAATGCCCCACCCATTCACTTGAAATGCTTTAAGCTATAAACAGGTAATCTGAGTCGTGCCCAGGTGAAGAACAAAAGATTTTTATGAATAAAAATTCTTATTTAGTGTATTCAACATTTATTCAAATAACTATCAGATAAGGTGTTCTATGTAAAATCTGTAGAAGTGTGTTGGTCCAGTGTAGGTGAACTCCTTTGCTCTAAAATCCCTGTTTGCTAGGACTCATTCCTCCCTTGAACTCCCGTCCAGCAATGCATACAAGTACGTCCTCACCGCTCCTCAGCTAAGCACCTACATTGATACCAGATGCTCAAGTCACATTGTTAAAGTCAAATTTGTGCATAACCGTTTCTCCTATTAAGCCATAATCCTTTGGGAACCAAAAATTCCTGCCACTGTTGTGATAACGTTTACTAGAGATTTACGCAACGAGAGCAGTCTGCAATGGGTCTTCCATGTTTCCCGTTTACTGTTAGCAACATACATTAAGCAGTATCTGTAATAACCCCACCCATCACATCAGCTCCAAATCCTAACATTTTTTAAACAACTACATACTTTAGACTCTATTAGGAGAAACATTTCTTCATACCTTGCAAACACCAAATAAAATCAAAAATTACTGACAGCAATCTCATATTATCATAGAATCGTTTAGGTTGGAAGAGACCTTTAAGATCATCAAGTCCGACCATTAACCCAGCACTGCCAAGCCCACCACTAAACCACGTCCCCAAGCGCCACATCTACACGTCTTTTAAATCCCTCCAGGGATGGTGACCTCGCCGCTTCCCTGGGCAGCCTGTGCCAGTGCCACCGAGGAGTGTTCAAGGAATTAACAAAAAGGAATTTACCTAAAATTTCCCTTTTTTTTTTCATGGTCACGTTTTTTTATTATTATTTAGGTGAACTCTTATGATCACTTCAAAATACATGAATAAATTTCAAGCCAAGTGAGGGAAAGCAATTCATGTTACTATTCACATTTTAAGATATATTATGTGTTAAAATTCATTTGGTCTTTTATTAAAATGCCAGAACATCCAAATGCTGAAATGCTTGCACCTGATTTTTGTAAAAGGTCATGTTGATTTTTCATGATGAAAAGTTCACACCTTCCTACTTAGCAAAAATGGGAAATACTCAAAATGAAAACAAAGGATGCTTAATGAGTAACTTTTGATTTACTGAATTATTGTTGTCTCAGACTGGGTAAACTAAACCAGAAAACAAGTAGTTCTTTACAACAGCTGGCAAGGATTGTAATACATAAGAACAACAGGAAACTCCTGAAACCTCTACAAATCCATTTGAAAACCCCTCCGTCAGAGTCATTTCAGTCTCTTGAAGTCTGGAAGCCTCCAGGGACTTTGGGCCCATTAAAAGCCTGTGACAATGCATCAGATATGGAGTGAATAAAGATGATTTTTTTTATTATTTAATCTACTCTAAGGTCTGTCTTTAATTTCTTACTAAGTGATTAACACACATTTATTGAGCCTTTCAATTCCTGACATGGTATTACCTTTCTTATCTTGTAATACAAACTTTAAAACAATAGGGGAAAAAAACCACCCAGCCTGTTCTAAATACAAGAATGTTTGTTTTACCCGTTATTCTTCTGATCAAATTATTGTTCTGCTTGTGTGATGCAAAGCATGATTACATTCAATTAATTGGAAAATTACATTTCTCATTTTGCACATTTCCAGTATGTATTTTATTTTCTCCAGAAACTCTTGAAAACTGTGGTGCTTTGGGAAACCATTTAAAAATTAGAATATCTCATGAATAACAGCTTTTCCCATTCACATTCAGAAGCATTTCTTTTAGAAGGACCGTCACCAGGAGGACTTGTTTTGGCGTTAGAATGCCATTTTAACCTAAGAACAAACTCACTACTTGGAATTATAAAATATCCTGGCACAGTATTATTTTTTGTCTTTCACAATCCACTGTGCTGTGGGTCCCCGTCCCCCCCCCCCCCGATCTTTCCACTGTTGCTGCATTGTAAATCAACAGGTGTGTGCTGAATCCAGGGGCAGAAACGGGAAAATACCTGAAATGTGGAATACTTGGAATGCAAGTTACACCTTGGCACGAGCAGCCAAATGTTAGTATCAGCGAGAGCTAACCCAGAAAAGAACGCGGGTCTGCGGCAGCAGAGACCGCAGGAATCCTCGTGACACATGCACGAACGTACCTTTGAAAATCCACCGCCTGAGGACGGAAAGATTACTGGATCTATTATGGCAGTGCATGCTGTCAAGGGCTTGACATTTAATCGTTTATAACATGGCTTTATAATCATTTTAGTAGCAGATTTCTGGGACCACGTCATTAGCTTATGTAAATTTCTATTTTAATGAGCCCCACCTTTCCTGAGAAGGACTTCTAGGGCAGGCCACTAACTGACACAGCTACCACACACTTCTGTTTTTAAAGTAACTTGTATATCCTATGTTACATTAAAGATTACAAGACTACTGAAGATATTAGATAGTTACTGAACATGATGGCGTTATCCAGTCTTATTTTTCAGGTGTTGTACCAGACATATCCCCCTGCTATGGTTGCCAATAACCAGCTTTTAATTAGCTGTTTATCCCAGTCGCCAGAAAGGTCCCTGTAGATCTCGGAGCTCAAGAATTCTCACGGTATTCAGTAAAGGGCAGGTGACCTACTCCACATCAGTGCCTGTATCAATATCCACCGCCCCAGTACTTGATTTTAGAAGAGATGCTTTTACAACTTCTTTCACGCTTGCAATAATAAAAAATAAAGCCCATCATCCTCACTCATTTTTTCCCTTAAAATTCACCTTTGCTGCGATGCCCTCCCCAGTTAATAAAACCTAGATTGCGGATGTGTTATGACTACAGCCACATCTTATTGTCATCTCTTATCTCACATTTAGATCATAAGCTTTATGAGGCAAAGTCTGTGTTTTTGGACTGATTTTATACAGCGGCTAGTGCACAGGCTTAATTCAAAACTGTGGCTCCTAGGAATTGTCACAATGATAAAAGTAACAGTATTAATGAGTATGCATTATCAATAATATCACTGGTATTCTCTGATAATTTTCATAGTTTCAAAATCAATGTCAGGCAATTATTTTAAAATATACAGTGGATGCATTATTTTCTAATAACCCTACAAAAGCGTGTCTTGGTTAAACAAAGAGACAAATTCAGCTCCAACTAAGCATGAAATATTCTGTAATGTTTTCATTATGAGGTTACATACTGAGGTTGTTCATTAGAGTGACTAAATAAGTAGACAATAAATAAAAACTGAGAGAGAGAAATGTTCAGGGCATCAGTGTAAGCCCAGCAGAGCTTCTCGTTTTCCTTCGATAATCACTCTGCGCAACCCGTCTGGATCCCCGCACACCAGAAGACGGCTGCTCCCCCTTGTCAGCAGTGCCGTGACCGTGATGGGTCAGGAGAGACAGCTTCGGCTGCCCAAAGCAGGTCCCAGGTTAGCCGAGGGGCTACCGGCTTCTCTCCTCCCCGGGCTGTGGGAGCGTCAGGGGCTTCGCTGCCAAGCCCAGCTTTGGCTTGTGGCTTTAACGAAAACCACTTCTTGTATTATAGAGTAAAACCTTATTCTTCTCTCTTTGATTATTGGCTTAAGTACAATTAATTGGAGACTGAAGACGGGAAAACTAGTATAAAATACATTTTCTCCTTTACCATGTCTGCACTCTCTCCCATGTAAGCAAGCTGGGCTTGCCACCTATTTCTTACAGTTAAGTAACGACCATTACAAAAGAGAATTAACAGTATTTATAGGATACAGAGAGAGAGATGTAGCTGTACATTAGGCAGCATCAGTACGCTTCCTCCTTTGCTTATCATTTTTGCTATGAGGGAAAAACAGGAGGATAATATATACAGAGCATTTAAGAGTATGTGTTTCCTCTGAATGCACTCATTTCGATGATATTCATCATCATTAACCACAAGGTTTGCTTCCATTCCTTTTTTATTTTAGTGAAGAAAGCTTTTTCACCAGCAGTATTTGCACTTCTACAGATTTCGATCCTCCCACTGGTGGAAGCTGTATGTACTAGCTGGATTCAATGAGTGAATTTAAATTACAGAAATACGTACATAAATATTCATTTCTTTAGGCTGTTTTCACCTCCTCCCCCCCCCCCCAAAAAGACTAAGTACTATAGTCAGTGGATTAAGGCACAGTCAGAGCAAGAAGGATAGAAAGAAATCAGATATCAACTCCTCATTCACTAAGCCAGTGCAGTGACCTTGTGTCTTTCAGTGAAAAGGACTCAAGACACGTTAACGCTTCAATCAGCTGCTCTTTGTAACATCCCGGGGACATAATGTCTAGTTGTATAAATGATGTGTAGCCTATGCACCGCTCTGGTGCTGATGGCATTGTACTTTCTCCGCTTTTATAAAAATTAGGAGCATAGAGAAGCATCCCTGTTGGAAATTAAGGTAGCTAACAACCTGGGGGTTGGTATTTTGGTTTTTGTTTTGGTTTGGGTTTTTTAATGTAAAAATAAGTGAAACCAAATATCCCTTTTTTCTTAATTAACAGCTATTATTTCTAAATCTTTGCAAATATGAAAGATTACAGAGATTGTTCTCTCATTGCTTTACCAGAAATAGGCGTCTGCAGACTAATTAAAACAAGTAAGATATAAAATTATCTTTATGTTTCTGCATATAAAGAATTTGGCATTAAAGCTACATTTATCATCCACTGTGCAACATTGCACATGGTAGTATCTTTGGAGGTCATTCTTACTAGCTAGTGACAGCACTCTGAATTCAGAAGTTATTAGTCTAAGAATATGACAATTTTTACACAGTTCTTTAGTGAGTAACTGTGTAAAGTGGGCAGAGGAAGATCAAGTAGAAACGTAGGGCAGCATTAAGCATCACATTTCAAAAAGGACATATTCACTGTCCGGTTTTTGTAGGAAGAGCGATAGGCTTCTCTTGCCCTTTCTTTGCAGCATTAAATTCATTTGTTACAATTGCAGATTGTCCTTTCAGGTATACATCTGCACCTGTAAATTAAACCTTACTTCAGGAAATACCTAGTTCCATGAGAGAAGGCAGCAGTAATTTTTTTGATTGATTGATTTAATGGACATTGAATGAAAGCATAGTGACTACTACAGTATTCTTGGGTGGATGTCTCAAAATTTCTTTTTGTTGACATAAACTGTATCCCCAACATCAGAAAATTTCCTGAACATTGACTTGAAAATGAAAATCCCCCCCTCCCCCCCTTTTTTTTTTTTAAATCTCAGCTAACTCTTCTGGAAGTAACTGATGCACAGTGAAGTTAAATGACTTCACCAAGGAGAGACAACAGTCAGTTAGTTCCCTTTAGACCCTTAATATTACACGTCGATACACATTTCATTTAAGGTCATCAACTGCAATGGTTCACAAGAACGTATGACAAGATAACGTAAGGAACGTGGTGGAAAATTTTCATGGAGTAAGGAAGCTCAATGTGATTTTAAAATGAATGGGAGTTGGTTGCTTAACACATACCTTGGTCTGTATTTCCCCTATAAGCAGCTGAACAATTAGAGGACACGAAAATAATATTAATAGCCATTCACTGTCAATGTAGGCTAGAAATCAAAACGCTTTTGAAAATAAAGACAGCCCAGGTAAGCTCTTTCTACTCTTCCTCTACATTTTTGACAGGAGGATACCCATTATTATCCAACAACATTGGAAAAGGCTTTTTCTCCCACTAGCTGTAGCGGATTGCACTTCTCTATCACTTTCTCTCTTCACCCCACTTAGCGATGACTGGTTTTTGGCAAACATCTGCAATAAAACGGCTTCTTTTTTACGACACAAAATAAACAACACATGGTGGATTTAATACAACCAATCATCTCCCTCTTCAAATGACTTTCATTGCATTTTCTCTTGATAGTAAGCAGCAGCTGTGTTTAATGAGCTGGAAGAACGGGTCAATAAAATATATATATATGGATGTTGCTTAAGTATCTATTACATATATGTAGACATTAAGGCAGCTCATGGTGTTTACCCTGCTACAGGATCTTATCATAATGACAAACCACCACAGGTTCCATCAAACAAGATTAACGATTATTTCCTCACACAGTACTGCTATTAATTCCTGAGTATTTAAAACTTATTTTTCCAAAGGGTAGTTTGTTCCAGTACAGACGATCGGACCCCGTAGCAAGGATCTGTTTGCCTGGCTGTGTAGAGGAAATTCTTCAAATAGATGCTCGCTGTCTGTTCCGATACTGGTTTTCTGCTAGTTCACAAGGGAGAGTTATCTCTCTGAATCAGCTGCTGGTGTACTCTGTGCGTTGTGCTAATGCAAATAAACATTACAAAATTACAGAACAAGAGGGGTGAGGAGCTGCTAAACCCAAATATTTTTGAGAGTTATCCCTAGGGAATACCATGGAATTTGCCTACTGAAGTAAACCCAAGTCATTTCTACATAGTAACTGTTGGTACTAGAACCCACCTCCAAAGATTTGTCTGACACCATCCAGCACTTCCAAAACACTGATATTTTTAATTGTATATTTTTTCTCAAGCCTTTTCCTAGCACCAGAAAGTTTTTTAAACCAATGTACCGAAAAAAATGCAAGAAAGGCACAAGGTTACTGTGTCTCTGTTTAAAGGGCATTTAAACATCATTAGCTCAATCAAGGAGATTCTCAAAACTGATAGAGAAAATGTGAAATGCTCTCAACCAAGAATACAGAAGCAGAACACAGCTTAGACTAACAGCTCCGAGTTTCTAATTGCACTCTTAGAAAGCATCCTGGCAATAAGGTGCTTAAATTACTACAGCAGGATAATGATCATCAAAACTAGTTTGGAGGCATCTGGGATTATGACTTGAAAGTATCAAGCATCTTGGCTCTATTCTTTCATGTTCACGTACACATCTGAAAAAGCTGAGTCAATCCTTTCAAAAGTGAAGTTAATGAATAAAAGTGTAACAGCCAAGAATTTATTAAACATTAAGAAAAGGATCAGAGCAAATGATCCAAATGCTATCTTTGTAAGAGTAAAAGGAATGTCTAATTAGCTGTTGCTTTGCACCGTAACACAGAATCAACCAGCACACCTTTGGACTGGCTTTCAGATGAAAAGCATTCCTGAAACGCTCATAAGAAAATAGTATTTGTTACATGCTGAATCAAATCACTGAGTCCTCAAAGCCTGGTGGTCTGTTACCTAGCAAAGACCACAGTCCGAGATCTCAGAGGAAGAGAAGAATCTCTGCACTGCATTAAGTAACGCATAATGCCCCAGGTGAAAAAGATGCATTTTTTGAATCTCTGTATAGGATAAGTATTAACAGAAGGCTCAGAAAATGCAGGCAATAAGTATATTAGCAGCCACCCACTCCATTTCCCAATACTATTACAGCAATTAAAATAATGGTAATGACCTCATCATATATGGAGTCAATCCTACCAGAATTGGGGCGTCCACCTAAGGTTCAGACACTGGGTAACAAGAGGAAAAGCTGGGAAATGGCCTCCCTTACACGTTCCAGAGACCACAGTGGGCTGGAGAGGCATACTGCATTGATTGACACACAACCACGTGCAGTTTTGTTCTCACAGCTTCCAGCTCTGCCTAAGACTTAAAACAAGAAATTGAAAATTCTTATTAACTCATTTCTGGGAGAGAAAGAAATCTCCCGGAGATGGTTTTAAATTTAATTGTTTGTGAAGAACATCAGGACCCAAACACAGCAGTTTAAAGGGAAGCGAACAGCTTTCAATTTACCTTGCAGTCTATTAGGATCCCAGGCTGCTGATGCAGAAACTCCTGTACTCTAGCATCTATGTGGAATCACTGTGGCAAGATAGAGTTGTGCTTATTTATGCAGCACATTCATAGCTACCAGCAGGAGAGCCCAGGGGGTGCGGGAGGGAGGGTAAAGTCACCCCTGCCACCCCTGAACAGAACAGCTCACGAGCACTGAGCTTGCATCTCCAAATGTTCTTTTTACACCCTAATATTGATCAAGCATTGGATATTAAGAAAGTGGCAAACATAGTCCAAAGAGCAAAAATATTTTAGTTGAATTCAACTTCTATTCTACAAACTACTAACCAGGTTAAAGAAAACCCAAACAACCCCTCTTGAATACTTAACAGCTTCCATGAGGCTTCAACAGCAAGAGGGCAGATTTCCATCACTCTCGGAGAAACAGTAGGGAGCTGAGCAATTTGAAAAGCCAGTTTCTTACCTAGAAAGATGAACTGATTTACCTTGCTCCTTGCATTCTCTTAAGGTACACTACAGACAATTCTATATCATATACTAAGTATTTTCTTGTCTGTATGTATAACTTGAGCCTTGGATGACATTTAGTTCAGAATTGCTTTGAAGCTGTCATTGTAAGAACTCTATAATCTTGTTTTAAAGGATTTTCTTTTTTTAAATTCCAAGTCCCAGTGAAAGTCAGTTAGATCTGGGTTTCCACAGACAAAGGAAGTTTTCAAACGTCACTGTTTGTCCTTGTAACGAGCATAATAAGTTAGTCACACTGGTGGCATTTGCTGCATTGTTTTACTTGTCACAGCTGTAACAATTGTGTGTCTCTGTTTCAATTTGATTATAGAATCATGGAATCGTTTTGGTTGGAACAGACCTTTAAGATCATCGACTCCAACCATTAACCCAGCACTGCCAAGCCCACCACTAAACCATGTCCCCAAGCGCCACATCTACACGTCTTTAAATCCCTCCAGGGATGGGGACTCCACCACCTCCCTGGGCAGCCTGTTCCAGTGCCCAACAACCCTTTCAGTGAAGAAATTTTTCCGAATAGCCAATCTAAACCTCCCCTGGCGCAACTTGAGGCCATTTCCTCTTGTCCTCTCGTCATTACGTAGTACTTGGGAAGGCTTAATGATGAATAGTCATGAGTTCAACTTATATCTCAGCAAAAGACCAGTGACTCTCTACTTTGTATATCATTTAATATCCACGGAGAATTTTCAAGTGGATTTTGAGCCACTTCTTTAGCAGTAATGCAATTTAATCACATTTATGACTGTGGTTTCTGGTTTTACCTGCGACCGAGGCACTTTCATGGTGTGTGAAGTTCTTCTATCAAGTAACTGAACTCTGTGCACAGCCAGGGCATCCTTCTTGTCGTTCTCCATCAGATATCTCATCGGTGTAAACTCTATTCTGCTTAAGACTCTATTGCAGAGTTTGGTGCACCCCGTGGTACCAGTATAGTATACAATATTGTCTGATACTGGGAAGATGACAGAACTGCCAGACAATACATATTTTTAATTATCTAAATGAATATTTTTTGCCTATCAGTCAGTAATTCTTGGTAAATGGGAAAACTGACATTTATCATGTTAAAGGACTGAAACAAATGTATTTGATACAGAATTTAAACTGACAAATAAAGAAAACAAACTAGCTTTCTTGAAATAGTGGGGAGGATTATGATGCTAAAGAGCAGCTAGAGTCTTGTTCATGCCTTATTAAGGTAAGGAATTTTCTCAATAACTTCCTGAATCGCAAGCTTAAGCACTTACAGCTCAGTCAATATTCTTAACCCAAATTTCTTCCTCATTCACAAAGCTTTGAAAATCAAAGGTGTGCTAAAAGCCACAGTTTTTCAGTGGATACAGAAATATAAATCTGTGGTTTCTGCCTTATTCAGCCAGGTAATGTTTCCTGCTTCAACCTTTCATCCAATGTGGAAGAGGAGACAGAAGAATACAGCCCATTTTTGTGAAAGGAATGATAAAGTACACTTTGTCCTTACAGTTTGAAACAGGAAGGACTGAGCACTATATTTGATCAGTAAACAGTTAAAAATTAAAATCTCATTTATTGCAGGATCCCAGAAAAGATTTAAGGTAATCTACATAATAACAAAATGCTATCAAGTCAGAGTACAATTTCAGTTAATTTAATGATGGCATTGTTATTTTCTTAACAATATTACGTTGTAGACCCAATTTACCAAAGCACTTCAGTTCTGCACACGCGTACTTTCAACGCTACGCAGCCAGAGGTGTATACTTAAACAGGTATTTAACTACTTTACTCAGTGAGTATTAACGCACGGCTATCGCAGACAGAATAAAATGTGCCTGATTAAGAAGACTCTGGAGGGAATCTCAAAATTAATCTCTTAATGACTCTTATAATTTTAAAAATGAGATTAAAAAGTTAAAGAAATTATAAAAAATGAACCACCTCACAATGTGTGCTTTTATTGGGTCTTTGATTAAATGAAATCTGAGAAGGGATGACCCATGAATAATTGTCAGTTCATTTTAAAACTTTCACTCTTTCAATCTTGCTATTCAGTCTCACTGAACTTTTAAAGTGCTTAATTAAAAAAATGATTGGACCAAATCTTCAAAATCATTCTCTAGACCTTGAATGCTGAAATAGAGCAAATTATTAGGCACCTTATTCCACTATCAAAACAGTAGAAAAAAATCACTCAGAAATTTTTTTTTTTAAAAAAACCCACTCATCTCTACTGGGAGTCAGCACCCAGTTTATAAAGACAGCCAGCCACAGCGCTAAGCATTTTCGTTGAGATATACCTGAAACACGTAGGAGTATGGGAACATGTACACATCCACATTTATTTTCCTACTGTTTTCTTTTATCTTCTCTTGGATGTATTTGTTTTACTCTCTGACCAAAGGTATGCAGCAACTCTTAGCTCCTCAGCGCTCCGCTCGATCCCCTTGGAGCGTCCGATTCCCTCCCATGGCAGGTGTTTTGTCCCTGTCTGTGCTCTCAGTAACCAAGGAGGATTCCCAGGACAATTCTTGTCCTTCTTCCATCACAACCATGTCTCCCTACCAGACTCTCCCCGACTTCAACCAAAACTTATGAATTCCTTCGGTGTATTTCAGGATCTATTTTTGCCTCCAGAAATTATCCTTATACTGTGATGTATGTTACAAGCTACATTTTATGAGATGAGATTGAAGCATCGCTTTGACATGACTTGATATAAACTACCAAAAAAGAGCATCTATGTGATTAATATGAACATTTGTTCTATTTTCTGTTTAAACGTTCTTCGACTA
This sequence comes from Phoenicopterus ruber ruber, assembly GCA_009819775.1. Lineage (NCBI taxonomy): Eukaryota > Metazoa > Chordata > Aves > Phoenicopteriformes > Phoenicopteridae > Phoenicopterus > Phoenicopterus ruber. The sequence continues at coordinate 3,842,222 of CM020229.1, read as the reverse complement.
ATAAGTTGCTAGAGCTGACTGAATAATTTGCAATGAATAACTTCTCTGATGAAGATAGCTGCATTTCATACTCGTGGTTTGTCAGTGAGCAAATCCTGATTTCCATGAATGCATTTGTTACGCAAAAACATTCAGTGATTTAGTTGATGGAGTGAACAAGAATGGTTTCATCACTGCTCAGTATTTGAACACTGTGATCAGTAGCTGTGATTAGTCAGAAACTGTCTCAGGCTACACTTAGTGTCCACTGATACCAAGAAAAATGTTTTCCTACATTAAGCTGCCATCAGATCAACCCAGTAGGGCACAGCTATAGTTATTCTTTTCCTTTCCAGTGTCAGTTACTGGGCATGAGGCTTAAAAGTTCATTTCTCATTAACATTTCTAACTCAACCACATATATATCTTTCTGGAACATAAATGCAACGAGAAAAAATTCTAGCTGAGTACAATGGTATTACTACTCTAGTGTTAAATTAATAATTATCTCTAATTATTATTACTCTTATTTCCCATTTGAGTGCATTGGAACTTAAAAGCTGACTTAACAGCTCAAGTGGCTATATAGAATTAGAAATGACAAGCTACCAGTACAGCTGAAGTTCTAGACTATGCTGCACTAAATTGCTTGGGCATGTACTTAAGTTCATGGATTGTCCATTAAAATCAACTGCTTTTATAAAATACTTAAAAAAAAAAAACCACACCCACAAAAAAACCCCACACAACCATGTGCAATCTTTCCACAGCTAGAGGATGGTCAGTTTTAATCAATGTTACTTTCAGAGCCCAAGCTATATTGTTTATTTAAATATTTCAATTATTTTGAGATAGCAGTACATGATGTTTTGCTTATTGTCTTTGTTTACCACTTCTCCTTCTGATTCAGGGTTTGAAGACCAGTAAAACTGAATATATTATCTACACAGAAGAATGTCTTTTGTTGTCTCTCTCTCTCCCCCCACTCTGAGAGAATGTTAACTCTGCTGCCAGGTCAGCTCTGCCAATCTGATGCCAACTCCCCCACCTCGATATATGTCGGGATAATAATTATTTAAACAAAAAAGACAAGACCAATCATAACACCTTTTTGTATGTCACCCGAAAAAATATATTTAAATTACTGCACTGACTTGAATGTCCAAGCAGTCAAATAGGAAGTGATTATGCTCCTGTATTTTCAGATTTTGATATCCTGGCAGGCACACTCTGACACTGTAAACATTCTCTGCTTTGTAATGCTACCTTTACCGATGAAATTTAAGGAAATTTTAAAACTTCTTATATAAGGAGATTCATTGACAAGAAACTCAAAACATTGTAGACTTTATTTTATCACGAAGTTTAATTAATGTTTCCTTCAACCTTGATCTAGATAATTCTATCCCTTGGGAGGAGGATGAGGGGAAATTGTTCATCAGGAAAAAGAAAACTCTACAGCTCTGAAAAATAAACTTTTAATTAAGACCAAGAAAACCCAACCAATCACAAAATCTAAACCAAAGACAGAGATAAAATGGAGTCATTTGCATTTTCTAGTATGACTTCAAACTATCTGCAATCAATGCGCAGGTTGTCCAAATGCTAAATTTCTGCAAACTATGCAGAGCACGTTTGGCACTAAGCCTAACAGTGAAATTTAGCTAACACTTTAGCCACTTTAAACTTCTATTCTTGTGAGAACTAGGGTCCAAAACCTATGTCAATCTACATACAGATGAAAATTCTTGAACATTCAGATGATCAGAAAGCTTTCAATTAGAACTACGGCGGGCTCAGAGAAATTTAAAACGAAGGCTAGATCAGGCCACACTAGATGTCCACGTAGCTCCACACCACACGGCTAGCAGAAGGTGCCAAGGAAAGAGTGCAAGAACAGGGCTAACATTTAGTGATAATTTCTTGTTATTTGTAGCCTGAGGACTTCCTCACATTTCAGTGTCTTGACATTTAACTGACCTTGACAGATTTCTCCTGCATAAATTTGTCCAGTCTCATTTTGAATATATGTAAACTTTATCAACCATAAAATCTGACAGTAAGACATTCCATGGCTTAATTACAGGCTCTGTTAATAACTAGCTCCTTTTATTTTGAATCTGCGGCATGCTAGTTTCATTTGATGTGTCCTAATTCTTGCAGTGGAAGAGACAATGGACTATCATTTCCTATTCATCCTCTCAATTTCACTCAGGTTTTATAGATCTTTGTCATAAGCTCCCTCAGTCACCTCTTCTTCCAAAGTCGCAGAGTCTTTTTTCTTTTCTTTTTTTGTTGTTCCTCATGTAGAAGCTTGCTGATAACATTGTTCACCCATGCCTAATCTTCATGTAAACTCCACACATATGTCCTACGTTTAACTAAAGTCAATTGAAGGAGAAAAATAAAGCAGGAGGTTGAAGAGCACTCGAGAAAACACAGCGTGATTAAGGGTAGCCAGCACAGATGTAGGCAGGGGAGGTTATGCTCAACTAATCTCCTATAGCTCTTCGAAGATATTACTGCTGTGACAGATAAGAGAACTACTGTGGTTGTAGTGCATTTAGTTTTTCAAAAAAGCATTTGAAAAAAGTCCACATCAGAGATTAATGGCCAGGAGTCACAGACTAGAAGGTAAAAACAGGGCACTGGATACAGCACTAGCAACAGAGCGGGGGAGAGGAGGTGGTAATATCACCTTACGTTTATGCAGCACCTTGCCCGTTGAGGATAGCCCACGTTCCTCTCCAGATGTATTGCTGTAACCGCCACTGAAACGCAGCCATTCACGGAACACAACACAACAGACACTACTCATTTGCAGAATCGGCGTGTAACAGTTTTTATAGGAAACTGCTGATTAAATTAGAGGAGGAAGGATGGCAAGGTAAGCAAACTGTAATTACTCGGGCAAAGCAAGCAAAATGTGCTTACCTGAATGGAACTTAGCACGGACATTAACAACACATTTCCACCTCTTACGTAAATCATCACATAAGTGTCAAAAACCTATCTCAAGTAGATAGTCCATCCATTACCAGGACCCAGGTCTGCGAGTTCGTGCCGTGGCACTCCTTCAGACAGTGATCTGATAAACATTTCCTCCAAATGGCCTCAAAGCAGCCAGCAAAAATACTAAAAACACACCAGCCTTTTGTATTTCTCGCACATTCGAGCATCCTGATAGGAACCTATCAAAGCAACGACACTTCTTCCTCCTTTTTGCACAAATGAGGAAAATCTAGCAGTATGACTTAGCTTATGTTACAGTTTGGGATTTTTTTTTTATGGCAAGACTGTGTCACATTACACAAATATATGGGTATTTAACGTACCATCCTCAAACCACTTGGATACGGACATATAGCAACGGAGGGATAGTTACTACTTATAAGAGACGGAACAAAGAAATATTCCCCTATTGAGCAATATAAATTCAACACTAATAAATAGCGATTAGCATCACACAAGTAGAGCTGTGTAAATTATGCAGGAAAAAGTATTTAAAGATCCATTTGAGTTTCCAGATGAATTACTTCCAGCCATGTTATACTGTGCTGGATGCTCACTTTCATAAAAAATTAAAGCTGTTGTGTTTTACTAGAGAAACATAGTTCGTGAAGAGGAAGTTTTTAAGTTTTAGACAGAGATTTTATTGAAAACAAGTTTTAAATCTACACCAAATGTATTCACATAGGTGCTTGTCTACCCAACCAATTAAGATCTGGGAAGTCCATACAGTCTTCTAAATCAATCATTGCAAGAATCAAGCTCAAATTTCCAATATTTACAATAAAGTTTAAGAAAAACATTTCTCAGAAACATTTGAATAATTAATACACAGTTGAGAGAATCTCAAGCCATTCTGCAAGCTGAAAAAAATTATTTGCCATGCATTATTCATTTAGCTCTGCATACAACTCTTCTCCTTAACCCAAGAGGATTTACTCTTTTTAGGTGATTATCATCTACTGTGGCTCTGCTGCACTGTAGCTTAAGCGATATGCGTTTGTAACTTCATATCGGTTTCCAGGAGTAGCTCTACTGCGGCCATTAACTACTGAAAACCACAAAAAAATCCAGCAAAGGGCAGATGGCTGGACTACTGTGTTCCACTACGACCAAGCTGACTGCCACTAGCTGAGACCAGAAGATGAATTGCACCCTACACCCTCTTACTGAGGAGGTATTTTGACTGAGACACTGGCTCCAAGGCACTCAAGATACAGCATGAGTTCATTTCATAAGTATAGAAAGGACCTTGCGATTTTGCCCTTCAGAGCACTTCTATACCTGGATGAAACATACATTGCAAACCTGCTAGGAAACTTAAATTCCTTCTTTTTTTTCTTTTTTCTTTTTCTTTTTTTTTTTTAAATCTGCTGGGCAGCACAGAAATCTTACGCTGTAATACTGGTTGTTCCTTATTAACACAGATTAGCATTCTGTTTATAAAACAGAAATCAGATGACATGATAAAATTTGTTTACTGATGCAACAGTAACCAATTACCGCACAAAAATATGAAGACTGAAAAGCAATAACTTGTGAATACTTGTTCTGGCTTTTTTCTTAACATAACAACTGAAATGTATTGTCATGTTTTAATTGTGTCTCTTTTTTTCCACAGCACACCCTTCCCCCCTTCCCTTCTCTTTAAATGAACTGCTGCTTTATCAGCGAATGGAGATGCAACTCTTCTCCAGAAATCTATGTAACAAAGAAATACTGGAATTTGTGCTGAATGCAGAAAAATAACACAACAATGATATAAAAGCATCCATGAAGCGCTTACATCAAAGTCAAAAGAAATCTTTGTATTCTGCTGGTAACGCTTACAAGGTAAAGTGGCATGCAGATTTCTTATTTAATAAATTCCCACAGAAAATTAGTTTTTCACAGTGGGAAGAATTTCAAGGCTTGCCGCGATGAACAGGCAGGATCTAATCACTGTTCAGGCTTTGTAGATACACCAGGGCTTGCAGATATTTGAATGATCCAATTATTCTGTTGAGGCACAATCACCTTACCTGCATACTAATCAAGTAATATGCCAACACGAAGCAACTCTGGCTTTTCTGGAAATTCTAGACATACACGGCTCCCTGGTTGACCTTCTGCCAATTACATTCAGTTCAATTCTATTAGCTCATCTTTTGCCCAAAGGTGACATATGCACAAATCTATAGGGAAAATTGCCTAAATCAACTTTCCACTACACATGATGCAGAATAGTTGCTCAGTGATGTGAATATAAGGCATTAATTCTAAAGCTGGGTGCAATTGTACACTAAATAGCAATGAATTTTTCAGACAAGAAACCTCTTCACAAACTGCAAAGTTACATTCCATAAAAGCGAGAGGATTCTGTTTATTAGAGGAAACAAAATCAATTACTCAGTTTTATACCTTGTGAATGACAACAGAAAACGAGGATGAACAGAGCCTGGATCATTTCTGCTGTACCAGTGTTTAGAGTGAACACTGACTGTTGGGTTTCCCTTTTGGGGGATTCCTTCACACCTGGCACCTTTATCATGTTCTATTCTGATTCTTTGTGACTGTAGACTGAGATATTGGTAAACTTATAGAATATGTTACTGGTAGAATTTTGGATCACAACCAGCAGAGATCTTTTTAACATTACATTTTCCAACTACGTTTCATTACCAAAATGCTTATTGTCTAGATTTTCTAATAACAGCAGCTTTCTCCTCAAAATAACAAGTAACGGAAACCTTTCAAATATTTATCAGTATCTATTCCAGATAGTCATCTCAATTTCTAAAAATCACCACCATTTTGTCAGAACATTTCTGATGCTCATAAACCTAGCAAATTAATGAAAAGCTACAGCATTTTCAGCATTTTTCAGGCCAAACTAGCAGTGACACTACCTGTTTTTTATTTCTAGCTTAGAGATATACTATTCGATTACACTTTTTTATTCCAGCTGTAATGGTACTTACATCAAGTGCCTGCTCTTTCAAGAAATATATGACCTTATGCAATGCTGCACATAAACAGGGAAAGGAGAATAACAGAGGACTTCAAGAGGCTCAAAAGGCATCACTGTGTCAAGCCATTAACCTTGGAGCTCATCATTAACCAAAGTGACAGTATTAATAGCTGGAGATGATGTGGTACAAACACCTAACCAAGGAACAGCCATAAGTATGAAATATTACTTGTGATTAACGGGACTTATTATCAATTGTTTGCCTCTACAATTCCTCACTCCTGGCAACATGAAGTTGAGGAAACTCATGCCTATTACTCCTGCAAAGCTTCACCTAGAGCATCAGACAAGGCAGCGACATTTTCTTGAGTCTGTAATTGCTGTATCACGAGTTGTTTTAAATACTCCAAGGCACTCTTCAAGAGAATTTTGCTTCATTAAATGAGAGAGATAAAAGGCAGGCGGTTTTATGTTTTCCTTCGATTTCATTTTTCATACAAGGAGCTTGTTCAAGGTAGTAAGGAAAAATAGCTCCTCAAGAACTATATTGAGGTGAATTTCTATTGCTTTTTGTCCTGTAAGCGTCTTACAAGGAAAAAAAAAAAAACAAACCCCAAATAGATTCTCTGGAAGAATTGACTTTGCAGAATAATAACATAGAAGGAACACAGAAGGAGGACAGATGAATAAGATGCACATACTCTCTTAACAACAAAAGAATACATTGTGTATTTATTTTTCAAGGCCATTCGTAATATGTGATTGTTCCCACGATCAGTTTCCCCAAGAAGATTGAAAAATGCTCACAATTGGGGAAAAAATGCTCAAGTACTGCATATTTCACAAATATGTTCCTTTTCTGAGAAGAAAAGTCGTCTGAAAAAAATGTATGTAACTGTTTCTGCAGCTGCAGACTACCATTTAAATAAATAAATAAAATCAGGTGTAATTCTGCCACCTCCTTACATAACTGACACTGATTACAGCAGACAAGAATATCCATCCATTACAGAACTCAAGTTATTCCCAAATTTTATAACCATTATTATACAACACGAAATGTGTTTGTCTCCTGTATAGGATTCACTGATAAATTCCAACAGGTCTAGCTGGGATAGCTGTTGAACTAAAGACGAGCTGAACAAGATATATTCTTAAACTATCATATCTCTGCCAGAATAATCTACAAAAATTCTAGATGTCAACGGACTAGAAAGAGGGCTGCCAATTTTATGCATTTTGTCAGTTTGTCTGAACGACCTCTTCTTTAAAATATCTACTTAACCCTACATCCTATTATTTTATGGAATAAATTTTCTTTTATTGCAGAAGAAAAACCATTCACTTGCTGCACCCAAAAATATATTATTATGAACACTTAACTTTTTGCTAAGTCTCTATTTTAAATTCCAACGTGGAACAGAGAAAGGTTAGATTTGAACAATCCTATGACAGAACTGAACGCAGCACGGCCCAGAGATCAGGGCTGACGTACCTGCGTTCTCATAAGGATCACCCATTTGCGGATGCTTTGAAGAGCTGAATTAGTGCAATGAATTCAGAAGTGAAGAATTTTGTCAGAGGGAGCAAGTATATAATTCATCGCTCTATAAGCAACGCAACAGATCACACTATTTACTTCCCACTAGAAAGAAACGTCCCCTGGACGCCTTTTGTACCCAGAGGGGCCATGGAAGCGCGGTCTGTAGCCTTGGCACTTCACGGAGGAGCACAGGGCTGACGCACAGAGATGTTCGGGCAGCACCCTCCCGCTCACAGGGCGCTTCTCTCTCGGTTCTAGGTTTAGAAAAGCGAGAGAAGCTTCAAGGCGGTCTTTAAACTAAAACAAAGGGGCACCCACGTGTGAATACCCAGTAAACAGCAATATCACAGTTTTGCCCATGGGTCAGAAAAGAAAGGGAATGTTTCAAAGCATCGGTCGGTGATCCTGCACCAAATGAATCCTAAATCGAGGAGCTGTGTCTGCTTGCTAGTTTTCATGTCGCTCAGAAAGCAGGAGGGGAAGAACCACTGCTGGAGCTCTAGCCCTAGGCAATATGCAGAGCAGAAGGTGGAATCTGAATTAGTCCTATTTACTCATGTTTTCTAGCTCAAATTGTTCAGGTCAAATGCAGGGACAATCAGGGACATTTATTATATAAGAACACTTTCCTATCCAGTGCCTGTAATCATCATTAAAGGACATCAGTTCATATATATACATATATATATTAAAAAAAAAAAAAAAGTCAGTCATATTCTAGAACCCAAACCAAACACAAATGGAAGTTAGATTAAGTTTATGCATTATTAATTACTATTATTAAAATATTTTATCTTGCACAGCTCACCCGGTCTGTCTCTTTTGATGACCAAAATATCTAACCTCTGAAATTTCCAGGCAAATTTCACAGTCTTTAGTAGTGAAGCTAGTTAAAAAAAAAAACAGTCTACTAGTCTACCATGTGCTGATGACTTCTAACAATTTTGCTATTAAAAATAATTTGAAAGACATGTTAAATCATTCATAATGTGAACATGTGCCACACAAACCGGCACTGAGCACCAGCAAAACCGAAGTCCCATTGCTTACGTCACCTCACCAAAACCACCTACAATCAGGGCTCGTGCTCAACCAGAGAGCGAGAGTGTCCAGGAATTCAGTTCCCGGCTAAAACAAATGTTCTGCAAAGACCTCTTTACTGTACCGGGAGTAGAGGCCCCCAGATAAAGCAGCTACATGTGGCGTGGTGGGGCTGGACACTGGGGTGTGCACAGTCATTGGGTGTGGGGATACTCCAAGCTTTAAAATAACTTGATTTATAGAAGTGCTGTTCTAGTGTTACAAACAGCGACTGTGAAGCCAGGATTGCCTACTAAATGTATTCTGTGCATTGGATTACACAAGGCTTGGCTTTCCTTTCTTATCAAATGCCCTGACCTCCCTCAAACTCTATTTACATGAGACCAAAAATAAGCCTGGCTTGGGGCGTTTCAACGCTGTTATACATGCAAGACGCTCGGTGCCAGTTCTTCACTGTTTCTCTGCTGGCTTTACTCGGCCATTTTTCAACTTCACCCATCCAATTACGCATCACCACCGATGAAAGAAAAAGCTGTTTGTTTCCATGACAGTAGTAGGACAATTAGCTGTTCCATGTTAAAATAGCATTTCTAATATTTCTATAGCAACAGAAGTCAATCAATGGTATGACTTCAAATAACATGCAGGCAAAACACGAGAACCTGCATTTTAGATACTTTGTATGAATCCTGAGCTCTAAACCTATAGCTAACCTATAACTAACATGATATTCCTTCGCCTGTGACTTGGTAAACTGAAGTAACACCACTTCCTACGTACTATTCCAAAATTTTCTTGCAAGTATTAAGTATTCACCAGTGATTTAAGTGACACTTCAGAAACTGTTTTAAATAGTGATCTCTCTCTATATGTTAAACAGACAAGCATGGCAGAATGTAGAGAAGGGAAAAGGAAAGTGTGCATACAGTTCTATGTAGCCAAAGTAGCAAACTAATATTAAATGATTGCTACATCACACAAGACAACGGAGATGTTCCTAAAAACAACTCTGTCGTTATCAGAAGTATAACAGAAAATCCACTATTAATACAGCTTTGTGAAAGTATATTGTTAATGCAATACCTTGAAGTATCACTCAGGCTCTATTTTAGTTATTCACAAAGGGTTCCCTGGACATTTTATATTAGTTAAAAATAACTTTAAAATTGACAACACTGAAGCAATAATTCTGGTGTGAATTTTAAATTTAATTCAAAGTAGCTACAGATTGTTGAAACATCTACTGAATAAAACACTGATCCTTGAATACGAACAATTTAGGTTTTGTTCACATAACTTGTTCTATAGTAACAGACAATATGATTGGAAGATAACAAAAAAAATACTTTAGTTGCACACTTATTAGTCTCTTCCTTCCATGATTGCCTCCTTGGTGTTAGACAATTTCTTGCCATGTCATTTGTAGATTTATCAACATGTAGTACAAAACATATCAAACACAAACATCTAAATATTGTCTGTTTAGCAGACCGAGTTCAGCGACACAAGGGAAGAAGGCAACCAGTTCCTTCTCCATACAGCATTACAAAGCAGAAAAATGCTAATCAATACTTTTCTCCAAGGTTTTATTTATACAACAGTTGTACTTTCTAATACCCAGACTATCTTAGTTAACTTGTCTCTGATTCAGAAGAGTTGCTCTGAAAGAAGGGGGGGGTTGGGGTTGGGTTTTGTGTTGTGGGGTTTTTTTGTTTTGTTTTCTTCTGTTTTAAAGAAGGGCCGTAAAGGAGGTTACAGCCTCCAGAACAGAAGTTGTTTTCTGGTCTGAGTATAGCAAATAAGACATCGTTTAACATAATCCTAGAGATTGTTTTGGCTTTAAAGTCCCTGCTGAGTACTTCAGGTCCACAGAAAGAAGCACACAAGACCACTGTGGATATGTCAGTAACACCCTGTATCTTAAAGAAGGCTGGCCACGCAGCCTGGCTAGGACAGAACACTGGAAAACGCAGACAGCCGAATACGTGCTACAATCGCGTCTCCTCTGGGCCTCAATTGTTTCCCCTGGGGAAGCCACTGCATTAACTGGTAACTTCTTCTCTCCGTAGTCTTTTCACTTTCAAGCAATCTATAGACGCAGTCACAGCGCAGTAACGTGAACACCCGTAACGAAAACACTGCTCCTTTCAAGGCCTGAGCAAACACTTAGCGGCTAAAGTATCAAGGTCTGTCGTATCTACACTCTGCAGCCCTAAGCCTCAGCAAGGTGAAGTTATTTAACTACTCCCTCCCCCAAAAAGTTACACTTTAAATACCATGTGGAAAAGCATGCTAGGTTCTTTAGTTTGGACCTGTTATGCTGGTATACTGTATGGTACCCCTATTATATGCAGTATAATTTAATTCTAGAACTTTTCTGAAAGATTGCAAGTACTATTTTTTCATTTGTTTGCTGAAAGAAACATTGGGGGTAGTATTTCATTAATTTCTTCCTTTACTTATTTATATGTAGGTCTACCCCCTCAGTCGCCCAGAAATTGTATTACCTGGTGAATAAAATAGATATTACAAAAAAAACCTCGCTTAGCTTTAATTTTGATTTTTTGGGGGAATGCAATAGCAATTGCTGTTTCTCCCAACAGCTGCCTGATGCTAGTACTTTCAGTCTCTACATGGTCTGAATATTGGCATTCATTTTACATGCTGTCACCCGTACCACTGGGCACTGTTTTAGTGCCCTGATATGGTGACTAACGCTTTAAACCCTGGAGAAAAACAGATAAGCAATGAACAACACAGTCCTGGCATGGATTCTCAAGTGCACATTTCTTGATGAAAAGAAAGACAATAACTTTACAAATGTTTTCATAATAATAATCCAAATCCTTATGAGTCACAGTAGAGGAAAGTTGCCACAGATTGCTGTGAAATATTTACGATACTTATCACTTTTCAACCAAATAAACGGAACCATGTTCTGAATCACCGACACCCAACTGTTACCAGGGAAATTTGCAAGGATGGGAAAAAACAACTGACAACTGTTTGGCTTACTTCACTTTTTGGAGCTACCGATTCCCTCCCAACATTATTCACGCAGCATTTCCACTAGCAGGTTGGATGATTTCTGCTCTCTTTTCCAATCGTTATGAGCTGCTTCCTTACTCTAATTAAAGCAGAGAACCCAGCTGTCTTCCCCTCTACTTCAGAGAGCTAAGGGAAGGACTCCAGGAAATTCACTCTTCGGGGACTCCACAGGGATAGCCAGGATCTAAGACCTGGGAATTTAATTCTCAAGCTCTAGCAGTGGGCCTGGGTGAGCCTCACGAGGGTCAACGAGGCCAAGTGCAAGGTCCTGCACAACCCCCGGTATCAATACAGGCTGGGGGATGCAGGGATGGAGAGCAGCCCTGCCCAGAAGGACTTGGGGGCATTGGTGGGTGAAAAGCTGGACATGAGCCGGCAATGTGCGCTCGCAGCCCAGAAAGCCACCCGTGCCCTGGGCTGCATCCCCAGCAGCGTGGCCAGCAGGGCGAGGGAGGGGATTCTGCCCCTCTGCTCCGCTCTGGTGAGACCCCCCTGCAGTGCTGCCTCCAGCTCTGGGGCCTCAGCACGGGAAAGACATGGACCTGCTGGAGCGGGGCCAGAGGAGGCCACAAAAATGATCCGAGGGCTGGAGCCCCTCTGCTGTGGGGACAGGCTGAGAGAGCTGGGGTTGTTCAGCCTGGAGAAGAGAAGGCTCCGGGGAGACCTTATTGCACCTTTTCAGTACTTAAAGAGGGCTCATGAGAAAGATGGGGACAAACGTTTAGCGGGGCCTGCTGTGACAGGACAAGTGGTAATGGTTGTAAACTAAAGGAGGGGAGACTTAGACTAGACCTAAGGAAGAAGTTTTTCACTCTGAGGGTGGTGAGGCCCTGGCACAGGTTGCCCAGAGAGGTGGGAGATGCCCCATCCCTGGGAACGTTCAAGGCCAAGTTGGACGGAGCTCTGGGCAACCTGATCTAGTTGAGGATGTTCCTGCTCATTGCAGGGGGGTTGACCTAGACGGCCTTGAAAGGTCCCTTCCAACCCAAACTATTCTATGATTCTATTGCTGATTTCTCAGAGCTGAAAAAGTCGCTAGTGTTGCAAGTTCTGTTAGGGCCTGGTCCAAGTCCTGCATTTTGGTCTGATGAGCCTAATAGCACACTGATGTACTCACAGACAGGTAAGGGTGTCATTTAAAGGAAAGCAATTAACAACATTGCACTCCCTGCCTGAGACCAGAGCCCGACTGGACTTCCCTCTCATCCAAGGCAGAGTCACAGACCAGCTGGGGAACAACCGCAGTGTCTCACAAAGCAGCAGGTGCCTGCCTGTTGGGAACGGCGTGGAACAGCAGGAGCTCTCAGCAGCTTTGCCACTCAGCTGGTACCAGAACATGACTCACAGCTATGGAGCCATACTGGCTCTTGCTTCCCCTTTGCTCCTGCAAATGGGCTGCAATGTTAATTAGGCGACAGCACAATTAAGAATTCTTATGCTTTTTAGGAAAGAACAGGAGATAGCTGCAAACCCATTCGCTGCTTAGAGACTACACCTGTCACCACCAGTAACCCATGTTTGCCTACTCTTACCTTACAACACATAGCATGAAGAACGTGAATATAATCATCAGTTTTTGTGGAATCAACTAAAAAGCATTTCAAAATTTCTTCGCAACACAGACAAATTCTGTTTTACAGCTTTGGCAGACTGACTTCATCAAACATTATTTGTCCCAGGAAAGTTAGAATAAGCTGTCTGTCTCTGGAAAATACTGTCATCCTGTTGCCTGTAACTTTCTCCGTAATTGCCCATGTGAAGCGCGTGCATCTGCACAACTGAGATTGCAAAAGACGAGCAACAAGGGAAGTGCAGAGCGTTACCAGCACCTGCCAGCAAGCCCTGCATGGTATCAGTAGGGCTGTATTACCTCTGCAACCTCTTGCCCTCTAAAGGAGAAAGCTAGGGAAAGGCAGAAAATAGGGCTGGGTGTGCAACGGCCCGTCCCCGTGCTCCGAGCCTCTCCGTCAGGCTGTGGTTGTAGACCTGCTTTGCCTTCACCGCAGGACGAGGGAAATTGAGGCAGGGAGCCACAGCTCCTGCTGGTAGATGCAGTGAAGTTCTGTCTTGTCTAAAACCAGGATTTTGCTGCCCTCATCAGTTTACAACCTTTGGCAACTACCTGCTTCGCTTGTGCCTAAAGCTGGCCCTCGTGATAAGTTTCCCTGAAGGTGGTGTAGCTCATTAAAAAATTGCAATAAACAGTTGGCTGCGGATCTAGGAGAGGTGGCCTTGCTGCATGACAAAAAACGTAAAATGAACTACTGGAAACTATATTCACTAATGAGTTTCCTTCTAACAGTCTCAGGTTAAATACAAATGTCAACAACAGGATCCCAAGCTGTCCTCAATTTCATCAGTGAAATGGTCAGTGCAAGCTACTGACTCGAAAGATAAATATTTAAAATAAAAATAGAAATGTCAGACCCAAGAAACGCGTACTTTGCAAATCCAATTAAATAAAATCCCCAGGACAGATTTTATAGTGATGATATCCCAGTAGTATTTCTGTACACTTCTGTATTAAATCAGATCAATATAGGAATTTACTTGTAATGGATTTTTGAGGATCTAAGCAATACACAATAGGATAAGCTCCCTATGACCACAGTGAAAAGCAGTTACTCCAGGTGAGAATGACAGAACAATAATCTTAATTTTACAGTACTGAAAACTCCCTATCCTTGAAAGAAATAACACATCTGCATTAAAATTAGCAGTATTCCTTCACTGGCACAGTGAAGTTGTTACAACAACTTCCTAATAGAAAGGTCAGAAGTAGTTAATTACACAAAATACAAGTTTATGGATGTACCAAGGCTTAAAGAATAGATGTTTGGTACTTAATACTGTCACAAAGAGGAACTGGGTGACTCAGATCTGATCGTGTCAGATGTCCCTCACAGAGTCTTCTTTTAAATACATTTGGTGCAAAATAGACCAAAATGAACTTCATGGTTTGCATTTGTTTGGAAATTAGCGAGCCTAGTTAGTTAACTGCTAAAAGCAGATCATGTCCCAGGTGAAGGGAGGATGCTCACAAGCTAGGTACTAGCTTGGGATGACGTGACATGTGCAAGGGAAAGTCTCTCCTCCTTTCCATTAGGAGTTCCATTAAATGAGATCATAAATATATGCTGCTTTTAACCATGTGCATAGCACCATATGTTTCCTAGTGTAGAAGAATTATCCCCCATTATACCTCTCAGTTTCTAAAACTTGCAGTGCTGGAACAGTTCAGAGAAAGTTGACCATCTGCCCTCAATGCATCAGTTACTGACACCGCACTGCCTGATCTGGATCAACAGGATTCGGATTAAAAGTCATTCCCTAATCCTTCTCTTTGAGAGGGAAATACCTATGGATTTAAAACATCATCTGCTTCATTCCTTAGAGCTCAAACTCTTCTGCGCTCATCAGAAGAGCTTATCTGCAGTCCTAGACAAGCGGTAGTAACATTCGAAGTTATGTGCGAAAAGCAAATTGGGAAAAGAAGAGTGATAAATTTGACAGTAGTCAATATATTCAAAAATTTTAATCAAAATCTGAATGGCATAAACATAAAACATTCTAATTACATAGTAAGCCAAAACAGTTTTCATATTGCTTTGATCTATTTAGTATTTTACATTCATAATTAAAAAGTGCCTAGTAACGTATTTACCTGAGAAGAGTTATGATCTCTCGGGAAATAATGCTGTTTATTCTCATTTATAAATTTGAAACAACTTGCTTTACTTTTTTAAGGCAGGAGAATACATATTTTACAATATTTTTATGAAAAATTATCATTCGACCAAGAAAACAAACAGTTCTGAAAGAAAACATACAATTAAAAGTCTCTCTCTGCTATGTGTTTACAAAGTAGACTTCAAGTCAGGGAACTGAAAACCCAAACTAATTTTGCTCATAGATACAAGTAAAGTTTCTAAAGACTAAATGAAAAAGAGTACGCCCATAGAACGGATAATTTAGTTGTGGTCAATTTCTGTTGTCATGTCTTTGAAAGGCTTCAGCTTCAAGGTCTGTTAGTTAATTATTCACATAATTTTGAATTGTTAAACTTGGGTGGGTTTGGGTTTTTTTTCACAAATTTGCTCTTATCTGCCCACCTTAAAAAAGAAAAAAAAAAGGAAAGAAAGAAGTAGCCAGTAAAAAAAGACTTGTTTCTGTCTTTGATTGCCTCATTCAGAATTTTTTCATTTTCTGTGAGAACTAAGTGAAGAATTGAACTCGGGTTTTTGATGAGAAGTTAGCGTAACCCCTTCCCATTGCCAGTCCAAGGAAATGTCTTTAAGTCATGGAGCAGCTACTGAAAATACTGTATCCCAATTTACTGAGTCTAGAAAGTATACTAAAAAGAGCACACAGAAAGTCACAGTTACGCGAGAGAGCACCTTTTTCTGCTACAGCGTAAGTAAATCCCAGCCAGCCAACTAAAGAAGCCTTACCCTTGCGCTTCCGCAGCGGAGCCGAAGCAGAAGGATCGCCGGCATACCGTGCTGGTAACCACAGGGGCAGGCGGGCTCTAGTATGGATAACCAGAGCGTTCAGCACCAGTAGGAAAAAAAGACTGGGCAACCTAACAAGAGCCTGAAAAGCTGCCACAGGGATTTATGTATTTTACTAGCCCTCCACTGGTGAAAAAAAAAAAAAAATCATCTTGATTTTTTGACTGCTTGAGGAGTTTTTCCAAGACAAAAGGCTTTTTTGCTCTTTTATTGCACTGTTCCTACTAGGTGCCTGGGAGATCGTAAACAAGACTAATAATAAGAGGGGAAATAACTTCAATGAAAAGTGGTATTCTATAGTAAAAGGACTTCTGGAGTTCTTATTGCTTCCCCCAACCAACATCTTATTCTTATTTGGGCCATGATCTCCAGGGAGAACTTTGATTGCAGCAGTGATTATTCATCAGGAATAAGTCATTAAAACACCTCACTCACAAAGCTATTTTTATTCTCCAAACGAAGTGTGAAATGTTGAAGAAATACCACAAATGAGAATAAGCAGACTAATTTTTAAAGTAATTATTTCCATATCATTCATTTAAAGTGCCATCATTAACCTGAGCACGTTGACATTTGCTTTTGTGAACTGCATGACTTTTAACCTGGCAGTGTCCACACGCTGCTAAAACCTCTCTGCCTTCAGAAATGACAACCAAAGTGCCACTTAATTCCAGGCACTCTGACCGTATACTTAACTACGTTCTGCAGTATGCTAGCTGACAACCGTACAAGCAGAGGAGTATTTTTTCCCACGAAGAAAAACATCATCAAATTGAATTACTGTGCTAACATGAGCAAATAAAATTTATTTAGAAAGAGAACACTTAGTGAGATTATCTAATTAAAATTATTCAGACTTGCTTTGCAATATAAATATTTCTGAAGAAGGACAGCAGGTAGTACAGTACCTAGTCCGTGCAAATTTATTAGCTTTGAGCTTTAACCCTACAACTGTCAGCTCTGATTGGAAAAATTACGTTCAAGGTTTTGTAGCAAGAAGTGATTAAGTGCATTTACAAAGTGAGGACATCAGTTCCCAAGCTACCTAACATCAATTAAAGGAGGCCAAATTAAATCGATGTTCTAATTCCACAAAATTAATGGTAACTTTTTTTTAATAGATGTAACAACATTTCCCTGAGGTCCTGTAATAAATTCTTATCACAGCAACTCATGTAGAAAGTAAATGGTTACCTATCCATGAAAATCCAATGTTTAAAATCAGTTATGGGACTGATGACAATAAGTTTCCTAGTGGCTTCTGTGTTCTTCTTCTGGGCATTTTAAATTTCAGATATTGTTTCAGAGTTCTTTACTCTTAAACATTAGGAAAGCACGAAGGAAAAATATTCTTGTTCGTGATGGAAATATTCAGGAAACACTAATTTTTCATATTAGTTCATTTTAAATAGAGCATTCCTCTAAACTCATGGGATCAGGAGCTAATTAAGGTTACTTGTAATTACTTTTAACCAAAATGCAATCATATGTCTTCACTGTACAACATTTTATAAAATGGAAAAGGGATTTTTTTTCATTATTTTTCAT
Source organism: Phoenicopterus ruber ruber (assembly GCA_009819775.1). Taxonomy (NCBI): domain Eukaryota; kingdom Metazoa; phylum Chordata; class Aves; order Phoenicopteriformes; family Phoenicopteridae; genus Phoenicopterus; species Phoenicopterus ruber. Next base: position 3,824,593 of record CM020229.1, on the reverse strand, counting down.
TTTTAAAGAGTTTGGTGACATAAACCAAATACTTCAATTTTCCACATCATCAGTCCTGCTCAAGAGCATGCGACTCTGATGCAGCTCCGGTATATGGATGTCAGTTAGGAGGGTAGACCCAGAACACTGAGCACATATGGGTGAAATATTGTGAGCCCCTTATTAAAATTTTGCCATTAACTGGATGTGGACACTTATACAGCTGAATTTGGGGTCTTTATAAAAAAAAACAAAACAAAACCAAACCACAGGCCATGCTCCGCAGGAACAGAAACACATCTGAAGAATCCCTGCTCAAGAAAATGAAAACAGAAAATCCAGGGAGTAAAATTCAGCTGACTGTTCAAAGCCTTGCTTCTGTAATTGGGGCCACAGAGTGGCTGATTAATTGCTTAAAATATTTTGTAATATTACAGTTTTCTAGTGTTACCCATGGCATGGCAATTTCCACCTTGAGAAACCTTCAAAAAATTTCAAATACATGTCTACATGAGAACAACCACACCTACTTTGCAAATGAATCCACCCCTTAAGTTCAAATTACTACTCTATAAGTCTCCTTATTAAAAAAATCATAACTGTTAGAATTGGAAAAAATACAAAGTGATCATTTTCAAATACAAAAGGCAAATTGGACCATCTTATCCAGAAGCAGAAAAGTCTAACAGAGTGCCCTCTGATAACACACTTCAGGAACAGCATAACATGTATCAAGCCACTGGCCATATGTTCTCTACTATTAAGACTGGAATTCTTCTTTGTAACTTTTGTGACAAAACATCTTCCAGTCTTCAGCCCTTAATCAAACCATTAAAAAAAAAAAAAAAAAAAAAAAGAAGAAGAAAGTATCCCAGAAGTAAAGAGGATTTTGGACTGGGTTACAGTATTATTTTTCTGACAATTCTACAACTTTTTTTTTTTTTTTTTAATGGAAAATATACCAACATTTTACCAGTCTTTTCTACAAACACTTTTTGTTTTGACAGCTTAGTGTCTTCTAGTGAAGGATTATATGGTCAGAAAAAAAAACCAGAGAGATTTTAGATGCAGTTTTGCAATCTAGAAGCCAATGGGAAGTCACCTACTATTTATGGCAGAGTATCTCGGCGAGACTAGCTATGGGGGATAAGGGATTAAGTGCCAAATCACCTGGGGGAGAAGCAGCTCAATTAGTGGCTCATATGGTTACTAAACTTTCACATTCTCTCTACCATAATGCACTTCTTATTAGAAGAGACACATTTGACTACTCTATATGACTCCTTTAATTTGGTATTTAAATTATTCAGTAAAGAGCCAGAAACCTAACTTTCTGCCAGTTACGGCCACATTCAAAAAACCTTGTTACTGCCGCTCTAACTCTTCTTGAGTTTTCTGTAACGCCTCTCCTAAAATATTGTACTGAGCAGTAGGGAATCATCACTGAATATATTGTCTGTATAACAATGAATAAAGTGTTTATTAAAAGTTTAACAGAGACAGGATTAAAGTAGTCTGCCTGTTTGGTTTGGCTTTCTGTTAATACTAGTCTAGGCCTTAATCTGCTGCTGTGATTCTCTTCTGAAAAGCAGGCTTCAAAACTAACTTACAAACAGTATAAAGTTGGCTTCTTGGGTTAAGTCAATGCAAGACAAGCTAAATTAATGAACATAATACAGTTCTTGGAGCATTGACTTTACAAATTAAGTATGTTCTTGGTGTTGATTTAGAAAGCTGTTTTGTAACGCAGGTTTTGTAGCGATGCCTCATAATTCATTAAACATCACAGGTATTTCCTCCTAGAACATTCTTCTGGTCTCTTGACAATCGGTGGCTTTACCAACACGTAATCATCTATGTTTATCTGTAGATGCCTTTCTGTTATTTCACAGAATAAATCAGCTGTTTTCAATTTCATTTTTTTCAAAAATCACGCTGTATGTGAAGAGCTGTTCAGCTGGGAGCTACTTTGCCTCCCCAGAGAAGTTACAGCATAAACATTCACTGAGTCCAGAGCAGGAAAGAAATTCTCTTGTTATGTTTGAAGTCTACGAATGTAAAGTCTGCAGAAAAAAGTAATCGAGTGTAAAAGATTTAACTCACTGAGCTTCTCTAGATGAGTTGGAATCTACTCTGAATTTCTTCAAATCCTATACACTACAACATTCACCGTGTCCTTTGGGGATAAAGGGCAAAGGAAGAAGAAAATGAGATACAGCAAGGAAGAGTAATTTTCAAACCAACTGCTGTGAGTTTGTCTGTTCTGTTATGGAAACCCTGTAAAGATGATTCTGAAGACTTTAGCCTAGTGGCATAATCATGAACTCCCAATAAAACAGACAGTATCCTTTGGCTAGGAAAACACTGTAGTCATTCTGCAAATAATTCATCACATGTGAATAATTCATCATAATGTGAATAAACCACTTTCGGACTACAAGTAATTGGAAACTCTTTATCAGACCAGAAACTGGACTCCTGTTTCAATGGCAAAGAAATGAGGAACTGCTGGGGAAAAAAAAGTGCCTCAACAGGCTAGTACATACCCTGGGCTGCCCTCTGTCATTTGCCCTGCTATAAGGTGAAAGATGCCGATCTTCCTCTGTATCCCAAAGCACACAGCTGCTCCACCCACAACAGAAATATTTTAATTAAGCCATCTGAGAAAACTCAAGATTGAAGGGGCAGAAGAGGAAACTTGTTGGCTATGTCTTGTTGACTCTTCTTCAAAGTTGTCATTACTGAGGAGGAGAAAGGGGTGTATTTCACCCGTTACTTCCTCAGCTTCCCCACTCTCCTCCATGACATGACAGTCTCTCTCCCAAGTCTATACATCTATTTTCCTCACCTTTGTAAGACTGAGCAGGAGTTTCTCTCTCTCCCGTTCTCCCTGAAGCAGATAAACCGCAGGTACTGCACCGCAGGGACACTGATACCGGTACTACTGGTCATCTTCCCAGTATCTTGCCTTACGAAAAGCAGGAGCCAGAGAACAACACTTTTTTTTTTTTCCTTGCCTCTATTGTAACGATATAAGCATCTCTTCAAACAGCCACTCCAGTTTTAAATCACCTCAAACCCTACGTTTTTACAACAGGATAGGAAACACAGGTAGTGGCTAGTCAAGTATGAATGGGAAAGCAAACTATTTTAATACTTCAGTCAAAAGAAAACACAAAACAAACCAAACACATGCTTCCCCCAAACACCACCTAAGTCTGGCTATTCACCTTTGCAGCAAGTACTGACAGCAAGTGAAGCCTTTTGTTTAAGACGTACAATGTGAATGGTCAGCAGCACCTTTCCAAAGCCTCCTAGTGAAGAAAAGAAGTCCCAAAACAAAATGCTGTTTCGCTCATAATTGCTTTACTTGTGAGTTCAGTTATGTAAAACCTTTTTTTTACAAACCCATTATTTCCCTTAAACATAAAACCATAATACTCTATAACTTCTGCAATCAGTGTTTTCGTACCGATGGAAAACTACATTACTTTTGCACTTTAGTGGGTTCTTTTGTTTGTTTTCTCCAAACGACTCACATTTCATTCATAAACTTTTGCCAGAATATGTTTGGCCCATTTCATGCACAATGTTAAGTAGCAGTACAAGGCTTAATTAATAAGAAATACGGTCTTTTCTGCATTTTTACATAACACAGTTTCTAATAACATCTTATGCAGTCACTTTAGTGCTCCTAGTCTAGTGCTTTTGTAAAATATGACTTACTCTTTCACTGATAGGACAGGCTTACTTCTCTGCGTATCACCAAACATTGCCTTTTACCCATACAAAGAAAAAGAGTATACTGATAACTTGTGTGTTTACATCTGTGCATGCACCTAGAAGGCATCACTATTACGTTAACCTCGGCTCACAGACAGTAAATGAGAAAACTGTTCACGTTTAATACTTTAACAGGTGTCAACCCAAGTTAACCACAACACATCGATAGGTGCTTAGCTGCGCTTCAGACTGAAAGCTCTTTCTTGGCGCTTTTATGGTAGAAAACTAGCTGACTGAGGAAAAGACCAAAACCAGAGAGGGCCACATTCCAGCGGTTCATTCTATTACATTAATTAAAGCATGAAGCTGTTGAACTAAAAAACTGCTGGAAAAATACCTTTTTTGACCAGACATTGCAGCCCCCAAGGCAACGGCACTTTTTCCTGTTTAACAGTGAGGTGTGGGCACTGACAATGAACAATTTAGACTCTTCTTTGTATTCCTAAGCTTCTGCCACCTTCTACCTAAATTAAGATCACATTCACTGCTCTTAAAAACTGGCACAGCTCCATTAAGGCACAGCTCCATTAAAGTTTATGAAGCTCTGCCAATTTACATGGCAGAGAACTTGGCCTGTGGTTTGTTTAAAGGTTATAAGCTTTGCCTGCAAAGATTACAATTCCACATGGAATATAGCTAGTCTTTAATTTATACAGCTGCCCGTGTCAGACAAAAGGTCTTTACTTTAGACTATCAATGAAATAGAACAATGAAAATTTTAACCACATTTCTATATTCTTGTAGGTACCTAGGAAAGGATTGTTTTAATCACATTATTTCACATTGTGCCTATGAAATTCCACCTTTTTTCCCTTGCTGTTATGAATGAATTTTGTTCAATACCAAGAGAAAAGAAAACTTCCCCCCCCCCCCAATTATAGAAATAAAAGAAAAGAAAAAAATTTTATTCACTATACTTTCCAATAACAGAATTTCCAGTGTAGGTTTTCAGCGTATAAACTGAATAACCAACTGTTTCCTTGATAACCAGAGAACAGTCCCCAAACAAATTTCACTAGGTCTGAGGATGGAAGAAAACCTTTATAAGCATTAGAAAAAACTTACTTTGAAATGGGTGGCTTCTTATTTTAAATAACCAACGGTGAATACTAGTGTATTTTCAACTAAAAATTCCTTTTGAGTTTTTCTCTGATTGCACTTTCTTTGCTAACTATGTACTTCGTAAACATGACAATTGTTGCCAATGATTTTTCACAGCATATGGCCGAGAGACGCATACAATTTTAATGGAAAGACCATGCAAAAGCCTCCGTAATGTTAATCCTTGCAGAAGGAAGAGGTTTATCTTCAAACAAAGATCTACTTAAAGATGTTTGTGACAGCTGAGGAATTTATCTCCAATTCTTTTTGCCTGTGGTGTGCCACATTGCTATTTTTCCCATAGCAACATGCAAGAAGCAAACTAAGATGTCATATACATAATACAGAGATAAAAAATGGCCCTATTTCCATGTCCATGTGATAAATGGAATGAAAGTTCAGTGAACACATATTTGCACATTAATTGAACTGCATGATTCTGTCCTGTTCAATCAAGTCACTACTGTATGTACCATAGGAAATCTTTCCCGAAGAATCATTAAACCAACTTTATCGCTCAAACACATACACATTTTCACCTATTTATCTTCTTGCCTTGCCAAGATAGAAAAAAAAAGTTACCTCTGCATATTCACATGATTGAAAACACATACACATGGATTTATATATTACTACATCACATTAATAAGATGAGAATCTGAACTAAGTGTCACTGTTCACTGTAATAATCAGAGAACAAAGGTACTTGATCAACTTTTGCAGCCTATAAATATTCAGGAGACATTCGGGCTTTGAGAATATTAAGTTTTCCCTTAGAAATCAAGTTTCCTTTGGCTGATTCAATCATGAAGATCAATATGGCACATCTACAGTTCTGACAGTATGATACTCCTGAAATTCACAACAAAAGGACTGAGAAAAGTGTGATTAATACAGCACCTTTAAAATCTTTATCAAAATACATTACGATTCTCCTATACGCAGTAAAAACTTACAACATTTAGCAAGAAGACATAAAAGTAAACTAAGAAACAGAAATAATAAACAAAGTGCACTTTCAAGTCAATAGTAGCCCTTTAGTGAGACTAGTTTATATTCATTTCTGTTGCCATCATATTACTGATGTATGTTGCTGAAACGTATTCTGAAGCCACATATTCGTAAAAACGTGTGTGTGCGCACGTGCATATATATATACATACGCACACAGAAAAGACACACGTGATGGTTCACAGTTGTCAGTATTTTATTATATCTAATTATCTTCAGAAGCCTCTGCAGGAGTCCTGTCCAAACAGATTCTGGGGTTTTTTGGTGGTGGCAGGGTGGTTTTGGTCGGGTTTTTTGGGTTTGGGGGGGAGGGGGTGTGGAGGGGTGCAACCTCTAGATCCTCAGAGAAAAATTTCAATTCAGACTTACTGGTTTATATTAATCTAAACAGCCTTGTCAGAAGTTGTGTGGATCTCGATAAGAACACTTCCCCCTTAAGAGCACACTTTCCAAAGTACAGTGAAATCCCAGCGCGAACAAAAAGCCAGACTTATGTCACACTACGTTCCATAAACAGCTTTAGAGTCCTGACCAAGGGGACTGAGCAGAATTTGAGTGACAAAAGGACAAGAGAGAAGCCTAGGAAAACTTATCAAAGCAGACCTCAAAAGAAAGATAGAGGCTCTAAAAAAAAAAAAAAAAAAAAATCTAAACAAACAATTAAAAGACTGTTTCCAGAGATAGAGACTTTATTAGGGAAGACTGCACATCTTTAAGTGAAGCAAGTTTAGGTAATTGACTTAGTCCATGGACCATTTTTCATACCTACATTACAAAAAAAAAAAAGTCCTCGTCTGAAATCTGTGTAGGCTATGGAGCCTCAACTACCAGAGCCACACATCAGAATCCGCACGGCACAGTAATGACAAAGATTGTATTCAACAAATAGTATGATCTTGTTCTGCAATCACTCTCCTAGAAGCACCATGAAGCACTTGGGTACACCCTCAGACTGTACTGGGACAGCTAAAAAAAAAAGCCCATTTTTAAGAGCCAGAGCCAAGCTTTTGTCCCTAGGACTGAGTAAAGAAATCTTATGTGACCAAGTGTGCCAAACTCTATGACAGTTAATGCCTATTACTTATTTAATGAAATACAAAACAAAGGCTAAAGTTCCAATCATAGCTTTTATAAATGCTCTTTTTAGTAAACTATGATCAGTAAATTAGTCAACTGGTTATGTCTAAAGTGATGTATTGCAAGATCCAACGTATTTGGTTTTTTATGAAAGTTTGTAATTTCCATTCATTACCTTAGGTTGAACTATTTGCTTTTCAATGGCAGAAGCTTCTGCTTCTATGAGTAAAGTAGTCCCCAAACCATAAATTATATCCTACGGTTTTGACATCATTTATTTTCATAGCATTATACATGCCAACCTTTTGACTACTCAAGATCAAAAGAGTTGCTCTCCAGGCTCATATTTCACTATCGCTCTCATATTTTATGCAGCAAATTAGGCTTTACAGTAGCAGCTACAGCACGACTGTCTCTCACACTGCACAGCTTAAAATTACTGTAGAGGATTTCATATTGAAGGAGTGCAATCCTAGAAATTCACGCTCAAGTAAAAAATGGACGAAAATTTCCTGTAATTCCTTCCCATCCATTTTGTATAGTTTTTATGCATATATTTGTAACTAATGTGGTTAAATCTCTAAGCTGTTAAAGGCAGCCAGAATTCTGCTGTTGATGATAAAATTTGGAGAGGAATCTAGCAAATACTAATGAAGGCAGTTGTTTCAAGTGTTCAGAGGGGGATGCACTCAAATCACGTTCAAAGGTCACCTACCAGGCACGCACTGCTATGAATTTCTTTTCTGCCACGTTTGGAATGTCCATATTAACTTGTCAAGATAATTGCTACAGCTGGGAGTTCCCGTCACTAACAACCAAGAGTTTATTAGGTACCTGAAGACACAGGTAGGCGCTCAGAAGGATTTATATGTGACACTGAATTACCCGTAGACACCTTTCAGTGGGAGTTCAGACTCTCGATCAGCTTATATGCTTGTAAAATACTTCTCAGTGGAAATTACTTATGGGTAAACATCAAAATAACAACTTCTGCACAGTTATAACTGTTCAGTTCTAAAAACTTGACAAGTAAAAATTACTTTGACATATAATTCTTGAATTTACACTTAAAATTATGAATATTCTTAGTAGCAATATAATAAACAATTATCAATTGATTGCAATTATCTTTCTTTTTAAACTAGTGATACCTATTTATACACAATTTATGACAGGTCATGACTCCGTCAAATTCAAAGGGATTTCAATGGATCAACCAAAAGGGACCATCTTACTGTAATAATTATCCTCTTGATAAATTCTAAAGTCCTGCTACAAACTATAGAGATGGTAAAACCCTCAAAATAATCATCATTATGACTCTATGGAAAGCATTAGGCTACACTTGTACAGAAATTGCTACTGCTCTTTAATATGCAAATATTTTCTTGCTCTAAGTAAATTAAAGATATGAACATTAAAAAATACTAATTGCAAATTCTTTATCAGTCATCATGATTGGTCACTCAATGCCTCAGTCCTCTTTTATAAAAGAGGGAATCTACAGCTGGATAGGATTAACAACGCATAGGTTCAATCAAATGCCTTGGCTGAGGCAAAGTGTTGATGCATCAGAAATCAGAGAGGTTATAATCCATTCATTCACTCTGAAAAAACAATCTGAAAATAGAAATGGAAATGTCTTCTGTCCTGAGCACGTACTTACCCTGGAGTGATGGCAGACCAGGTCCTTGCATGTTAAGTGTGCTTTGGAGAATAAAGTAGGACACAGAGGCTAGGAAGACCAGATGACATGTCTTTATCTACCATAGATTTTTAATACAGCACCTGCAATTTATCCTAAGAGCATCCAACCAAGTATTCGTGTTTCCCCAAATAAAGCTTCCGTTGATATCATAGTTTTCCCATAGAAATAAACCAGACAGCCAACAGGATTTAAAAATTACTCATATACTAGCAAAAAGAATTACAAGTCTACTAGGAACAGAACACACTGCAAACTATCAAAACAACAACAGTAGAACAATATTGGTAGATGCATATTTTCTTTGGAAGTTCTGCTATCTGTTTACACACTCTCTTTTACTGACTCCTTTTCAAATATGAATCCGTTCGCTTTGGCATTAAAACTAAGAAAAACAGATAGTATGGTCCTGCTGGCAATGAAACCCCAAGGTTCTGCTACTGACCTGCTACATGACTGTCTCCATTTCGCTGTAGTCATTTTATGTACTATCTACGTAAGTGCATAAGACCTTTGAAATACTGTGTAACACGTGCCTGTACACAACCTGAAAGACCAGGATTCCAACCGGGGCCTCTAGGCATTAGTGTAATGCAAACAGACAATAATATCAGCAAGCACAAACGCTCTGAACGGCTTTCAGACCATATCTGCTTAAGACACCTTGCGTGTGCATCTCTCACATCATTCATGCAAACATATTTCCACAGCACCACAGGCATACATGATATTTTCATAAACATTTTACAAACAAAAAATAAATTAAACAATAGTCCGTCCTGTTGGAGGATTTTTCTCCACTCTCCACGCCCCACACACAGCAGCACAAGGTTGATAAAAGTATAATACATTTATTGGCCTTTTCAGACACACGCTACTCACCCGGCCTGACCTACTCCTCCATGTAAGGAAAGTGAGGGGCTTAACAATGACATTTCCTGATAATCAAGGATCTTATGGATTGCAGTATAAATCAGTCACAATTTTGTTATTGTTAGAGCCATATTCTGCTTACTATTCTGAGGTTTTCCTTTAACTCTGATTTAATAACCTCCTTGGCTTTGAGCTGATTTTGATTTCCAGTTTTATTGAGACATATTGGCAGCCTTTCCTTTATGAGAGTAAAAAAAGGCTGCCTTGACACTACTGACATAAAAGCAGGCAGAAAGCTTACACGCAGTTATACTAAACTTGTATTTCAATCAGGCATGACCTCTAACTTCTCAAAAGAAGAAGGTCTTGAACTTCACTGTATCATTTATTCAAATGTTGGGGAGGAAAACAGGAATCACAAGCAGCTTTCCGTTTTCTATTTTGGTAACAACTTTGGTTTCCGAAAGAGAAAAAGAAATGATGCTTTCCCTGACATAAAGATTATTTATACCAACAGCTAATTAGAAAGAAGGACACACCGAAAAAAAGTCACAGTCTACTGAATGAGATGTCTTTTGAAGGGGACAAATGTATATTCAAAAAAGCAATCAAATGACTAGACGGCCATATACCTGTATTAGTTAAAGTTAGCAGACCTGAAAGAAGTCATTCCTCAAACTGCATTGTTCCAGGGAATTACATGAAAATTTTATTATAAAGTACTGTGTATGTTATGGCAATTTATACAGTGTATAGCTGTGTTTGAGACTGTTCTCAGGCCCACTCTGTAATGATGTTAACATGATCTGGTATGTGTTTTATTGTGCAAGAGACCAGAGTAATTTGTGATATAAATCTTCACATTCAACTACATATGCACAAGTTATTCTTTTTTTAAGATGCTTCTAACTTGCATATTTACAAGACTATGACACTAAAAGACACAGCGTAGGCAGATTTGGCAATTATTCATGGAAGGCTTTGCTGCCCACAGCTTTGACTCTGTCACTATTTGTTGCCCCTCTGTGTTAAAAGATGGAAGAAAGGTCTTTGGGTTACTTGACAGCTTCCTCTAGATGTACTTGTTTCTCTACAGTTGGTATGTGGCAACCAGCGTTTGGGAAAACAAGAACCACAAACTTGTTTCTATCTTCCCAAAACATTCAATAGTAATAGAAACATGCTAAGTTTTCATTCAGCCTTCATACAGAACTCAGTAAGGGATCATAGCAATAAGAAGAGTCAAATAAGAAGAAAAAGAGGAATAATCGAATTTCAAGACTATTGGGATCAACAGTTCAAGAACAACCAAATAGCAGTTCTAATAAAAGATTTTAGAAAGCAAACATATGTACTTTTTTTTTCCAAAAGCAGACTAGACATCGTGCGACACAAGCACTATACAGTAGCAAAGAACTGAGGGGCTCAAATGAGGAGTTAAGACGTGACACAAAGGTAAGCCAGAACAAGGCTACTTTTGCTTGTATCTTTCTCAGAACTGTTCATGAAGACCAAAGAGTAAAAACAAACAAAAAAATCAGGCAAAACGTGAGGCCACTATTCTCAAACCTGAGGAAACATCTTGTATGTCATCCACACAAACAGTTATTTAAGGCGTGTTAGCCTCAAAATACACCAAAACTGTACTAGGTTATGCCTAAGATACAGTGCACTATGTAGGTCCCAGGAAGAAATCTTGGGAAGTTTGCCATTAGGTCAAAGGAACCCACTTCCCTCAAGTTGAAAATTGTCTCTAATTCAAAAACTCAGCAACCAGTTCTGCATGTTTATTATTTACCTGCTCTAGGTAAACCTGCTCTGGCAGGGGGGTTGGACTAGATGATCTCCAGAGGTCCCTTCCAACCCCTGCCATTCTGTGATTATTCCTTTTAGTTGTTTTTCTTGTGAGTTATTCCACTGAATTCAGTAGGACTATTTACAAATAACACTACAGCCCTGATTCAGGAAAGCAGTTAAATATCCTTTACCTTCACTTAGGATTTTCCCTGAATTGGGGAACTTTGGCATTTCTTCCGAGTACTTCGATCAATAGGAGAAATAGCATCTCACGATAACCTCTTACACACAGGCTTATGCCTACTAAGTCAGCTGGTCCGTGGGCCGAAGCACAAAGGTCAGTTGATACGCTTTTTTGAAGAATGACCAAATGTGTTAACTCTCTTAAGGTTTGCAAATGGTGAAAGTACTAACAAACAAAGCAACACAACTGACCAACTCGGAAACTTGGAATATTTCTAGAGTTTTACACACACAGAAGAAAAAAGTATATGGGAACATTTTCCAAATAAATGAGAAAACAGACTTTATAAGGGAGCAAAATAGGTAGTAGTACCTGTACAGTGACAGATCTAAGCCCCAAACAATCCCATTAAACAACAAGAAACTGAAAGTGACTATTTAATAGTGGACTCTATTGATATAAGAGCAATAGGGATTTAAAATAGCGCAACAGTGAAAAATCAGGTACAAATACTACTCCCGAAACTCTGAGACAAGCCAAGCATGCAGCTGAATCAGACCAGCAAAACCGAACACTAATATTACAGTCATAATCTAAATAAAAATTATTTATGTTATTCTTTTACAGTATGCAAGTGTACTTGTGTCCTTGTTCTTTAAAGTAACTAGCACAGTTTATCTCTTCTCTTTAATAATGCAATTTAATTTACCAAAGGTTCATATTAAAAATTTATCTGGCTACAGCAGTTATAGTCACCTAGACATTTTGTCATAGTTAAACATTAGCTTTGGAGTACATCACAAATTCCCTGCTGTGAGTCCGAGACCTGTTTCATATAGAAACACTCTGAGCTTCCAATTGACACTACATTTAAATGAGTCAGTAACTGCGCACTGAATAAAAATATCTGTCCGTTATTAAAAGTGGTTCGTTATTGAAAGTGCAGTGACTTATTCAACAGCAGTGTTCAAAAGAGACAAAATGCAGTGTAACACAAGTTAGTGGTCACAAAGGACTGCCATTTTTGCTTTAGCAATCAGTTATTCGACATATACTCCAATAATCATAACATTTTCACCTCTAAGAATAGTGTTAGAGCCATTAAGACCATGCAAAGTCCTCACACATGAATAGAAAAGCTGACAAAATAAATGCGAATCCAAAATGATCAAACTATAGCAACGTCAGGCATCCAGTGTAGGCAGCATACAATACAGTTAATGTCGTTCCAGAACATAACAAGAATTCAGCTAGTAGCATCCTGTCATAAAACATCTCTCTCATGTCCCAGTGAGTTCAAACAGCTCATGTCATACGGTACCAGATAAGTGAGGCAAGCTAGATGGAGACTTGGAAGGAATGCACGCCAACCACCAGAACTGACTTTGGAGCAGATACAATACCTTCTTTGCTGTGAAGCAGAGTAGAAAATTTGAAGGGCATAGGGAAAAGGTCAGATAGCCACCTTCTGTGGATGGGAAATGATAACACATGCTTAACAAAGCTCGCAACTATGTGGTTTCAATGCCATGGAAATCTTCAGAAAGACCTACATAATGATAAAACTTTCCTAGGAGGACTTTATCAGCTTAAACATTGTTATAACAACACAAGAATTCCAAAGATTGGCTCATTAAACACTAGAAGCAGCACAAGAGCCATAGCAAAGTCTCAAATTTTCACCCCAAAATTGTACGAAAGCTAGCCCCACCACTAAAACCGCAGACAGCTAGTTAACATTCCACCAGTATAAGACAGGATTTCCTACCTCAGCTTTGCTGGCAGCCAGCGTTGTCAAAACCTGAAAATTACAGGAAAAATGCATTAGTATTGATTCAACAAAACAGGAGTGGGATTAATTTGCTTTTGAGGTAACTGACATCAATTGGTTGTTATGGCTTGAGGGAACGGAACTAAGAGAACTGTCTTTCACACTGTGAGGAGACTATTCACCTCTCACGCACATCAGAAGGCAAAACCAGGTATAAATTAAGAGTGCAGTAATATTCAGGAATATTGGGTAAAAATTCAGGAAACATACCAAAACAGAACTGGAAAAATATTTTTATACTTTTACTATTTTTTAATTTATTTCTGAACAGAAATGATGAGTAATGCAACTATAAGCTATTGTAACACATCAAGACAATTACCAGGATATGCTCTGAAAACAAGTCAGCTTAGTTTCGTGGTGCTAGAAGCAAAAGAGAGTTTGAGGAACACATTCCACGTAAACTGTGACAAAGAAGGGTTCACCAGCTCCTCCTCACTAGTGACGCACCGTATGGGGTGCAGGCATCCAGGCTCTGGCAGCGGGGGGGCTCAGCACAAACGTACTCGTCCCCTGCACAGCCGTGGAACTGCAGCAACAATTGCTCTCTGCCAATCAAGGAATTAAACTGAACTCTGTACCTCTCTAGCTTTAGACACCAAACCGTAACTAAGTCAACTACTATCACAAATTTGCACAAAATTCAGTTCAGGCGATACAGACATAATTGTCATTTATATTAAAGTAATTTTAACTCAAATACTGTAAATAGACATGGATATAATTTAATATTACGGATCAAACAACACATACGAAGTTAATAAGCTCTTATTAGACAGTGAAGGCTATTAAACTGTGTTTGTAAAACAAAAATCTTCATTAGAACTTTATGTCACAATATTGTCACAACTTTACTAGCTTGAAAAACCCTTAATAATCTCCTCAGAAATTTAAGACTGACACTTAGCTATAATTCTGTCTACATGAGACTAGATCTTTCTTTATATTGGTGTTAATAATCACTTTTCAAAGACAGCACCAAGTCTTCCCAGCTTTTGGGAGGAGGAGAGGGAGTGACCGACCGCGACGCAGTTTGAGGGGAGGGGAAGGAGAGCACAGAGTTTATTCAATGGAGCTCAGCCTGTACAGCGAAAAAGACAATTTGTGTGCAAAGCTGCTGTTCAATGGAAGACATCTGTGGATTCATCAAAAACTGATTTCAAAGGAATTTAGGAATGGAAATGAACTCCTGTCACATCACAACAAGGTACCTGCAATCGCAAACAGTTATTTAATTTAACCTGATTCAAAACCAGATTCAGCTCCATTTGAAATGTGTATCTTTTGTCACTAATAAGATTTTTGAAGGCTGTTCAAGAATTTCTCTCACACAAGCAGAAGTTGCCTTATTTAAATTCCATTTATTTACAAACAACCTATCATTTTTTTTGTTATTCCACTTCATCAAGATTCCTTAGCGTTAGCAGTTATTTTTCCTTTCCAACACAAACCTTACCTGAAAGTCATCACATCCATTCTCTGCTATCACTAGCTATCATTAGCTTAACACGCCACTCTGTCAGCGTCCCCTCACAAGAAGATCCTTCTGCTGATAAACTCAGTAGAGCTACACTCTACTTACTACAATTTAATTACATCTTTCTTGGAGGTAAATGACTAAAAACATATATTGTAGAGAATATACCCCAAATCTAGCTTAACTTAACACACCAGATTTTGGAGTGGAGTTTCCTGAAGCTCTCACAAATCCTGCTCTAACCCATCTTTCAGAAGCGCCTAGCTCTATCAGCTACGTAAGTAATGTGAATATAACTGAACAACGTGACTATGCCAACCAAGGACTCACTAATGCCTTGCAATATAATGAAATACTCCTCTATTTTAATAATTCACCTTATGTGTTCAAAGACTGTAGTTCTCTTTTATACAGCTGTATCTTCCTGTTGCTTTATAGTTATCCAGTGGCCCACTGGACCACTGGACATATAATGCCCATCTCGTTCTTCTCCAAGTTATTATCTGATAAATCCCTGTTCAGCTGTTGAATTCTGGTTAGTTCCTAGAAGCACGACCTTTTACTTGGTATTACTAACATTAATTCAGTTGTTTTATTTCAATCTGCTAGACCATCCATCTCTTCCTGGATAACACACTGGGCTCTTCTATATTAGCAATTCCTCCCAGCTTTACATTTTTATCAAATTTCATTAGCACGTTCTTATCCCAAGCATACTAATGAAAAATTAGCAAATGAAAGGACAAATAACGCAATACAGTGACACTGCTAAGAAAAGCATTATTTTGAGCAATACGGTACCGTGCCGACACCTGTAGAGCAGGGCAGGTTACCAGGCAGTCATACCAGAGCCATGTTAGTGACATACTTCCCCAGCCCTACCTATACAGCTGGGAAAGCTGTACTGTATCCAGGGTGGACACAGGCGCATGAACATATCCTGAGGTACTGCTGAAAACTCTGTAAAGTGATCCTCGTATCAGAGGGAGTATGATCTTTAACAGTATACTCATCACTATACAAATGGAGACAGAGATGGAGTGTTCCTATTCAAAATAATGACATTCCTCAAGCTAATGTTTAATTAATAAACAGTAAAACACATTCATTTAACACTATAGGTCAAATAACACTCATGAAATTAATGAGCTGACTGTTGTTATTCTGTGAAGACCTGACAATTATCTAGAAGTTTTAACAGAGATTTTTATTTATGTAACTTAGTGCAGTGAATTACCATTCTACTTGTGTGACTGATTTCTCCTCCCCCACCCCCCCACCCCCACCAGTTCCTGAAACTTATAATTTCTAGACCAGCAGCTGTATCTTGTGTCATGTTTGAGAAGTCAGTGAATGGAGATGCAAGAGTAGCATAAAGTGTGGGGCGAAGAACAGCAGCTCGGAGGTCACTCTCTGCTGCAGGCTTTTGCAAAAAGTGTCTGTATGTCACAGTGCGATTGCTCAATTAAATCCCCTGGGAAGGTATTGCCAGATATTGGGCTCCTTAAGCAGAGCACCCACTGAGATCTGTAGCCAAGTCACCCGAGACACAAAACCAATTTATCCATTCCCATCCTGGGCAAGGAAGTCCCTACAACTATGTCTCGATAACGAGCTAATTGCTACAGAAGGGGGGAGCGGAGACAAGGCAGGGGCAGAGAGCAAGAACTGGAGTGCAGACAACGTGCCTGTCACTGGTCCATCTTGCTTTATAAGGCTGGTGGCTTCCTTTGTAGAGCGTCCTACCTGCAACAGCCTATCGCTCCTACCCACGATTTGTATGAAGGATGACGTTCTTCTCCTGTCTCTCGCTGTCCCCGTGACATTTTATGTACTAGTTAAAGAATGCAGCAATTTCATCAAGAGAAATCACAGCTTGGGTGAGGGATTCCTGTCTTTCTCACAATAATCCCTCAGTGACATAAAAAACCCATGGTTTTATGTCACTTTCTCAGGGAAGCTGTAATTTATTTTTCTTGTGCTAGAAGCTATACATGACTGACAGAAAACATCCTTAAAAATGGCTTTTTTTGCTACTCCTGAAAGTTGCATTCCATTCAGAACTTCCCATTCTACATAAGGAACCCCATGAATACTGACAAAAAGGTACATATAGTGATAACACTGCAAATACAGTAAACAGTCTTTTAAACTACGTTTACTGGTTTTAGCATTTAGAAAGGTCTTATCTTGAGGTGCATGCATATGTAGTTCCTGCTCACCACAATTAATCAAAAGGACAGTATTTGCCATTCTGAAACAGTATCCAAATAGTTGCCATTTGTTATGTATCTCAAACCAGCACCTTACCACAAAGAAATAAAGGAAACCTTCTTGAACGAAGAGAGCTCCTGAAAGCTCATTTAACATCATTTTTGTATTAAATATATATGAAATTCCCTGTGTAAAAGCTCAAAGATAAAAAAGCAAGAAAAAATTGAGGGACACACATTATGAGCCAGGATTCTCATGTATCACTTGCCTGAAAGTCAGTAACCATTTCACTAAACTGTCTCATCTCATCAACACGCGAAGCCCTTCTTCTGCCTTACTCATTTTTCTAGAGAAGATATTTTCTTCTTAACTTTTTCAGCTTCTCACATCAACCTGAATCCTGTACAGTTTAAAAACACGGTTTTCACCTTTAATATCTTTCCACCTTCCTAGGTTCCTATGGAACGAGAGAAGGGTTATTTCAGTCCTAGTCTAGGAAAGAAAATGCATGGAAGCCCTTCACTGTCTGCTCACGTTTAGCTCATCTTCTTTCAAACTCAGCTAAGGCATGCATATGTGCTATGTTACAAGAACACTGCTGAGAGAGCTGCAACCAAAGGGCCTTCAGTTCAGTGAGCATCTTTTCTGAGCTTAACTGTGAACATCTACTTCCAAAACAGGATTTAAAAAAATGCTGCAAATCAACATTTACAAAAGAAAACCATCTCTTGTACTTTGGGCTTTAGAAATTCTTTTGGAATATTAGGCAAAGAAGATTTTGAGAATGAAGAAAATATACAAACCTAGAAGAATAAAAAAAAAATCAACAAGATTGGAGTTGTCAATAACAAGACAGAACTAGTTTTATTTCTTTTTCTTCCACCACCGATGTTAATAAAGTGACCCAACAGCTGTTTCCTTCAACAGACAGATATTCTAAAAGCAATTTTATCAGAATACAGCTTCTGATGTGTGTAAGCCACCTCTCATGTTCTTGCAGGGCTGTTAGAAGACAAACGTGAATACCATTCTCGTCATACGGTACGACTGAACTTTTGTGTAGCAATGAGTGGAGCACATGGCTGAATGCGCAGGTCATGTTTCATTCAAACTTTGCCATGGGAGTGCGGAAAGGAGGAGACAGTGAGTCAAGGTACATTTCTTTTTAGAGACAAGAGTTTCATTTCTTAGACGCAAAATACCTGACCAGCAAACAATTCCAGAAGAGCCTGTATCACTCTCTCTCACGGTTACACCAATACCCCCACTGCTTAACTAGTCCTGAAACCACAGCAGTAAACACATCTATAAGATAACTAATTAAGATTTGCACTGACAAGGAGATCAAGGGCAGAAGTTTGACAAGGTTTTGTAAATGGCTTGGCATTTATCTAAACAAATGTGAAACATTACTTTTAAGGGTTGTCTCACTGAGCTTAGGCAGTTTTAAAAATTACAATTTGATAATCACTGTGCTGCAAGCTTTTATTAATTACTGAATCCACCTGTGGGTTGGGACAGATGTAAGATTGATTGCCCATAGGTTTTTCCCCCTTTTTCATTTGCCTGGAGCAGTCTCTACTCCAGCTCCTCAGGATTCAGAACATATTTCTGATTGTGATTCACAGCCACAGAATCACAGAATCATTTAGGTTAGAAAAGACCTTTAAGATCATCGAGTCCAACCGTTAACCCAGCACTGCCAAGCCCACCACTAAACCATGTCCCTAAACTCCACGTCTACGTGTCTTTTAAATCCCTCCAGGGATGGTGCCTCAGCCACTACCCTGGGCAGCCTGTGCCAGGGCCTGACAGCCCTTTCAGTGAAGAAATGTTTCCCAATATCCAACCTAAACCTCCCCTGGCGCAACTTGACGCTGTTTCCTCTCGTCCTGTCGCCTGTTCCCTGGGAGAAGAGACCAACCCCACCTGGCTCCAACCTCCTTTCAGGGAGTTGCAGAGAGCGAGAAGGTCTCCCCTCAGCCTCCTTGTCTCCAGGCCAAACCCCCCCAGGTCCCTCAGCCGCTCCTCACAGCACTTGTGCTCCAGACCCTTCCCCAGCTCCGTTGCCCGTCTCTGGACACGCTCCAGCCCCTCAGTGTCTGTCTTGGAGTGAGGGGCCCAGAACTGAACCCAGCACTCGAGGTGCGGCCTCACCAGGGCCGAGTACAGGGGGACGATCCCTGCCCTGGTCCTGCTGGCCACACTAGTGCTGATACAGGCCAGGATGCCGTTGGCCTTCTTGGCCACCTGGGCACACTGCTGGCTCGTATTCAGCCGCTGCCAACCAACCCCCCCAGGCCCTTTCCCGCCGGGCACTTTCCAGCCGCTCCCCCCCAAGCCTGTGGCGCTGCCTGGGGTTGGTGTGACCCAAGGGCAGGACCCGGCACTTGGCCTTGTTGAACCTCATACAATTGGCCTCGGCCCATCGATCCGGCCTGTCCAGATCCCTCTGTAGCACCTGCCTGCCCTCCAGCAGATCAACACTCCCTCCCAACTTGGCATCATCTGCAAACTGACTGAGGGTGCCCTCGATCCCCTCGTCCAGATCAGTGATAACGATATTGAACAGGACTGGCCCCAGTACCACGCCGCTGAACAGAATTTGAGCTGTTGGAGCTATTTTGTGACAGGCATATGAAGAAACCAGCCATACGCTAAGTATTCTTCACTACCTCTGTACTCCGTTATGTGAGTAATTACCTGCAATATCACTGGTTCACTGCGCTAAACAGCAGCAGTAGAACAGGAAAAAAAAAAGAAAAATAACCAAACCAACCAGTAAGCCTACCCCTTTAGTAACATCGCAATGTAACGTCTGACGCTTTTAGTGTTGACAAAATTAAAAAAAATAAGCAAACCCGTATTTTATCTTTACTTCCTAAAGCACTATGCCTATGAAACATGAAATTCTAATGTATCTAGCCAAATTTAGCAAAGTAATCATGATAAATAGAGCTACAAATCTAAATTGTTCTTTTAACACATTTAAATATCTCCATCATAAGCATACAAAAATATGCATGCAAGAGAGATCACTTTCTTGCTAAATCAGTTATGATTCATTAGTTTTCACTCACCTCCTTCTTGCTTTCTAAAAGCACTGCTGGAAAACAAAGTAAAATTCACTTTTACATCCATGTTCTTCAGACTATCAAGAAACCCTGCACCTCTAGTTATAAATCTAATCCTTAACAGTCCCAAAATTGTCTGAGTATCAGGAAGGTGAAACTTGATCCAAAAATGTTAATTCATGTACGTTGGTTTTTTTATGTGTTCTTAATATTGTAGTGATTAATGCTCAGATAAAGCTCTAAACTAAAATGAAACAAAATATCCAAGACTTTTTTTTAACTGTCTGTGAAGGCTTTAAGAGGTCTATTTACAGCAACTCCTCCCTTCACAATAGTAAGCAAGCTGGCCAAATTGAGACTCTCTAGAAAAGAGAAATGTTGGTGTAGGCTGAGATGGACTATCGCCTGGGCAATGAAAATAAACAGCTCTGGTTTTAAAAGCTGAAGTTTAACTTTAAAAAGTCATCTGTAGATTAAGGCAGCTAATGAAATATACGTGTACACACAAATAGATACACAGAAGTGCATAAACCTCATAAAATCAAGTGGGGCTGATGGGCCGTGGGCAGGGGAGGCTGCTCAGAGCAATTGAGGCTCATCAGTGCCCTCCGGTTTTGCCCACAGCCGGGATTGCTGCTGCAGGGAACTGCGCAGCGTCGCAGCCTGGCAACTCACGGCTGCGCTGCCTTCCAGGCCACGGTCCCGCAGGCATTTCGTGCTATCGGAAAGCAGCTCCCCATTCTCCTCCTGCCCTTGGCCCCGCGCTCTCTCCTTACCCCCAAATAACTATTCTCCTCGAATAAGCAGTTGTGTGGGTACACACCAAACTGGGCAGGGAGCTCACCTGACTTAAAACCAGCCAAGTCCTCAGCCCCACAGAAGCTGTGCGGGTAAAACGCTCTTCTGCAGGACTTGCTCCTGAAAGCACTCTTGAGAAGCTACTTGAATATACCGCAGGGCCAGCTCTCTGGGTCTTCCGAAACACTAAACGTAATATTCTATCTATGGCTGTCACACATGACCGCCCATTACAAAAAAATCCAATATATTAAAGACATACATGGGTGGAATATGCTGAAGGGAGAGCAGGTAGAATCAAGACTCATATTTCATAGATATGTATCTTTAATTAAATTTTGCTCAGTTTACTTGCTGCTATGGACAACAGCATTAGATTACTCTGAATTTATGGAAACTCAGTAAGTATACAGGCAACAATTTTAGCAGCTGGTGAAAAATATATCCACCCTTAACTACTTCATAATAGTACTTGTGATGCTCAGTTGATATTGGCTAATTGTTTAAGATCTTTCAACTAAATTTGCTATATAAATCAGAATGCAAAATGTAGAGTAGTTATCACGGATAATTCATTTCATGTACGAAGCCTCTTTCAGTCATAATGTCTTTTTTTTTTTTTTTTTTTTTAATTTCTGTAGGGTAGTCAGAGTAAACTCTGCCAAGTTAGTAAATAAATGGAAAACAAGCCCCCAAACATTTGTTTTAACTAACATACACAATGTTCTTCATGAAATATGCTGTATATTTACATGTCTATTACAAAGCACTTTGCAAATGACATGGTTTTCTCTTTGAAATGTGAACTCACTTTTACAAAGAAACCTGCACTGGAATGAACTTCCCAAATAGCTCCTCTTTAATATTTAGAATAAATCCCCCTACTTTTATAATGAGAAAAAATGTCAGTGCATAATAAGTTGACCATAAAAAGCACAAAGCTTTTGTTAGCAGTAAAACGCGTAGACTTTGTTAACTATCCCTTTAAAAGTAAAACTAAGTCTACTTTAACCATACCTTTAACAAAATGTCCACAAATACTGTTGCATTATAACCTCTGACAATCTTTGCAATTTCTATAAGTTAACCAAAACTAGGATTTTGTACTTAGATAGTAGAAGTTTATGAAAAATCCAGAGCATAACTGCAATAAACTATATCTGAAATTCAAGGTAAACAAAGTATTTTCAAGTAAACTGTTAAAGCCACTACAGCTTTTCCATGGATTCTGGTAAAAATTACATTAACGCTCCCTGCTTCCTTTCTTAACTTAGCCCGAAGGAAATTAACAACGAGAATGTAAACACAAAGATCTATGGTGACTTTTTTTTTTTTATGTATCACTAATTTTGTGAGGCTTTGGAGTACTGAGGCAGGAGGACAGGAGGAAAAGCTAGTGATGAAACAATTCCCCGACCACCCCTGCCTCGCGACAGCCCGGCAGCACCATAAGCGCTATTCATTCCACCTAGGAGCAATAAACTCACATTTTTTGGAATGTCCACATTATGCCAGAATAATATAAAAATAGATGATGAAGCAAAAATGGGATAGATTTAGCTCGTGCCGTGCAGTAGCTGCCGTAATTGCACGGCCAGCTCATTACAGAAAGTCAGTCCCTTGGGCCTACCATGTCCCAGTTAAGCGACAGTAATAGAAAGCAGCTGTATGAGGACATTAGGTCAGCAGAATCATTAGCCCCTAAAATTGCATCACCATCACTCCTCTTTGGCAGCAAGGCTTTCACACATCACCAGGCTCCTGAACGGGAGGTCAAACATTATGATGAACTTAACCCGGTAACTCCATTAACAACGAACCGTGGCTCGGAGCGCCGAGAAAGTCCGCACCTCCGGAAACTTTCGGGAGCTTAATGAGCTTCAGCCGCCTCCCCGAGCCCTCAGCTCCGCCGCCGCGGGGGCCGCTCGGGAGCGGCGGCAAAGCCGACCACAGACCCGCCAGCGCGCAGGGCAGCGCCCGTCACCTTTTGCTTCCTCGGGGTCTGCCGCGAAGCAAACACGAATCGCCTCCGCTGGGAACAGACAAGCTGCGTAAAGATGCCGTAGCAGTGACAAAACCCACACGTCACCAGCTCACAGACCGCAGGAACATGACGCTACAAGCCGCCGCGTGCCGGGAGGAGCGCGAGGCGCCTGAGGCGGCGGCAGGTCCCGCGAGAGCGGGGGGCGGTGCCGGCGGTCCCGCGCGCGGCTCAAACCGCCCCCGGCCGCCTCTGCCGGCCCCGCCCGCGGGGCGCTGGGCCTGCCCGGAGGGCGGCCCGCCCGAGGCCGCCGCCAGGTAACGCGGTGTGTGAAGGCGGGACCCTGGCCGGGAACAGCAGCCGCACCGCGGCGAGTTAACGGTTGTAAGCGGATTGCTTGAAAGCCGTTTGCAGGGACAATAACGGGAAGCAGCACAAAGTCCCTGGGCCGGATCCTGAGCTGACAGAAACCAGCACGGCTGCAGCCGCGCCAGCTTTGCCGATTCCCACTAGCTTAAGAACTGGCTTAGTACGGACATAAATGCCCGTATTCCTGGGGGATGTGTCGCCTCCTCCGCAATTTATGCAGTTGTGCGCCGAGGCTGTGAGGCGCAGAAATGAAGACAAAGTTCTTTGTCAATGCTCACACGTATTCCGATTAAAAAGGAAGCCTGCAAAGCGAGCCAAGGTTTTCTATGCCCGGATGCTCATTTCCACCTTTCGCCGGGGTGAGTCAAAGCATCCCCCGTGTGCCGAAGGGTTCTGCAGCACTCGGGGAGAGCGAGGGCCCTGCCTTGGTGGTGGTGACGAGTTTCGGTCAGAAAAGCAACAGCCCTTCTATCAATGTCAAAGACTAAATAAGTTTGACTATATGCTGATGTTCTTCAAATTGTTTCTACTAGCAATAGTTCTGGATGGTTTGTTTGGGGGAAATTAATGATGATACACCAAGGTCGTTGTACCTCCGCTGTAGGGAACAGATGTTAACAGATTAGTGCCACCTTCCCGTGCTGCACTAAGCTAGAGCTGCTCCTGGTTGTCATTGTATGAGGTGAGGCAAAACTAGCCAAACAAAAAAGCCCAGTCTAATAAATTCAGTCTAAAATACAAATATTTGAAGAAAAGAGCTACTACACTTCCAAAAGCCATTACTCTCTATTATCCTCATCAAAACACACCACTCTTTTTGTTTTTTTTTTTTTTTAAATCAACCCAAAGCTAGCAGAACAATAAGAAACCAAATCTTTCCTCCTCTCAGCGGTATAGACCATTTTCAATGCCATTTGTAAGCTGCCTATTTATTCCTGACACTCACAGCTTGAGTATTTATCTCCAGTTCATGCTGCTCTGTTACACCGACATAGAAATAATCAAGTATTTTTCCATCTTTTTGCTGGGAGGATTCAGAACTGGTTGTGGTCATCCATAGCTCTGTTAAAGTGGTATGAGATTATTGTGGTAAACTCTGTATAGGAGTAAGATATAAATATTTCCAAAGACTAGAGTTAGTAGAGAAGGCAGGAGGCTTGCCGACTGGGAGGGAGGAGGACTGGTGATGTACAAAGGTAAAATATAAGACACTTAATAATATAAGTGTCTTATAACTTAATATAAGACCTGTAAATCCATGTTGTTCAGGTCTTCTTTAAACCAAGTTTCTTTCCTCCTCTCTACACCTCATGTCATACCATGGCAGTCGCAGACTGTTGAGGTCCTTGATCTAAGCTTCCCATTTTCATTTAAATAGTGAACGAGATGTCAAGATATTCTTAGCAAGGTAACATTTCCTGTATAGTCCACTGGAGCCTGGTTTTGGTGATCTTTGGGATACGCTACAAAAGATTTCCCTCAAGCTGTTCTGGGACAGGGGTTCCTTCCTGTAGAGAACACCTCTCCTAGCGTGCCTGATTCTGGCTCTCTCTAGAGGGCAACTGAATTTTACAACTGACATTATGAACAACTTCTGTGGCAAAAATGTGCATGGCCTAAAGACAAGACATGAACGCTAAGCTGAAATAAACACCTTCTTAATAATAATCTCACGGCTACATGTTTGATAGTGCATTAAAAAAAGGGCTGGGGATAGATCAGTAGGATGAAAGCAGTGAGGTGCTTCACCAGGACAAAGCAATACACAGGCCCTTTACTTCACAAGGAAGTTTAAGAATTTTGGTCAGTATTGGTTAAATTTTAACTACTTAAAGTACATTCTTTCAACTAATTTTACTGTATTTGGGGGATATTACTAGAAAATTAATTACCTAAAAGTCCTCAGTATCCCAAGTGTTAGCTACAGAGAACATAAGTTCCATGTGTCAGAAAATTCAGAATTTTGCATCATGTTTTTAAATACCTAACCTCTGACAAAAAGACAGTCACTGTAGCTGGGAAATGGATAGCAATTCTTCCATCATTCTGGACCCAAACAGGGACTTAACATTAGCACAGCTTGAAAGTCCATTTAAACTGTGACAGGGCTGTAAAAAGCTCTTAGCGTAAGCATTTCCTAGAGAAATTCTCGTCTGTTTCTACGCTACAGCTGTGGTTTATTCAATACTGACAGGCATACAAAATAAAAGAGCTGTATCACTCAGTGTCTCAAACCTCTATGTAAAGCTATTTAAGATCCTTTACTCTGGATTTCTCATCTGTGGTGGGTTGTCCCTGGCTGGACGCCAGGTGCCCGCCAAAGCCGCTCTATCACTCCCCTCCTCAGCCGGACAGGGGAGAGAAAATACAACAAAAGGCTCATGGGTCGAGATAAGGACAGGGAAATCGCTCAGCAGTTACCTTCATGGGCAAAAAAGACTTGACTTAGGGAAATCGGTTTAATTTATTGCCAATCAAATCAGAGTACAGGAACGAGAAATAAAACCAAATCCTAAAAACATCTTCCTGCCACCCCTCCCTTCTTCCTCGGCTCAACTTCACTCCCAGTTTATCTCCTTCCTCCCCCATGAGTGGTGCAGGGGGACGGGGAGTGGGGGTTGGGGTCAGTTCATCACACGTTGTCTCTGCTGCTCCTTCCTCCTCAGGGGGAGGCTCCTCACACTCTGCCCCTGCTCCAGCGTGGGCCACCCCCCCCACAGGGTCACAAGTCCTGCCAGCAAACCTGCTCCAGCCTGGGCTCCTCTCTCCATGGGGCCACAGGCCCTGCCAGGAGCCTGCTCCAGCGTGGGCTTCCCACGGGGTCACAGCCTCCTTCGGGCATCCCCCTGCCCCGGCATGGGGTCCTCCACGGGTGCAGGTGGGGATCTGCTCCACCATGGACCTCCATGGGTGCAGGGGGACAGCCTGCCTCACCATGGGCTGCACCGTGGGCTGTAGGGGAATCTCTGCTCCAGCGCCTGGAGCACCTCCTCCCCGTCCTTCTCCACTGACCTTGGTGTCTGCAGAGCTGTTGCTCTCCCATCTCACTCCTCTCTTCAGCTACAATTGCTGTTACGCAGGTTTTTTTCCCCTTCTTAACTCGGTTATCCCAGTACGCACTACCACCGTCACTGATGGGCTCGGCCTTGGCCAGCGGTGGGTCCATCTTGGAGACGGCTGGTGTTGGCTCTGTCAGACGTGGGGGAAGCTTCTAGCGGCTTCTCACAGAAGTCACCCCTGTAGCCCCCCCCGCTACCAAAACCTTGCCATGCAAACCCAATACACACCATAATTAGTAGGTTTATACCTGTCTCTTTGCTGTATGTTTAATACTGTTGAGCTTTCTTTTCTGGGAACTATAACAGTCAATAGATTTGGAATTTCACCCACAAACGCTCCCTCAGCGCAGTTACACTATCAGTGGTGGTACATGAGCTAACTTTGCAGCCTCCTCTGTCGCTTCTGACCATTATCCAGAGCTCACCGACACAACAGAGTCATTAGAATTCTTAAAATTTATGAATATTAACAGTCTTAATCCTTGGAGTGAAAGATCACAGCAAGAGATGCTTATAATTTCCTGGGGCAGTAAGAAAACAGTGCAATGAATTATGTAAAATACTTTAAATATGGACACTACTGAAAGCCTTCATTAAGAAGCAGAAACTGTCAATAAGCAGCACCTGTTCTCCTCATGAGATGATCCTCTCTGACTTTAAAGATATAGTTAAAAAGCAGGATATATAATATTCTGTACATTTCAGAATTTAAATCTAAACAATGTAATAAAATCCATTAACAATTGGTGTCCCTCAAGGGTCCTGCAGAAATGGCTTTGTCTTTTGGAATCTTCCCTGTATACAAAAAAAATTCAAAAATAAATCAGCTTTCCTTTAAGGTTTCAGTTCCAGGATTTATGTACAGTGAATGATTAAAAGAAATTAAGAAATCCATGTGAAAGCTTGTAAATTACAATGTACCTCTTTGAAACACCCTTGACCAGAGCCTCCAATCCTTACAGTGGATCTAATACTGAAGTCAGGCCTTGTTGAAAAGCCCTTGCAGACTGGAAAAGCAGTGTTCAGCTGCCTCCGGTTCTGTTTTAGCAAGAGAAAACTAAGGATCATGGAATAGCATCTTCAGATAATCATGTTTACATTTTGACAAAAGGAAAAAAGTGAGGTTCTTCAAGAAGTACCAGTACCGAAGGCGACCTCCTTGCATCTCAGTTTCCATTTCTGTTTTTCGCTAAGTACCTATATATTCCTCTATAAACAAAATTCTAGCAGACAAATGAGAACACTTGTTTAAGCCAACTCTGCTTGACCTGTATGCTTATCTCAATCCACGTGTGGCTGTTTCAAAGCAGACAAAAGCTCTCCTGCCCACAGGTGAACCTTGAATCAGCTCCTTACATCTGTTTAGACCAAGGGAACATCATAGGGCTCCATCAGGTCAAGATGACAACCCAGAAAACAAACAAACAAACAAACAAACAAACAGATTCTGTAGGGAGAAGTCACATCAATATAAAACAAATGTAAATTCAGCTTCACTTAAAGGAGATTTTTGTGGTAAGTTACCATTTTAAAATAATAATAATAAAAAAACAATAGCATGGCTGAACCAACAAAGAATGCACCAAACTACAGCCAAACTGGATCCAAGGCCACACAGGAGCACACAAGTGCGCACTGATGTGGGAAGCATGGTGTGCTCTGGTCCTTGGAAAGCTACATCGTACACAACTTGTGCGTATACATACCATTGACTCAATTGCTTCCTCTGATATTTATTTAATTATAAGGGAGATGAGTGGTTTAAATGATGGCCAAGTTATCAGGTGAGTAAAGAAAAAAAATAAAACAAAACCTGTATCAAAACAAACAAGGCTGAAGTCACCAGACTAAAGGAAGTAGTTTATAAAATGGTGGCAACGTTTAGTACGAGTCTGAGCATCACAGGCAATTTCTGCTTCAGCTGTTACTAAGAAACAAACTATACGAGTTCTGTTTTTCACTTTTCTTCTCCTGAATAGTCGCCATCATTATTGCACAGTCATTTGGTTTCACTGATTCTAGACCGTTGGTTTTCCCTGCGGTGCTGCGGATACCCATTTCTGCTCCTTTACTCAGGCACCCCTACACCCCACAAAGCCAGGCCCAGGTAAAGAGACCCCTCGCTAAAGGGGGGCGGCACGGGAGCAGAGCGGCTGCTGGGGCCAACTGGCTGGTCCTGCTCTAAAAGGCGAAGTGACCTTACCTGCTAGAGGCAAACTGCAGCTCAAATCTTAACCCGAATCTCGTTTCCATGTCTGGGGGAAGTTCGGATAACCTAGCAAATGTAGAAATCCAAGAAAATGGTAAGCTCCTCTCAAGTCTTAGTTCTGTGGGTAGGCGTGAAGGGCAGGGGTTGCATGGAACTAATCCTCTGTGGAAATCCTACAGCATTAAATGTTACTCTGAGATTTCTGTGCGCGTGGATTTGTGTCACTGACAGCCTTCTTACACTGCGCTTGTTTTAAAATGACTTGTCTGTCTATACCAGTGTTCTCATCAGTCCATATTGTTAATTTTTTATTTCTCAATCAAGAATTCATGGAGGTTAGTGTGACATTGCTGCAAATATCCTTACAGCCTAGCAATGTAAATAATGAATACGACTCCAGAAATACCAACCAGCCTCTTAGTGTTTTGGGAAACTGAAATCACGGCTGCCTGACCTCACCTACTAGTAAACAAATGCGCTCTCTCTGCACTGCAGTAAATCCCTCATCTTTCAAGAAAATTAAATCTGTCATTGAAATGGCTGTAGTTTTGGTAAGTGCACGCAGATATTTAACTGTGACAAAGCTCGCAAAGATGCACTGAATGCAACTATTTTTTTTCTCTTTAAAAAACAAATTTAAAAATGCTAACAAATTTTCAGAAGCTCTAGTGAAGTTTAACACATCGTTAATGCATCTCATATCAACTCTCAGTAAACTACACATCCTTCTTTTACATTTCTCCTAATTTCTGACATTTATTTAAAAGTCCTATAATGAACAGCTACAATTGAGCACCTATTTGTTCCTCCCATTTTCCATTTAACCTCAGTGATTCTAGTCTCTCTTATTTCCTTTGGCACTGAAAAGTATTTTTGCAGTATTACCAACCGAACATATTTGCTAGATTTCCACTAATTAATTTTCTATGAGTCTTTCAGCCTGAAACAAAAAAAACAACAACAACAAAAAACAACCAACCCAAAAACAAACACCCCACATTTCTGCATGAAAAATAAATTGTATTTTCTCCACTTCCTTACAAATTTACATTCTGAGCTCATTTGTGCCACATATTCTTTATGGATAATGAGCAAGGCATCTTCACTTAGCTGTCACTGTAGAAGTGAAATGTTTACAGCGTGTGCTTTGGAGATTCTGGCAGCTTAGATTCTAAGGATACTTTCTTATTCATGACAATAAGCATTGCCCTAAATTTCTCTTACACATGAACAGAAGAGAGTGATTTCAAAAATCCTTGAACTTTTTCTACCCCTTGTAATGCTGTTTTAAGAAATGTTAGTTTAGATACATGATGCTGATGACACGTTTCATGAGATGTGACAAAGACTGTTAGCTACCTTAATGTCTTGCAGAACTTCTTGGGAAACTGCAAATATCTCTTAATTAGTGGAGAGATAAATATCTTCATTATGAAGCTTATGAGCAAAATACCCATCATGTAACTTTTAAATGTATTCTTCCACCGTGTTTATTCTGTAACATTTTGGGGATACACTATTGACATAAAAAAGAAACCTCAGGCATGAGTCTCCTGCCAGTTTTGAGCAGGAGACTAATTGATGAAAAATATTTCTCTCTAATTACCTCTCTGAAGTCATTCTTTAGCAAAGTACATAAGAATACACCTGTTGTAAAGATTATTTTAAGATTTCATTTATGTGCACACATCCAGTCACAGGCTTACAATGACCTGCTTAAGCCTGTGGGCTTTATTGAACCAGCTCCTGGAAAAAAAAAAACTTTTATCCTTCGTTCTTAGAAAACCTCATATAGTTTGAATAAATCTTTGAAATGTGACCAAAAGAATCTCACACGAGATCATCTTTCATCGAAGTCATAATATATGATTCATGTAGATACAGTTCGAAGGTTATTGCTGTCAAGTTTTGAACTTGTGCTATAAAATACATTAAAAAGTGACAGATTCTTCTCACCAGAAAGGAGAAAAGTGCCTGCATAGAGCCTTGTGCAAATCTTTCCTTCATAAGCTTAGCTCTTCAATTAACCTGAGCATACTCAAACCTACGGGGATTGTTTTCTGTAATCTATCAAATTTCCAAGTGTAATTATTAACATAGTCTTTAATTAAATGAATTAGATCATTTGGACACACTCTGAAAAGTCAGTTATTGAATGTTTATAATTCAAATATTTCCAATGCCTTTTCGAGTTCTGATTGAGAAAAAACTGGATTGATTCTTAAAGGTTTTTTGGATTTCTTTTGCTCCCGCAACAATATCATTGTGCAAACACATCAGTCAGAACTCCCATTTTCCTGTAAACAAAAATTGGCAGATGTACACAGTCCTGTCTAAAATTAGTCAGAAATTTTCATCCCCATAGTTACTATTTCTAAACGAATTTTTAAATTATATTTTAAACTACATTTTCAATATATTATTACTCAAAATGACCATTGGGAGGAATCGCATGTTGTAGAATGAGGCAACTTTTGCTGGTAGAGTGACTTTTCTGACATTTCAACAGTTTTATTGCTTATATTATTTCCCCTAGAAAACTCTATCAGGAAAAAGATATTTTTGTTGCATAAAACGCCAGTACAGTGGGTGGAATAGCAAACTTAAGCCTTCCAGAGGTATATCAAAATCCCAATCTAAAGCAAAGTTGTTATCACACAGTAACAATACCAATTAACCTGTGATTCAGTAACATCTTTAGTATTTTCTCCATCTTAATAGTAAATTAAATAATTTAAAGCTATTTCTTGCTAATTATATAGCCCCGCAGCCTTTTTAAATTTTCGTATTAACTTGTTGTCGTAAGTGAATCTCGCACATCTGAACCGGTAATTCTGCACACACAAACTCTGAATTCCAGCATTCTCTCTAACATCATTGGGTTTGTTCCTTGACATATCATATAGTGAATGGAAAAGTACTTTCAGAAGAACACCACCCGAGGGCCAGAGAAAGAAGAGGAGAAGTTCTCCATTCAGTGGCAACCTCTAAACTTCTGAAAGTTAAATACAATGCAACTAATCAGCAGCCAAGGGAAAAAAAAAAAGCAAGGCTTTTGTGTGAGCAATAGAAAATGGTACACAGCATTTCTTTTTGTAAACCTAATGTCCCTCTACCTGTTGTGGAACACAATTTAGAGTAATTATAGCAACAGTCAGGAGGCAAATTATTATAATAGATTCTCGTACAATAGCGTTAGATCTTCAGAAAGAACTGTTAAGGACCCTGACAGATATGACAAAATCAAAGGAAGCAAGCAACTAGCAGGAGATCCAGTAAAGCTAAAAAGGTTATACAAGGCAATCAATTATTATCTTTAGCCTTAGTTTTTGAGGTTTGCGTTCTCTATTTGCAAATAATAGAGACGCAAATATCTTGAATCAAATGAGAAGAAACCAAGTAGTCCATTTTTCCACTCAAGTAAGTCCAAAATCAGAAGAAAAAAGCGTATGTTCCAATTCTAAGTTCAATTTGGAGTGCCTGATTCACACCCAAACCCATGCAGCAAAGTTAGTGGCCTTCTGCATTGTGTTTTAATTAAGATCCATATATTTTACCCCTGAAATTTAGCTGCTTCTCCTCTGAGTCTCTGAGACTCCAGAACTTCCCATACCACCATACACGAAAACTCAGTGCTGCTGATGCGCGAGAGACCACCATAACGAGTCACAAACAAAAGAGGTCCAACAGAACGTCCGAGAGAAATTTAAAACAAAAATTAGGCTTTAATTTACATTAAAAACATGAGAAAAAAATTAATGACCACCCTCACACCCCCAGTAACTTACAGTACAAGAAGTGAGGCTTTCTCTCCTTTCTGGTGACTGAAAAACATGGGATAAATAACTTCTACAAGAAACAGATTCAATCTGAATTCTGTCTGCATTTAGAGCATGACACAAACTCCAGCTTTTTACTTAAAAAAAGAAAAAAAAAAAAAGAAATTGCCACTCCCTACCTAGAAGGTTTGAAAGACACATTTTCTAGAAAGTATTACACAATTAAATTATTTTTTACTGCTGTGTATACTACAGAAAATCTATTGTCAGAGAAACACTTCGCATTTTTCTCCACAGTTGTTTTTCTGTGCAAAGAATTCGAAAGAATTAAAACATTTTCCTTGATTTACCCACTGTAAAGGATACTAGGACAGTTTGACTAGTAGAAAACATGTATTATTGATTTTTCTGGTACTCTTACTTGTGAAGAGGCATATTCAATTTCTTCTTTCTGTTGTCAGAAAGGGAGGTAGTCGTGTTTTCTCTGTATTATTCCCCTGTACCCACACTTAACATGTTACTTGCTATTGAGGAAACCTTATAAGAAAGCTCATAACACAGGAATGAGAAAACCAGAAAACTTTCATCATTACCAAGATAATTATGTCTATCCAAATGATGCTAACAGACATAATTCCAAATGCTCATGGAAATAAAGAAACTAATTTGGAAGAATGAGGTGACATAAAAAGAAACGATCTTAAGGCTGCTTATCAGAAAACTTCCTTATTGTAATTGTGACTTCAATATTGTGGGCATAGACTTTGATTACCTGAACAAATCCATCAATTACATATCAATTTGTCTTGAAAAAACCTGCTGAAATCCAACCCCTAACTTTTTTAACATAATCTAAATCAAAACTATAGAATGTTCCAAAGTCCCACCTTGTCCCACCCCCAAAAGGACTCAACTACCTCCTGTATGCATGTGATTTCTTTTCCCTTCTTAAATCCAACTTATTTCACAGAACTAGTTTAGAGACTAATCAGGTAAAAGATCACCCTAGCATAACTGAGGAGCAAGAGGAGACCCAGCTGTGTTGGGTGAGCTGGAGCCAGAAATTATTTCAGTCACATGTGCCACCACTAGAATCAGTCCTGAAACCACAGTCACCTCATAGCATCACTAAGTAATTCTGTACTGGAATAACTATGCTTATATGATGAGGGAAATCAGCTACAGCAGTCCAGCAAAGTATCTAAACTAAGAAGTAAAGTTACACACTTCCTTGAATAACTAGGGGAACTGAAGAATTAAATAAAGAGCTTTTTTCTGCCATCAGCCTTCTATTAGCTTTCCTCTTAATGCTGTCAAATTATCTTCTTTTCTTCTATGGAGTTTACACCATTTTCAACAGTTGCACTTGCATAGCAATGAGTTGTCACACAGCTATAATAATTACTTTGCAGAGGTGGTTGTGCTATCTCCTACATGCTTTCCGTTTCTCTCCATGAAATCTCTCCTGACTTTGCAAGGAGAGGCTGCCCAGAACTCAGTATGAACGTGCAAGAGCAGCAGCAGGAAACGTGAAAACAGAAAGAGGGATTATACAAACCCATTTTACACTGGTCTTTTAAAAAGCAGAATCTATCCGTTTGCCGCCCTCACACGTATACTACAGTTTACTATTGTCTGCACGTCCTCTGAAGCATGTCTGCAGCCCTTTGCTCTGGTCTCCGGATAGACAGTCTCCTGACACGGCCTCCTGGCCTCGTACTTCCCAGAGCAGGCAGTCCAGAGTATTTACATCAACCAGTGCACACAGTCTGAAAACTGTAGTTCAGCAATGCCTTTATCGTAAGTGGTAGTAGTATCTGTTGGTCAGACAGACAGCTGAAGTTGGTAACGGCTTCAGCACTCCAGTTTCAGGCGTCTTCCATGCTTGTCAGAGATGTCATTTTGGGAAATTCATTTCTTCTCATGCATTTGCTTTCCACAAACTGGTTAGAAAATAAGGAAATGACATGCTTTAAGAGTTGCTGGTGGCCTGTCACTTATGATGTTTTAGTCAGGGCTGCCTTTGTTAGCATGGTTCTGATTTTTCAATTATCTACCTATAACTTAGTGGTGATCCCAGAAAGAAATTTTTGGGCATCAATATGGAAAATGAGCTCCACCATCCTCGTCACACACTCTGGGTCGTTAGTCTTCACAAGTAATTGGGAACACCACTCAGTATAGCACGTGAGGATTTGTAATTCAACAAGAGGAAGAAACAATAAGTATAGCATCAAAATATATGTGTTTGTAACAACTCTTATCTGAAACAGCTGAATATAAAGGTCACTTTCAACCAGAAGTAAATAACATTCAGTTTTGGGGAATCACTGTAGGTGAAGGGGAAAGAAATGAACTATTTGATTTCGGGGGAAATTGGTTAGACAGAAGGTGTTTCAAACTATAATCAAAAATTAATTAGAGAAAGGAATAAGCCAAAGGACAAACATCTGTGACAGAAGGATGTAAAGAGATAAACAAATCCTATGTATGACAGTTAATTTCAGTTAAGACCAGAATCCTGCTGGGCTACATTTGGAATAGTCTGTAAATGCTTTGGGAAAAAAGAAAACTTATATTAACTTCAGTGTGAATGGTGGCAGCAGCAACAACTAAAGGACTGGAAAAGCAAACACACTGAAAATATCAGATTTCAACAAAACCAGACAAACTAGGGATAACAAATAATAGTAAAGGGAAACTACAGCGATGAACACACCAAGAGTTGTTCAGCAGTCATGAGGCAAGAAGACAGAGTAACAAGTACACATTACCTCCTGCACTTCGGTTTCCAAAGTACCGCAGATGAGGGAGAGAAAAGCCCAGTTGACGTAACTCTAGCAAGACAAATTATTCTTGTGAGCCAGATGCCCCTGAGGTCTACGTATTTCTCTCACTTACCAATTGAGAAGGATTGTAGTTTGTTACCATTGAGATAACACTACGTGGAGCTAAACAGGGAACTGCAATAACGGCTGCAGAGGAGTGATGCTGATTCCACTCCCTTTCTGGGGGTTACATGCTGATCTACCCCACGGGATGATCCCATAGCTTCCCAGTGCCCAAATGGAACATGTCTACCATACCTAAAGAAACCGCAGCATGAAATCCCCTCCGTAGGCCAGGAGGTGCAGAGAAGCGAGATGGGGGCCTTCAAAGGACCGCAGCTGCGCACTGCACAACGCACCCAAACCTAGGAAGGATTTCTCGTGACTTCCATGTCCTTTCTCTCCCACTCAGGAGTGAAGCCTAGTAGAGCAGTTGGTAAATATAAAATTCACTGCGGAGAAAAAGAGAGAGAAGGATTCATACAGTCCAAATTCTCCTAATCTGCTTATCACCCTGTTTTGTCTTCATTTTGCTTAGCAAAAAGATGCTCACCTATACGGACTATAGCCTATGGATACACCGTGTGCAAATAGTAATCAAGGCAACACCGTGTTGTAATTTCAGCAGTTGGGTTAACGTGTTTAATTTACATCATGAAGGTGATTAAATAATTCTTAATGCATATTTTGTTCAACGGACGTTGCAGAGAAAAGCAGCAGCAAGATGTAGAGAAACATTGCAATCTTCCTAATTGAGTTAGTTACTGAAACAAATCTCTCAACGCGTTTTGTGATTAATTCCTCAGCTGAGTTGAAGTTTGTTTGTGAGCAGTCTCAGTTAAATATACAAATCAATTATATGACTCTGCCTCATCATAAAGTAAGTGTTATTATTAGCCCTATATGGATTATCAAAGTTAAAATTCTCTTTCTGCAAATATTCTGAAATATTTGTTGAAAACTTGCTGCCAGCATGCTCACTGAATACCAGTCAACTCCTCTGCTAGAGTATTTGTGGAAAGCAAACACAAAGCAGGTGCAAATGAACTCTGATCAAATTTGTTCAAAACTTCAAGCAAATACTAATGTTAGAAGATGGGGAGAAACGTATTTTCCGTATTTGGCTAACTGTAATTGCAATTTCTCTCCAGTCAGACCAGGAGAATTAAGCAAAAGACAAAAAAATCTGGCAGCAGGTTGTACCAAAGTAACTATTGTTAAAGAAAGAGAAAGAATAAGGTTCTAGTGGTAGCGTAAATAGAATTAATAATGTAATGTTACGACAATGCCAAAACTCCAGATAAAGAAATCTAGAACAAGTTATTATTATAAAAACTTAGTAAGCACTACTAATTCATTACCAATAACATTACGTTAATAATAGGATTCAACCATAATTTAAGTACTAAACTTAGTAATTGAACAGCAGCTCTCGGAACGAATTTGTTTTGAGCAGAAACAAAACAGGATTCTGGGTAAAGTAGATAATATCGTGGTCTGGATTTTCAGCACCGTGCAGCAGCTGAGAGCAGTTAAGCTGCTATCATCTAGTCCAAAATTTTCTAGCGGTTTCATAGTACGTGTAAAAATATACATAGCTTTGGGTTAAAGTTCGCTGTCATTTCAATTGCATTCCCGTTTGACAAATACGTGGTTGTGTGCTAACATCATCACTAAACCTAAAATGAATTAGGTCAAACATAAAGGAATAAAAAAGAGAGACTACAACTGATCAAAAATGTTTGGTTTGCAGCTAGCAGAGAGAAGGTGAGGAAGAAAAGCCACCGTGTATTTAATACAGTGGCTACTTTACCTTGGAACACTTCCAGAATGATAAGCAACTCTATTTAAGGAACACAGCTCCTGATTGCCAGCTTAGGCAAATGACAAAAGACGCAGAAGAATTCAGGGTAGAATAGTGAAAAGTATTTCCAGAAGGGATGAGTACCCCTTCTTGAGAAGGAGAATACTTTACTAAGAAAAAAACACTTTTCTCCATGAACAAGTTACCAGTATCTTCCTTATGGATCCTACATATTTGATTTTATTTTACCAATAAATGATTTGATTTTACTTAACATTTATAAAGGTTGTTTAAATATTCTCCAGTACTAAGGTATCTTTTACTGAGCTGGGACCTGGTCTTTGGCTACTGTATTTGCCTGAAAATATGTTTCAGCCAGACTTTCAGCTAGATTCTTAACGATCCAATGGCTATTTCCAAGGAACTCACGGATGCACAGAGAGGAGCTGACTCGTCAGAGGCAACGGCATCTTCATCGCGTTCTCTGAACAGGACGCGCCTGAGGCATATCGGTTACCCAGGCACGCTACCCCCATGTCACAGGCGTGGTAGGCACTTGGGCAGAAAGTTACTCAACAGACTGAACAAAAAAAATGCTAGATAGATAAAATCGCTGAAAAGCCTTCACAGTAAGTTAACAGAATTAGTAGGATTTTGGGAAAGGCATTACAAGAGCTTCCAGTCAGGTCGGTATACAGCACTTCTTTGTTACAGAACACATCACCCCACTTTGGGGGGAAAGAAAGAGGCAGGGGGTCCTTGCTGAACACAGCGAATATCTTTCTCTGTAGTAAATGTATACTGCTATCAGTTTAATAAGCTGAAAAATATGGAAAAAACCTGCTGGTGCTGCCAAATTTTCAGATCAAATGAATCCTTTATTTAGTAAATTGGTGGATTTTACTCTACGGTGACTTTCAGAAAACATCTACTGAACTTTTGCAATCCATTTTATTTTTCTTTTAGCCAGCAGTTAAAAGCTTAAGGGATTTTGAGAGTTGAGTACTAAAATTTAGCTAGACCTTCCTTATTAAAAGCAGGAAAACCTTCAATAATTAGCTCTTCCTCTAAATGCTTTTTGGCTCTCATTACAAACAAAGTGCTATGCTAATATACCTTGTGTAGCAAATGTCTCACAATTCCTGCTAATCAAATTAAACTCAATTCTCAGCAAATAAACTCTCAATGCCGTTAATGGAAAACAAGGAACAGCATTACTTTGTCTGAAAATGGGTCATTACCACAAGTTCCTAATTACAAGTACCTTAATGCATAATGTAAAGCACAGTCTTATATAGGCTCTTAAGAATTAAAGCTGTAGCAAGATCAAAGATTTGATGTGTCCTTGAATTTTTTTATATGTACATTTGAATACATGTGAAGAAAAGCAACAAAGAGAAAAAGAGCAAACCTGCAAAATACAAAGATTCATTCACTTACACACCCTTCAAAATGTAGAATAATAATTTATGCCGTTTATGAGACTGCAGAGGAAGACCGATTTTGACTCCGGACACATTCTGAAACCAATTTTAATTTGCCTCCTCCTCTACCCTCTTGATAGGGAATGTTTCACACCTACCAGTTAATGAAGGATTATTACTTTCCTCTAGAGTAAGTTGCAAATACAACCAAGGTTAAAGCAAAGGACATTCATTCTGAATTAGTTTACATGATGCCATCAAACATGAACACAGGTGATTGATGACATATTGCTATTACTGCACCAAGCATTTATCAATACTACACTATGAATTATTTTCTGTATCAGTTCTCTTATTGTCATATGACGGTACATTTTATCGAATTTACTTATCTGAAAAAAAATGCATAGAGAAAAGCACCGGAAACATCAGAAGGCATAATAAATCACAGTAACCAAATTACAAAATACAGGACCTGGTACTCCTCGCCAGTCAGAGTTCTGCTGTTCTGAATGACTTCATAACAGTTGCATTTTTTTCCCCGAGATTTCAGAAACAGTCTGCAGGAATGGGTATTGCAGGTAATGCAGCCCATACTGCAGGGTTCCTCTGCAAGCCAAAGTATCGGACTACACCTTAACCAAGTCCTATAGAGCTGATTAAATGCTATTATGACTAAAAAAGACTGTTTCACTAAATCAAAAAATTTTCATTTTTTCCTGAAAATATTTTGCCTATATTTATTTTCCAGGAGAATTATTACCCAAAACTTTGAAAGTTTCAGTAGAATGAACATTTTACCCTCTGGCTAACTCTGGATATAAAGAATTTGTATTAAATTGTATCTGGTGCAATTGTAAAGCTTTACGATGTCACATTTGGAAAATTGCTGAATGTTGTTGTTAGATTCATACTGTCTCTTCTCATTCTTATTATTATTAACACAACACGTGTCTGCCTTGCCCTATCCCCCTGACACCACAGATTCTGTAACAGCTAAGCTCTTATTTCTTTAGCTTTGTAGTTGTCCTCTCCCTGAAGGGCATGCAAGCACGGAGTGGGAATTAAGGCTATTTGAAAGAAAATTAGTTCCTATTTGGGTATCTATGGTATTGGGGAGAAGGCAGGCTCTGGAGAATCCCATCTCTCACGCGGATCTTGTCCTGGGCCTCATGAAACAAAAGTTATTATTGTGAATTTACAAACAGCAGTCAATAAACAGCAGCTCCTTCTCCACCTCCCTCACCCACCCACCCACTTTTGCTCACCTTTACAACAGAAAGGTAGAAGTAAACATTACAACTCGTAACAGCAGGGGTTTCTACTAGGGAGCAGTACATATAAACATGTAAAATTCAGTCGGACTGGGAAGTATTTACTTGAAGTTACTGCACAAAGAAAACAGGAATTGAGATAGACATCCCATCCTCTTACAAAGATAGAGAAGGATGGGAATGGTTCTCTAGAGGAAAGGGTCTCAGGATTAGGGGCTGAATGGACAAATATTAGGAGTATCCCAGCTTAACAACAGAAGACCTTCCCAACTGGAGCCCTCAAAGTTCAAGTAGCAGAAGGCAAGCTCAAAGAACACAAACCCCACTATTTTTAGTCTCCTTTTCTTCCTCTGCTTGTGCTATATTACAGACCCCGAGTTACCATTTTAAAGGCACCGTTGCTAGCTGGGCGTGTGTGCCGTGGGCGGGCGTCGCTGACCCTCCCTTTAGTCCCCCTCGCTGCGTGACTTCATTAAAAGGGCGTTTCTCTGACAACACGTACCACCGTACTGACTGGATGCGTTTTTCACTCTTACTACATTCACATACTTGGGAGCTGAGGTCTGGAACAAGAGAAATAAAAGGTAATTTTTGAGATCAAAGAAGAAAGATTCTGCATTTAACAGGAAAGGATCTACTTTTTCTATTATTCCTAATGATTCTTTGTAACTAGTTTA
Source organism: Phoenicopterus ruber ruber (assembly GCA_009819775.1). Lineage (NCBI taxonomy): Eukaryota > Metazoa > Chordata > Aves > Phoenicopteriformes > Phoenicopteridae > Phoenicopterus > Phoenicopterus ruber. The sequence continues at coordinate 3,784,285 of CM020229.1, read as the reverse complement.
AAAACAGTTAAAATATTTGCTGGAGTGCTGCTGAACTAGAGTTACCGTAAGGCCCCAGACAGCAAACACTGGGGAAGAAGAACAACTTCATTATCAATGAGGTTTTTGAAGTTAAATACACCATACTGTTATTTTTGGTCAGACCTACTAACAAGACTAGACCTTTCCTCTTCTGGAAATACTGGAATTGGTAGGAAGACAGAGATAACCCTAATGCCGTATGAAATGCTCTCCTGCATTCCAAATCCTTCAAAAAACACAAGAAAAAGGAGGGAGAATTTCAAGATATTCTTGTGGCACTTCTCCGTATTTTTCTGATGTTAAAGCTTGTTATCATCTATTATGCTTTAGAAATTTAATTACAGTGAATCTTTTCAATTTCTCTTCTTTTGTGGTCTGTCAATTTGTGAATGATTTTGATCCCTACTCTAGGCAGCTCAGGCACTAAAATATTCCAAAGATCAATTTATGAAAAAAAGGAGAACTTTTTTTTTCCCAAGATACCAGTGAGGGATAATATGGAAAGCTTGTTTCTTCAGAATCACCAGACCAGTCAGTTCTGCTTTCTTTTTACATTTTTCTCATGTCTCTCTGGATGATTTGACTATAAAATGTATTATTATGAACAGCATTAAAAGCGATCAATTTCTAACAAGGTTTGATGAGATGTTGTAATAGGAGCCCCTTTAAATTAGAGTTTGTGAATGTCCTCTTTCTGATTAATGTATTGCTGTCTGGAGGCAAATTCTCCCAAGATACAGAACTTTAAGCTTCTGATATTAGCTAAAGGGACCACCTATTTTAAATTTTCTGAAGAATTTTTAACTTTATCCAGATTTTATACCTTTTTTTTATGCTACTTTGCTCCAAAGTAATAATTTGCCTTTCTGGAATTTTTGTCCCTCAGTCATAACGAGTCACCCTCTCTCACCCTTCTCCTCCTTTTCACTGACTTGCATCCTGTGGGAGTATTTTGTGCTTTAGTTTCTGCAGAAAGTCAGTGTTGATGGAACGGAGAGAAAGAACGTGCTCTCATATCAACACCAGACAGGGTGTCAGTAAGGAGTAGAATGCTCTTCATTTGCACCGGCCACTTCTCTGTAGGCAGCACTCGCTGTTCCTCATTCCTCAATACTTTTTTATTCATAAGCAAAATACTCACCTTATCTCATTGAACTGCATTTCAAAATATTATGCAAATAGTTTGCAGACTACTTGTAAAACGCCCTCTATCCATCTTCAAAAGAGGTATAACTTTCACCTTCTTTACTTACTTAAAGCTTGTAGGAGGTTTAGGCATGGTTTTGGTAAAAGAGACTGAATTGAAATGCCAACTTGCAAATAAATAGAGACAATGATTTTTTCTGAATCATCTTCAAAATCAAAGACAAAACTTAATATGCAAGTCAAGGCAATTCGCATGATCTAAAACTCTCCAGAAATCTTGTCTGTGATTGCTTCAGTAGCAACTGCAAATGTTCTCAGTTCTAAACAAGTGTGTGTTAGATACATATGATCTGCTAGCTGTGTTTTAGGTTAAGTGGGAAACCATCCAAAGCAAGCAAGCAAAAACTTTCAAACAGATTCTTAATCTTAAGTATAATTCAGATCCTGCAAATAAATACCAAAATCCTCCTTCCTTCTCTCAAACAACCCCCACCAGAACTTATAAAGTTACATAGGTAATAGTTCCATTTGTGCCTAATTATTAATATTAGCTCAGGTGGGTAGTTTGTAAAAACTTAAGTATCATAATACTAACTGAAAAGAATTTCACTGGGAAACATTACAAAAGCATATTCTTTCTAGAGCAGGAACAATGATTTTTCATGCCCAAACCTTGCACACTCAAAAAAAAAAAAGACTACAGAAAAAATATATTAATTTACCACACTCCTCTAGGAGAATCATTGTCCTTACTTATATCCTCTACTCTCTTTGTGTGTATTGATCTAGGACTCACATGTATTAAATAGGTTTTTAAAAAGCAGCAAACTACACAAATTAAACCACTTTCTAATCTTATAATTTATAAACTACTGCCATTTGCTGGTATATTAGTACTGATTGTTTTGGGGTTTTTTTTACCCAAATCTTAATTTTTAAAAGTTAAAGTACTTCATATTTTATCTCTCAAAGTATTAGTTTTGTGCTCCTGCAAGTTACAACCACTGAAATGCAAAGAGTGAACTGTCCACTGCTCCGATTTACCTCTGGCTTTTTGCACTTCTTTGTCACCACAAGATAAAGGGTAACTTTTCTACAAAGACTGCACTGACTACGGTGTTTACTGTTCTGCTTAATCCCATATTTCTGCTTTCCAAACAACACAGCCTTCTGTGCTACTTCCCATCAGAAATACCAGAGTGTTACAAAATGTAGTTTTGCCGAAAAATTTTAGGTTACGCTTTGCAGCTTTGTTGGGTACGGGATATATCCATGTCCAAGAAGGGGAACAAAGAAACCATGCTCGTAAGAACATGACTCAGAATGTTTATTTGTGTCTCCTCCAACTGCTGGGTAACAGAAGTACATAGCAGACTGGCAGAATTATAACAATAAATTATTATCTACCTTCACAAGGAAGTAGATGTATATAGTCACTGATGCCTTTAGATCCCTTTCATAAATATATTTGGTTTTAGTTTACTTGCCATCAGTCCACAGCCATAATTTTCTTTTGGGTAACTTCAGATTGTTCCAGCTGCAATATCTACTATTCCCACTAGCATTAATAAATAAGATCTGTATAATTTTAATTACTTCCCTTGAAGGAGACAGAAACCACTGTAAGAAAGATAATTTCAATGAATTATTTATATGCAAAAAAAAAAAAAAAAAAGAATTTCAACACATCACCTTTCCCTCTTTCAGACTTCTGTATGAATGACGCTCCAACTCCTGCAATGCATTCATTCCTCAGGGGAGGATTCCTGGCCTACAAACTGTTTGACTTAAATACTGTAGTATTACCTGGAGACGGAGTGATTTCCATAAATGGTCCTGAACTCTGCAGTTCATTCCCAAACATGATATAATTGAGCTCAGACTTTTTAACCCACAGGAGAGAGCTCATCTTGTTTCTCAGACTTCTGAGAAAGAACTGAAGCGAGAATTACAGGTTGATTTCTGTAAGTTACTTCAGAGTGAGCACCAACCAGCATTGGAACGTAGTTTGATTGCAATGCATTTTCTAACACAAACAAATAGTGATATAATTCCCAGACACACATTATTAAGTCATTGCTAATTACATAGAATAAATCAATGACACAGTCTTGCTAATATATTAATAGAAGGAGACACATTGCAAATACTGGGCTGATGTGCAACTGACAGCGTAAAGGAGACGTATTAATTTTTTGCGTACCATATAATAACACAAGCTTGCTTTTCAAAGCCACTCTTGCTTTTGATCACAATAGAAAATTATAAACAGTGACGTTTGCTTGCAGATAATTCCAAAACAAAAAGAGGTCAAATTATTAAACTAATAGTAGCAACTGCAAATGGTGTTTCCAGAGACGCAGCACAAATGTGCACACACAAAGGCTGGATTTGTAGAAATTGTCAGAAAGAATATTTTCCCCTTTTAATCTCATCGGAATAAGAGTGGCAGTATTCTCCATCACTATTTCTAAAATATGAAGACACTTTAAATCTAAATAAATAATAGCTAGATCTGTAAACTCATCAAGAAAAACCTCAGAAGAAAATAATCTCCCTTTTTCATATCTTAGCACCCTTAAACAAACCTTGAGTTGTCTGCTAGGCAATTCCACATGGACTTTCATCATTGCTGTCACTGTTTTACCATTAAAGTATCTTGTTGTAAAGCATGGGAGACTTCAGAGACTTAAGCCAATATAAAAACCTCTGCAGTATGAAGTAATTTTATGTCACTACTCTGGTTATTTCAGAATTGGCTGCAAATAAGAGCCTGAGGATGATTTAATGTGTCCTCGACCCATCATGGCCATGGTTTAACAAAGTAAACACATCAGTCTTTAGCAGTTATTTATAACTGGAAGAAAAGCACAAAACGGCCACGATAAACACAGCACTGGAAAATATTCTGAAGGGAAACAACTAGAAGTATCTGAAGATGTCTTTCTTCACATGTTGCTGTATTCCATTTCTCAGTAAAATCAAATCCCAATGACTATCCACAGGAGAAATTATTAGAACTAAAATCACTGCTTCCAAATAAGATCCCAAGATACCACCGCTGAAGCGGAAATTTAGGAATTCAGACCTGCTTACACACCAGCGACTGGTACTTCCACTGCATCTTTTAAATAGAATAACCAGCCTTCAGAGCTCACAGAAGAGACTCACTACTTCAAGATGGAAAAACACAAATACTGGTAACTCATTTGTGATAATTTGGCCCCTGCAGTGGTAACTGTATCAGCAACCCAAGCTCTACAGCACTGATGCCATTCTTTTAAATCTGCTCAAAGAGATGATATGTATCTTGCTGTCTAAATCCCACTCCTTCAGCAGACACTAGTTCTTGACCCCTGCACTGGGGACTTTCTCTAGAGTCTAGACTGAAGACTTGCTGTCAATGAGACGGGTAACCCCGGGGTACAGACACTCAAGAAGGTCGCCTTCTGTCTTGCATCAATAAGCAGTTTGTTTGCAATGAGGCCAAGCTAAAAGACGTGTTTACATAACTGCAAGGAGAAATTGATTCAGGAGAAGCCATCCTAACACAGGACTGGGTGGCAGGTTGATAAACTGGATTGATGTCAAGGTCTTTCATATGCTTTTCATTGATCTGTGTTTGCAGTGAGAGGAGGAAAAGACTGGGATTAATGAAAATGGTGTACGCACGCCTTCATCCAACGTGCCAGAAACTTCTTGAAAAATGAGATAATCTCACAACAAAGGACTATGAGATGTGTCTATAACCTACAGGATACAAATCCAATTAAGTCTTCTTGTTAGAATACAGAACTGGAAATTTCGCGTAGAGGCTGTGGCTGCTGCGCAATATTACCATGTCCCTTACAGAACTCTACAGGAGGCAAACACAGTTTCTTGGCAAGGTAGTTTCCCTGGGGACACGCCAGGAACTGATCTTCTGAGGAAGAATCACCTTTTCATGAAGCCTGAGTCTCGGGATTTGTTGAAGAAAGAGATTAGTGGTGGTCCACATTTGGCCAAACTGAACCACTGACATTCTCACCTACTAGGTATTCATATAACTGAAAAATGTACCCAGATAGAGTCATGCATCATAATGCCTGTCATCTAGTAAACCTAAACAATTAAAATAAAAACCAACAACAAAACAAAAAACCTAACAAAAAAATCCTTTTGGATTTCTTCTCTTTTGGGAAGGTTTTTTTTTGCCTTTTTACCATGAACCTCTATTGAACTGGAAAGAGACAATTTGGCTAATGTTGTGGAGTTCCATTTTCTCTTGAAAGTCACTGTTACCTTTAATTTAGAGATCAGGACAACTTTATTCCTCTTCATGTAGTCCTTGCGTACTATTCTTTAGTACTGGCTATGGTGGGAATTCTAGAAGAACTTTTTTTTGCAGAAGCAGTTGACAAAATTGTTTTCCAAGTGGTACTATTGCATGCCTAGAATTGCCAAGTCTTATGATAAGAAAGTCATGATGAGCTGAAAAAACTGATTATTCCCACGCATGAAAAATAAGCTACTGGAAACAATTTTCCTACATTCTATCTGTAGTTCTGTTGTAATTTTCTGGCCAAGAGATGTTTGGAAAGCAGTACTGCTTCTCCCGTGTTAGCTTTAAGATTGCTGTACTCAACCTGAGGACAGGAGATCTTATTTTAGTATTAGTGAAGCAGATGGTAATATTGGAAATCATGCCTATGGCAGCACAACATTTATTTAAAGTTTAACTTACATCTCTCCCGTTTTCTGCACTGGGCAGCCTCCAATCATAAATATAAACTTTAATAATTTCCCATAATCAGTATGTTTCTTCCATAACGCTAGCTTTGCTGTTTCCTCTCTGGTCCCCTTTCTTGACTATATATTTTGGGGGGCAGAAGATGCCTGTTATTTTCGTCAGTGTCAGCATAGAATTAAGCTTTTGCTATACTTAATCACAACCCTCCTATCAGTTAAAAAAGCAACTGGAATCTCTTTCAATAAAGCTATCGACTGGGATTCAAGCACGAACGCTGGATTTAGGCCCATAAGCTTAACTGACTTTCAAGAAGAGATGAGCATCTATTCCATTTAGGCTCTTCTGCTAACACCCCCCTTAGCAGCTCAGGTTTATGTATGCAATGTTTAACTTTGGAGGGAGGGGGGCTAAAACTAGGAATATATAAAAATCACTTATTCTGTCCTTTATAGGAAAGTTAAAAAAAAAATTAATGAGTTTACACATTCTTCCTGTAAAATTATTTTAAATTTACAAATTCTCAGAAGAATCTGAATTCTATACGCTGTTAGCTTTGTATCTGTAGTATCACACTGAACTGCAAAGCAGACTTGTGATTTATTTACAATTACATTTCATATCCACTTCTAACGTGAGTTGCGTACCATTCGCTCCCTTTTTTTAGCTAATGTTTTCATTTGATCTTTCTTCTCATAGCCCCATTTTATCTGTCCTCCCTTTCTCATAGTCGACAGCTTACAAGGTCATGACAGTGACTCCCATATTGAATGAGACGCTGAAAGCAGGTAACACACAGTGCAATTGATCCCTGATGAGCAGGGGGATATTTTCATCTCGATGAGCAGGCTGAGCTTTGTGGTTCCCATTAAGGTTAATGGGGGTTATATAGCTCAGTCCTGGTGTATCATAACAAATGCTTGCCCCCTTTGCTAATTCATTCCCATCTTTTAGTTTTGATCGAGGAAAAAATATTTTCAGAGAAAAAAAAAATGATTGTGATTTGGAAGCAAAATTCAGAGTTGTTCCATGTTTCTTCACTAACTTTCAAAAGTATTAAAGCAGCACATTTCACCACTTTCCACTTCATCTGCAAAAGTGTTCAAAGTCAGTGAGAGTTCTATGAGAGCCATCAAAAACCCGTCAGAGAAGTGCTGGTCATGGCAAAAACATCTTTCAGCGGCTGTCAATTTCCCTAACTATCCATCAGCGCTCCCCGGCACAACAAGGGATTCCGCACTTAGAACGTGTCAATCCTTATTATTAATGTCATGATGAAAACACCTGCTAAGCGTATGTGTCTGGCAAAGCGAGGCTCAGCCACGGAAAAGAGAGGGCGCATGCCACTCACATCAGTGAGCAAAGAAGAGCTGGAGACGGTTTTCTACGCTTACCTCAAGCCTAATACCCTCTCTTTATCCTAAGCTGGGGCTTGTAAAGGTAGGTTACAGAGAACGCAGTAAGGTATAACGGATGAAAAATAACGTGAATCTAACGTATTAGATTAACCACTTGTAAAATTACGCGTTTGGAGAGATTAGGTTCTTGGTCATCTGTTTTGTTTGCAAGCTCGGGGGATGATGTGTATAAGTACTATACAGCGCATGGGATGCTGCAGACGGTGGGGGCTGTCAAAAGCGCAGGCGCAGCTCTTAAGGACACACCGAACTAGCCAGTTTGGCTACTGCTACACTACACTACAGCTACCCGGAGTTCGGGTCAGCCGAGTTGCCAACACAATCCTCACAGGCACACACAAATTTCTAGAAAGGTCTTTCAACCTATACGGACCTGAGGATGTAGTGCCTCGGCCGCTATTGCCAGACGCGCAGAGCACTGCACGCTGTGCTCTGCTTTTCATAGCACAGAGAACAAATTTACCCTATGCCTCACTGCACTGGATACTCTTGTACGTAGGGATATACTGACAAACAGAGAACGGTAGCTGCTGTCATTCTTAAAAAAAACAAAAAAAACAAAAAAAACCAAAAACCACATCATATGGGATTACGCGAGCTACCAAGATGATATCATTTGATGATATCATTTGTGAAAGGTCTTACTGCGTTTCAAAGGCAGGGTTTGGAAGAGAATTTCAGACTTCTGTTTTGGATTAAGAGAAATCCAATTCAGTAAGAAAGGTTACCATTACTGTTTACCTGTTCAATGACTTCTCTCCTTATTCCTACATCCATGACACAAGTTAAGAAATATTTTGAGGCAGAAAAAAATACTGTAAGCAACAGTTAATCCAGCCGGCCATATGCTGACCAACAGGAAAGTTGCTCACTACAAACCACGATTCCTTTCAAAGCAATTGCTATAACAACATCTCGGCTGGCACCAGGCAGCTCTGCATTCTGATGCTGATACCACAAGGCACTTAAATACCTGCTTAACTTTAAGGTCATGGCTTTAAGCACACGGCATTAACTGTAATGAGCATTCTTGTATTCTTAATCACATACTTGGATTCATTGCTAGAGCAGGCATGAAGAAATAATGGGCCATATCTTCAGTTTGTGTAAATTGGTGTGACTTAATTGAAATGAATAGAGTTGTGTCAATTTATACCAGCTGATACCAGACCCCAGGGGTTCAAAACCTCGCAAAGGGTAAGGCAGCCTCCAGCGCAGCTGTTCCTGCAGAGCGGTCGCTCTCAGACGATCAGGCTCCTCTCTGCCTTCCCACCAAGCAGGAGTTAATGATCATGTATCTCTTTTTTGAGACACCGAGAAGGACATCCCCAGTGTCTTAGCCAACGCACTTGTTCTCTCAGTAAAAGATTCTATTATCAAGGCCGCGTGTGAGTGATTACCGAGGGCGCTTTGGCTGTCGTATTTCACTGCGGAGCCACTGCAGAGCTTGTAAAGCGTACTGTTTTGCTAGGTGCCTTATGAGCTTTTGCACATGACATTTCAAACAGAAAACAGATTAATTTGCTTTTAAATAGACTTTATTGAGATTATTTAAATCTCAACTTTCTTTTTTGTTGGCTAATTCAACAGTCTCTCCAATAGGATCGACGTCTTCTTTTTGTTAGTCAGTGCAGAAGACAGTTTGGCACACGTGACTCCTGTCCATCCTACTTGCACACTGACCTGTATTTCTGGAAGAAAAGTAGGATTTCAAAGTTTTACAAACTTAGATGTCACAAATACTGTTTTGCAAACATCCTCATGGGGTGGAAAAAAAAAAAAAAAGGCAAACCATCTTTTGGACCATGCCATACAACAAAAGTTTATAAAAATGCCTACAAAGAATGATTGTATCTAACCAAAACCTTACTAAAGGAGAGCAGTTTTTAAATATTATATTCTGACTGTGTTTTTTCAGGCACCCACTCAAATAAAGATTCAAAACATTGTTTCCCCTAATATTAAAATTTGATTACTCTATTTCCCTGTGAAGAGCTTCACAATTAAAAAGGTTTCTGTTCAGCAAAGGACTGAACCCTATGACTAAATCCATCTCACACCAACAGAACACGCCAATAGAAAACCACGGTACTTCGGTAGGATTTAATTTCCTAATAAGAAGTGCTGCTATGCGTGACTGCATTTTGGCCGTAGAGGTGGGGTGCACGGGGGGTCTCCTACCAAGGCTGTGTTATTCAGTCTGCAGTTCTACCTTGTCTTCACTCTTGATGGAAAAATTAGATCTCACCTATATCGAATGTTGCAATCAAAATAACCGTGCTCTGAAACACGCACAACTAAATGTTAAAATAAATTTTAAAAAATTAATAATGAACCATGCAAACTTTATCCATAATTCTTTGCTGATCATTTCTACCAAACAATCACATCTGACAGCAGTCTGGAGTATGTTTAATAGATTTTCCCTTTTTTCAGAGAAAAGGTTGCACTTAAATATTGATTGTACAACAATATGTATTTTTATAAGAATATACACATTTCGAAAGTTTTTATTTTTTAACTGTAATAAGTGTCACTACATAAACATTTTACTAAATACAGATATTTGGCTTTGGCAGAGGAAAAATCTTAAAGCAAAACATTTCAAATATTTCAGGTCCTTTCACACAATCCTAAACACTGAGCAAGAATTCGCAAAACCCTCCAGCAATCCTGCTTACGTATATAATCCTGTGCCAAAAGGACACCAAAACGCTGTTCCGTTCTAGCGTTTCACACAGAAAAGTGGAATCAGTGCATATTCTTCTAAGTAACAACGGGATTTAGAATGCCTACAGGAATCATGGGGTATGATGGCTTGCAAATTGTTTCTTCTGACCATGGTATGATACTACTAATTGGGAATGTAATGCTGCTGAGAGAGATGACTCTTTCCAAGTTTTTAAGCTGTAAGAGGCACTTCCAGCCTAAATGTTGATCTGAACTAAGTAGGATTTGGGACCTGCTGGCACTTTCTTTCAGGAGAGTCCTTGCTGTTGTACACAGCAACATTTTCTGACTCCTGGTAAGTGGCTACACACAGAAACCAGAAAAAGGATCTTCTGTTAAGGTCTAGCAGTGGCCATGCTCCAGAATAGGAGCTGCTGCGTTCCCCAAAATAACATCCTCTCTGGGAGAGCCAAGAGCTCCTCGCTCCCCTGTGTTCTGATTCCCACATGATCATTATCTCAAGCATAGTGGACACATATTTCCTTTTAGAGGGGGATTTAGAGTTAGGTGCATTCCTTCCTTCCTTCCTTCCTCCACTTACCAGTGCAGAGAACCTAGATTTATAACATGGGCATCAAGTAACATGTCTGAAGTTAAATGGTGCAGCTCTCCCATCATAAGCTATTTCCTTGACTTCAAAATAGCTATTAGCTATTGAGTTAGCGAGCTACATATGTTGCTATATCAAGGGGAGAAGCTTAGAGTTTTAGTGACCGTAATTCCTCTTGGAAATCATCCATGGTCCTCTCATGGAAACAGAGATGAGAAGATGACACTCTGTTACAAGGTAAAGGTTAGAATAACTCATCACTGGCTTACGTAGCACAGTGCTTGCTGCTTCCAGACAAGAGTGAGGAAACTTTCCATGTGTCCAGCAATAAAATGTTCGGGGCAGGGGGGGATAAATTCTTACCATTTCAAATTTTATAAACAAACTAGTCCACATGCCTTCCTATTCCTTTAAATTCTCACTCTCTTTTCGATCTAACATAACCTCTAAGACAGCACCATCACAGTGCTTCCTGCGGTACTACCTTTTAGATGTTTAGAAAATAGCCACCAACAATGAATAAAGCGTTACTCTCTCTTTCACGTCGGGTCTGTGAGACCCAAACTCAATAAACACACACAAAACAATAGCAGAAAAATAGTACGGTCTTAATGCAAGATATTTGGCATGAAATGAACACCAAATTTGTTCATTTACTCTAATCTATTTATATTTCCATTTTTCTTCCTCTCCACTATCTTTTTACATTATTTCTTTAGGGAAGGGATAGAATAGGACAAAAAACCTGAGGCACTTTTGCTTCCTTTTTTTAGAGAAAAAACAGAGAATTTTCATTAAAACACATATGTATTAGAAATTAATCCTTTATTACAGAAAGGGTTTAAGGATAAACAACATGAACTAAAATGCCTGAGTAGCTCTACAAATGTTCCTACTTTACGTTTGGTTCTTTCCATCTATGCTCAGTACTTAGTGTCACCCTCTCTTTCTGCAGCCCATCTAAAATTAGATCACAAGCTCTTCAGGGTAAGGATTGTCTTTTTATGTTCTCTGCACAGTGTCTACTGTCATTTAGATGCTTGACAAAAATAATAGTGAAACGTTGGTATTTTTCTGTTTACATGTCTAAAACTCTAAAATACTATGGAAGTATTACCAAAATAACGTGGATGGCAGAGGTAACAGTCAGCCTGTTTTAATGACTGAACACACCAGATGTTTTGCCTGTATTATTCACACGCTGCTTTTGCTGTTTCTCTATTGTTTATAAATCTCTGTTGGTTTTGACCATTATATCAGTATTTCTTTCCTAGTTAGCCTCTGAACCCAATTCCCGTAAGAAAAAATTGAGAAGTACACACCCACCGTACTAACCACCACTGCATCCAAGGCACATATGGGTTCTATTGTATGAGTCACTACCCTAATGATAGCTAAGCATATTACGGCCTCGAAAATTAACTCACACACTGTGAATAATCACGGAAAAGAAATTTGTTTTGCTACAAGGTTGTTTTCCAGCTGTTTTAATGCAGACAATTTTTTCCTGAAACACAAATTGGAAAAAAAAAAAAAAAAAAGGAAAGAAAGAAAGAAAAAGACTTTGAAAATCTGCATAATTTGAAAGCGCTTAATGTAAATTAGATAGATCAGCCTAATTTTATTTCAGTACTTTTTAATTGCATTTATAATTAGTAAAATACATTAATGTGCTACACAGAAGGTCAGGAGTTCTGGTGAAAGAATCTAATTAAAATGCTCTACTGCATTTATGTCACACATGCGCTTAGTAACCTTGAGGCCTTCCTGCAGCAGCAGCAGAGTTTTTTGTACTTCTGTTATTCGTAACTTTTGTCTTCAACAGAAAAGGCACGACTGTATGAGAGCAGCACATGGAAGTATTCTAATCTCCCACCCTATCTGCACAACATGCTAATGATGATGGTTTGGTCCATTTCATACTGTACTTTTTCATGACAGACTAATAAATAAACACAGGTTGGTTCTCTTTATAATGAGGACTCTTAGATGCCCACCTGCTGCCCAGTCTCTCCCTCTTAGCAGCCCTGAATCAAATTGTGCAACGTATAATTGACAGACAGAGAAAGATCTGAAGTTGGTGCCAGGCAGAAATTTGAGTACATGTGGTGTTAGGTATTTATCCTGACACCTGAATCCACTAGCAGCATGTATTTAAAAAAAAAAAATAAAATAAAGTTTGAAGAAAAGCTTACAGCAATAATCAGCAAGCAATAATTAGCGATGCTAATTTTTCTACTTAGAACTCATATTGTGATTTTATTACATTTAAATTATACATGCTCAGGTGTTCAAATGCTCTCCTTTCATCACCCTCTTAGGTGGTAAAACATCATTAACATCCTTCTAGCACCGGAATGATTGCTCAGTAAGATTAGAGATCTCTGCCTCGCTGCGTTTTACACGTACTCCTGCGACAGGCCTGAGCAAAGCCCGAGGGAAACAAAAAACGGGAGGGCACACTTTAGTGTTATACGCACACTCTTACCCCAGTTTTTGTCTCTCTACTAGTAACGTAACTTTCAAGTTTTGGAATAATCACTGGAATTACAAATTCCGGAGATGTCAGCTCTGTCTGCAACAGAAGAAAAGTTACCTCAGCCTTCAACAGGAAGGCAAAACACGAGAAGAATGATTGCTCCTTCTCAGGATGAAACACTGAAGCTTTCCAAGATTTGTTGCTTTGTACCAGCCGTAAAGGTTGGTCAGTGTCTGTGATCACTGTTTATAGGCCTGAACATCATAGGAAAGAAAACAAGCTATGAGGTATATAGAGAGTATGTAGGCTAAAACTTACGTAAAAATGGACAACATTCATTCCTTTCTTTTATAACCTCTCCCACCAGTTGTAAAGCAGCCATCAGCTCCCTTGGAAATATCTCTAATAGTTTTCAAATAGAACAAAAATTATTCCGTTCACTCACTATCTGCTTTTACCTACTGGGATTGAAGGGATTGAAGTCTTTTCTGAAATAAAAGAACGGCAAAACCCGGCAGGGCTGGAGGCTCGCTTAGCCTGACGGGACTGAACTACCAGCAACGCTGCCTGCCGCCGGGACAGAGCGGCTCAGATGACCAGCTAGCTGGACTGAAGCTTTTAAGAACTGGCAGCCATGAATGCAGAACATGTGAACTGGCAACAGAGTGTGAAGAGAATATAGTATACAAACTGTGCTTGCAGAGCAGCAAGAGAGGAAGATAAGAAACCTCAGAAGCTGTGGACCAGGGAGAGAAGTGACATTCACTCACCTAAGTTTTGCTTTGCCACTCTAATGTAACTCTAAATACTGTATTAGAGCTGGCAGATGAACACTGGCTTGCTCTGAAATGTCTGTCCGGAATTGCTGGCAGTACTGTCAACCGTATCGCTTCCTTTTGGCGTCCAGCACCTACCAGGGGACCAAATTCATTTGGATTCCACAAAGAAACGAAGGGATATCGAAGCCAGATGGCTCAAACCCAAAACAGTTCAGCTTCATGGCTTGCACTTCCAGAGACACGGAGAGCTCGGCACTAGTGCAGAGGAGGGCACGTTCCCAGGAGATCCACAGGAAGGCTGGGAGCAAAGCGTCCTACCCCAAACCGTGAAAGCCATCCACTCCATTAACCTCACGCCAGGACCAGTCCTCCCTTCACATGAAACTGTGGCAGTAGTTACATACTGTTGCCACCATCACTGCAAGATGCATGAAGAATCTCGAATCCATGTGCCTTAATGAAATTCTCCCCTAATCCTAATTCACCAGAGGATCAGACATCTACGGAAAACAATTAGCAGCACGGAAGACCCGTGGCTAGCAGGCAGCAGAAAGTTGATGCTCAAAGTAATGGCTCATTTTCCGTAAGCCAAATAGTTTTGGTTGCTGCCTGCATTGCAAGATATTTAATATGTCAATGGGGTTGAAGCTGGTGCCAATGACCAATATACTAATGTGCTGGAAATTAAACATATTTGGACAACAGGAACAGAAAACTTCTCAGCGCTGTACAACTTATTTACAATTGTATCATATAAAATGGCAGAGGAATTTTTTCTTTTTTAAAATGCATGTTCATTTGGCCATGCGTAACAAAAAGCACAAACTGTACTGAGAGCACTATTAATCCTTATTCTTGTCCTTAGACCACAGAATAACAAATCATCAATGCCATTTCTAAAATTATAAAGTATAGCGTATAAAATCATCATCGCATACCTTTGTGAATGACACAAATGATCAGATTTTCAAATATAGGTCATCTTGTTTTCCAGCATTCAGAATTACTGTGTCCTGCAAGTCAGTCCTATACAGAATTCACTGTTGATCATGCTTGCAATTCCAAGACAGAAAAGATACTTTAAAAATAATTGAACCTCAATTATATAATCTTCTTTAAAGTGCTGAACAGTATTCTTGGGTGAACTAATCCCAACTGCACACATTCATTCCTAGAAAAGATTGCTAAGGCAGCTTCTCTGACAGTGAAAACTAACCTCAAGCAAGTATCACACCCAGCTATAAGCTCTATGGAGGTTTTAAAAAGTCACATTAAAAAAGGGGGGGTGGTAATTTTCATTAGATTTAAAAATACCAACATAAAGCAGACATAGATTATCACGAAGCCTTAATTGTGCTAAAACCCATGAACAACGTGCTGAAATTTTGCAAGGATCTGTTTTCATGGAAATCTAACTCAGAAAGACTGATACATGCGGGGAAAAACACAATTAGCTTCTCAACTCTGAACCAAGCTGATCACTTTCTATGCAAGCAAGCTGACACGTGCTATATAAATAAATGATTAAATAAAATTCACTCTCACGGCAAGAGCATATAGAGATGTACGGAACAGAGAAGGAAGCAAAGATCCTGGCTTAGGCAAACATAGCCCTCCAAACCTTGACTTTGCAGTCCGTAATATACACAGAGGGAATAATATGAGAAATAAGATCTGACACATGTATACTATTAGTCTTTTTTTTCTAATGATTCAAACTCGTATGATGAGCACTGTTGTCTCCATTCGAATCTAGACGTCAATTTCTCATTACAGACGCAGGCACCAGGTCAATGTTACAGCTAATGACTATCTGCTGGTGCAAATCCTTATTGTATCTTAGCCTAATTCTAGTAAAATTTAAATGGTCGATTAATTTTCTTAATAAATTTAGATATGGCTCCTGACTGCAATCTGTCTTTGATTAGCTAACAAAAGTGTATGAAGATCCTGCCAAGCTGACGGTTCTGAATATTTCAAGCAAATCATCACCTACCTTTAAAAAACAAAACAAAACAAAAAAACCAAACAAACCACAACCTACTCGTTTCTCTTTAGTACAGGCTTTAAAAATGGTACAGATCCTCAAGTTTAGTCTGCCCAGGTCTTCTCAGTCCTGCTTCATCTGGACTTGTTAAGAATAAATAATTTTACCACTGTTGGAAAGTCTCAAATGCGCATGCACTTTCTGGACTAAGACTACAGTTCCGTAGTTCATTTGGGCATACAAATAACTTTAAAGATTTTTTTTTCATCTTTAAACCCAGTAAGGCTCAACCATTTGCTCAAAAAAAAATGTGCTCCAGCACGGTCTGGAGCAGAGAGCAGCGGTCAGTCACAAAAGAGAAGATTCACTTCTGCTGACTTAAGACTTCCACAGTGTTTAGCATCCCTCTATACTCAAAGAAGAAGAGGGGCATTTAAAGAACAATCCACCTGACCTATTTTAGACATGTACCTCAAGGAAAATTATACTCGTGGAAAAGCTACTTCTGGACTGACGATGGGAAAAGGCAGTCCAATCGGATGTAGATGCATACAAGAGAAGTTACCCACACAGATGAGTTTTTCTCAAGATTTATATAGCATAGGACCGAAGTAACAACTGTGTCCATGGAAAAGGATTGCAAATACATGTTGTTATTCTGGGGTTTGTGCTATTTTTAAGAGGCAACACCAGGGAAAAAAAAGGCGGGGCGGGGAGAATATCATCATCATCATCCAGAATCATCGGGGAAGGAGGTCTTCCTTGTGAGATCATGATGAGTTTAGCTTGTTCAGTGACCGAAACCACAGGGGGACTATGTCTACTGAGAAGATACACCTGAAAAATACCCAAGAACAGTGCAAACCAGAGAAGGGGAAAAGCTATTTGAACTAAACAACGTTGTGTAAAACCAGATAAAACAGTCCAAGAATAAGTTCAGGATTCCTAACAAAAGCTTTCTAACCACCGAATGAGCAAGCCTCTGCCACAGCCTTCCGAAAGCAGCAAAGGGTGGAGTTTTGCAAGTTTATAAACATATGACCTTTACCTGAGACTACAGGGCTAGACCCTTCTTAGTTCTACCTTTTCATTTCAGATGAGTTTCTAAAGATGATAAAACACAAATCCAAGGTAGTAGAAGCCAGGGAGGTAAATCTACTAGTTGTACAAGACAGTGGTGGTATCTTTTTGGTCCTAAACATGCACCTAGTAGGAGAAAAGTCCTGTAAGAGACTAAAGCAGAAAAGACCTGTGAAGAGACCACTACAAAATTTTGCTTGCAAAGCACCTAGGTTCTTTTAAACATGACCAGCATCAGAATAAAGTATTCCCGTGTTATCTTGCAACACTGAAAAATCCCATAAGCATTAATACAAATTATTCAAATGTTATCTATTATTCATTGAGAAAAATCTGCACTAAGATGGAAATAATGATCTAACTCCAGATCCAAACAACTCAAGGAAGTGGATGTTTGAAGACAGATAATATTCAGTTTTCCTCAGCACAGTAGTACAAAAGTTCACAGGAAAATAAATGTTTCTCAGCCTTAATTATCTCTGAACTGTTTTTTGTTTCTTGATTTTTTTTTTTTTTTTTTTTTTTTTTTTTTTTTTTTTTTTTTTACATTTTAATTACAGTTGGCAACTCTGAGTCTCCTGCTGGTAGCTGTAATCAAAACTGAAAACTGATTAAACGATGCAATCTATGCCGCTGGACAGCATTATTACATCCCAGTACCAAAGACAATAAACCAACGCAATATTTTAATATACAACCAACACTGCAGCTCTCTTTCAGTAAGTAGTTCCGAACATTCAAACCAGGTCTCACTACCTTCCCGATCATGTATGAGTACAACACCATGCCACACGTCAGTCATCTCTGGTCTCAGTCAGTTGTTCCCATTACAGCTGAATATTTCTGTCCATTAGAAGTGGCGAAGGCAGTGGTGTGTGGTACGAGCTGCACGCAGCGCTGCAAAGCATCGAGCTGCATTGGTCATAGAAAGCCCCATACGTAACAACATTATAGATTCCTGAGTGCCATCTGCTGGCACTTTAACTGTTAACTAAACCTAACAGGAAATTTTAAGTTCCCTATCAAAATTTCTGATATATGTATATTCATTTTCATTCCACTTCATCCCATATGAAGTTTAGACAAATTTTAATGTATACTTTTTTTTTCCCATTTTGGTGTACTCACTGAAAAAGAAATGTTATGACGTTATCTATTCAGACATACATCTCAATGTCAACATCAACTGAAACATTTTACTTAGCCTTACTTCAAGATTGAAATGTGTCTGGCTGAACTGATTTGGTGCCTTATGGAAGGGAATCGTATGCCCATTCTCTTACAGAAACAACTGTTCCCCACCGGGCCATGATGTGGCACGACAACATTTTCAGGGGACAGTTTGTTGGTTTTTGTAAAGCACAGTCCAGATAAGGAGCCTGGGGAGTCCAACGGAGATAGGAATAGTAGAAATTACAAGCCACGTGGACAAATATTTAGGCAAATAACATTTCCCTTATTCAGGGAATTGGTAGAGAGGATCTCAGGCATTTCTGAAGGGCAAAGCAGCTCAAAGCAGCTGGCAGGTCTTTTAGGACAAACCCCTCCAAGCACAACAGTCCATCCCAGTATTCAGGAAAAGGAATAGGTGTAGCAGGACGCTGACTTGGCTAAGCAGGGAAGTCATGACTGATCTCCAACAAAACAGGATGGACACTGGAGCTGGAAGCGAAGGCAGGCTACAAGGGAGGAAGATAGATGGGCTCATTGCTCAAGCAGGCAGGGAGGGCAGCAGGAAAGCCAAAACCTGGAACAGTTGTCGTGGATTTACGAAGATAAATCATACCTGACCATGCTGACTGCCTTCTGAGCTAAAATGACTAGCAAGTTGGACTAGGGACAATCCTTCCAGCCTGAATAATTCTGTAATACTATGACAGTCATTTTTTAGAAAGCACACCTCCCACACAAACAAACCAACCAACCCCCAACCCACCCCCCAAAACCCCAAACAACCCACAGACATCTCCACTGTTTTTAAATGGGGGGGGGGGGGGGGAGGGGGAAGGATTTTTCAAAGCCCACAAAAAAGGACAAATCTGAATAATTTTCTGACTAGTGGTAACCGGAGAACACAATAGAGAATCTCCTGCCAAGCGTTTCTCAGGATTATGCCAAGTTATTATTCAGCCCACCAGAATGATGAAAACGTCTTATTTGGTGAAAATCTTTCTCGTGTAAGCTGATCCAAGATCAGCAGTCTTTTCCACAATTTCTTCTATCAAAATGGCAGATCAGCAGATAGATTAGGGGAAAAAGCAAAACCCTTCAAGAGGGAAATCAGTTTACTTAAAAGACATTCCGTGGCTCCTTCTCCACTCATGCATGCCACTGAACGGCCGCCTGTCTCAATAACACTGTATTTGCTACAAATAGAATTTAACAAATTTGCTGATTTCTTCCAAATCTTCTTACTCGTAAGAAATGTTTGGCATCTTTCTCCACTCTTGTTCCATACAGAGTACATCTGTTAACTAGGTAAAAAGCATCCGACACTTGAATTTCAGGAACTATACTTTTACTCAGGCTTCTTGAGTGCCAACAGGAACCAGGTGCTAGTTCACGAACTATGTTAGTTAGAACTGTGGTAAATAAATAGTAATTTCAATGGACTGAAACAAAGCAACTGCAAAAGACAGCTATAACATACTTCCAAAGAAGTGTTCTTGACTGAGGAGTATGTGAGGAATTCCCAGGAATTTTAGGCCAAGTTTGTCTGAAATTAATCATCTGCTCGGTCTCAGGCACAATACTAACACCTCACCACCTGCTGGCCAAAACGAGAAAAAACCCTCACGCATAAAGAATTCACGCTGTGGATTTTGAGGACATCCAAAACACCAAGAACACGCAAGTTTTCAATGTAATTTCATGGCCTCTTAATAACCCATATCATCAATGAATCAACAGGCAGAAAGGTAAATTGTAAAGAAAAGAAACATTTTGCACTACACGTTGGAAACCTGAACAGCTACAAAAGATGGCTGCTGAAATGCTCGTAAGACCTATCATACAAGTCCAATTTTGTTCAAAATATACGGGAATAGAAATCTAGTGATAAGTGCTTCGTGGTTTGTAAGACATTTTAATTGGAAGACTTGAAGTTAGAAAGCCTCAGAAAAAAAAACCCTTCCCTTGACAGGAAAAAAAAAATCAAATTGAGAACAAGATTAATACAAACCACTAGGGCTGCTTACAAGTTTTTCCTTAGAAATATCTTTTTCAGATCTGGATTACAGATGGAGCAAAGACTTTTAAAGGAAATATTTACTTTCAATGGAACATTTAGTCTTTGGTTATTAAATGCCCCAAACCTGGAATATTTCAGTTTAACAATATTGTAAATCTCCTGAACTTCGCAGCATGAAAATTCCTACTTTGGTTCTGCTCCTTTTCCTCTAAAGTAACAAGCAGCAACCAAAACCTCTTCACCAGCAAATCTAAACAAACTGACAACACGTGAGCATCTGCACACATTTGTCTCTAAACTTCCATCTCTTGAAGACAACAGGACTACTCTAAAACTATGACTCTTATTTCTTGTATCATATTTATCTTTGCAAGGCTGAGGACTATAGCATTTTATCGTGCTAGCTATTAGGAATGGATATTTAACACATGGCTTTTAAAAATGCTTTTTAACACAATTTTTTAAAAACAAGCAGTTTCTTTAACCAAGTAGTCTTACAATACAAGTATATTCTATATCAAAGCATCTCCCAAGTCTGCTAACCTGGAAATAATTTGGTCCTAGTTCCTCACAATTAGCGGTACTGCCTACTTTCTCAGAGACTTTTTAGGGTTGCTTTTGATTATTTTTCCTCTTTAGTTGAGAATCAGGATACTTATAAGTATAATTAATTCATACTTTGGACTCTCAGGATTATGAAGTATTATAGGATGGCAGTGCTAAGACAAAATGCTCTAATTCACCAGCTGTCATGTACTTAATTAGAGATTTTGATGAATCTTTCCTACTTAGATGAGCCTTCATACTTCGTGTTCTATTAAAAATCAGGAAAGACAGAAAGAAAGAAAGAGAAAAAGAGACTTCTTTTGTACAAGGACTCTAGGACTCCAATAAAGTTTTTGTTAGCATGGGAGACTTGTCTATCACATTAATGTTAGACCTGGACTTGTCAGCTGCCGACACGGACGTTTTCAGAGAAGCAGGAGCGAGGGTGCAGGCTCAAAAAATGAGGCTTCTATTACGCAGAGAGACAGAAAGAGCATGGACAGAGTTCCTTTCAAAAAGCAGGCGAACTTCATGCATTTCCACCCTCTCTGTATTTTGCATCATTCAGGTGTTCACAAAGACTAAACCAACAAACTTCTTTCCCCCAAAAAATCTAAACCGACTTTCCTTTAAGATCTCAAGAATAGTTTGCATTTTGTATATTCTATATAAAGAATATTCAGCAAGAATTAAAGCTAGAAATATATTTAAATGGATCCGAGGGTCATAGGCAATCTTTGTGCACATCATATTAGCGGCAGCACATAGAACAAAAAGTGTGAAAGATGAGGTTATAAAACTGATTCTTATTTACGCTATTGCAAGACATCCTTTAAACATTTTTGCATGAAAATTTCACTTCTTATTATGGTAGTGTATAATGCATGGGCTACATGGTAGTGTTTTCAGTATCAGTGTCTATGTTAATAAAGTACTTCTTTGACACTGGAATGCAGTTAGCACTGCATAAATATTTTATTTTTTAGATTTTTTTTAAACAAGTTGTATAGTATCTTAAGTATATAATAAATCGTTGCAGCAGAAAAAACATCCTGCTATAATTTTATCTTGAATCTATTTCCTTCTCTCAGCATGCATATTAACAAACTGATTCAATGATTCATCTTTCTAAAAATCTTCCGTTTTATTTAGGTTTGGCAAGCCTGACTCTCCCATGAAAATATAAGTAAAGTTCTCGACATCCATTTCAGTTAGGTGGCCTAATGACAAATCAGAAACACTGATGGAAGGAAAATTTTTAGAGAGGGCAGAAAGACGATAGGGATGGGATAGTTTTTAGAGAGAAACTTAAATATTGTGCTCATTTTAGTTTTCCTCTATTAAATAGCCCTACCAATGTGAGGTGGTTCTCGATGTACTGCATATTCCTATCTTAGGTTAGGCTAGGAATTATTTAGTATTAATTATTAATTAATTAGCAATATCCATCTCTGCTCCCATTAAAGTCAATGTATGATTCAATATTTAAAAGGAAAAAAAAAATTCAAACCTGGAGTATTTGCTTGTTAAGGGACTGTGAGGGGAAAAAACAAACAACAAAAGGGCATGAGAATTGTTCTTCAGTGCGTCCCTCTGCAGTAAAAGTACAATGATTGTGGAGCTCCAAGCTCCACAAGCACAAGGGGTACTATTTTTCTGGTTGCTGCCTAAAATAAGATGTCTTATGGGGGTGGGTAGAAGGAGCTTAAAGGAGGATCTTAAGTTTACGATTATTATAAAACAAACTCCCTGGAAAAATTACTCACTCAATTACCAAGGCTTTGTAAATAGGACTGGCAGCACAGCACAGGCTCTGTAGAAATTAGACTTCTAGTTCTGTGAACAATTTGAGGTTTTCATTTTGGACATTCTGTCACCCCGGACACCATTGTTACTCCCTTCTTTTCCTCTTGCTCTCCCCTCTCACCACAGGGCTCAGGGGCACAGAGAGGCATGAGTACTCATTTCGCAGAGGAACTGAAGATGACAGCTTTGCAGTTGTCTATGTAAGAGCCATGCGGACAAACCACTGGCCTTTCCAGCACCCGGGTGCCCTAGGCTGCTTGTTGTATAGGTATTGGACCACCAGCAGTCCCTACACCCAGCCAACGAGGAACCCCACAACGTCTCAGTGTGGAAGGTGGTGGCTCACTGAGCTCTCCAGCCAACGAGGAACCCCACAAAGTCTCAATGTGGAAGGTGGTGGCTCACTGAGCTCTCCAGCCAACCAGGAACCCCACAAAGTCTCAATGTGGAAGGTGGTGGCTCACTGAGCTCTCCAGCCAACGAGGAACCCCACAAAGTCTCAATGTGGAAGGTGGTGGCTCACTGAGCTCTCCAGCCAACGAGGAACCCCACAAAGTCTCAATGTGGAAGGTGGTGGCTCACTGAGCTCTCCAAACTCCCCAGCTACAGAGGAGAATAAGTGCTTGGCTAGGGAGACAGGCCGCCTGCAGCCCTTCATGTGGGGTGCGGGGTTACAACACCTCCAGGATCCTAAAATCTTCTTTATTTCATTTGGCTAACGCAGGAGGGGGATGGAACTGGACAGAGCAAGGGAAATGATAAAGCAGCAAACTATTTGCCCGTCTGGTTCCTCTCAAATGTTTTAGTGGAAACACCTTCTCAGCTTTTGTGCCACATTAATAGCACTACTAATCATCATTGTATCTTATGGCTGATGGCCTCTAAGACAGAGCAGAACGCAGAGAGCGATATTAAAAACCAACACGCTTTCCCGTGAGCCGCTCAAGGCTGTTTTGCCCGACGCCCGGCTGTGCACTACTGCACGTGCTGCAGCCTCCCCTGCTGCCGCCCGCTCCGCGCCGCGCGAAAGGGCACCATCGCTACGCCAGCGGCTGGCACACGGAGACTTGTGTGCTCAGCACCCCGAGCAGGGGGCGGCCAGCTGCTGGAATGGATTTGTTACACACTTGAGCAATGGCTGGAACAAGAATTTGGTTGGGGCCAAACTACTTTCACAGCAGGGCCAGGTGATGGGCAAGGAGAGCAGTCGAGCCTTCGACATAGAGGGGATGTTATGCTCTACTGAAGAAAAAGTTTTACCATCATTATTGACTGCTGAGAAAGAAATATCTTCTTTGGGATTTAAATCAGAAAAACAGCTTTACCAAGGCCAGGTCCTAGTTGCACACAATGACTTAGAATCATTTATTGTATTTAAGCAAATGCAGAAAGATTTTCAAATCTGCTTTTGTTTTACAAATTAAAAGGGTTTCAGGTATCTGTGAGGACAACATGATCACGGCAAACCCTTGTATACTGCATTTTAATTAATGCGACAGGCCTATTAATTAACTAGTGCAATACTTAGCTTTTTGCCACTGAAAGACTAATCCATGGGCCACACGGTCCATGCCCCAAATACTCGCTTGAAGTAATGGAGAAATTATGCTTTCACTAAGGACAAGAGTTTATTTTTCTTACTGGGCCATTTATTTTCTGTATATTATATTGAGTCTTCAAAGCATGAAATCTGTCTAAAATTAACTACCATGTACCTTGCAGATAATGTATTAGGCCATCTCCTAGAATCCATATGACTTAGCGCTTCAGATTATGGTGCCATGCAGAAAAATGGCATCACTGGGCTTTTACTGTCATGCATCAGAAAACTTTTTAGCACAAAGTTAGCACTCATTCCCGTTATTAAGGAGAACTCTCTTTTTCAACAACTTTTGACTTGTGTTTCCAATTCTATTTGTTATGTTCTAGAATTACTATGGAAATCTAAAATACAACAGGAGTACTTTCCGGTGTGGGATTTCCTCAGAAAGCTGTATCCTCCTGTTCCAGAAAACCCTTCCATTTCTTCATCTATTCTTACTGTATCTGAAAATGTTATTTCTAAAGAAAATGCAGATTTTGTCTCTGTCTATTGAATAAGCCCAGAATTTTGCATCAGGCTCAAAACAACGAAACAGCTAGAAGCTGAAAACGGTTCTTCAACCCATGATATATATCTGTACAGGAACACTTACCTAGTGCGTAAGACATTTTCACTTGCAATTCCAAATGTTTTCTGCCAACTGAAAATAACAAAGAACTATATATGCCTATAAAGACATGTCCAGATTTTAGCTGAGAGACAGAAAAATGCAACTATGTCACTGAATATTACAGATTGGTCCATCTGAAGTATTAACACACGAATTCATCTGCTTTATGAAAACTTAAATTGCCCTTTGGTTCCCATGGATCCAACAGAGGACTCCAACAATGGCAAAGTGTAGCTCAACTACCCCCAGGTCCTGAATTTCCAGGTTCAGTGAGAGAATCAACTGCAGGATTAGGCTTCAGAAAGATTCATTACAGACAGAAAAATGTTACTAAACAATACTCCACAAAGCTTCCAAGAGATATCTGATATTCTTGTACCATTTAATAGCCATTATACTGCTACAGTTCTTCCTGCAGTAATACCATATGCAATGTTCTTCCACAGATCACTGTATCACATCATATATTTAAATACCATCCTAAAATACTTATTCTCAAAACATTATTCACTTCCCTTTCTCTTCATCACCTGCCCCTCTCCTTGTCCATGGTATGCAAACCAGCAGTGCTGGAACAGGATAGTTTATTGTACTTTAAAATGAACAAACGTGTAATTTGTTTCCGTGATGCAGTTTGAATCACAAAAGTAGTAGATCTCTCAAAAATTCTTCTATAAATCCGACATTAAAAATGCTCTTTGCCAGTATATTTGAAGACTAATCTCACCGACAACCCCTTCGAAGGAAATTGTGGCCGCCTGTTAGTTGTCACATAATAGCCAGTGCTTTCAGAAATGATGAATAAATGATGGACTTTAATTTTAATTACCCCTTCCATGGGATATTTGAAATGCATATTTTGATAGAATTATGCCTATTAAATGAAAAATAGTACAACATTTGGAATTTTATTATTATTTATGGGAGCTATGGGCACCTCTCAAAATACAGAAGTTCTGCAGTAGGGTTTACGGTATCTCCACAGGACAAACAAAACACAGTGAAGCATTTCCTTGAATTGAGGTCGTGAGCCTGGAAGAAGCTGAGGGACAAACTGCTACCCAAGTATTTTTCTGATGGTACGTTACAGCAAAAAGGACCTAACGTGCCTGCCCGCAGCCCCAGTTTCTTTATAAATAGATATGCGAGAAGATTTAAGAACAAGACATGATCCTTACTCAACCTAGCAAGTGGGGGCGGGGGGGGGTGAAGGGTTTTTTTTGTTGGGGTTTTTTTTGGTAAAGGGCATATACTGTAGAACATAGCTGTGCTTGAACAAGGGTGCTACTGGGGAATACCGCAGCTTGCCTGAAAGGCATATGCTCTGCTGTTTTGGTGAATAAATATAGGCAAAAATTGCCTCTTTATAATTCTTTCAGATTTTATTGAAGAACACTTTTGATTGATTAACATTTTTCTCTGAAGTGTAATAAACAAACCCTTATGGAGGAAAACTTTTTGCTTTGCTATCCCCAAAATAATAATATTCCATGAGAATGCTTGTCTGCCTCTTGATGCATTTACAGAATAACAGATGATCGGAGGCTCCCGGAAAAAAAAAAAAAAAAGGAATATTTCTTTGAAGAAATAGATGAGATGGATTATATGTATGATCACAAAAAGATTTTTAAAATGCACATAATGAATTTTGCGGTTTGTAAAATCCTGACTCCGTGAATAATAATTAGTTTATGTATAAATCATACTCAGAAATATTTATGATGAAACTTCCATTCAAAATAAAACAGACAAATGCCTTTAACCTAATGAAATTGCACAGTAAATTATTTCCAAGAACATTCCAATGTCAAGGTAACTCACTTAATTATCCATTATCATAGAAATGTAGGCATAATGTTAATTAAAATGAAGGGGCAAAACCATTTCCATTTTTTATTAAGATCCATTGGCCTCTTGAACAGCTATTAGCCTTGCTGTCAGGGTTAGGTGGAGGACAAAATTTGCCCTGGTAGGTAGACCACTGCAAGCTGATTTCAACAGCTTAGGAACTGCAATGTCATAATGAGAGGCAATTGAAAAACTATCTGCAAGCCATTTGTATTGGCAGCACACAGGAAGCTTTTGTACGACGACCATTATTTCTGCAGCGTACTTTGCAGCTGCAGTGCACAGTCACCTCAAACAATGAAAGGAATTATCCGTGCTCGCAGCCGGGAATACAAATATACCTGCACATTGTCGGCAATTCTAAGTGACATTCTGCAAACAAAATCTTCCAGCAATATACTTGTCTTCGTTAGAACTTTGTCAGATTAATTATTCCGCTTGTACATGCAGATATTTATTTTAGGAGTGGATTATCATACGCTGTAGGAAATTTTACTTTCGGGGCTGAACAGTGTAGATGAAGGACAGCGAAAGACCTGTGTACATTACAATGCGCATTATACAATTCTGGTTACAGTCAACCACTTGGAGTAAAGTAGCTGTAGAATAAAACGGCAATTTTGGGAAACTTTTGTATTACCTTGTGTCTGTACGTTCAATTACAGTGCCAGAGGAGATGTTTTCTGGATTTGTCTAATACTGCTATTGTAAATCAGCAACCGTCTATTGCAGATCAGCTGCAGACTGATAGAACACGAAATGCTGCTCTTCCCCCGCTAACAGCCCTACACCAACGTGGCAAGCAGTAGCTAAAGCAACAAAACGACGTCGCTACTTCGACTTTGCTGGCATTCTGCTGAAGTTTATTTTTCAAAATATATTTTTATCTAAACAAGTTGGTGAAGTTATTTCACAAAACATGTATGTTTGGGACACAAATGCCTGTATAATTCGGTTTTACATTCCCTTCCTTCTTTGTGTCAACGGCTTTTATAAAGCTGCAAATAACACAACTTACTTTTTTTTTTAAAGTAAAACATTTGCTTAAGTGGTTTGAATGACTGAGGCAACAGCACTCAGTCTTGTGCAAAACTGAGGTACTGCAAAGAATGAAATTCAGTAATTTTTTTGTTCCACATTTAGTTCCATACCATTTTATCCCCAAATCACATTTATTAGTCCAGAATCAAATTCAGATTGCCTCTGTTATTTTCCGATTTCTAGTTTTTCAGGTATACATTGTATAGTGAAATAGAAGGAAACAGTGACAGGGTTAACAGGATCTAGTCTTGGTGAAACTCTTGTGAATGCCCACCCTTGTATACTGAAGTAGCTTATTGTAATTCAGAAGTTCTAAGGGATATACGTTCCATCTCGATTTTTACTGTAATAATCAGTATTTGAAATATGTCAATGAATACCATGGGTAAGTGGTATATACCATACTATTTTACATTAAGTACTATATCTAAAAGTGTTGAGAGATACACAGATTTAAAATTTTGTTTTTAAAGCACTCTTCCGCATTTTCACTCCATTACACCATTTGCTTATCAGACTAGCTAAAAACCGGCTCACCTTATGCACATTAATACCACTCAACATCACTGGGGATTTTCAGGAGTGAAGTGTTTCATGAAATTTAAAACATATATTACTTCCTTCAGTCCTTTGAATGGTGAATTATAATTGCTTTAATAATTCAGAATGACATAAAAATGAATCTAAGGTAATAACCGGCTTGCATATTACCTACCACATATTGCACTTTAAAAGTAATCAGGGACAGATTAATTAACCAAATCTTTTTTTCTAAGAAAAAAAAGGCACAGTCGCTGACAACAGAAAGTTTCACTGAAGTGTAGTAATGTTTCCAAATTGTCTGAATAATCCTTTTCCATATCCCTAATAAACCTGAGACACTCCAGGAAATTCAGTGTATCATTGTAATTTTCTAAATGCCTAAACCTCTTAATTTTTAATTCAGAATTACTCTTCACTATTATCTAAAAAAAATTATTTGTTTGTTTGTTTAAATTAACACAATTAGTTTTCTGGTTACCCCAGAATAAGCTTATGTTTGGTTTGGGGTTTTTTCCCCCCCCTCAGTTTTGTAGTTAACAAATTGTCTGGATTTAATTTAGAATTCTGCTAAAATAAGAGGGCGGATGGGGATAACTTTGTGGCACAGCACTAATCACAGTGTTAAAAAAACAAACCTGCACATGAAACAGAGTCTTCTAAGGATTTGTATGCTACTATGCTGCTAAATATAATTTTAGAATAGCAGCAATTACAGAAACATAAATAGTGCTAAAAAATCTCAGAATTCTGATATGCAAGCACACACACAGTTTTAGCACGTGAACCAGCTTGGAAAGTGCAGGAAAACACATCAACAAACCTGGAAAACTGAGCTAGAATAACAACAAAGGAATTAATGCTAAGCAGATTCTTCTCAACTCCCCTCATACCTGTTCCGGACCTTCTTTAAGCTAGTAACATGACTGGCTTTTGTAGGAGGGAGATGTCCTGTCCTCTCTTCTCTCCAATAATCCCATGGGGCCTGAGGAGGTAAAGTAACAGTTATGTTCCTGAGTACCAGCGGTTGCTTGCCAACGAACGGGCTGACTTTCGCAGCACCTCCAGGACTTCCTCACCAGCCACCCCACGGTCCAAGCAGCTTTTGCGTCTAGGTAGCCGCAAGGCAGCCTCTCTGCGTGCGTTCAGAAAAGTCGGGGGTTTGGGAATCACGGTGAAACAGTAGTTTTCCCCTACCCGGTATGAGATTTGTGCAGCATTTTATCTCTAATAATCAAGTTAATCGCATCTGAAGGATTCTTGCAATACTGTGTTTAGGTCCTTAATTTGTAGAGTTGCTGTTTCCATGGTTACCCACACAGGCCCCATTTCAAAACTGCCACGGTAAAACAATGATAAAAATGAGCCAACTTAGTGTAATACAAGTCACTGCACAGCTAACAACCTTTCCTCTCCTCTCATCCCCCCGCCCGCCCCGCACTTTATAAAGCTCTCCGATTTCTTGCTATACACAGCCTCTCAAGGAAGGCAAACACCTCTTTTACTGAAAATGCCCTATTATCGGACAAATTTCGTATCTCCCCCCCAAGTAACTTCGCAACTCCTGTATACATCTAACAATAAGGTGCAACGGTTACTATAGCAACATTATTCTAGGAATAAATAACACAATATTGCTTCTGATTCCTTTCAACAAATAAAAAAAAAAGAGCATACTCTGGATTAATGGCATTATTTATTTAGAAGCCTTCATAGATTGTTATTTATATTCAAAACCACTAGCTAGTTTTGGTGCAGCATTCTGTCTTCTCCGAATAATCAGGGCTACATCGAATAAACAAGATATTCTAGTTGCACTAGTGCTATGATCTTGTTTGTTAGAAGGACATGACTGACAGTGCTAAATGGATGGAAAAACACGTTACGTGCTTTGAGGGCATCAGGAGGCTTTAGCAGCTCTGAGCAACCCCACCTGGGACTAACACCCAGGGGCCCGAGAGCTCCCATCAAGCTCAGGCCCTTGCCCTGCCGCTTGCCTGCGCTGGCCTGCAGGTGGGTTGGCCAGAAGTTGCCAAATGCCTTGTTACACTTCTGGTTTCAACAAAAATGAGCCTTAGCTGGGACTGAATGCCCTGAGGGGAAGTTCTGCTTGCAACTCAATTGCAGGATTTTGTTTCTGTTGCACAGACAATCACGGACTGTTCAAAACCAAACCAAAATAACAAAAAACCTGGCTGTCGCGAGCTCTGCATAGGGCATTGATCGCCTTGGGAAGCAAATCTTTTGAACAAGATCACCAGTGCCTGTCCATACCGTGAAAGGAGTCTCCACTGAAGCGTGCTGCAAGTGCACGTCCAGGCAGACCAGGCAAGACCCCACAAAGCGTTGTTCTGCTGAATTCTGAGATGCTGCTGGGGCCGTGGTCCTACGTGACCACTCCAGTTCGTGCATGATACATTTCTGATCTTAAACTGCTCACAAAACATCCAGCTATCCTAATTATGTACAAAAGACTGTCCTATGTCACCACTCCTGCTTCTGCAGGATCGGTTTCTATTGGCTGTTTAACGAGCATCTTATGTATGTACGCTTTGGTCACTGCCCAGGAGAGTCCCTGGGACTGCCAGCTTCTCCCCGGGGAGCTGCTGGACACGGGAAGCACTCAGCGGGTGGGTGCACTGCAGGAGCTGCCTGGGGCTGCCTGAAATTCCCACCCGGAGAGGCCCCGGAGCAGTCAGTCATTTCCTTTCTGGGAAGGCCCCGGGGCGTTCAGTCAATCAAGTCAGTCCAACCTCTCACACCGCTCCCTGTTCTCACCCCCTGATGACTAAGCTGGGGAGCTCCTGGACCACACGAGGAACTGAGGGCTACACAGCACGGGGTGTGCCCACAGCCACAGCCCTGATCCCCAGCCACACCACGACTGCCACTACAGGACCAACTCGGATGCTGTCTTTGTCCTTCACGCAATGTAATGCCATGGCTCTTGCCACACTTCCTACACTAATGAAGAAAAATTTAAATAGAACTGGCAGGCTGGAAAAAACTATACCCTTACCACAGTGTTTAACTGAAGTTTCGTTTAGATTGATATTTACTCAAGAAGGATCTCAAAGTAATAAAATCTGGAGGTTATATCAGAAATCACAGTAAGCTGTGGTAAGGAATTCACCATGGAAGAATCATCAGTTATTATGCAACCAAAATTATTCTCAGCATACTAATGGTACAAACAATACAAGACGGCCACTATTACAGTGATCCTGATTGTCCTGGGTTTTTTCATTCTATCTGCATTTGTCTAGACAGCTTTTATGACTCTTAATCCTGTGCAAAGAGGGGAGTTTCACCCTAAAGCAAACTCAAGGCTCATGAAAAAATGTTAATGTTTTTCCACATGAGAGAGTACATTGACAGACTGACATCGGCTTCACTATAGTCAAACAGCTACTGCACTTTCCAAATATAATCTTTTTCACACAAACATGCAAAGTGCAATTAGGTAGTTTCATACACAACTTTTCAGAAGACCGGGTAACTGTAGAAAGATCTGTTGCATAGCTTCCTGCAATAAATCTTCTCTGCCCATATGTATAAGCAACAGAGTGAAAAATCACATTAAGACAACGAATAAATGTTGCAGACAGCCACGTTAAAACCACTGAGGATTCTGCACTGAATATCCTGTGATCACAGATCGAATGTGACCCTTACCTGAATGTGATCACAGACGGACTGTGACCCATTGGGCTCAAACGTCCAGCACCAGATAGGAACGCAGGAGTGGCAGAGAGTTTCCTTGACTACTGAATCAAGTCTCCTGCTCATAAAAAGCAACACAAAGGACACCAGGAACATTCAGGAAGGCATGCAAAACACTTTTTCTACATATTGCTGCTTAACATATGCCAAAATTTCTTCCCTGAAAGGCTCCCACCCACTGCAAGGCGGCGTGCAAAATGCAAGTCACAATTGCAAGATGCTACAGGAAGAAAGCAAGTTGCAAACTTGAACAAGAGACAAAGACAGTTAAAACAAACTCATGGGAAAGCAGCTCACTCTGAAACACATCGAATCAGGTCAGTGTGAAACCTTATAATATTTGGTTCTTTAAAAAAAAAAAGTTACATGAAAATTTTAAATTTTTAATATTATTCCGATTTTGCATAAAAACTGATCAAAACATTCGATGTTCCCTCAGAATTTGTGATGAGCCGCTGAACATAAGTTCAGTATATGCAAGAAGACAGCCCTTGAAGGGATAATATATTGGTTGTTTGCAGTGAAAGAAGAGTCTGACTGAAATCACCACAAAGAAAAATACCAATTAATTTCCGAGCGCTGCACAGTTTCAGTCCTTTTTAAATATCTCCAAAGTCTGGAATTTCAGGTTGATGCTCTTAAGAGACAAAAGAAAATTGCTGAGTTTTGGAGTATTAAAGCAACTCTACTTTTCTTTTTTAATTGTAAAACCACTAATACTAGTGTCTTTGCCAGCCTTTACACTCTCAGCGGAGAACTAGATAAAGATACGTCCTAAAGCTGAGAGGAACAAAAGCAGCCAATGAAAAAACAAGCTACAAAAAAAGAGCATATGTGAATTGTTAAGCAAATTAAGTAATCACATTAGCTTTCCCGTCCAATTCCAGAAGTCCTTGTATCCCTGCTCACGAAGAAGGTAAATAAGCAAGCTACCGCCAGGAGAAGTGCAAGATAACTTTGATATTGCTGCAGATCAGACTTTACTGCTGTGTTGTAGAAGGAATTTTAGATACGTTTCTAGCTAATGACTATTTCCTACTCTATATGCAAGTGCTCTGGGCTTACTTTTGAAATAAACACAGCCCATCTTATATTACATCTTGTGCTATTACAATAGAAATCTATCTGAAAATGCATTGAAAGTTTTTACGGCAAAGAAGTACACAAGTGTTGCGCACTCTGAACAGGCCCAGCGTAAAACGCACTTTGTCATTTTTCATATAACTCTCTCACACAATTGTACAACACACGGTACGAGTCTGCAACTTTCTTCGTTACGCCTGTTAAAATGCTCCGATATATGAAATGACCTCAGGTAATGCAGTTATCAAAACCCAGGACTAGTCAAAGAATGATTTTTTGGTAAATGTGATACTTAAGTCTGTCAGTAGACGTGCAGCCTCTGTGGTAAGCATTTTGGCACATCTGTAGAGTTTTATTCTTGAAGATTACAAATAATGTTTTATTATTTTCAGTATTATTTTTTTCACTTACAATTACAGAAACTTCCACGAACCATTGAGCCTAAATAATTTTTGCAGTTCAAAATTTTCCACTAATTGTGTGCTAAATGTATAGCAAAGCTTAAAATCTCTACACTATTTAATTGGGATGTTCTTCAAAGGCACATAACAGAGTTTACCTCTAGACTACAAATAGTAGAAATCTTCTGTTTATTAGGCAAAAATATAATTCACAGTGCAACTGCCGACAGCAATCATGTTTTTGTTCATTATGTAGAATAGCTAAAAACAATTATGATTTATTTCTTACTAGCTGTGATAACAGTTTGGTATTAATGAAATGTGAAAACAGAAATGTGTAATTGCAACTAGGATGTAGAAAGCAATTTCCATTTGTTTATATAAACATGATTCCCAACTCCCCTTTTCAGCTAATCCTTAAATCCAACCTTAAATGATTTTTAAAAAAATTTTCTGGAAACTCCAATGAGCATGTGCTGTAGGAATCTTCATTTGAATTCTATCTAAGCTCCAATAACTGCTCCCAAAACACCAGTGTATTTTCCATGAAGACCTCTTCAGTTTAAACAATTCCACTGAGATGCAGCATTACGCTTCTGGAAGCATTCAGTCAGCAGGAAGAACAATCTACCGAAGTCTCTACCCAGCAGAAAGCGACCTTGGCAAAACCCACCCTGGCCAGCTCTGGGGACTCCTGTTCCATTGCCAGCTCCAGGGTGTTTTCCCCTCCCCACGAGACCCCCACCCCACAAGGCCCAGTAGCCACGGCAGGGCACGGGGAGCTGCTCAGCAATGAGTCACGTGGAAAGGTCACCGCAAAGTGCAAGAACTGAGCGATCCCCAACCTTGTGAGGAAAGATGGGGGCAGAGAAAGGAGGACTGAGGGAACGGGGGAAATAACCCACCGCTAGAACGACAGGCTGCGGATTGCAGAGGAATGGCAGAGGAGCCATTTCCCCATGACACCTCTCACTAACGCAGGGGAAAGGGAATTTTCGCTTGATTACATTTACCACATCTGTTCCTGCCAGAGTCAAAGAAGGGTTTGTTCTCAGTTGGTGTAATATGTTCCTCTAAAAGGGAGTGACTGGGTCTGGTGGAAACTGTGAAGGAGTGTGAATGTTGTGAGTGCTCCTTCCCTCAGGAAGCAATCAGACAATCAAGTCTCAGGATGATGTAAGAAAAAGAAACCAAAAAACCTAATCCTACGAGCCAAGAGACCCTGCAGTTTGCTGATACAAAGTTAGTTTTGACTAGAGACAAGGAGAGTGTGCGTACAGGAATTGCTTCTCATTTCAGTTCTGCTTTACCTAGTCGCTTGGATTCTTTGCTGTTTGAAACTTGACTATTCTAGCCTAACTTGGCTTTTCTGAGTTTGAAAGCCTTTTGCTGCTCTTTATGTAGCTAATGAGAAGAAGCAGATGTAGGCAGATCTGTTTTAATATTTGTTGAGTGGGGGTTCCCATCTCAGTGTCCGATGTTGAACTCCAGCTGTAGGCATAAGGCAGAAAAGCAGCAGGGATCGTTACAGGCAATGCTTATCACAAGCAGAGTTACAGTAAAGGCAAATCAAATGCAACCCAAACCACACATTTCAAACAACACTTGCTTCTCTCCCTTTCATTAAAGCCAAATCTACAGTTTCTCCAACTTTGAAATGTTTCCAAAGCCTTTTAGACCCGAAAGCACCAGGCTATTTTCTGCCAAATCAGCCTCATTTTCATGGAAACGGTCAAAGTCTTTATGCAGTAATAATCGCTGAAAAATACCTTTATCGTTCAAACTTCTCCCATTAAGAGCAGCAATAAATTCACAAAGAGGAGGCATGATGAACATTCCTAAGACATGGATTTTTCTGTCTTGAATGAAGTGAGCAGTTTATAACTCAAGCAACACAATGGCACTAATAAATTACAAAGGTCTCTTCTCGTGAGTGGGATTAGTCTTACATATCATAAATACTTATTAGATATTCTATATGCAATATGGAAATAAAGTGAAAGGTTTATTCATTCTAATATTGTGAATTATGTTCAAACTGAAGTCACGTGATACAAAATCGGTAGGCCGCGATGAGAAAGCATTTCTAAACAGGGTACACATCATGGTTCCAGCAGAAAGCAAGAGAGGCCATTGACAAAGCGACAGCAGCCCTCATCTACTGCCAACGACAAACGGATCGTTTCATCCGCCGCTTGCATCCGCACTGCCTGACTTGAAAAGGTCACGTCCATTGGCCCAACAACACATCAGGAGTTAAGATGCAAGAGCGCGGGGAAATGCTATCATTAACATAACAGAATGTAGTGAAAATACTGTTGTACAAGCTTTATCTGCTGTATAACAAATATTGCCTGAAATCAATTAGAATTATCCTTTAAAAAGTGTCCAAACTTGGCTTTAAAAGATATCCAAATCAGATTTTAACATTCCTACCAATAAAGAATTTTCCATGAGCTTTCTTGGAAGATTCTCCCAAATGACTGAGCACATTTACAACTAGAAAGTTTACACCTTTTTTTCCCCAAAATGAACTCCTCCTGTTCCAACTTCCTGTCAGCAGCTTGTGTGGAACTTTTTTCTGGTAGACTGGAAAACCTCCATTAGCAAAGTTTTGCTCCTGATTTAGTTACTTATCATTTGTGATCCTATAACCTCCTCCTGGTTAACCTCATCAGACTTTGCTCCTGGAATCGCTCACTACAATTGAAACTGAAAGGTAATTTAAGTTGGCTGAAAGTAATTACATCAGTTAGTCAGAACCACAGTGCTAACAAGCCGCTTGGTATGGAAAGTCCTGTGGCACCATTAATGACCACAAGCCCTCTAGGTCTCTTAATTTTGACTCTAAAGAGAGCTTTGAGCAGAGCAGCACCTCTGTGAACTGTGCTGGGACACAGGTATATTACTCACTAATTTTGTGACAAAAAATCCTCTTTCCTGAAATCCAGCTTTACTTTTGACTTTGCCAAAAGCACTTGACTGATCTTCCTTTCTCTTTAGCTTATGAAAGTTCCAGTTATGTCGCTGAGTGCGTGTTAAAAAAACCCCGCAGTTGAACTATATGATGACAAATGCAATACCAGACTCCTGACATTGAAATATTAAAGTAGTTTTATAGTACATTTGTCGTTTTGTAGTATGCTTTATCACCACTCTGCAATCTCTATTTTCAGAACAGCTCATCTCATAAACCATAGTATGAAATAAAGATGATAAAATCTGCTTATGAATGTATTAGCGAATATTTTACTTTTTCAATCTTTCCTTTTGCTTCACTTTTGTGACTCTCTCACCTTCCTCTCATTGATATCAAATTTGTCCACAGGTATACCGAAATACTACTATTGGTAAATATAACGAAAGGCGATTGCTAATTCAGGCTGATTACTTGATACTACACAGGAAATCCTGTAACTCTTTCAGTTTTTCTTGGATGTTACTAGTGGAGCTCTTGAAAATATGCAAATGTAAGCTACTGACACTTACACACTCCTCACATATTATGTATAAAGAAATTGTATGCCTGGTCTGTATATAAAAATACATTTTGCATTTGGTTATGTCTGCCATTTAATTAGTAATAGACTGAAAATAAGAACATCTCTAGAATTTCCATCAGATACCATGATTGCTCACGAAAGCCAACAATTCCTTGATAACTCTCCTGATCACCAACTGTAATCCCCACAGGATTATTATTCTCCTCAACTGTAGTCAGGCTTAGTCACTCTCTGTTTGGATCATATTAAGTCTGTGTTTATGTGGGATTCTATTGCATCTGCAAATGCAGAACAGCTCAGGTCAGAAGGAAAGCACTTCCAGGGTGAGCTGATACAGCAGCCAGTACTGGCAGATGGTTCACAAAGTTCCAGACATCACCTAATCTACAGTCCCTTCCCTTGCTGCACAGCCACGAGGGATGGTTCTGATGGTTTTCACACCCGCCTGCCTTTGGAGGGGCTGGGATTCCCAAGCAGGCGCCTCTTCAGTAGTTCCTTTGCAATCTCTCCCACACTGCTACTCTCTACTACTCCCTCCCCATGTCAAAATTAGTTACCTGTGTGCAATCTAGGGTAATGCAATAGTAATTTTGACCATTATCAAAGATACTTTGAACTGTCAAAACATTTTCATTTTTGAATTTATATAAAAAAACATTAGCAACTGAAAAATCAACTTGCTATTCACTTGCACGTTGCATACAACTCCATGCTGATACTTACTCAGCAGTCTATTTTTTCCATGAATACAGAAACTAATATGAGAGAGAGAGAGATTCCTGTCTGATTCTGCAATGATGGGGAGGAGGGAAACCACTTTTGTTTCAATGGTGATTTTATGCTGTTTTCTGTCAGAGCTAAAGTGGGCTTTAGTATGCTTAGAAATGATAGCAAAAGGTTTGGGGAAGTATTCCATGCAGCTGAAGTCTTTACAAAGAATTCTGGGCGAGAGGCACCTTCACGAAGACGTGGACTACATCAGTAGCTTTTTCATTTTAGAAAGCACATAATACGCTACCCTATGGATGGGCTCCTCTTCCGATTCTGGTTGGAGAGGGATAAAAACCATAACTTGGCTTGGGCTCACTGCCTGTGATGAAGCAGTGCAAACACCACAAACAAAAGGTTCCCAGTTCAGAAGGGAGAGACAACCCAACACAATAAATTAGGTTGTGTGTGTGGATTCCCTGTTAGAGAGGCTATGGGGAGGCTTTTCCTAAATGTCTGTTTCTGTGCAACTTGAGCACAATTCACAACCTATATCGAATCCTCCACTTCCAAGAAGTAGTTTAGGTGAGTTCTAATAACAAATAGACACATTGGCTAAAAAACTTCTGTGCACTTGTAACAGGAGCTATTTTGGCACTGTACTCCAATAGCGTTTCTGGGGAAGGACTGCAAGATAGGCTCTATTTTATAAAGCAATTACATAAGAAAAAGTCCATCCCATAGGTGAAAGCTGCCATTTACAATTAACTAGCAACACTAATCAACATGGAAAAAAACAGAAGACTAAATGATCTTAAAATAATCTTAAACATTCAGGATTCAGAATTCTCTTTTTTAACTTGTCTAGTTAAGTCTTCTATTTCCACCCTATGAAGTGTAATATTAAGACATTTGCTAACACCTAAACCAAAAATCATGAGCTGTAACCATCTCTAATCTCTGCTGTAAGCTTCCTCCCACCACAGGCAGTTTAGCAGACGGTGTATCACAGAATCGTTTAGGTTGGAAGAGACCTTTAAGATCATCGAGTCCAAACATTAACCTAACACTGCCAAGCCCACCACTAAACCATGTCCCTAAGCGCCACATCTACATCTAATGAACACATAGTCCAGCTCCGACCCTGCACAGCTGCCTAAACTTCACTGAGACTGCTGAGAAAGAGCTGTCAGAGAGTCTGTAGAGAGGTGAGGAAGGTAAAAATTAGACAGAGATGGGACTGTTGAGACAGAATCACGGATTCAGGAGGAAAAATATCAACATAGAAAAGTGTAAGATCCCACTGCGGGGGGAAGAAACAAAACATGAAGGCCAGTCACTCCAGTTCGGAGAGCCAGGAGCAGCTGGGTAATCAGGGTGAGCTGTCAGCGCCATCAGTTTCAACTGACCTTGCGGAAGAGAGCAGCTCGGCAGCACTGACTGTCTGTCCCAGGGAGCGGTGGAGCCCAACCTCTCCTCTCCTGACTGATGCCTGTTGGGACAGCAAAGACCCTCCAGGTGCCTTAGAAGGAATCAGGATATTAATTCTTACTCGAATAGCTCATTATATACTGCCTATGTTTTGTGTCCTAGCCAGTAAATAATTGCTTTATAATTTGGTTTTGTATATTGTGCTTTATTTTGAACTTGTTTGAAGTGGCCTGAGCAAATGAAACCCAAAAGTGGGGCATAGCACAGTTTGTCTCATCCAAGTTATTGAATTTATTGAAAGCAGATAAAAGGCGTTTATTTCCTCGCCTACACCTTAAATTTAACAAAAGTTTCTACTTCAAGTTTCACTTTCAGTATAAAATATGTCCTTGTGGAAGCTGTTACAAATGTCAACACTTTAAGGAGCATGAATTTATGGTGGCATTGAATTTTAATGGCACTATAAATGTCTATAGTAATGGTGATATATCTATCGCAATAAATTGCTATAGAGAAATATAAAAATAAATGTAAGATAAAAGATTGTGTATAAAATATGTTTTTACATACTCTTTAATGATTAAAAATCATAGAAAACTGGAGGTTATAAATCACTGAAAACTGCTGTTATATTTTGCATGCTGGTTTACTCATATAACGTACAGATATGAATCCTTGGTCAGAAATTGCACCAACTTTAATGAGGACAATCCAGATGATTTTTTTGTTGACTTGAAAAAAATCTAATTGACATTAAGGATCATGGAAATACTGATATTAATGACCTCATTACTGAAGCCATGCCTGCTATGAAAGGGAAATTTATGGAACTCTAGCATCAGCGGTTGGTAATGCTTCCTGCCCGCTCCCTTCCCTCACACAGCTCCCCATTATTCACCACAGCTCATCTCATTTTGTTGAGGAGAACTCTTCATAGGACAAGGGTATTTTCACATTATAGTGAAAGGAAAACCTAAAACCAAGGAATTCATAGACATGCAGAAGAATAGACAGCATTTGCTCTATGTAGGTCAAAAGTAGTGCTTGATACAATGAATGATCAGTCTACACTTCCATTAATTCACTGTCTTAAAAACCTTTATGTCCTTGATTTATTTTCTTAAAATGGGGGCAGATGGAAATTAGGAGATTGTTCCTTGACAGTCACTGAAGTTGACATCAATAAAAACAGAAAAGGAAAAGAGAAAAACAAACAAACAAACAAAAAAGAAGTGGAGCTTGGTCAGGAATGAATACTGCTCAGGCAAGCAACAGGAATCCCAGTAAACACCGTAGGCTGGGGCAGCGGGGTAGGTGGGGGAAATCCCTGGGGGTTTTTGGTTGTTTTTATATACATTACAGTCACTTTAAATGCAAGAATTGGCCTTTCTCTAAATTGCAGTAGTAAGATATCCTGTGAATTCATTGAAGCCCCTGAGACATGAAAGCTGACCTGGAAGATTGAGCAATGTTGCTGTAATTTATGTGAACGGAGATTTGGGATGACTGGATGAATCTGAGTCCATGCATTGCATCTACTTTGCACAAGGAGATCTGTAGTAGAAGCAGCTAGAGATATCGGAGTAGCAGAATACTTCCAGCAGGACAAATTGTAAACGTGATCCCTGCCTTTCCCTTCATTACGCTTAAGACAAAATCAGAGACTAATGAGATTAAACTGTCCATGACTTGATTATCAGTGACACTTCTGTTTAACACACTTACGCGAGACCTAAGTGCATAATGAATGGAGCAGTCTAGATGTTGCCAGCTAAATAAATAGCTGCAAATTCAAACTCTAGGACCTGACATGGCACTGACGGCTGTTGCTAGGTGCAGGGTCTCAAAGGTAAAGGGTGTTCCTGCAGCGCAGAAATCACAGCCAGGAGGTTGGAGTGGTAGGAGTTTGGGAGTAGGGGCTGTGCTTACCTCACAGTGTCATAAAAGCACCTTCTGTGCAAATGGATTCAGGAGATACCTATGGATGTGGATTGAGAAATAGTTGCCAGAAAACAGCACTGGAAAAGTATGTGTGAAAGTCTCCCAAGAGGAGATAAGTTCCGGAGATTAGTAACCCTGTTGAATCTGCACGAGCTGACAGACTGAGTGTCTGCCAAATCTGTCCAAGGCCACCCGCGTACAGTAGCGTCAACAACAGGTTGTACAACTTGGACCATGTCCAAGAGGACAGTGGCTGCTATATGCACGCAAAGACGACAAGATTACACGTACCCCTGATGAAAGAAAGGAAACTGTGAGGGACTTTCTGACCATCTACTTGCAAGCCATTGGTATGGCAGCAGTGTTGGGTGCCACTGTTAAACAAGTTTTCTGTGTGATAGAGGTTATTTGAAAAATTTCTAAGCCTGAAGCATCATTTTTGTTCTCCAGCATGTTTCTGATGGGAATTACGCAAATGATTTTGAAGAATCCCTGGAATTGAATGAATGATAGTATCAATGTCAGATCTTTGGGATGAGATATTCAGGACTGATTTAACTTTAGTCTTAAGAAAATTAGGAAAGCAGAATTTAACGAACGCAAAGTGCTTTTTAAAATTCTGCTTTGGTTATTTCTACCCCTAAAAATAGTAATCATTGAGACACAGAGACTTGCAATCAACTTATCACAGGGACAGTCTCACAATGAAGATCATCGCTGACCTAAGATGGGTAAAGGTACCAGTTACAAATGCATGAAGATAATAACACAGAGGTTCAAAGAAAAAGTGTACGAAGGAGCAAGCTTAAACTTTCTAACAAATACTCTCTAGTAAAAGCAAGTTGTGGACTTATTGAAAAAA
This sequence comes from Phoenicopterus ruber ruber, assembly GCA_009819775.1. Classification (NCBI taxonomy): domain Eukaryota; kingdom Metazoa; phylum Chordata; class Aves; order Phoenicopteriformes; family Phoenicopteridae; genus Phoenicopterus; species Phoenicopterus ruber. The sequence continues at coordinate 3,742,533 of CM020229.1, read as the reverse complement.
GTCTGCAGATATTGAGTTAAAATTACTGTTATTTACACTGCATACTCTTGACTCTCATATTGGCATCTGGTACCGCATGCTTTCTGCAACCTGATTGCAACAGAAAGAGCACAGTACATGTAAAACGCTACATACTCATTTTCCACGTCAATCATCGTCTCTTTGCCTCTTACACCGCCTCTTATTTCTTTTCCATCCCTTGCAGGGAAAGGAAGGCAATCGTATCACTTCTTCAAGACATTTATGCAACTGAGAAATTTGTATTTGGTAAACTTTTTACATTATGTATTTCTTTGTCTTGCATGTTATATAATTGATACTCAGGGCATACTATGAATATTAACATTACACACTTTCTCTGGGGAAATGGCTATGTGGAAAACCGGAAAGGGAGATCCACCATTTGTCTGCTGCTTTGCTTTTTTGCTGCTCGTCTCCCAGCAGACTGGTGTGGCCTCTCTGCTTCCATCAGACACCTCTGAACTCAGCATGGGATGTATTCATTATATAGAATGCAGCTTACAGAGTCACTCATTTGCAATATGGTGCAAAACACCTGGCCACGTTAGTTTTGTTGTGATTTGTTTGGATTTTTTCTTACTTTATTGAATCTTACCTTTGGCTATTATTTAAACGTTTTATGTGGTTTCCACTGCTTGGGGTCTTTTTGTCTTTTAAAAATGCCAACTTGGAATAACAAACATTTTCCTGACAGAAACCAAAATTTTAATTAGTATACTCCTGTAAGAATCAATTTTAACTGTTTGCTACATTTTAAAACCAAACATTTCCATCCATTCTGCTTTTTAGTAGAATTTATTTTTACATGAAAAGGACAAAACTTAAATTATTAATAACATAGATTTCATTTTATCAGTATTAGATACAGACATATTCTTATTACAGGTAAAGAGAAACAGATATCTGGGCATATGGAATGTTTCACTAACACATCATGGATGGCATATATCATCTTTCACTGCTAAAAAGGCATCATTTCCATGCCGAGAGATGAACTTTTCTCACAAAGTTATCACACAAATATTTCAAACATAGTAGCGTCTCCTTAAAGTAGATTATTCCTTCACGCATAAGAATTCCAAACCAAGACTGCAAGATCTTTGGAAAGATCTGTGCTTGAAGAAAGCTGATGCAAATATAAAATGGTATTACACCACAATCATGGCCTTGCTATTCTTTCTACAAGACGTAGACGAAAGAGGGGACAAGGTGATAGTATGGGATTATTTTCTTATTTCAGTAAGCTAATTCATTTCATTTTGTTCACACTTTCATCAGATTTTGTTTTCTTGGACATATTCATATTTCCACACACATGCACTTTACATAAAAGACAAGAAGTGTCTAGTTAAGCAAGATGACACAGACCCAAGGAGGAAGATGGAGATGGTCTGTCAGAGAAATGGATGAAGTATAAACAACTATCCTTATATGCACACAAAGCTATTTTAATACAACACAAGAACTATTTTTTTTAAAAAATGTATGTTAGCAAGAAAACTTTCTACCAGATACAGCCACTTGAGAGTGACAAGATCTTTCATTCTATGATAGTAAAAAACAAAAAAGAACAAAATAAAAAAAAAAAAAGAGAAACCCACAAAAAACAACCACCCCCTCACAAAAAAAACCACAAAAAAGACCCCCAAAAACTGGAGAGACATGGAAAAAAAAATCTATTCAAACTACTATTAAGTTTTGCCATAAATAACAACAGATGGAAACTGTGGCTTTACCCAATGTAAATGAGATCACAGACAAAAGAATATCAGCGCCACTACCAAATGAGTAAACAGGGAGTTTTCCCTGCAATTCTAAGCCAGTAAATCGCCGCCATCTATGTTTATGTGCGGCACAAAGAAGCCGTCAGTTTAGATGGGACAGTCATTACAGTGATGTATTTGAACCACCTGCTGTCATGAACCAAGCTGATGCATCTTATCTTGCTGTAAAGCAATGTGCTGAAGTTTCTGCTAAAGCTTTTAAATAAACTGGTGGTGCCGGTCAGCCCCAGCAGGCATCTGAGCACCACGCAGCTGCTCGCTCACTCCCCCGCAGCGGGATGGGAAAAAGTGAGAAAAACTTGTGGCTTGAGATAAAAACAGTTTAATAAGTGAAGCAAAGGGGCACGCACAAGCAAAGCAGCATAAGGAATTCATTCACTACTTCCCAACGGCAGGCAGATATTTTGCCATTTCCAGGAAAGCAGGGCTTCATCACATGTAGCGGTTCCTTGGGAAGACAAACACCCGAACTTCCAACATCCTCCCTTGCTCTCCCTGTCCCCCAGCTTTTACTGCTGAGCACGACATCGGACGGTCTGGGATAAACCCTTGGTCAGTCGGGGCCAGCTGTCCCAGCCGTGCCCCCTCCCAGCTCCTTGTGCCCCCCAGCCCACTCGCTGGTGGGGCGGGGTGAGGAGCAGAAGAGGCCTTGGCTCTGTGTAAACGCTGCTCAGCAAGAAATAAAACATCCCCGTGCTCTCAACACTGTTTTGGCAACAAATCCAAAACACATCAGCACACAGGTGCTCTGAAGAAAACTAACTCTGTCCCAGCCAAAACCATTACAACTGGATAGTCAAATAATGGGACATGACCTGTGTTACAGAACTAAACTTATTCTACTTTAAAAACTACTGTCGAAAAAAAGGGAAAAAAGGATTTTAGATATGTTTTATGGTCAGGATCTCAACTGCTGTATGATGATAGCCCAGGCATTTTGGAAGAAAGGTTAAAGGTGTGGTCTAGATGGAGCACGCATAGGAGACCTTTCTCATTTTTTATTTACCTGCGTTTGGATGTGATTACATTTTTTGCTACTGTTGGCTAATATCACAGTTGGCAAACCAAGAACAGGTGTGTAGAACTTTATGTATGCACATCTTTAATTTTTGTCAAAATCTACATATATCTTCTCATTCAGCTGCTAAGAATCTGTCTAACAACTTACCTTAAAAAAGATTTTTCACATCAAGAATACTCATTTGTTCCTAAACTTTATGAATACACGATAAAATGATAAACAAAGAAATTTTAAGTAGAAGAAAGTTATTTTTGCCTCCCCTGTGCAACAGCAAAGGATTTAAAAAAATAAAAATCAGCCTCTAAATAGGATGTTACAAATAAGAGTTGCTACAATATTCTTGTTGCTGCAATGAAGTGCTCACCAGCAGATTTACTACCAGGTCTACAATAAGGGACTGATCACGTATTTGCATGAAGAGAAGACCAGAAATTGGCTTTGTTTCAGAGTCTTTACCCGATTCCCAGTTTCTTTCTTAATTTCAAGGGAAATATTCTGCACGTGCTCACATTTGGCACGTTTTACTTCCCCTGCCACGCTGACCTGTGCTTCGCAGAGAAAAAGGGTCATGTCACCCTGCTGCCCATTTCCTTTAAAAAAGAAAATGAAGATTTGCAAAAGCAATTCCTCTGTGCTGTTAATCGTAAGAAAACCTTGGCAGGAATCCCTGGGGAACAAAGAATCTTGTTCTATATGAATAGGCAGGTGTCAATTTAGCTAGACCAATTTCCTGAAACAACTGCTTGTACAAACTAAAGGAAGGACATTTATATAGCATTAAACTTAAAACGGAAAACTATCCAGAGTTTTCAGTAAGTCAAATCCGTAACTGACACTGACTGCTAAACTTCCAGAAAACTATGGGACTGACAGAGATACACGTGTATCAGTTTTGTCTGTATCAGCTCATTCTACATGACTATTTTTCAATTACCTCATACTTAAGCATTTATTTTGTCAAAACAGTGAGAGCACAAAACAAAGCTTTGAGCTGTAAAATCTTACGGCTGGACACACCGTTGCAGCCTTGTAGAGTGACAAATCAGTAGGTATCTACGAAGAATTCACCTACAAAGAGTCCACAAGGAGGATCTAGATTTTCATTTTGGGAAACATTTCCAGGTAAAGCACTAAGAGAAACCACGCTTTCCCTATTACTCTGATTAGTAAAAGGAAATGTCTTTCTCATCAGTTATGCTACAGACTCAAAATTGATTATAAAGTGACCCATTTGATGGCAGTTGTTATAATTTCTCTGGTACTCACGTAGCATAAGAGTTCTTCGGATGCTTGCCCCAAGATCTGCATTTATAGAACACCATCTGGTACTTCACACTGATCAAGTTTTGCTGTTACCAACATACTACAAGGCCTTGTTTCCCTAAATATAGAAGTGTTAAAATTATCCAGTGTTATTCATCTATTACACTGAACTAAATAGTGCTCCCACTGATTTGTGATTTTTTTGCTATTGTTTTCTTAAAATGTACTCACAGTATAAAATTTTGCCCTTTCAAGAGCGTGTGTGATGACAGCTATACATAGACACTCTTGGACTGCTGGTTTCAGCAGCGTCTGAAATATAAATTCCTAAGCAGCAGAAATAGAAATTCCTAAGTGGCAGTTTGAGAATCGAAATTTGTGGATGGCACATGACCACACTGAGTGCTATTTGCAGTTTTGTCACAAACTAGAATGCCCTCCTGATCAGAAGTCAAAGAGACCCTAAAAGGTCAAAACAGAGAAAACGTACAGTACTCCTTTCCACAGGCACACAAAGATAGATGAAGCATCTTGGGTCCAGAACTGTCAGTTCGGCACTTTTCCTCAGAAAAGAACTGAGACAAGAAATTATACACAACGGTATTTCCCAAATTCCTAATACTACTGCTCAGACACTTTGTGCCACATAGAGCAGCAATCAGAAACTGGGATTGATACAGGCTGGAGAAGAAAACTAAACATACTATGCCAGTATAGTCATGATACATCCATCCACCTGGTGATAGGTAGTATATTCAGAATATTTAGTTGTAGCTAATCCAGATACAGAAGAAATGCATGAATAGAGAAGCTTAGAGAAACTTCTGACAAGTTGTAAGAGGTACAACTAAAGTAAAAATAGCATAGAAGAAAATAAACAAGTGGTCCACTTTCAAAAGGGAATACCTGTATTACCATCTCTTCAAATCCAGGTTCCAAAAGTATGTCAGCACCAACAAGCCACGAGCTAATTCCATAAGAAGGTTACAGGAACGGATGTACAAATCATCGCTGAAACACAACGCACAAGGGAAAGCCAGGAAACATTCATGTTGAGGTAATTTACAAAACGGAAAATCTTGGGAGGAGAGAGGGCTGCAGCTACGAAAATGCAATCCAGAGACTCTGAAAAGAGACGAGAGCGCACTGAAATAACACCGTAGCCTTAAGGAGCACCATCCCAGGGACTGAAAAACTGCTATGCCAGAGGGAATGACTTTCAGTTATAGAAGGCCTCTTTCCAACTTACGACAGGTTTAAAGGTCCTCATAGTAAAAGACTCTGACTCATACAGCTTATCGTTTTGTTTTGAATACTATTGGGGACACATGCCACAAATATGCTTGCCAGCCTATCTGTATCGACATGAAACATGGGTTACTTCATTCCAATGAGTCAGATAATCTTCTCTTATGTGCAGGATATTCTAAATTATTTTCTTTACCAACGCAAAACTTTTCAAAAAGTACTTTGTGTTTGAAAGCAGCTAAGCTCAAATGGCTTCCAACAGACAGGTTTCCCAAGTTGTTTTTGTTCTTTTCTCCTTTCAGTAACGATCAAAACCTCCGAGTTGGCTAACAATACACCTAGGAGGAATGTCAATGCTTAATAATACAGTGTTATTATCGCAGTGTACAAAACACCCAGGATTATCTATGATGGTAAATCAATGAATTTTAGTCTGATTAGCGATTTAATTACATCTAAAAAAATTTTTTTTGAAGTTACTCATAGATGAATACTATTATTCCCATTTTATTCTTTAAAAGTGTTCTTGGTGAATTCAGTCTGATGTACTAAAATAATACATCACCGCCAAAATACAATGACTTACTTTTAGATTTTTTTTCAACATTGATTTAAAAAGGTCAATTTACGTGTTCTCTTTAGGCTAGTAAAGGACATTTTTAGGACTTTTTTTTTTTTTTTTTTTTTTTTAGCTCTAGAATAAGCTATAGCTACACTGTAAACACTATTCAAATTTTACCTGGCATTCTACAGATAGGACTAAGATACGACATATGTTAACATCAGGATAACACCGTTTCCTTCAGTTAACCTTTACTGTAAGAACCACCTGAGTACTCATTCAGGAAGAAACACATAAGAGATTCACACCTTCGGAGTATGGACGCAAGGCAAGGTTCTAGTCTCATATCCTCTGCCCTACTAGCTACAAGAATCACCGTTCCCTACACACCCCTGCACGTTACCTACACACGTGCCTACTGTGAGAGACAAGACAATGACGTCTTCCGAGCAAGGGAGAAAAGGGAAAAAAGTACCACTGATGTTGAGGCACTCACACGTGACCCCACGGGGCACCCAGATCAGAAGTATTTTGCATGAAGAAACTCATTTCACCTATATTTTGAGAAAGTTAGAAGCTACACTTATTACACTGAAAAAATGAGATTAATTACACCTCTGTGACTTCTAGTAAGCAGTCAGTTTTAACTGTAAAGCATCTGTCCCTTCACTCCCTCAATATTCCTCAGAAATAACTGTAAAGTTTTATGCCTCATTTTTTGGGTCTCCATCTTGAAAAAAAAGCCATAAATAGTGAATAATTTAGTAAAGTTCTCACTTCAGACTAGTGAAAATCATGATCATTTGGTATGTAACTAAATGCATGACAATGATTTCAATGACAATCATCTCATTCCTGCTATGTGGGTTTTTTTGTGTTAAGACATTTCAAAAAGTACACCTCAAATGCAGGAAATAGAAAGTAAAAAATACAGCCATAGTACTCAGATTAATGAAATAAAGATTAAGAGTGAGATTATTGGTTTATTTTAATAAATGTACTATGATAGATCCGTACACTTCAGCTGAAATTGCAGCCCAACTGTGCCTGGTGCTTCATGTTTTATGAGAGATTTCTTTCATAAAAGAGCTCTCAACCTAAGTAGACACGAATGTTAATAGATTTTCTGATCCCTCAACAGTTATCTGCCTTCTAGACAATGGTATTTGGATCTTAGTACAATGGCCTAACAAGTGTCACTGCACTGAAGTGAAGAATGATACAAGGCACAAAACAGAGTAAGCAGTAGATTGGAATATACAATAAAAATTAAGCAGTTAAATGAGGGAATACAGTGATGTGTTTTAAAGTAGGACAAGAAAGTAGAAAAAAATCAGTGATTAAAAAAACAGTGAAAGGAGAGATGTATGACTGAAACCACACACTGGGATTATTTAAAGCACTTACAGCTGCCTAGATCACTCAGAAAGTTAAAGACAGCCCCAGTGGGACATATTGAAATATCATTTATCATTTTTTGAAGTGTGGAGATGCTTATGGCAGGTCTAGAATACTGCATGCCTACTCACCGCACAATACTACATAGGAAAACTGGTATCAAAGACAAAACACAAACTAAAATGCTATTAAATAAAACTAAGACCTGAAGGTTTTAGTCATTTCATACCAGCTGACCAGCATACTAAAATGTTTGTAATTATCGTATACGTGCAGCTCAGATTTCCCCACTGCAATACACACAACAGGGTCGTAACACAGCCCTATTCTAACTTGAGTTGGATGTTTATGTATCGTGTCTGGGAGCAAATGTCCTGTCCTGGATGCGAATTATATAATCTAAAACCTCAAAACTCGGCACAATAAAGTCAGCTTGTTTACAATAGGATCCTTTCAAAATTGCTTACCAGATGCGACAACATAGTTGCAAACCTGCTCTTTAAAGTACCTTTTCAGTTTTACAAGGGCACTATCACAATCCTTCTTTCCTAATTCTAATTCTTTACACATAAAAAACCTCAAAACCCCAAGAAACCCAAATAGAGGATTCTACCAAAACCTGTTTGCTGAATATCCCATCATGGATATTATTTACCCTGCTTGCACTTTTTAAAAAAATATTCTTCCTGCTGAAGCATTTGTAGCAAATATGATTAGCACAGTACATAAGTACCTGCTTAAATACATCTCACCTAGGAAACACTTGTGTGGGATACTATTTAGACTGATATTTATAGTAGTTTAACCACATGCCTAAGTGTTTATCTGAAAATGAGCGAGATGTTGCTTGTATGTTTAACTGTCATAAAACCCATCAAGCCTGGAATATTTCATTTAAAAGTATGGGCATATAAAGTTTCTATTGTTATTCCATAAATAATAGCTTGGTATTCAATACTAAGCTATATATGACCTATACCAGCTTCAAGGGCAAGCTACAGATGGTGCCCCTTGGCTTGCTTACACAAGAGACAGAGTTTGAGGTCGACTTGCATAAATTACCGGCACATTTAGGATCCCTCCTACCCGCAGTCCCATTTGTTTTGTGCCAGTATATCTTAGTGATTTAAATGATCGTAAAAGTGTATACTTAAGTACCAAGACACCAGTTTTCAGGTCCGTCTTTACAGTCAGTGGTGTACTTTTCTCAGTTTGCTGAGTGCTACTGTAAAATAATCTGCCCGAAGTTAAGCACCAGTCCTTCACTGAGGTTCCTAAAGCTGAAATCCAGTCAGCCACATTTTCTGTTCTTTAAACTTGCAAGCTTGGTTTTAAAATCTACTAGGTTAAAAAAAAAAAAAAAAAAAAAAAAAAGAAGAAGTAGTAACTTTTCAAATTTTACTGGAGAGAGGGGAAAAAAAAAAAAAAAAAAAGACTAAAATTGACATTTTATGTATGTGCCCTTTTTCCATCCCCGGTTACTCTTTAGATAACAATGACTATGGGAAGAATAAAACAGCAATCCTTATCTAGTCTTCAGGAATCAGAACTGGTTTTGATTCATTGCACGTTTAACTCTGTCATTGGTTTTCTTCTCTCTAGTGGGCAAATATCTGACAAATCCTAAATTTAAGCATGATAACAAAATAGAACAATTAAGATTTCCATTTAACAAAGCAATAGATGCTTCTGATTTTTCAGGAAATAATCTTCCTTTTTCAGAGAGAAAGTAAAATTCGTATTCGCACAGCTGCTTCTCAACACTCTCCCCATCTCTAAACCTAAACCCTGCTGCGCCTTTGAAAAAGCCCCCTCAAACACTGCCCAGACAAAACAGTGCTCACAGCCAAGTTCTCAGGCTCTACCAAAGTCTCGTCTGCCCAAAAGTAACTCAAGGGTTTGACTGTATCCCGTAAGTGCCAACAGAACAAAATAGTCCAGCTATATAGTCCAGCTACTGACCAGTGCTATGCTTACTCAGCTACTCCGCTTCCTTTTCCAGAGATGGATTCTCAGGGTATCATAAAAATCAAAAATGCAAAGGAACACTTCAGTCTGACATAATGGACCAGGCTGGTGCACAGGAATGAAAAAGCGAATAGAAGAGTAAAGCGGAAGGAAAAAAGAAAGGAAGTAGAAAGGCAAGACTGAAGCCAATCAGTCCTTCTGCAAATGTCCTCTTCTTGAGTAAGAATATTATCCATACTACAGCAAGATCATATCCTTCCCTAATGTATGACCGAGAAACAAACCATTAAAGAACACTCCAATACTGTACTTCCCTTGATTCTTTAACCTCCTTTCCCTACTTCGAAAGATCATACCCAGGACAAGGCTAAAGGATAGATGTGGCTTGACAGCCATCAGAAAACTGAGGAGAATGGACAGTGTATGTCTGCAAGAAAACAAAATGAAATGTTTGGGTTTTTACGACCTGTAGTAACCAGGAATATTAAAAATTTGTTTCCTTCCAAGTAACACAATTTCATTCAGGAGTGAAGCACTTAATGTATTTCAAAGTGCCGTTCAGACTGATTTATAATAATTAAAATCACTGTTGTCTATCCGATTATTGTATGTGTTCGCATGTGTATAAAATCATACTTTTTTTTTTTTTGTCAGGGCTACAGCTTTTCACTGAAATAATTATACTACACTGCTTCTTAACATAATTCCCCTCCAGCTATAAGCTAGAGAGATAATATTATTACTTTGGAATAACACTTAGAACAACTGTACACTCAGGAGCAAAGAGCTGCTTCACTGTGATGAAATAGATAAATTGGCACTACTCCTGGTGCAATCAAGAGATAGGATACGAAGTCTGCATCTATTACCATAGCATCAAAATCCTGTGGTATCATCATTGTAGCAGCCCTCTGATATAACTGCATTTCTAGATTACAGATAGAAAACCAAAATCAAAACACAAAAGGCAAAAATTACAATAGGATTTAAGAACCTGGAATAAGACTTCAGTGGAATTTACATACTTAAATCTCAGGATGCAAATTTAAAAGCCCTACCTAAAGGAAAACCAAAACCAAACACACATACAAACAAAAGAACCCAACAACTAATCAATTAACCAAATAATGAAAAAAAAACCCTGCTCCTATCTAAATTTTTGCTGTAAGATTCTCCAGGCCTGGAGAACAGTTGTGCATCAGGTCTTTTTTTAATTGGTGCTGAACAGATTGTGCTGTATCCCAAACCTAACTCCTGTTTTGATCCACAATCTATGCGTGTCACTGCTTTCTCTCAGAAAAATGTTCAGAGGGATTTTCTAGCTCGCCATGACCCAATCCCAGCAACCGTGATGCCTGTTCCCAGTTTGAGCCCCTCAGCTAGACCCCACCACTTCCGTGTGCCAGCCCTTTAAACTACTTGGAACTTAATCAAGACACAAGGTGCTATCAAACAAAGCGTCAAAACACATTTCAATCTTCATGATAATAGCTCTTGCTCCAAAGACTGTTTATGTATTCAACCCACTGACTTTTGGGTATAAAATCCACACATAGTCTTTGGATCAGGGACTACAGCTCCAGCCTTCCTCTCTGCAAACCCCACGGCTGTCTCTCACTTACTCCCCCCCTGCCCGTCCTAGCTCTGCTGGGTCTCTTCTCTATAAACCGAAGGTGTTCCTGGGGCCGCCCCATCACCCTCTTAGAGCCGTGCATGCAGTTCTCAGTAAGAACAGAAATACTGAGCCTCCTCATGCACGTCCTCAAAAATGTTACTAAACTGCTGAATAAAATGTGATCTCCCTGCGAGCATCCCACTTCAAATGAAAAGAGGGACTTCCGTGTTGATGCCCATCTCCAGGAGAGGACATAATCACCACAGCTTTTGAAAAGAGGAACGTGCCTCCTGGTACCGAGATGTATTAATACAAGGTGGACAAAAAAGGGCTGTGATTTGCAATAAAGTGCCAGGCCCTGTCTCTCCGATGAGAGTGCTAACTTCTCTAGACAGGAATCGAAAGCCCAGTACTTTGTAAGAAAGTGCACGTAGGGCTCGAGTCTCTCCGTTAGGCAGCAGGTGCGTAAAAGACCTTCACTGCAGTGACTAATTTTTGTTGCTCCAGCTTAGCCTCTTTGAGGATTTAAGTCTACATGACCTTGCCCAGGTCACATAATACTTTCCCGCACAGCAAGAAGTAAAGGCTGACACCATAGTAACCCAAATCTCAGCCTGAAACCATGGTAACAGGATCATCTTGCTTCAGGCATGCTACCTTAGGTACCGAGCACAATTTCAAAATATTCAAATTGAAATAAACTGCTTCCAAGCAAATCAATTTTCTGACACCGATTCTTTCAAATTATTACAGCATAGATTTTTCAAGATGGTCTGTAGCTCCTATTAGAACCTTTAAGGGTAAACTCTTAAAAACGGTTGACTATTTATCTTGATGCATCAAAGAAGAACAACGGGTAGTTAGAAAATTCTGTCCTAAAATTCCCTTGAAACAGTGATACAGAAAGACACGAGGGTTTCCGTCTGTTCACCTGTGGATATTCTTAAAAGCCTTTTCTGTGAGTTCCTCCTTTAATATAGAAAAAAGCTACAGAAAGTACCACCAGTTGCGCAGTCTAACCAAAACGAAGAAAAATAGGAAGAAAAAGCCTTTTTGCGCTGACCAGCTCCTTTCCTTTTCATCAATCTTAAGGTTATTTGTAGCACTAATAAGTGCAAGATTTCTGCTTTCAGTATCATTAATCTTAAGGTTATTTGTAGAAATAACAACTTCAAGATTTTCTGACAGAAATATGATTTTCATGTGATGTTTTTCCTTTAAGCAACCAGTAATGCAATAAAAAAAAGAAAACTCTTCAAGCTTTTCTGCAGGCTATATACAAATTTATGACTGATATGCCTACATTTTGTCTGGCATGAATAAAATAATATCGGGATCAGAGTATGTTGTGCCTCATGGATAATCACAGAATCCTAACAGCACCATATAGAGGTTTCCTAATCATAATGTGTAGTGAGATGTGCACATACCAGTAAAGAAGCGAATGGGGCAGAGGGAACAATACTGGACAGAACTGACTTGATACCTAATTCTTTATAATCCAGTGACCACTTATTCAAATGCAGAGATCATTTATATGAATTTAAGCAGTTCACTAATTACAATGGAAGAAACTGTTTAACACAACAATATTTTCTATACAGAATACAATGAGAGTTCTCAGTAACTTAATGCCAGATTGTTTTATAAGGTATTTAACTGCCTGACTCCCACTGAATTATTATGGAACAGGTTGCCAAGTAGGGGATATTTTTTCCTAATGATAGTTGGTATATGTTTTTAAGCAAAAGAGTTTCTTTTAGAAAGTAAGTTAAAAATCTCTACTGTAACTGTCAATATTTTATTTTCCACATAAATGTCAAATCTTTTTGCAAATATTACTATTTTATTGGCATTAGTCTTCTGATGAGCAGTAACACATGTTAATTATGCATTGCACAGTATTTCTCTTAATTAATTATGGCCTTTCTTCTTGATGAATGTCCTTGGCTTCTTATATTGTTAGAAAGAGTAAACAGGAGCACACCACTATTCATTTTAAAAGTACTTCTTCGATTCTTTCTCCTTTTTATCTTTTTTATGCTAAACAGCTCTAATGCACACAGCCTATATGCAGGCTCTCAATCAAATGCACAGAATATGCATCTGCAAAAAAACAATTTGTGTGGAGGAACACCCATTACATAGAAGCAGAAAAAGATAACTTCAAATGCAAGTCTGTTTTTGAGTACAGAAGTATGATTTGCCTGTGCAGTTCAATGGCTGAAACACCTGCAAAGGAAGACCTATCTAAGCCTGTTATTTGGGGATTTGGGGGAAATACGTTCTGCTCAGAAATAAGTAAATGAAAGAAAAGCCAATCTTTTTTTCCTAACCCTATTTCCTGTTTGTCTGAAACGCACACCAAGCAGCCAGCCAGCCATTCAATGATACTCAAAGAGATCGCTGGACTGAAGCCAACAGTAATACCAATATTATCATCTGATTAACAACAGCTGCAAAAATATCATGAATTCAGTAAGGTACTGGAAGAACTTATTCCCCTCATAGACTTCTTCAGTTCTATGTAAAACAGTAAAATGAGAAAGAGCATTTTCAGCTGCATAGTACGTACTGCTGAGCTGGGACAAGCCTGGATTGTGCCCATTTGAAATATATATATACACATAAAAAAAATTTTGGTGTGTGTCTGGTGTGCACTAAAAACATAAACAAAATATACTTCGACTGCGACCTAGCTCTTCAGCAGTACATATCCAACTGCAGTTGAATCTGCAGAAAAGCACTATATGCAAAGGAACTCATTGCTATGGACAGCATAAAGGAGTTCTCAGTTGAAAGATTATTTTCAAAAACATTTCTTCTTCTGAACATTACATGCTTATCCCTATTCTAAGGCCTGCTACAATTTGACTGGTTTTAACAGCCCTGCCAGCGCTCCTCTAGTCAACAACAGGAAATTACTAGGACTATCTTATTCACCTTGTGCTACACACTCCAGCCCACACCGTGTGCCTGCTCCACTGATGAATCATAGAATGAATCATAGAACGGTTTGGGTTGGAAGGGACCTTAAAGATCACCTAGTTCCAACCCCCTTGCCATGGGCAGGGGCACCTTCCGCTAGACCAGGCTGCTCAAAGCCCCGTCCAACCTGGCCTTGAACACTTCCAGGGATGGGGCAGCCACAACTTCTCTGGGCAACCTCTTCCAGTGCCTCACCACTCTCATAGGGAAGAAATGGTGTGTGTTCTGGGAAGCTTATCACATGAGCTAACACTGCTTTCTGCTGTCATCCAGACGCCTAAATAGTGTATGAATACATTGTGACCTATAGATACATACCTATTAGCAGCTAAAAACCTCCCCTCCCTCCTGTTTTGGAATGACATTATACCCATTTGAGCTCTTTTTATATCAAATTTATTTGCAGGTAAACACAAGACCAACCTGATGACTCTCTGGCAAACAAGGTGTTTCAAGCAACAATGAATAGAAATTGCAATCTGACAGGTTAGCTCTTCTGCTCAAGTTCTGAAGCTGCTATTATGGTCGGAAAAACATTTATGCAAACTGCTCAGAAATTCGCCTTGGTCTACTGCCCATCCAATATCTTATTTCTCTGATGGAGTCTCATTTCAGTGTAATCATATTCCCAGTAAAAATTGAATAGTGCAGGAATGGCAGATTCGACACAAGTTATTCAGTTCAAAATATACGAAACACTATTAAACCTGGCCATAGGGCTTTTCAGGAGGGGGAAGGGAATGATTACTTGACTACAGTTAAAATACATCTTATGTGAAATTTTGATTTTATAGTAAATATCCCTGCTGATCCCTTTGCCACTTCCTCCTGTAGTAAACATGATCTGGTGGAAAACATAAGGCTTATTTCAAATCCTAAAAGGTAATTAAAGCTGAGATAGTCCAGAAAAAAAAGATCACCAATGATTCCTCTGTGCCTAAGGGAACTTTTAATTAAAAGTCACAGGAGAATAATCTGCAAGAAACAAAAATGAAGTGGCTGCTGTATTTTGCCTGGGTCTCAAGCAGAGAAACAGTAAATATGCAACAACTAAAGTTGCTGTGATTTTGTTCATTTTAACACTTACTGGGAAATCCGTTCCTTTGTCGTCTTCCTCCTGAGTGCTCCTTGGCAATGCAAAACCTTTGCTCTCCCAGCGACGGGGCTGCAAACTCCACCACGGGAAGTTTTTCTCTTCTGTAGCATATGCTGAGCCTTGGGTCCAGCATTAAGCATTTTCACCAGACTGTCAGTTCCTCCGGCACGAGGAAGGATTCCGGCTCACTGGCCACAAGCATCCGTAGAAAAGCCCTGAAGCAACCCAGGTAAGGCAATCCCTTTTCCTCAGGCTAACCTGCCTGCTGAGGCTCTGCTCCAGCTATTGGACACAGTCCTGGGTTCTCAAATTGCCCCGCAGAAAAATGGCACAGAAGCCTCCTTTGATCTTTTTTCAAAGAGCAAAAGGAAGGGGGAGGATTCCCCCTCTTTGCTCTCCCCAGTTTCTCTGTCTTCATCAGCCAACTGCGATTTGCAACCCTACGGCTCCAGCAGGTCCCCCACAAGGGATGACAAACCTACCCTGTCCATGCTCCTGTTCTAAGCCCTAAGCTTACAATGGTAACGCAGAATTCGGGTTTAACAGTGTACGTCCATCTGCCCACCGCAGATGCCAACCTCAACTATGGAAAGAACTGTCATCCTTTCTGCTCCTGGCCTGCAAGAGCCCTGCTAAATGTAAAATCAAGAAACTTGGGATCTAGCCTTCATTTTCGGAAGAAGGAAGTATGGCGTATTGTGCGCATACAAAATTACCAAAGCTGCATTAATTTGCTACCTAGATGAATAACTGCCATATATTTCATTTCTTTCCTCCAAAGGGCAAATTTCATCGTAGGTGAAAAGCGACCATTTATATTTGCTCAGAAATCTTACCCCAACTCCATTCTAATTGCCTGCCACCACAGACAAAATCTAGTAAAACAACCCTTTTTTCTTTTTCAATTTAATTTTTAGTACTTTCTTCTTTGCATTCATGACAAAGAAAATCACGTCTATTTTGGGTTTTCTTCTTGTTATACAAGTAAAAATCTCTACTCCCATTTATCTACATCCACAGTAATTTTGAATTTTAACAGGAGGGCAACTCCACTTATAATTCAGACATTTCCAGATAAAATGAGCAGAAAATCAGTTCTTTCTACAGTGCATGTTGAATTGAGCTATTATCCTACACACAGCAGGTGTCAATTTTTACAAAATCATGAAGTGTCACAATTATAAGCAGAATTACTTGTTAAAATTTAAGAAGCAGATAAATAGCAAACAGGAATGTTGATTACCCTACAAACGTAGAAAAAATGAAGAATATCTGTGTCTGATGAGACTGGTATATTATTTTTTGTTCTAAGGGGCAAGATATATTTCTTTAAATCGTAATGGTTGCTTTAGAATATTTTTAAAGACTATTATTTTAAGTGTTTCTTAAGTTACTCATATAAGCATTTTCCCTCTGAAACACTTACAGATACCATCATTAACTACTGTGGCATTGAAAAACAGAGATGCTACATCCACTTACACTGCTTGGTCGCTATCTTTTGGGAAACCAGAAAGGAAAGCGAAGAGGCAGCGTCTGAAAAGCAGCTCTGCTGTACTTTTCTATCTAGTTATCCGCTGTTCTCACCTTCCTGCCGTCAGACACCTTTCACATGGAAAGCCCTGATTCCAAAAAACTCTCTGTACGGTGCAAAACTGATATAGCCATTTGAAAATACTGAGAATAAGGCAGGCGTGATTGAGCTAAAAGCCTTGCTCCTGCTTCTTGCCTACTGCAACCATTGTCTATCTCGTGAAACCACAAGTTTCCTAAGGCATAGGGGAATGAATGCAAAGATAGTCAAAAGTGGAAATCTTTTTTCTTTCTTAGCAACATTAGTAAATCATGCCTCCAGTATCGTTACTCATTCAACACCCACAAGCAATGAATCAACACAAGTTAGATGTAACATCAGTAGAACCATCCCGGCACGTACCTGCCCTACAGTTGCCGTAAGCCTCATCCTCCTGCCCTGCCTCCTCTTGCGTTGCTCTCACCTGATCCTTCAGCTCTAAAGGGAGGCCCCAGCCTGGCACTGAAATCTCTGCCCCTACGCAAACACTACTGACTTTACCGAAATCTCGTATACCCACCTTAGGTATGTGATTATATGCAAGCACATTAATATTGCCACTGAAGTCTCCAAGAACGCGCTAATGCCTATATTATTACAGTACCTTACTACTTAACCTCGCTGCCTTTATCAGCAGTCGCCTCCTGTAGCCCGGTCCAATGGAGCTCCATTTTACCACTTGTTTCGGTTGTCCCCACCATTCCTACTAGAAAGAGGGAAAGTGCTTGTCCATACATTTCCAGTCGCAGCTGACTTCTGTCCAGAACAGACTGTTTTGGTGAAGTCAGGCCCCTCTCCTTCTGTCATTTTAATTTTATGAGATCCTAGATTCTACCTGAAAATTTTGTTAGCCTCAAATTCCATTGGATTTCGTGCCACCAAGTTTTATTCTCTTTGTATTATATATACACAAAAATATACAGGTGCTAGAAAACAACACTGTTGCAAAAATTATACTGAATATAACACTCTGAAGCTCTTCCTGATCCACTACTCTGCTTTGTACAGCCACAGTATATGCTAGAAACTGTTAATATAGTACTTTGACAATTACCAGGGCTAAGGGATGTGAAGGTCATTTTGCCACAATCTGTCACCATCGGTTTAATGCGGGAGGTGGCACAGTGTCACAGACCAAAGTCTTATGTATGAAATGACATATGACTGAATGACACTTTTTCTTCTATAGAGGAAACATATAAGCATCTGTCTAAGGGCCCCAGATGGTGAAACAGGCAAAACAAGAAAGAGAGTACAAATCCTCTATAGGACTTTAACCATCCTCTCTGAAAGTAACCATTATGACATTTACAGGAATAGATTTCAAGCTAAATTGAAGCCCAATACAAGATTTACAGATACAGAAAAAAATGTCGTAGTGGAGCAGATCAGCAGTTCACTGTCCTGCTTCTGCTACCAGCTGTCAGATGCTTTCAGGGAACTCTGCAAGAACTGCCTTTTGGATACACACCCCCTAAGTGCTTAATTACAGACTATCATGTCCACTGAGGAGGAAGTCTTCTTTCATAACCTCTATAAGAAGAAAACTTTCAATCCTCTAGTACACTGTAAAAGAAGTCAAAAGGACAAACATCATCCTGAGCTGAAAAAGCTCAGGTTAAAAGTTTTTAAAAGAACAGTTTAGCTCATTTTTCTGCAGTCAAGTTGAAAAATTCTGCAAGATTCAAGAAGAATAGGAGACACTATGTAAATACAGTATTTGTGTCAACATTTTAAATGGCTGACAATGTATTTAACATGCAAAAACTCTAAAGCTACATTTCCCAGTATGGGTGCACCTGTACACAGGCACGTTAGCCAGTTCCCTTTTTACCAGGACATGGATACCTGATGGTGGACAAGGAACACACATCGCAAAACTGACCCGCTTAGCTATATATCAATTTGGTAACACAGAACTGCAGCTTCCCATATGAATTGCAAGCTAAGCACCTGTATTGTGCTTGCGTGGCAAGGTTTTGGTAGCGGGGGGGCTACAGGGGTGGCTTTTGTGAGGAGTTGCTAGAAGCTTCCCCCATGTCCGATAGAGCCAACAGCACCTGGCTCCAAGACGGACCCGCCGCTGGCCAAGGCCGAGCCCATCAGCAACGGTGGTAGCACCTCTGGGGTAACAGAGTTAAGAAGGGGAAAAAACTGGTGTGGAAACAGCAGAGAAGAGGAGTGAGATGTGAAAGCAGCAACTCTGCAGACACCAAGGTCAGTGGAGGAGGAGGGGGAGGAGGTGCTCCAGGCGCCGGAGCAGAGATTCCCCTGCAGCCCGTGGTGCAGACCATGGTGAGGCAGGCTTCCCCCCGGCAGCCCACGAAGGTCCACAGTGGAGCAGATCTCCACCTGCACCCGTGGAGGACCCCACACTAAAGCAGGTGGATGCCCAAAGGAGGCTGTGACCCCATGGGAAGCCCAGGCTGGAGCAGGTTTGCTGGCAGGACTTGTGACCCCGTGGGGGACCCACGCTGGAGCCGTCTGTTCCTGAAGGACTGCACCCCATGGGGGGACCCACGCTGGAGCAGGTCGTGAAGAACTGCAGCCTGTGGGAAGGACTCACATTGGAGAAGTCCGTGGAGGACTGTCTCCCGTGGGAGGACCCCACGCTGGGGCAGGGGCAGAGTGTGAGGAGCCCTCCCCCCCGAGGAGGAAGGAGCAGCAGAGACACCATGTGATGAACTGACCCCAACCCCCATTCCCCGTCCCCCTGCACCGCTTGGGGGGAGGAGGGAGAGAAATCAGGAGTGAAGCTGAGCCCGGGAAGAAGGGAGGGGTGGGGGGAAGGTGTTTTTAAGATTTGGTTTTATTTCTTTATTTCTCTCAATTTATTTATTTCTCATTATCCTACTCTGATTTGATTGGTAATAAATTAAACTGATTTCCCCAAGTCAAGTCTGTTTTGCCCATGAAGGTAATTGCTGAGTGATCTCCCTGTCCTTATCGCGACGAACGAGCCTTTTGTTGTATTTTCTCTCCCGTGTCCAGTTGAGGAGGGGAGTGATAGAGCGGCTTTGGTGGGCACCCGGTGTCCAGCCAGGGGCAACCCACCACAGCGATACATGGTCCATAGAGTATACCCAATACATTTCCTTCCAGTCACCTGCCACTTAAGACTTTGAGACAAATAATTGTGGTGGGGCAGCAGCCCCAGCTGGCCGCCAAGCACCCACCCAGCTCTTCAGTCAATCCCCTGCCCCGCCACGGCACAGGGGAGAAAACGGGAAGAACAAGAGCGAAAAAACTCATGGGTCGAAATAAAGACAGCAAAATCACTCACCAGTTACTGTTGCAGGCAAAAAGCACTCACCTTGCAGAATTTGACTTAATTTATTGCCAATTAACATAAAATATCTCTCCCCCTTCTTATCACCACAGGTTACACTCAGTCCCCAAGTGTATAGTTTCATCTCTCAAGTATACATCTGCCATTATGATACAGTTTATATTTTTCCTGGAAAAGCAAAGAAAATGACTGAGCTTTCCACTGTTCCATGGTAATATCAATTTTTGTGTGTGACTTTGGGGGGTTTTTGTTCATCCACTTGTAGTCTGACAGGAATGAGAGAGGCAAATATCTTCAAGCAAAGCAATTTTTAAAATAAAGAGACACATATCTTTATAGACAGTTTGTAATGAATACACAAAGGAAGAGAGAATCTGACAGAACACGCTCCTAAAAACTGGAAACACAGTGGAGAAAGACGGCTTCTGGTCTACTGGAGCTGATTCCTTAATTAGGCAATTATAACTATTAAACATCGACAAAGCTCCAGGCCTAGATGAATTACAACCAAGAAATCTGTAGAAAAGTCGTACGGGGAAAAGCAAAGCCCTCGGCAGGATTTGTGATAACTTACTAAGTAAGGAAGGGAGTATAAGAGAACTGGAGTAGCAATTAATGTAATTCTTTTTCCTTAAAAGGTTCCAAGACCCTAAAAAGCCCAAGCTTCTTATTCTGGACTCAGTTATGCAGAAGACAGAAAATTATTAAACCAGGTTTAGAAATGCATGACTTAGAAGACCATGACAGCAGGCTGAATACATAGAAAAAGGAGGTTGTGACAGACAAATTTACTTGAATTCTTTGAGTATGTTACCTACCTGGAGACAATAGCAACGTAACAGACAATTTATCTGGAATTCAGAGCAGCATTTGATACTGTGCCACAAAAGCAGATTGATTTGAAAAGGTGGTGAGCATGTTTTTGAGAAGAACTGACAAAACAAATTCAAATAGATTCAAAGACACATATCGGAAAGAAACAGGCCAGCTGTTGAGTGCTGAGAACTGAAGCTGCTGGGAACATTACAACTGGCAACTTTAGACTATTTTCTAGAGTTGTGACCTTGGAAACGTTACATTCAGAATTACTACATTTGCTGATGGCACACAATTTCTAAGGCAACAAAAACAGAGGAGAAAGAGCAAACAATTTCAGAATGATCTGGATAATTTAGGTTTATGGTCTTATTCATGGCTCACATGCTCCACTCTAAAACACAGTGAGAGCAGGCACCTACAGCAATCCCACAAAAACTTGGAAGAGACCACAGAGAATACGTGTAAGCGGGAAAAACAAGAAAGTATTGTGCGTAACACAAAAAATCATCTGCTAACTAATTACAGAGAAAAAGCAAACAAGTTGTGGGAGTATTTACCGTGAAAAGTATACAGCAAAGAAGTGGAAATTATTCTAGAAATGCACGATGGGATGTCATTTAAGAGGATCATGCCATGTTGAGTAATGACCAAGAAAGTTACTGAGCAGTTTTCCCTGTTCCAATACTGGTTGATAAGCCTCTAAAAATAAAATACAACTTAGATTAAATGCTCAAGAATGCAGTGTTTTCTGGACATCAAAGATTTGTGAATCCTGTCCAGAAATGAGCCAACCTCTGGACTCAAAATTGTAACCACTAATACTTTAACTTCTACACTTTGGATGAAAATTATAATTATTAAATTACATGCTGTTTTCCCCCCCCCCCCCCAAAAAAAAGGTCGCATATTGGATTCAATTCTAAACTGAGCTACAATTCTGGGGAGAGAATTTTAGTTTTGTCCAAATTACATAGGGATGAAATGAGAGAGAAATGAGAGAGAGAAAATAATAAATTCAAATCTTTAGCACCATAGCTTGGAGGAAATTAAAAGGAGTTACAGAGAAGATAATTTCTTAGGATTACTGAAGAGAAAGCAAAAAAGTGATGTAAAAAACTGTGACTGGAACTAATACCAAAAAAATATGGCAGCTTTTCTATTGTAGTATAACACAAGAGTATCCATCCTGTAAATAAATCCAGCATGAGAATAAATGAGAAACAGCGAATTTAAGATGAAGTTGAGTTCGCAGATAGAGGAGGAGGAGGAAGGTTGGTTTTGGGGATTAAAAAAAAAGAAGGTATACAAACTAACCTGTTTCTCTGGGAGGAAAGGCATGCTTTGATGAGTCTATAGTTTTATCTTGTCCGATAAAGATATTACTGTATGTTTCTATTTTTTATGCGGCAAGACAATAGGATTTCCTGCCAAAGTACCACAGAAAACAGCCCGTCAGCTGATTTGAATGCCCTGAGGCACAGCCTCTGCCTGGGAAATGAGGAATTCATTAGCTGCTAGTGAAAGGCTTCAGTCAAAAACGTTTTGGGGGAGATTTTGGATTACTGGATTTGCAACTTCACACATACAATTGCATCTTTCATGTTAATGAAATCCTTATGCCGTTCAACTTTGATTCATTCAATAATTGCCATGTATCAGAGCGGACAATCAGAAGAGAAGTCTTAACCTTCAGCAGATGCCATTAGCATCCAAGTGGCAGCATATGTTAACTTTTGCTTTTATGTGAATATTCGGGTTGTGTATGTATGCGAGTCTGCTGATTTTACTGTTTATTATGTCCTCACCTTCACTAGTAAAGCTTACAGTGATAATTTTGGCAGAGCTGTTGCCTAATGACTTTCAAATATAATTAAAAACATATTTTGATATAAACTGTATTGCCAAAGTCAAATGTATACCAGCTAAGTGAAATTAACCTTCAAGTGATACTTGAATAGCAGTAAACCACAAGGGTATGTAAGAGATTAGATATACTGTAGTTTAATTATGTTACAATAATTCACTTCATTAATCTCCTAGGAAACAATAACCACAACAGTTAAATACTGTAATTAACAAACCCTATTTCAAACTTAATTTTAATTTTATACAACTTTGCAATATTGTCCAGTGCAATTATATAAAAGACAAACAAAAGATAAACCAAATATTAAGTTCTCTGGAGAAGACATCAAAAATATCCTCACCTCTTTAACCTGTGACAGGAAAGAAACAAAGGCCAGCACAACTTTGACTTATTTCTGTCCCAATCTATGCCACAACAGCTCCACTTCATCTGCAACTAATCTCAGGATCTATCAATTCACAGCTTCTGCTAGGTCACAAGCACTCTGTGGACATTTCTGGTTCTCTCTGCTACCAACATTCCTAATTCAAATAACACCTCCCTGTAAGGACTACCGGTTTGGATAACACACTGTAGCTTAACAATGGCAATTCAATGTGCATTTGGGGTTTTTTCCCCTTATGTTGGACTACACAACCCTTTTTAAAATTACATGCAGAAATAAATCTGTCTCTGCCACTGCACTTGCCAAAGGCCTTAAATTGCCCAACGCTTCTTTAGCTACTCATAGTGTTAGAATTGCTATCGTAGGCACCAAGAGGAACACACAGCGATCTTCACGCATCACAAGATCCCACCATATACACAGAGAACATCTCCCCGTGCCTGCAATGCTGCTGCCTTGGGGCGGTATGGTGAAGCTGATGTTTTGTGCCAGGAATGCTGTGTCCCAGAAGGCATGCAAAATACACAAGCAAATTCTGTAGGTAAAAACATATCTACGACATGAACACCTGCGGATTATTACCTTACATAGCGCTCTTAGGACTTGGTCGGGAATCACAAATATAATGGTACACAGAAAAGGAAACTGATCCAAATGAAGCACCTCAAAATAGCAAGGTAAGCCTGGCACCTTCAGCATTAAAACTCAGATGGCGTCCATACCAGAGAAAGAGTTCAGCATGGCGTTACAGGAAAGGAGCTCTCTACTATACCAACAAACACTGAAACATCAGTTTCTTGAGGATCTTCTATCTGCTTACAAGGTAAGTAGAGTTAATGTTTTTACTTAATGAGCTCACAGTCTAAGTTCATGAAAACTGCAGGTATTTTCCACATGGGTTAGGCCAGATATCACTTAGTTTACAGCTGTAAATCAAAACCTCATCTTTAAAAATTTCTGTATAGATTATATTCCTCATTCAATCACAATGCCAAATAAGAGAGAAAGCGTTTGTCTTGAATACCTTGATTTTAGCTTTTTAACGGGTGTCACGTTTATTCCACAAAACTTCTGTGAATCTACACTCTGATTACTTAGCTTCTGCTTTTTGACCTTTTTATCTTTATAGCTTTCCAAGGAGAAAAAGAGATATCCTTATAAAATTGGTGAGCAATAAACAAGAAGTTCGTGTTATCATAGAACAAAAAATAAAGGCGTTGAGAAAGTCATGTTCAAAAATATAAATGCTGCAGAGAGAATAAAACTCATTCATTTATAACATTTTTCCATTAAAACAATGTAATAACTACTGAAGTTCAAATGATATATGAGTGTCTCCTTGAAGAAGATATTCTGTACATCTGATAAACCATAAATACTATAGAATGTACCTCAGGCAGAACAAGCACATCTTTGCGTGATCCTGGAAAATATACAGTGTATATGAGGATGAGTTATGAAGGTGAACAAATTTAATATATCTAGTTGCCTGGTGGACACCCACAATTTGCAATTTAATCATCCACAAGTTACGGTGTGTTCATAACTGTATTAGACTTTGAAATAAGACGATACTGGTTATATTAAGCTTAAAAAATAGCCCACCTTTTCAGGTTTATGATAATTTATAAAGGAAGCAGTAGTTACAAACAAGGTGAATTAAAGCATTAGAGCTGCACTGAACAAAGACAGTATATTGCAGACATTCTTGAATCCACAACATATGGCAACATTTTTATCATTGTCATCTTTTATATACCCCAGATTTATACAAGGAGAAAAACTCTAGTACTGCCATTCTGTAAGACTGGCAATATTTTTTTTCCCTGCAAGATACTCTTAAGAATATCAAGACTTTCAAGAGTGAAAAAGAATTCATCAGTCTTGAACCTCTACTTAACAACTAGAGGCACAGGCATTATGCCTATAGACCCAGATCCTGGGAAAAATAGATTATATCAGAATCTCTATTTTATATAAAACAGTTTGAAAATCACCGAACTACACAGAGAAGGTTAACTTCATATTTTAGTGACTTAGACACTCACCTAGAATAAAGCACAATGATTTTCTAGCTCTTTTTTTTCCAGTAAACATTTCATTACTTAGAAAAAAAATGAAGCATTTACTTCTAGAAAGATTGAGAGAGGATCATGCTATAACCTAGGCTAGCGCACATTTTTGAAAGTAACAGATCTTGGTTCAAATCCCTACTTTTAATTAAGCAGACATTTAAACATGATCCTCCTATTTTATATAAAGTAAAACAGTCCTAGCAACAGAGACTGAAGGAGACCTTTCCTTCACACTACATTTGATCATTTTGTGAGCAGGACACTTTTCTTTAGCATGCATTGGGAGATACGCAGTCCCTCAGGTACATGAAAGTATTGGACCTCTTGCACATCCCCGGATTTCACAGGGGAGATGTGGGTTAAAAGGAACAGCAGCAATAGTCGCTTTAAGGATCTAGGCCTTTATTCTCTTTGCTTTAATCACAGGTACATTTGCTCTCTTCAAAGGAGGAAAAAGAATGCTATCACATAGAATTCTTTATTCGAGTCAAAATTGTGTCTTTCAGACTTTTTGTATTGTCAATAAAAATTATGAAGAAAACATTATTTCAGGTTGATTTGAACCAATCCTTTTCCCATTTTAAGCATTAACACAGAGCCAAAACAAGAAAAAAAAACCACAAACACAGAGAAAAAAAATATTTGTTCACGTAACAAAGTTCATGGGGCTCTGACTGTGTGTTCATGTGGGTGGAAAAAGGGGAGATGCAAAGGGCCCTGAGGGCATCCTACCATCTTTTCACTGGTTCCTGGATTATTATTTTACCCTGAGGATCAAGGTTAAACTGAAAGAAGAGGAAAAGGAGAGACCTGCAGGATGGCAGGAAATTGGCCTCATTCACAAAAATTCGAGTGAGGAACTCAAATCAGAGAACTCTGATTTTCTCAGCAGAGGAGGGCTCGCCAACCTTCTTGGCTTGCACAACCCCCTTTCTGCTGGGGAAGCAGGTCCTCACCAGCCCCTTTGTTCACAGGCCTGAAATCCCTGTGTCACAAGGGCTGGGCAGTGCTGAATGAAAGGCTGGATTACTCTCAGGACACTTTTAGGCAGACAGGGAAAGCAAGGACTCTGAAAGCAAAGAAAACAAAGAGGTCTCACTTGATTGAATTCTCTCAGCAGTGGAGAGACAACTTGACAATGGTTCTGAATTTCTGATGTCTTTTGCAAGAGGGATAGGGGGTTCATATATATATATATTTTTTAGTAAGTTAAATGAAACCTAGTAACTAACCATTCTTTACCTAAAGGCGTTTATAAACATTTTCAAGCGTGGGAGAATGTACTGATCAAGATGACAAGCATGCAGCTGTGCAGCTCTGTCCTTGTCTTAGCCACTAGTAGTACAGTGAAGTCTGTAACACAGAGAGGTCTCAAGTGTTGTCTGGGGAAGAAAGTCATGGCATCACTTTACAAGTGGTGTCTCTCAGCGCAAGCAACCTAATTTCATGTCATTACTATGTTTACAATTACTAATTACAGTATTTAGATTTGGTATGAGAATAGCCCAAAAGCAAAATATTATCATTATCTGTACTTACCTATTGCATTCATTCTGCTGACACCTTGAGGACTGCATACACAGAAAGTTTAAAGCAAAGGAAAAGCAGCACAGGATTTCAGGTAGATGTGTATTGCAAAACAGTGCAATGGAGTACTCAGTTCTTGTCAGGGAACGAGTAGAATAATGATACACCATTTGGTGTACTGATCCGGGGATGGCGCTTAGCTATTTTGCTTCTTCCAAGGCAAGTTATACTGGTATACTCACATTTGTGAGAACCACCATGAAATTGCTGCCTACAGAAAGCAGAATTTCTTATAAAGCATCCTAGACATTAGGTGTTCTTTGTTCTAACGCATGGTCACATTGGTTAAAGGATCTGTCACGTCGACATATCAGAAGGGAGAGACATCTTAAAAATAGACCCGGACAGGCGGGAAGAACTGCGTGTTTAACAAAGACAAAAGCAAGGTCCTGCACCTGGGATGAGATAACCAAAGAGCACAGCACAGGCTTGGATCTGCGTGGCTGGAGAGCAGCCTTGCTGAAAGGGACCTGCCGGTCCTGGTGGACAAGCTGAACATGAGTCAGCAGTGCACTGCTGCAGCAACGAAGGCAAATCAGATCCTGGGCTGCAGCCGCAGGGGCACTGCTAGCAGAGGTAAAGACACGATCATCTCACTCGGCGCTTGTCAGGCTGCACCTGGAGTACTGTGTCCAGTTCTGGTCCCCACAATTCAAGAAAGATGCGGACAGACCGGAGAGGGTCCAAAGGAGGGAGACAAAGATGATTAAAGGGCTGTAGAACCTGTCCAATGAGGAAAGACTGAAGGAGTTGCGTCTTTTCTCCCTGGAGAAGAGAAAGCTTGGGGGGGCCTCATCACAACATTCCAATACTCAACGGGTAGCTACAGAGAGGGGCAGCTACAGAGAGGACAGAGGCTTTGTCTTCACAAGGAGCCACGTGGACAAGACAAGGGGGCAATAGGTACAAGTTGCACCGGGAGAGGTTTTATCTTGATATAAGAAAGAATTTTTTTACAGCGAGAACCACCAACCACTGGAACAACCTCCCCATGGACACAGTAGAGTCCCCATCACTTTTGAGGTTTTCAAACCTCTTTTGAGGTTTTCAAAACAAGACGAGACAGGTGCTAGAGAATCTCATCTAGGCTCCCTTTCCCACAAAAGGTTGGGCCAGACAATCTTCCAAGGTCCCTTCCATCCTGGGCTGTTCTATGGTTCTATGATTTTTCCCTTGGGAGCTAGTCAATAATAATACGGACTACGTTCTTTCAGATGCTGCAATAAAAAGAAAGAAAAAAGGTAGCTCACATAACACTCCTGTTAACACTCTGAAGTCTTCTTGCACTATTATCAGGGAAAGCTTTAAAAAAACCCCGCTAGAACATAAAGCCCTCTCATTCCCCCCCAAAAGACAATCACATAACAAGATCTCTAATAAAAAAGGAAAAGATTAATTGGAGAGCTGCCTTGAGAGACCAAATGTTCCAGACCTGACAGTTTTATAATGTAAGTAATTAGGGCAACATTATGAGTTATGTTATCAGAGCCAGCAGCATGATCAGCAATTGTTTATATTTCAGGGTCTATTCATGAGTACAGTACACAGAAAGTAGAGCACTAAAAGCAGATGAAACAGATGTTGAAGGAATAGAGCTGCCTTCTCAGCTGAATGCCGTTCTCACCCTGCCAATGCCTTCAATGAATTTATCTTCATTAAAAGAAATATAATCTTCAATAAAAAGAAAAACAAGTAAACTGTTGCCTATCAACGCAGCCTGTAGAAGTTAACACAGAATGGACTTCTGCAGATGCCAGATCAAGTCAAGTTCTTTTGTAAAGGGAAAATTAGAGAAGAACACAGCAGTTCAGGGGTGGGGAATAAAACAATCATTTGCACTAACCTCCACTCATTTCTACAACTGAACCTGAGCTACCTTTCCGCTAGTTTTCTTGAGTGATCTTGGTTCCAGGGCGGGAATGCATGCGGCTCTCCCTCTGCTAGTTTTCCTCTAGTTGTTTTTTCATCAAATCATAGCGTTTACTTCTTTAGCTTTCTTTTTCTTCTTATTTCTGTACCTGTTTGAGACCATAACTGGTATCGTATGTTCCAAGAAATTAATTTCAGCTGAACTGAAACTTGTTTTGTAATCAATTCTATTTTTGGCTTTGTCAAATACCATCAAAAGGATCACAGATATGGTAAAACATAGGATGCTTATCAAAAGCAAAATTATGAATATTACACATAATTTGTCTTCCATCATGTAAAATCAATGTGATATATCCTAAATCACATGAAAAATTCTAAAAAGTGCATGCAGAGCTTCCCTATAGCAAGAGTAAACACACCATCACAGCTAAGAAATAACATACCACAAGAATTACCACGGGCTGGAATGCACTCTGTCCAAAAAACATGCAGTAGGCGACAGTGGTACTTCCACAGAGGCACTAAGAGAAAAATTACCATTCCTTCTCAAGCTGCCTAGTGCGTACGGTGGGAAAGTTAAGAAGCTGAACTTTCCTTTAACTTTGCCATAGTTTTCTAAAATCTCTTCTCAAATACTTGCTTTTACCCTTGATGTGCCATTGGCTTGATGGATTTTTATCAATATATATTTTTGATAAAATGTAAGAATCAAGGGCAAGATTAGTGTTTAAAAGAGAACATCCCCAACCTTCTTGAAAAATATGCTTTATATCTCATTCTTTTATTTCTATGCCACGCAACAGTGGTAAGAAATTACATTTAGAAGCCTATTCTTCTTTCAGCAGTAACACAGTTGTCATACGGAGAAAAGAAGCGTAAAACATTGTTACTACATTCTCACTTACTTGGGAAAAAAACAGTTCCTAATATCACAGATTATATTGATCGTGTAGTTTTCTATTTGGAAGAATTTCAACCTTGGCCTCACTGTTTCTCATATCTTAACGATCGACTGAAAGAGAGTTGCAACACCAAAGGGAGAACTTAAGAAAAAAAAAAAAATCACAAATATAATCCCTTATTGGAAAAAAGCACAACTACCTAAAAAGTAGCTAATTTAAGTTGATTAGGCAATTAATGCTCCAAAATGAAAACAGTATTGACTTTACAGTTTTATTTTACATTTGAGGAAAACTCCAGAGAAAATTAAAACAATGCAAGTTTTCATTATTAAAAGCTGTCATTTCTTGCAAATTATTCTAGTCAAAATGGTGGTATAAAAAACTCCTTGGGATAATACATCTTTAATGAAGAACTTCTATGAAAACTACATTTTAAATCATCCTTCTGATATACAAATCACTCTCTAATCTTATTAACAACCTCAGGAAAACACTGGGGAAATAAAAAGAGATGTTTTATGCTGCAGGAGTGATATGAGAGCCAGCATCTTCATGCTGAGCAGAGGTGAGAGAGAAATTGTTTGTAAACACGTGCATTGACAGTTTAGATGAAAAGACAATATTTGGTACTTGTTCAGGTAAAGGACAAGTCTGGGACAATTATTTTAGACAAAAGTCTGTATTCATTAAAACCTCTATTTACCACTCGTATGGAAACAAGCCCCGTTTCTGAACTCGTGTTGTTTCCCGGGCTGTCCTACAGACTTCAGTCCCACGGTACGAGGTGCACTTTAGTGTGTGCACCGTGAATTCAACCGAGTTGTTGGTACACACAATGCTAAACTGCTTCTGAAGCACCAACTTGGCCTGGGATATTCAGTGTCAGGCAGGATCAAGCTTCCAACTGGCAGCAAAAAGCCAACTTTCCCCTTATGGCACATGAAAAAGGAGTATTGCTTACACTGCAAATTCTTTCCTTGCTCACGCCCGTGCAGGTGGGACAACCCGCCCATGTGAGTCCTTGCTCTGCAACCACCACTGCTCACTCTGAACCAGGTGGAGCTATAGGCGCACATCCACGGGTCTGCTGCGTGATCAAAGCTTTCTATTAGCCCACTTTATCAGCTTGACTTGCAGAAAATCCTGAACTGGATGAAAAGGGATGATAAAAAAATTTATGGGTTTGGGCAGGGTAAATTTCATTCCACCTTTCTAACCTATAAAACAATTTAAACTCTTTAACAAGTTACTTATGGTAACTCATGACAAGTTTTAACACTCTGATCTCTGTCTAGTGTAGAGGTTGAACTTTGGCTTCTGCTAAAGCCATTGAAGAGGATGTTCAAGTGGATAAATATCTTCTTTATACCAGGTATATAAATTTTCGTATCAAAATATTGTAAAGCGACTTTTGGTTCCAGAGAATCGGGTCCTAAATATCTGCTTCAATCCTTGCGTTACAGGTGGAAAAGATATCAAGGTAATACACATCACACCACCAGTATAGCCTTGTTTTATACTTGAACTAAAGGTTCAAAATTTAAACAAAGATAAGTAAATAATGTAGCAATGATTCATCTCAAAGGAATACTACTGTAACCACTGAATAATTACATGCACCGATATTTATTAGTATGCAAAGGAGCTAGATCTGTTTTGCTTCCAGAGCAGCTCAATGGATAAAAAGCCAAGGAAGCGGTACACATTGTAATAAATCACACACACAAATTCCCCGTTTGTTTCAGCGAACATCTTTACTCTGGAGGCAGAGAATGCAGAGCTTCTTCCTGAGAATAAAAAAAAGTCTGTTTAATTTCTGTTTCCAGTGATGCATTGTGCCTTCAGAGCTCATTCAGTTGAAAAAGTACAAAGGTTTCAGTTTACAGAAGTTTTGTCAAAATGATTACAGAAGTTGTCATGGAACAATTTCCAAAACAAACTGTGTTATTTTCCTTTTATGGTCCCCTTGACATTTTTAGTTCTTTAGTGGTGGCATAAGTTTCTGTTTTCACAAGAGTGGCAGTGTTTTCTCTGATAAATAGCAAAAGTTAAAAAAAAAAATCACAGGCATCTGTGAGTGTATTGAAAAGCCAATATTGTTAACTACTTTGTGCTTGTGTGTATAAATGTATATGTACAGAAGAAAGAAATGAAATAACAGAAGGAAGAAAACATTTTTAAGGTGTTTTGAAGATACTGCTTCTCATATAAGAAATTACTGACAAACTCGTTTTTGTCTCTGTGTACGCATCTTTACAGACCCAATTTGAGCAAATGACAGAACAAAAATTATACATGTATACTCCCAGAAGCCACACAAAAGAAAAGGTGAATTGTAAAATAAAATCTTAAGAAAACTAATGACTCATTCTAGCAGGACATGAAGAAACACGATACATCTTCTAAGAAAGCATGACTCTACTTCATGAAAATAAAATGAGCAATTTAAACAATAAGGTCAACTATTTGCCACCGGGTCATTTTTTAAAAACAGTGTTAAGACATTAGAGACGGAGGGGGAGCTAAGAATTTTATATAAATAGGGTGTTCTCTCCATAAAAATAATGAGAAATGAATGTTTAAAAAAATGTAATTGCTTGCAGTCATCTCAGAGAAACTTTGTGAATAGCTGATCAGATCCTCCAAGATGCTCAGAGCGTAGTTCCCTTACCTATTGATGGACAACATATCTATCAAAACTACTACCTGCACTACAAATCTGTAGCCTGTCAGACTAAAGGAAATCTCAGGGGATACACATCCTGCTGTGCTTGTAAGATGAGTTATTCACTGTCTCTGTAAGTTGAAAGAAAATGAACTTTGAAACATCTTGGTACTTGGAGTGCTAGCACCAGACCTGAGAGATGCTACTGTCAAATTAGCCTTTTAAAACAGAAACTAAGGAGACTTGGTTTCCCAAACCTGTCCACTGGACAAGCCACTCACGCTATTTTCCCAGTCTGCCTCATTCATCTTCTGGCTTCACAAAGAAAGAGCAGAATGAAATAGCTGCTTTCCACCTTCCACGCTATTCTATACCTTCTTTCACATTTAGACTTGCTTTCACTTACAGTTCAGAGAATCACAGAATGATGTAGCTTGGAAGGGACCCCTGGAAGTCATCCAGTCCAGCCTGCTTTGAGCGGGTCTAGTCAGAGAGGTTGCTCAGGAATAGGCCAGTCAAGCTTTGAATATCTTTAAGAACTGACATTCCTTCCCCCCACTCAGGCAATCTGTTCCACTTTTCACCATTTTCAGGATAAAAATGTTTTCCTTATGTACATATATATATATGGAATTTCCAACATCCTAGCTTCTGTCCTTGGACTACTAATCTGCCACGCATAACCCTGATAGTAAAATCACGGCAGCATCAGCAAGTTGAAATCCTGCATACATACTTGGGCAACAATTTTATACAGCACTCCACTGCAGCGCAGGTCACCACGTCTTTATCATCGCTGGTGCTACCCTGGATGCAAATACACAAGAAGCAGCTCTACGCCATGCTACGTTAAAATCAGTCTCCAGGTAGACATATGCTGATCTGTCTACAACAGAACAGTGGTAGCTAGAGTAAACTGCCAGTACCACCCATTTTGCGCTGATGAAATCCCAAATCCATCCCTGGCATATACTTTTGTTGTGTTGCCAAATTAGACTCATTGTCTGATAAGTCTCAGTGGAAAGAACTGATCATCCCTTTCCCCCAACACTTCACCCTATACAGGACCAGCAAGGGCACCTTGACTTAACAGATTTACAACATTTTTAAAATAGCAAATACAATGAAATCAAAGAACTCCTGAGAGAGAGGCATGGGAGAGGCATAGATAAATCCAAAGACTGTCACAGAATAATGAAGAACCAAATGAGAAAATTATATCCAGTAAATACCACTATTTTTTAAAGTATGCTTCTTTGAATTTTAGCAACTGTAAATATAAATTGCTTGTGTACATGTATATCAAACATCTATATTTCTAATATACTAGAAGTATACTAGTAGTATACAGAAATGTACTAGTATACTTCTAGTAGATAACTAATGGCTTGTGTTTTTTTTCACTATATACAGGTATTGACATGGCTCCCTGTTAAGCCCATGCAGAAATTCACTGAGCTTCAAGTCCCAGCGACCACTGAGAACAGCTGAAGGACTCCCAATACCTTTCATGAGTTACAACAGAAGTAATTCAAAGCCTTAGTTAACAAACAGCTTCATATGGAAAGTCTGCAGCCCGAGCATGGGCAAAGGGTCTGGGGAACCCTTTTTTGAGGGGTACTTAGGAAATAAAAATAGGGTCTGTCCTCTTCCATGAAATACCATTTTGGCCTCTCTCGCGCGCCTTCCACAAAAGAGTGCACAAGCCTAAATTTAAGAGAGATCATTTTAAGCATGAACTTAATGTACTTCTTGAAGGCTGGGCAGAGGACACCTCCGGTAGGTCCTTAACTTCCATAGTCTCTGAAGATGCTCCCTGCATAAGCAGGCAGACTGCTGAAATTAGTATCTAAGTGAAATTCCTGTCATGCTGCTCTTTCCAATGGATGAAACAAATCCACGACAAAGCACACTGGAACCGCCTGCTTACAGAAACACAGCTAAACCCTACAGACTTTGTGCTCAACAGTCTTCACTGCAGCCAAGAAACAAAGAAGCTTGCCTTTCCCATGAGTGTCTCATCTGAAAGATACCGTATTCCCAAAACAAGTGAGTTCAAGAAAGCATTTCCTTGCAATTTTCTGGTGCAATTGGTTCTGAATATGAGCCAGATAATTACCAAACGCTAACAGAAGCTGTTATCTTCTGTTCTGTTACCCAAGTTCACATGCAGCTGCAGACAAATCGGAGCTTTCCTGAGTATTCTTCCCATTTCCCCCTCCCTAAATACAAAAAAATTACTGTTAGAACATTAACCAAGCAGTCAAATTCTCCTCTTTACTACTTGCGTGCAGATTTATACTGGCTTCAGTGGGGATTCTATCATACCTCAGAACACCCATCAGAGACTAAAATTAGCCAGAAGGTTTGCAGGAGAAATGATGATCCAATACAAATATTTGCCAAATGACGCGCCTACGGGGGGAGAGCGGGGGGGTCTATATGTGGGCACTCAAAGTTTTAGAAATGTAAGTAATGGAAACATCACTAACTTAATAACAAGACAAAATACTGATAATTAAATGATTTTAATAGTATGTCAAGATGAGGAATAACAGTCTTAGGAAATGAGACCAGTAAATTATTACCCCTCAGGCTTGTTCTACATGTTGTTGTTCAAGTGTGAAAAAGACAACACGCAAACTCCTTAGCCATATATTTCACTTTAACACAGTATTAGTGTCTGCAACTTCAGAGCTACCGTCTTCAGGAACATTTTGTCATTCTCACCCTTCTGAATCAACTAGACTGGTGAGAAAGATTTAGAAACAAGAAAGTACCAAACTTGATGGGTATGTGGATTTTTTTAAGACCCTAAAATATGCAAGCAGAGTAAGAAGTTTGCCTCTCTACAGAAGTACTTCTTTCCTTGTCATTTCCCAATACACATTTGGACATCATCTTCAATATTACTGTAGAATAGACAATGAACAATGTGAATACATAACAAATATGTGATGCATAGTTATTGAAAAACACTTTGTTATAGATTTTCTGCCAGGCAATGTTGTAATTTGTAATCCCTGTGGATCTACAGCATACCTACAATAGACAGCCCTCTATCTGATTTTATTTTACCAGCAAAACACACAATAGGATCCACCTCTGCGATAAAATATAACGCATATACTAGTTCTGCAATTAGTTACAGTATTCAATTCAACTGATATCCCTGGTAGCATGCTCATCTAAGAGAATAATATAATCTACCATAAACTCACATTTCTTTTAGATAAATAAAAATCTTTGGATTAAAGCTTCAGTTTCATAAATACTAGGACTACACCATAGTGTAATATAAACTCTCTGTTACAGTCAATTCCAACAGCCACAAACTTGATTGTTGATGCACTGTATATTTTTTGTCTTAGATTTATAAAACATTTTCCTCACAAAATAGTTAAAAAAAATTTGCAGACAGCGGTCCAGATCTAGCAAACATTTCGTTTTGGTAGCTATGTTTATGAAGACAAGACAAGAACATACATGTGTGTGTAGATCAAGATTTGTGTAGTTCTGGTATTATAGAAGATCAAATATTTGCAAGTTTAGGAGACAACTAAATGAATAAGAGACAGAATTAACAGTGGAAGTGACACGCTGGCCAAAAGGATCAGTCCCTCTTCTCATATAACAACTCATGCTGTCTTTAACATCCCTACAAAATAGCCTAGTTGTGGGGATTTTTTTTTTTCTTTTCTTTTCTAAAAAATATCTTTTAGCAAGTATTAACGGTCTGCATTTCAATAGCATTTAGCCTACCCAAGAAAGGTATCCTTATCTGCAGGTGGTGCAAGTGTTCCAATTTAAAGCACAACTTACACAAGCAATAATATTTTGGGGAGCTCTGCTGCTGTTCCAGGGGTATTTTTAAAATATTCTCAAAATTCACATGCTTTATCAAGAAGTCTAATACTCTCATAGTGTGGAGACAATAGAAAGACTTTTATCCATTATCTATCCTTTTTGAAATCTGCCTTGTAACATTGTAAGAGTACTTGGGCCAAAGTACATCGTCACTGTTAACATACTAATCCAAGCCAACGTACAGCGAAGCACAACTGCCAGTTCCATAGCGGACTTCCTGTGCTGTCTTGGATATCTCCTTTCAGTAAAATTTTCAAAAAGACTTTCAATAGTTTCTGAAATCCAACAAGAATTGGATTTTGAACTCCTTCAGTTCCTAAAATCTTGACAATATCATTCAAAACAGATAGATTATTTTCTCTTTGCCTTTCTTTAAATTTCTGTCCCAATACATAACATTATGGAAGAGGGTTTGTCTCTTATTATGCAGACAGATATGGATGCAGATACCCATATTACATACATATACACACACACACATTCATACATATATACACAGATAGCACATCTGATACAGTAAGGCCCTGCTTTCAGAGGTGACAATCTGGATTAGTCAATTAAGACCAATTTCTTTAACCCTGTAAATCTAAAAGTAGCTGCCACTTATATTCCTTATAAATATACAAGGCTGTGCTGGGTTTGGCTTGGACAGAGTTAATTTTCTTCCCAGTAGCTGGTGTGGGGCTGAGTTTTGGATTTGTGCTGAAAATATGGATGTTTTTGTTACTGCTAAACAGCACTTACACAGAGCCAAAGCCTTTTCTGCTCCTCACCCCACCCCACCAGTGAGTGGGCTGGGGGGGGGCACAAGGAGTTGGGGGGGGACACAGCCGGGACAGCTGGCCCCGACTGACCCACAGGGATATCCCAGACCGTATGACGTCGTGCTCAGCGTATAGAGCTGGGGGAAGAAGGAGGAAGGGGGGATGTTCAGAGTGATGGCGTTTGTCTTCCCAAGTCACCGTTCCGCGTGATGGAGCCCTGCTGTCCTGGAGATGGCTGCACACCTGCCTGCCCATGGGAAGCAGTGAATGAACTCGTTTTGCTTTGCTTGTGCCCACGGCTTTTGCTTTCCCTGTTAAACTGTCTTTAACTCAACCCACGAGTTTTCTCACTTTTACTTTTTAGATTCTCTCCCCCATCCCACCGGGGGGGAGGGAGTGAGCGGCTGGGTGCTGCTTAGTTGCCGGCTGGGGTTAAACCACGACAAAGGTCAAATCCCAAGGTCCTTCAGGAGCTCAGACACCTCCATGTGATTTACTGAGTTTTTTCAATTAAATTGACTGCAGTATAGGTGTCTGACAGACATGAAATCTATTTTAAATGTAAATGAATGTAACAGAGCTCAACTACGCAAATCACTCACACAAATATATTACAATGCTAGAAGTACAACAATTATTTTGTTGTGTACAGTAATTGGATTCTCTTTGCACAGATTATTGCATGTCAACAAAACATGCACATTAATACTTTGAATATTTCCACTTGTGCTTTCTACTCTCAGAAAAGCTATTTTGCCATTCCTCACTTTTGTGGAGATGCTTTACCCTTTTTTTAATTGTAAAATATCTCAATAAGTGCAGTGAATTCCTCACAATTATTTTTAACTAGTTTTTTGTGTCCTGTTGAATCTAGCAGCTTAAAAGCTTTGGCTTCAACTGCACTTTTTGAACCTCCTGTCCTTATAAATATAGACACTTTATCTTAATAGGATTTCCAATTTGATGTGCCCTGAGCTGCAATGCCAGAAGGATTACTTAAATTCTTGAAATTTAATTCTAAATCATTATGGGTTTGATCACATAACTGAAGAGGCTTTACTGCATATTGTACAGGGACATGCCACACAGGCCTGTTTCACATCAGAAAGTTTAGAAAAACAGCGTTTGTAGGGGAAGCTGATTATACTTTAGTTTTTTGGGCTATGGGTTTTAATACCATGGTTTCTAATATCAGTTTCACGTATTTCTATTTAAGTAGATGTTCTAAGGGTCAAGATCAAGCCATTCGTAGGTCTCTAAATATGGAAGTAAGAATGAGGATGAATGACAAAACAGTTTATCAGATTTGTGACATTGCTGGCATCTATTCCACCAAGGAATCAGATCCTCTGGCAAGAATACTTATCATTTTGGACACGGACTTTGTTCCTTCTGCTGTAGGCACAAGAGGAAAAAGAGGCACCTGAGTGCGAGTAGCCACAATCTTTGAAGTACAAGAAGGAAAAGCACGAACAACACATGATGCATGAAGAATATATGATGCAAGCATCCAGTAGATGACAGGAAAGATTTTCAGATGATTAAACGGCCAACACCAACAAAAGTCCAAGGGAACTAGCCATTAGCAAGGTAAGATGTTAGTCTTGCACTAAAAAAACCACACATTTAAAAAATGCCATTTTTTAAATGGCATTTGCCATTAAAAAAACCACTGGCTCACAGTCATTGAACAATAAAACTTGTAGTCTGATCTCTTGTGTAAAATACTCCAAGGAGTTTCATTCAACACTACCTATATCAAACCCATAACTTCTGTTAGAGCTGAAGGCTGTCTCTTCAAAAACAACTGAAAGTTCCTACTTTAAGTAGGAATTTTAATATTTTAATAGACATGAACTTATTTCTTAATAAAAACTTTTCAATTTTCATTTTTTCAAACACCTCTAGTATTACCCTGTAGAAATTATGACCTTTCTTTCTAAAATAAAATTCAGTACTCTACAAAGACAGTATTTATCTTATGGACTG
Organism: Phoenicopterus ruber ruber; assembly: GCA_009819775.1. Classification (NCBI taxonomy): domain Eukaryota; kingdom Metazoa; phylum Chordata; class Aves; order Phoenicopteriformes; family Phoenicopteridae; genus Phoenicopterus; species Phoenicopterus ruber. The sequence continues at coordinate 3,703,915 of CM020229.1, read as the reverse complement.
CTTAAAAGTTAAATCTCTTTTGGGATCCCTGAATTCCGGCATGACAGCCCCATAGAGCTCCTACATGAAAATTAGGCATCTGCATTTCTTCCACAGAATCACTGTGAAGAGCTGAAATTTATTGTTATTGCACACTTTGTCAGAATTGACATTTGATATTTAAACAACTTGAGATTTGTTTGTCTTCACTTCCTTCAACAGCCCTTTCAAATTATTTTTCTATTTAACCCTATTATATGTGTCACCTTTGAGACTGCACCGAGAGTACTGCATCCAATCTTCCCTGTACTAAGGGGAATGTATAGGTTGGAGTGGGTCCAGAGGAGAAGGGCCACCAAGATGGTTACAGGGCTACAGCACGAGACTGGAGAGACTGAGAGAAATGGGGTTAGTCAGCCTGAAGTTAGAAAATTAAGGGAGCTGGTCTTACCTTAGGTGTGGTCATATAGAAGGAAGAACTAGATTCTCCCCAAACACGCACAGCAAAAGGCCAAGAGGCAACAGATACATGTTACAAGAAAATAAATTCTGATTAATTATCAGGAAAAAATTTCTATATAATTAGGAATGTGTTGCTCGAAGTCTGTGGAACATGTATTCATTGGAGATAATCCAAACTCGACACGACACAATCCTGAGTGGCGTGATCTAACTCCAAAGTTTGAGCAGGATGCCTAACTAGATGACCTCCCGAGGTCCCTTGCAAGCTAAATAAGTCTAGGAAAGAATCAAATAAAACTTATTCTTCGGTTAAAAGAGACTCCCTGGATTAGCCCAACCCATTTTTAAACATACTTTAAAAACATGATTCACATTTTCACTTTATTTTTTAAATCTCTCGGGCTGAAGTTCCCACACTTATCCCCATTTAGCGGCTGCCTCTATATTTCACAGTGGGCAAGGGGTAAAGCAAGGACTAACAATCACACTTCTGTGCAGGCTCTGAATATTTCACCCCATCTGTGGAGATCATATTTGTTGCAGAATTTTCCGGGGTAAGCGTAATGCCAGTTCTTTCAGTAATCACCAGCTGTAAGTAGGAACATAGATGACAGCAGCATTTCTAGAGGCTCCCAGATCTATACAGGGGCTTTGGCAATTCATCATTTCTACTTAACGCAGACTTACTACTGGCAATACTGGAAGTTACATATTTGATTTCTCTCTGATCTCTTCAGAACACTTTCTATGTTTAGCTTTGTCTACCATCGTGCTAGCTCTTCTGACAGTAACATGCTTGTCTTTTCAAACATGAGTCACCAGAAGGGTTTTACTAATGTATGAAGCAGCTTGAGTGGGAGTCACTAGCACGGAAACTCACTGTGCTGGAAAGTTACCAGCTGTTACTACCTAGGGAACAGTGAAATACATCAGTTAAGATGTGGGCAAAAACTCAGCATCAAAAAATATTTTCAACTCAGAATGCAAACAGATTTTGAAATATAGACATTTCCCATGCAACAGAAATTCTGAGTTTTGACCGGCCCTAAAAGCAGTGTTTTCCTTTGAGATAAACACAGAGACAAAGCTAAAGCAGTCAAAACCTTCAGGAACCATCACTAGCAATACACCTCAAATCTGGCCTGTCTTACCTTTTCTCTGAAATTATAGTAGTGTTAGAAAACCAGGTATGCAAGATTTGAGGCCTTTTATCAACTTATCTTATGCTTTTTGGCAGATGATGTCCAAATTTCTACTGTCAATGTACTCTTTCTTTCTGTGCAATATCCATTATTGCACTCCCCATGGGTTCACTGTGGATCACATCTGCTATCTGAAATGTCTGTGTGGCTTGAAGTTTTCTACTCTGCCTCTAGTGTCTCTCTGATCCCTTAGTTAAATACAAAGTAAGAAACTGGGAGATTCTTCGGAAAAAAATAAAGCCAACATTTTCCCCCTAAGCAATTACCTGAAATCTGTGTGATTTCTGAATTTTATTTCTGAGGTTAAATAAGTTTTAAAACAGAAGTTTTAAAAATAAACAAAAAATGTTGAAAGAGAATTTTTGATTTAAAAAAAAAATAAATTTCAGTGAAGACTGTCATCAACTGGATAGATCCACAAGTGTGTGAAAAAACTCTACTCTTCGTTTTCATAACATGTTTCTATACCAGCATATCCTCATCCTAAGCAGACTCTCCCTCTGATCTTTATGTACCAACAGGACAGAAGATAGAGGGATTTGATAAATCCCTAGCCAATAAAAGGAAAATTGCACTTAAAGAACTGGCCGTTTGGCAAATTTTGGCCTTTTTCCCCCAAAATGAGCATTAAAACTTAACGGACAGAAATATTTGTGTAGACAGACAAGAGGAGAAAATCTCTCCAGTGGCACGGAATGTGGTCAGGACTATGCTAAAGTCTCTAAGAGTGGCGACATAAACAAGTCCAGGCTAATTACATATCTATGATTAATCCAAGAGCATGCGACCTATGCCATCTGCATTGGGTGTACGTGTAAGGTTTTGGCGGCGGGGGGCGGCAGGGCTGGCCTCTGTCAGAAAAGACCAAGGGCTTCCCCATGTCGTGTACAACTGCGACCCATACTGAGGCCCTGCTTCCCGGGAAGTGGCTGGACATTGCCTGCTGATGGGAAGTTGAGAATAAATCTCCTTCAGTTTTGCTTTGCTTCTGTGCATCGTGTTTGCTTTTTTTCCATTAAACTGCCTTTATCTCAGGCCAAGAGTTTTTCATCTTATTTTCTCCCCCTGTCCTGCTGAGGAGGGGGAATGAGAGAACAGCTTGGGGGGCACCTGCCAGCCAGCCAAGGTCAACCCATCACAAATGGTAACCCAGTGATTAATATATAATGAACTGTTAATTATTTTTAAAGCTGCTGAGTGTTTCTTAAAGGATGGCTGGCCATACCTGACAATTTCAATTTCTCTGGATATGCCCAGTCATTAATTGGCAAACTGATAAACAGGACATATCTCACTAAATGCATCATACTGTAAGACAAATTTTCCCTATCCCCATACGAAATCTTTTCATAATGGCAGCAATACTTATAAACAGCGATCAGGCATCCGTTCTTTCAGACAGAAGGAATTTATGACTCTACTCAGCAAAACTAAAGTTTTATTGCACTTTTTTTTACAGTTGTAATCACCAGTTGTGGTATTTCTTAAAACCAATAATGGATCGAGCATTGTCCTTTGTGATAATTCAACATATTAAGCACAAACCCATCAGGAAATTATCTCAATGAATAATATGTCAAAATAATCCAATGCACTTTAGCTCATATTCTGCTGATGGATTTAAAACCAGTCTTTCAGAAATGATAATGTTGTTTTGAAGATGAATCTACTTATAACAGACACACTATGACAAACGATTTCTTTTCAGACCAGCAATTTATAATGGCCAGGTGGAAGAGAATATAAACTTAATGAAAGTTTGAAAACGTAACAGGACTGAAGGCAGTGCATCAATTTCTGAATCTCCAATCAAGAAGGTAATGTCCTTAATAGTTTTTTAGAGCTCTGCCTCTCAGAGCTATAATGTTAAGTTATCCAGCTCATGCAGCTCCAATCTTTTCCAGTCTCACTTTTCTCCCCAGTGTGAGATTATGAAATCCATTTATCTTCACCCAGTAGAATACTGTAGCTATAGACACAAAACATGCTGCTATCAAGGAAACAAAGTGCACTGGAAAGCCTTCTGATATATTTATTAACTGTTTAGTGTTTCTTTATTAGAGGAATAATATAAACTCAGCTTCTACAAAATCCCCAAGGATTCACATGTAATTGACTGAAGCGTGTTACTGCAATGAGCACTGTAAAAACGAGTTTACTTTCACCATGGGGAAAATATGCCCAAGCCTCAACTTTTTATCTAGCAAAGAGTGATACAAACCAAATCCTGATTCTCTGTTAACATCCTCCACATCCACTCTACTCCATTTTGTCACATACATACTCAGAAACAATCATGAGCTGCTAATAACCCCAACATTAACTTAGTTCAACTTCTTCCAGGGACACAAAGTTCTACCCACACAGACTATGTGAAGGAATGGGGCAGAAATCTTAGGAACAATTGTTGATGCTATTGCAATGCCAACATCTTCAACTGGTACTAAAATTTTCATCAATATTACCATCTTAGTTAAAACTAGGTATGTTGCTTCCTGCTCCTAACACTTCGTTCGGTTGCAGACCAAGAACAAGTAACATCCAACTGGTAGCAAGCAGGTAGAATGATCAGGGAACAAGGAACATGCTTAAACATCATATTGTGAAATACGTGCTAACATTTCATCGAGTAAACTAAGAAATATGTCTCAAAATAATTAGCATGCAGGAAACAATAGCTGACTTCAACAAACACATGTATGCCTGCACACAGTTCAGCCACCCTGCTGAGAACTGTTGCCATCTTCTAAGATTCAAACACTTAAAAACCCAGATGACCAGAATTATTCAGACACATGGCTGTCAGTTATGCTTTGTGAAAAATGGAATCTTTCCCAGAATCTAGCATCAGTTTCAATTTTTGCTCTCAATTTTTATTCTTACTCTGTCAATTCAACAACTAACAGAAACAAAACCCCTGAATGTCACATTAGAGTTCAATTTAATTACTGATAGACTAAAAAGCCTTTAAACTGAAGTTTGAAGTAACCAAGTTACTTTGAGGACCTTTGAATATAGTCTTAATATTTATTTGCATTACTATAAAGCACAAGATCTCCAGTTTTAGCCTAAAAGGCCTTTGTTCTACCTATCACACAAATGCAAAAACCACAGTGGACCTTGATCACTATTTACTAACATTCTAAAGGAAAAGACAAAAGATCTAGACAGGAGGAAAGAAACGAACAATCAGTACCAACACTATTTGCAATTTCTCTATTGTCAACACTTCAATTTTCTCAGCAAAGCAGATGAATCCTGAAAAATAATCAGATGGCTTTGCAGGTGTGTACTGTCAGGATTTCAGCACTGACTGACTGCCTGAGAGATGATCGGCAAGACAGAGCCATGCCTGCCTATCAGTCTTGAAAGTGAAGACATGCAGAGCACTTGATCACTGGACAAGAGTAATCACTAGAGCGATGCAGAATAGGATAGATGGGAAGTTCAAGGAGGGTTACTTTTTTCCCTCCTCCACTTTCTCCCTCCCTCTTCCTCTCTCAAGAGTCCTTGGATGAGAAGTAAAAGACAGAGGTAGAGCACTGAAGGAAAAGAGTAAGCTAGAAGATGAGCAGAAATGCAAGGGCAAATCCAGAGAAAAGACGGGATGTCAGAGAAGCGGTGGGAAACAGAACTGCTAAGAAACTTCTGTATCTGTGACAAAGAAAGCCATCTGAAGGGTGGGGAATACATGAATAAGTCAAACATAAAATAAAAATCAATCTAATCTTCAGGTGTACTGGTGTACTGTTTCTACTACCAGTAGGGCACTCAAGTTCCTCAGAATGATATAACCCAGACCTCTGTTATCTCGCCTGAGCTGTTAGCCTGTGTAAATCACAATCCCAATCTATAACAACCACCGTTTCTAGATCTTAGAGAATGTCATAGTTGAAAAACAGAGCTGTTCCTACAGACTTAGAAGGTTTGTAGTGTTCGTAGCAGTGTTGCTCCTATGAACAAAGGGTGCGTTCCTCCCTTTCTGCCCACACGCTACCACTCTCCAAAACTCCCAGGTGACTTTTAGGCTCATCTTAATCAGAACCAATAATCTTCTGCACCTCATCGTCCCGGGGGAACAGAGGGAGCAGAGGAAGGATGTGGCCAACAGGAAATAGGCTAAATGGAAATTTAGACATTCTAGCAATTTAAACAAGTATAAAGAATTTAGTGATACAAGACCAAATAAACTGGAAAGTACAGCATGAAAAAAGAAATACAACTTTTAGCATACACAAATCTTGGTCATTGAACTTCAATGGAGAACAACTCCCCAAAAGAAGCAGCACTGTCTGTTATATGTTCCATTCAGGAACTTCTTTTTAAAATATTGGGTTAACATGTAGTTTAACTAATGATTCTTACAAAACTGGGGAAATAGGATAGTCCACAGAAATCTGCTGAACCACCCCTCTGCCCATCTTTGAGAGCCAAGCAGATGCCTGCTTACTGTAACAGCAAAATGTCTAACTCCTTGCCTTTAACATTGTTAAAAAAAAAAAAAGTAGGGAAACACAATGGTAAGCTTTGAACATTCCTAAAATGCTGAAATGTAAAAATAGCTCTAAGAAAACATTTTTCAGAATGCATTCATAAGAAAGACTTTTTTAAGAAACCATAAAATATATATGTATAAACTTTTCACCTACAAAAAGGACTTGAAAAGCTAGACTAGAACGCCGTCTACGTGTTTGCTCTAACATTACTGGAAATATGAAAAAAAATAGGTTAACCAATCTTCAGTAAAGTATGAAATACAGTTTTAACATTTTTGTTTTCCTTTTTGAGTTCTGCAAGATAGGAAATCAGCAAGAGACTATCATTATCAACAATGAGACAATTATGACAATCCCTGGAGGTGATAATCTTTCATAAACATCTAGACACCTTCAAGAATCCCTTTCTCATACACACAGGACTTAGGTAATAATGACAGATGCTGCAGTCATGCAGAAATTCAGCATCTGTCTCAAAACTCCCGTGGATGCGATCTTCCTAATCAACATCAGAACTAATAGTTTTGTGTGATCGCATTTTCAGGTGAATTAAGGAGGCACACAGTACAAAAATGTAAGTGAAGGGCAGAAAAGCCACAAAGATAGAGTTCATAAAATATTTGGCCAAAGTTCCCTTGATCCTTCTCCCACAGTTTTGCAAATGTGTGAGTGGATGACTTTATGTGGAGACAACTGCCTGGAACAGTCAAACACCTGTAGAGCAACTACAGGACCTGGCCAATAATCCTTCAGGGCCCGTACTTGTTTATTGTGACCAATTGTTTCTGATACATACGCCATTTTCAATGAAACCAAAACTATTCAACTCTATTTGAAGTCTGTTTCAGTACGCTTAGTATATCTAATAGTTGATATTGCCTCAAAAATAACATAACTGTTTTATTTCAAAGCACTATATAAGTACATGTCAATCTTGAAACCTTTTTGCTAAAATTAAAAAGTCATGTCAGCATTTTATCAATTCATGGTTTTTATTTTTGAAATTACATAATTTCAGAGTTCTCTAAAATCATTATAAAAGTTGAAAAATTCATAATTTAAATGACTTATAATTGTGTTAAAATTACTTGAAACATACAAAATGTGTTTGGAGTTTGGATTTTTTATAGCTTTCAGTTTTCTAGAAATTTTTATCTGTGTTTAGGATCAAAATGCCAAGTAAAAATAGAATAAAATGGTAAATAAACCAACAAACAAACAACCCCCCCTCTACACATTTCTTCAACCCTCCACAGATATACACCAGCGGATATATATTCCCACATTTTTCTGGGTTACCATGGTTAGCTGCTTTCTTTACTTGTTTGAGCCAGAAATTTAAACAAAAAAAAAAGGGGGGAAAAAAAACTATATTCTGCCACATCCTGCAATTCCCTTCTCCATGGTAGCTTTAAAGTATCAACGTAAAGGGGCAATATGATTCACAAGCCCTGGCCAATGTTAGGGATGTCACGTTATCAGGAGGGTCTATAATGAAAATGACCTACTCTGCTATATTTTAGAGCCATATGGGCAGTGATCAGCACTTACCGGTTAAAATGCTTGAGCGATAATTTTTTAATTCTTGGACCCCTGACGGAGGCCAACAGTGCACAGGCAATGATAAGACTTTTAATGCATGCAAATTTGCAAGGCATGATGCATTTAATAATCCCTCATCTGAGTAAATTGTAAAGAAGCCAGCAGGAGGAATAATTAATTTACATTAACAGCCCTCAGTGTGGTTTGCTGTAGTGCCTAAGTTAAAAAAAAAAATAATCTGGAGAGCTAGAAGTAAGAGTGCACTCTGCAACAACTATTTGCATTCTGATTGTCTGAAAACCTGTAAGTGCATAATTAGATATCAAACACTTGGTACATTTAACAGAGAGCAAGATGTGCCAACAGCAAACTATAGTAACACAGCAATTTGCCAGAGTGGCAAAAACTGCTTTTCATAGGCATTGAGTTTCCAATTAGGGAATCATTTCAGAGCGAGTCCTCATTATCCTGCATGATGGCAACTGATGGATCATTCTCATAAAAAGTCTTTTGAAGTAAAAATAGTGATGGAATAACTGTAACACAATGCGATACACCATGTTTAATTGAATGGAGTAATGCAAAGTGATGTTAGCCTCACGAACTTCGTGTCCTTTTAACACCACCTTGAAAACTAAAATGAGTAAGAAGAATTCTTACATGAAAACATGGTTAGCATCTACAACAGCTCGTATCTTTCAGGTTCAACTGTTCAGTCTCTAAATTTCATTTAGTTCACATTTAGCTCCACCCTAACACTATATAATCAGGACATATATTTTCTTCTGATAAATGAAAATTACGATAAAGCAGAGTCTGTCTATAGATAGAAGTCCTACAGAAATAATCTCAAATAATTCTGTTTAACACATCACCTAATTTTGAGCCTGAATGGCTGTATATTGCATGGTCATTTATCTTAGAAATCTTCAACATCATAACTCTATTAATAGAATAATAAGTGACTCAAGGTATGACTCAATGTGACCATGTATGAACAAAGTTGCAAAGTGGTGCATTTAGTTCAGATCACAGTTTTAAGCAATATGAGAATTCACTTCCTTACTTTGACTCTCCGTGTGGCAGGCTATGTTTTGCTTTCCACTATGGAATAGGTTATATAAAAGTCCCTGAAATAGACACTATTTTCAGAACACGAACATTTTCTATCATCTGGTGAACAACTGCAGCAGTGAGTGAGTTAAATGGAAACATTCAGTAGTTGCTTTCTAATGAAAACAATATGCTTACAATCTGTTCTACATTAATCACAGTTGCAGAGGGCTGAATTACATTCTCCTACCTATGGTAAATGTTATCTTAATGGGATATAGTGTTAAAGCGGAATCAGTGAGATGAACGTAAAAGATGCGATGAAGTAAGGTCGGGTTAAGGAGACTGCTCTCAAGGAAAAATTGTTGCAAAGCATTCACATGAGAAGAAAAAGTAATGGTTAGTTAACATCTCCTGACTTGTCTTTTATTTCCTTTGTCTTTGTGTGGAGAAATATGAAGTGAGGAAACAGGTGTCAGGAATGCTAACAGTCTTACAAACCGTGATGAATGTTGCGCATGCCTTTTTGGTTCCACAGCAAGAATCATCTCAACAGCAGCGTTCAGATACATACATGCATGCACACCCAGGGAAATACACAGACTTTTTTTAACATGGGGATATACCTTATTATGCTCCCTTTCTGTTGCAACCACTGTGCTTTAGTATGCTTTTCTTACTCCTGAAGATATGGCTAGCAGCAAGGATGTTCAAAGGACAATGAACCAAGCTAATTAACGACAGGGCAGGGGGGAACACGACAGACAGACAAAATCCTTCTGGGTAGAGAAGTTTCAATTCAATCACGTTTTCTAACCTGTTCTTAAACAGTGGGACTTTTTTTTTTTTTTTTTTTTTTACTCCCTATGCTTTTTCAGATTTTGATTTCATTACCAGTCACCTCTCCATCTTTCAGACACTTCCCACTGCACACGACCTTTCGCAGAAAGGAAGAGCAGTAATTCTCATACATTACCATGCTCTGTCTCAAGGTGCAGAAAGATCTCATTATCTGTTCCATACCAGTTTGTAAACGCTGATTATTCATCCAATGATACGAGCGGAGCTTCACAAACGTGAGAGATCGTGTCACAGACCTTATATTCATTGTGCTTCATTTTATTGTAGCATTTATTAAATTTGGTTTTTTACTTTTACTTTTGCAAACTAGTGCTTAAACTGCCTCATCTCATATGAGACTACTGTATCGCTTCAAGTGGAATATCACATATATTCTAAGGTCTAGAATGCACACATGCTTTTGAAAAACATCAAATACTTAAGAAATATGAGGACAGTGATCACAGAATGGTTTGGGCTGGAAGAGACCTTCAAAGATCATCTAGTCTGGGCAGGAACATCTTCCACTAGATCAGGTCGCCCAAGGCCCCACCCAGCCTGACACCTCAAAGTCAGGGTAGGCTGGTCACAGGCGGCTTCCCACGGCTTGAACCGCCCGCGGGGACCGCCCGCCCCGCCCCGCCCTCGCCCACCGCTGTCGCGGGCCGGCGGCCTGCCGCCCGGTCCCTCCCCACACCGGCCCCCGAAACCCCCTCACACCGCCCCGGGTACCTCGCGCTCCTCCCGCCGGGTTCCCGCCTTTTGAACCGCCCGCGGGACCGCCCGCCCCGCCCCGCTCTGCCCGCGAGACCTGCGCCTGCCGCCGCTCCCTCGCGCGCGCCGCCGTCCCCTCAGGCGCCTCGCGCTCCGCAGGGCTGGCGGCGGCTGCCCCACCCCGTGACTGTCCCGCAAGTTATGCCCTAAAACTTGATCCCGGAGGATAAGTATCACGTTCGTATTGTTAGTATATTTCTTTATATTTTTAAGGACTAGTAGTGCATTCATAAAACACAGGTGCACGAACTGGTATGTATTTATTTTAGGCCCCTCTGACCTGCCCAGTAGAAGGGTATGTCACACACCAAAGCTGCAGTTTGGTGTACACCACAGATTTTTTTATACAGGATCTACAAGAACATATTTCCTTCTAATTTTTTATTCCACAGTTGAGTAGCTACGTCAGTCTTTTCTCACAGTATTTCTAGAAAAGCTCCTCTGAAGCGCTATGCTTGTGTCAGCGTCAGTGGAGCCATCTTTTGATAAAGAGGAACTACAGAATGAGTGTAACAGCATGAAGTTTCTTCACAGATCTCCCTCAAACCTAGAGTAAATCCTTCCTGGGAGAGGCACACAGGGACTGTTCAGTCCTTGTCCTCTCCAAGAGAGGATACACCTGTACCTCAAAGGAACAGGGAGCTGCATTCCAGCAGCACCCGTGCCTCAGTGGCAGCAAGAGAAAGAACCATTGGAGGGGGGGTCATTAGCCTTCATCTGCTAGTAGGTCCCCCTTTTTTTTTTTTTTTTTTTTGCATTGAGGAAAATGCACCAGTCACAAAACTCCAAAGGCATATACTGAATTCTGAGCAGGAAACTTGTGGACCACACACAATGCCTGTCTGCTTGTAATGAAGTAGGTGAACTGCCACCAACCCAGGAAGAGGAGAATGGATTAACAAAAACTGTTTCTCTTCTATAGGGATAATATTGTCACCTTATCACCAAGTCTTTTTGAGATTATGGAGTTTAACATCATCAGAGAAGTGAAACACACAGTAGAATTTTGAGGGGCAGGGGCAACCTGGAGAGTCCCAAATGTGACTACAGTGCTCTGTAGATAGAGAAATCACAAGACGGGATGGAGAAAGCACTGAAGGATACCTTAGAGAGATGATGATGCAAAAGTACACTTCTCTGTGAACATATACATTTATATTTCTGGGAAACAGATTGAACAAAACAAACTATAAGCTTGCTACAAAGTACTTTCAGAAAAGTCTAATTAAAAAAGCTAACACAAACAGTGCTTATTGCATTACATTAATACTAATTTCAATTAGTGTTCTTAAAAGCTACTCTTAAAGGCTTTATGAATTTTTGTATCATATTAGAAAGGCTTAATGTAAAAAGTTCTTACTGATTCTGTCCCATTTACTCCATAAAGAATACTGGATATTACTGTAGATGAAGCTGGTTGAGTGTTGAGCCACAGAAATAGCCACAGAAGCAGGATCTACACCAGCTAAAAGGCAGACAGGAATACCCCACTAAATGTAGTGAGCAGTAATGTACAGAAAGAATCACCAATCACGCCTATGAATTGATGAGTGGGGGATATCAGTATAACTCATATTCACAAAAATAAAAATTTGCATAATTTAATTTTTATTCCCTTGTAACATGAAAGCTTTTTGGCCTATGGGTCAAGTTTTGATTCATAAAATTTAAGTCAGAGCTATATACTTTGTAAACCTACTAACTCAGCCTTATGCATGACAAAGAACTTCAGTTTTGCCACGTACTATGCAGAAGGCATCTGTATTTAAATGTCAAATAACAGAGACCATATTGCATCCTTAATGAAGTTGTTCAGATGCTAAACTACTCTCACTCTTACAATATCTACATCTTTTCTGTTATCTGAATTTAAGTTTTACTTTTAAATTTAACTTTTACTTTTACTCGGGGATCTTGTTCCCCCTTTTTCTTCTAGATTAGAAGTGATCTCCTTACAGTGGTATTAGAAGACCATCATCAATTCATCTCAGGCATACACAAACTAAACAGACTTACTTCAAGTTCCTTACTTCTACTCATGTTTTTGCAGGCCTTGACTAATTCTTTTTTCTCTTTTCTGCATGGATTTCAGCATGGCCACATTTATCCTAAACTAGATTTGCCATTAGAGTAACCATCTCTCTAACCCAAGATACAGTTTCTCTAAATTGCAACTTTTCTTGCAGGTTGATAAATTACTGTATATGATGAGAAATACTTTGAAAATATTCATTCAGAAATACAATAATAAATCAAAGAAAGATAATTAGATTCAAATGCCTTGCGGTATGATAAGAGAAAAAAGTTAAATCAACATTAAAAGAAGCTGGGTTTCCAACACATCCAAACTATAAACAGTGCCAAATACCAGACTTTACTGGCATTTTACACTGGAAAAACTGATTATAAGGAGATTCTGTAGAAGACCAAAAAAGTTGCAATTCCATAGTCCATGGCAGCCGAGAGACTATAATTACTTTGTAGCGTTCACCTCAACATTAAATATTAAATGCAGAAATGAGGACATGAACTGAATTTGTAGCAAGAGACTAAGCAAAAGAATTAGAAATATACCCTAATCATTTGGTTTCCCTTTACCATACAAACTACTAAAACCGTAACTAATTCTACAAATACAGCACTAGACATTTCGCTGAAATGCATCACATCCTTATAAGGGGATAAAACAGCACCATCATCCTACCTCTGCTTGCCTCGAAAAGAACTCTGTTCTCAGGCAAGACTAAGAAAGTTAAGGTTATATAAACAGCACTCAAGCAAAATCATCTTTCACTGTGAGAAAGCTGGAGGCATAGCATTCTCAGAGGGAAGTTGCAGATCACTGAATTTATTCCCTGCCTCGCTGTGTTACAGCTTGGAATTAGCACCTGAAGGCCTAACCTAAAATACAGTAACAATTATTGTCAAAGACTAATCCTTAATCCTTGAGGCTTATTCATGTCACAGAACATTGTTGTTCTCCAAAGTTTTTGCACCAGGAGACAAACGGCAGAGATGAAGCTGAAGCCTTGCAGATGGTTTGGGAAGGAATGGGGGAAGCATTCCTGGTTTCTCGCATTCAGCTGGGGAATAAAGTAGCATTTGTAGATGAGCCCAAAGCATGTGACTATACCAATTTACCAGCATTAGGGAAAATAGATGTTACACCATTTGGATCAAATAGCAAGTTGGGAAGCAGCTGACAAAGAAAAGTTGGTGTTTGGTTTGGGGTTTTTTTGGTTGGTTGGTTTGGGGTTTTTTTTTGTTTGGTTTTTGGGTGTTTTTTGTTTTGCTTTTGTTCTTAAACATAGGTTAACATATGGCAACCAAGTACCATGACTTTAAAGAGAATTTAACAAAAAAGTTCCTCTTAGATGAGTTACAAAACTTTTAGGTAAATTTTTTGCATGATGCTTAAAACCAAACTCTGAAAACTAATTTGACTTCCAAAGCAGGAAAGTACAATCTAGATGAAAGTGACAAAACCCAGAATCTTCCATCCCTCTACCTCTGCAGTTCAATGGCACCGAACGCATTTCAGTAATTCTGAAAAGCCTGGACAAAACTGCCCCTGCTCCTTATAGCGATTCTTACCTGCTCAGATAATAAGCCAACTCATCTTGAAGCACTGCCTATTTAAATTTATCTCTCTGTTCAAATGCCATCAAATTTATGGCAATATTCCACTGCTAGTTCAGTCATGGAAAAGTCCTATTTGTCAAACAGTTGCCAGGGTCACCCCAGGATCCGACCCAGAGCTCACTGAAGGCAGTCACCGATTTCCAAAGGCTTTGGATTTGGATTTAACTCACACAAACTGAAGTGTATACAGTATCACATTAGGTAATCTTAAGGAAAGGTTAAAGATACATACATTAATCTCTACTATTGAATAAAATAAACCAGGGGCAAAAATATACCAAAAGTATTATCTTTAGTAGACATTTGTTAGGCCCTCTTTCTGTCATGATCCAAACTGAAGTAAATTACAAAGCCAATTATTTTCAAACATATATTCTTTATCTTTTGATCCTATTAATGGGAAAAACCTATTTCTTGGGTTTGTGCATTTCTAAAATACTTATTATACTTTTAGTCTTAAATTTCAATTTGTGTTTTTATAATGGTTATATATATAGCTTATGTCACATTGCTGTAAAACTGTATTTCTTCAAAGTAAATAGTAAAATTATTACTAAGAATCATCATGATGTTTTGCTTCTGGCAAAAATATTCTTTTTCAACATTGAAATCTGTACTTTGTTTAAAACAGTACTTTCATCACAAATTTTTGTAACCAAATTCATTTCCAGTTTATATCAGCCAAAAAATTTGGCTACCTCCTTTGATTATAGTGTATTAGCACACAACTTTAGTTTCACTTGGGAATTCTTCTTGAGAAAAATAATGGGTCATTTTTCAGACAAGCACAATAGAATCAACTACAATTAAAAACTGAAACAGAAGATATACCCTTCTCTTCCATCTTTTGAAGTGTTCTCAAAACCTTTCCTGTCATATTGATGATCCACTTAAACTTTGTCATCTCAATCTGATTACTTTGTTCACACTACTTCAGAGATTAGCCTGAAAAAAATGGTTTAGCCATACTGTTCAGGAAATGCCAAGAGCTCATCTTCATAACATCAGTGCGATGTGATTACTTCCTTACATCGTATTTCCACAAGTAGAGGATTATACAACCTACTGTAAAATCCACTTGTTTCACTATTACCAAAGGGAATTTTATTGTCATAAGAACCTACATGCATTTTTATCAGTTGAGTTTACTAAAAAACAGTGGGAAATAAAAAGTGTCCATATTCCATTCTCACAGCAGATGTAATTAATCATAAATCTCAGGGCAGATGGAACTGTTGTACAGGCTTGGAAATCTCTGTGATACTTCCAAAACCATTGCATTTGCTGTTTTGTGATACTGCAAAACAAACAAAAATTGCTTGGTATTCAAGTTCAATTTTCATGTTTACGTTTATACATCTATTCTGCCCTCAATATTTTCTGTTTTTCCTTATTTTCTGGCTTAAAGGGTGGGTTTGACTAGGATTAAGGCAGCTGTGTTTTGAGCATTGCCAGTTGTCTTCAGTTTGAAGTACTTAGACTTGATCCACTATCATACTGCTAGTCCACTGTGAATACTAGGATAGCTGGCTGTCGCCATTTCTCTTGCTATAATTTACTTTTTTTTCTATCCATCTTTCTCTTTCTATCTGCCTGCACATCGCAACACAGCATTTACTTCTAGTTTAAATGCTGTGATGACCAGTCTTATCTCTGTTGCAGATTGAATGGCCGAGGTTTGGGCAGGGGTATTAAGGCTGGAATAAACAGTGCCCTGAACAGATTCATATTTTGCAATGAGCTGTATCTTTTATAAACATAATGCTGCATTGTTATGATTCTGAAATAAAGATCCTTGTGCAGTCAGCTATGCTTCTGCAAACTGTGGGGGGTTTTTTGGTCTTCACCCAGTATCATCCACAAGTCCCTTTCAGTAATGGAACATCAGGTTCAGATCATGATACTTTCAAAGACACATAAAATTGTCTCA
The DNA here is from genome assembly GCA_009819775.1 of Phoenicopterus ruber ruber. Taxonomy (NCBI): domain Eukaryota; kingdom Metazoa; phylum Chordata; class Aves; order Phoenicopteriformes; family Phoenicopteridae; genus Phoenicopterus; species Phoenicopterus ruber. The sequence goes on along the minus strand of CM020229.1, from coordinate 3,687,995 downwards.
CTATTATAAAACGTGCGTTGATCAAAACCAAAAGATATTTTTCATCATTTTCAGGACTCGTCCAGCAATTTTCATTTTTCAAAGTTCTTGGACAATGGAAAGGAACTACACAAACCCAGAGGAGGCGGAAGTCTAAAGAGAACCTGTTTAAACCTGCCTAATAGACCCGCTGGCATTTATATTGCACCTGCCTGGAAACAGCGTATACTGGTCCTCACCAGACACCACATCAGTAACATCTTTCTAGCTACGTATCATAGAATCATAGAATGGTTTGGGTTGGCAGGGAACACCTAAGTTCAGTCCATTTGCTTGAACAAAGTGACCAGAATGCTAATTTAATGTAGGAGTCCCGCATTCATTGTTTTGTACATTCTGTCTGAAGCTGTTCTTTATTTTACAAGCACAATATTATTTATGCAGTGTTTAATCATTCCTCTCGCTCCAATGATTTCACTTTAAAGAATATTCAGAGTATTTCCATTCACATGCAAAATCATTTCCCTTGATTTAAAAATAAAATAAAAATAAATACAAGGCCACCAAATTGTAAAACCAACCAGGGCCTGGAAACCTGGCAGTTTCTCTTTAAATATTTCAGTAATGTATTCATTGATTAAAGTATTTCATGCTCAATTCTGTGCAATCAGCAGAATTGCCATTACTCATGGCATCACTCATTCTGAATCACAAAATGCTAAGGCTACGAAAAGATTAAATTTGTATTGGCTTTAAAGCATTAATACTAAAATAAACACTTCAGCAATAAACATTTGAGTTAAGTGGCACTGCAGTCTTTTCCATAATCTGAGGAAAAGTAAATGCTCATGAACTGTTGTCGGGGATTTTGTCCATATATTAGAAGAGTTAGAACGGTAGAAACTTCTGTTCATCTGCTTTTACATTAAAACTGACAGTCACGGCAATTTTTCCCAAAGTTTAAGTCTCTCAATTCCATTTCAGTGATAGATGGCGGCACTTTTAATTTACCCTTAAGTGAGTTTATAAAGCTCTAAAAAAAAAAAAAAAAAAACCCACACACCAAACCACCACAAAACCAGAAGTTCTAAGCACATTCCTATTTTTACTTTTTGCTTGCCTGCCAGTAAGAAAATTTTCAAGTTACTTGAGTGAGGACTTGCAAATTTTATATTAAAAAAGTTGTTCAATATTTTTAAAGCTGAGCATTTTAATAATTTGAAATTTTACAGACAAATATACACTAAAGGAATTTTAAAATAAAACTGTAGAAATAGCCTCAAGCAATCTAAGTTATTTATGTCCCTTTTGATATTAATCTATCTGATTATTTCTGAACAGTCTGGTACCAGTAAAAGAAAGTTTTCTTAAGAAACTTAACAGCTATGCTGGAAATACAAATCTGTAACAAAAACCATGGTTTGAGTAGTGCTTCATCTATATCAAAATCAGCACCTGAACACTCAGTTATGGAAGCCCCTCTCTGTGTAGGTGGACACATTTCCGCTAAACCATCGCTCATGCGCCCTGTGTTGTAGGTGTCCCAGTCCACGCCACACAGCCGGTGGGCTTCATGCAAATGGCATTTTTGCTGGTCACATCAACAGTATTAGAATTAAATCCTTAAGATGAGAAGTTACTTTAGGACTTTAGTGACATCCTAAAGAAGGACTGTAGTGAAGCTCTATAAACACAAGAAACTTTATTCTTTCCATTTCCCTGACATGCAAAATGAAAAAAAGAGAATACTCTCTTAGAACAGGATCATTCTCTAGGTTATTTTCCAAATGTTCCCAGAATTCAATTGTTGATTCTAATCTAACCCTATTATTTCAACTCCCAACAATTCTTAAATAGAATGTTTACAAGATGGAGTGCATACATTGTTTCTAATTATTTTACAATTACCTAGTTTGAAGTTAATTACATCCTCGGTCAGGACAACCCAGTTCGCTACCACTAATTTACCTCAATTATTCAAATGAATTTAATTGATTTTTACTGCATTACTCAAATGCAAATATAGATCAAGCCTGATGTTTTCCTTTTGCAAGAGAAACCCTTAGACTGCTTACGATGTGCATAACTTTGTGAAGACTTTTCTTCATTAAAAATAATGACAACAAATTTTAAATGGACTTGCTATTAATAAAATGCCTTTTTTTTTTACATTTCAGGCTGAAAGCCCAATTTTGCAATTAGCCGAGTACTTTCAGCAAAGCTTGCTAACAGTATCAGAGTACCATCTTTCCTTCCTAGTGGTTTTCAACTTTTTCAATTTGTGGAAAATAATAAATTTTCCAGTAGAGCTGAAGTCCTTGTATAGCAAATATAAGTGTCCTGAGCACAAGTATGGTTTGTGTAGATTTTATTGTACATGCCTTACAGCAACCTGCAGACCAGATCAAAAACCATTCCTCAGAAATTCAGCAGCACGCAACTTTGATTTCTAACCCTCTGGGGAAAAAAGCACTACTCAGGTGGAACCCAACCCCAATGTCCAGCTCTGTTGATGACTCAGATAAACCCCATTAAATTCATTCTGATTTATTTGGCCAAAATTCTCATTTGCCAAGTCAGGATAATTTATGAAGCAGACAGAGATCCTGTGATGAACAGCACTGAAAAAGAGGCAAGTGCTAGTATTGAATTAGCTGTGGCAACAGATCCTTAAAGACAAAAACAAAATTTAAAAAATCCAAAGCTTACTCTAGAAGCAGTATTCCAGGATTTGCATTAGCACTTTGATAACAAGTCCATCAAACCCTGCATTTCTTTGGAGGGAACAGAGAACAGCTTGTCTCCACAGCCTATTATAATTACCACCAAACTGCACTGGAAACTTGGCAATTTTGAATTTCATAACACCCATGATTGACATTCTTAATTAATACTATTGTTTTTCTCCTCTGGCTGAATTTCCTGAATGCCAACCTGCATCGCATACACTAAAAACAGGCATTAAAGAAAATAACATCAATGTTAATCTCTAGCACAAATACATTAAATGCCTCAGTAAAGTGTACCGAAAAGGACAGCATTCCTATAAATAATGGATCATTGCAGTCTGATAATCTTTATCCTCCAATGCTAATAAGATGATAATCTTTCTCCTCCTGTGTCCTTGCCTTTGAATTTCAGTGCTGCAGTGCATTACCAGCTCTCCTTGTCATCTTGCTTTGAAATTTGTAAATGAAAGAACCTTCCAAAAGCGGAAAGCAAAATTGGCCTAACGAAGACACAATGCAGAATGCTCTGCTGTGTTAGTCCCCGATTAATCCCGATACCAAATTTTTCTTTTCTTTTTTGTTGTTTTAGTGCAGATCTAAGGCCAGGAAAATTCAGAGAGTTATGTATTTGGTTCATGTTAGCGCTCTCAGGGCACATCTCTAATCTGCAGTAGAGATCACAGATCTCCAGGGTATCCCCAAACGAACTCCAGAAGCAGAATCAGCATATTCAAAAGCAACATCAACACCAAGTTGAATATCTCCACACTTCATTTACAAGCAGAGCTGGTATTTATTTCTGCATAGTGCTGTACTGAAGAATATCTATAAGAATATTAACTGTTACTGATTTCATGGCCAGAGATTGTGTGGCAAGATATAAAAATACTTAATTCATTTAAAAATTCATTTCATTTGAGAAATGCTAAACTTGCATTTTCACTTTTCATTTTGAAATAGTGTTTTTGATGCAATTAGGGGAAAAAATGATGGAAAGGAAGTAAGAAGAATAGTGTGAAAAGCAAATGGATTATTAGAGGTGATCTGAAAACTATTTTATTTATAAATACTACATTGATTTGGCCTCACAAACAGATCAAAACCCACGACATTTAAGTTGAACCCAAAGCATCCTACAAACCCACAGTGTCTTAGTTTGCCCATCCCCAAGGCTGGATAAAAGAGAATCACGTTGCTGAGATTTGGATGTAGAAAACTATCTTAACTTGATGTGGCCAAGATCAGTTGGAAATCACCAAAAGATAGGTTTAATTTTCCACACAGACTTCCAGCAGGCCAGATACTAACACCCCCAAGTTTTAGATCCAAAATTTAGAAAATTGGTTTTGACAGATTTAAATTGAAATACAATGAAAAATAACATCGCAGTGACTCTACTGTACATATTCCATATTTTGATAAAAAATATTTGAAGTAAAATACTCTACATACAAATTACATTGACAGCCACTGTCAACATACAGAAACATGTAGATGATACACTTAACCACATGTATTTTTTATCTAAATTGGACAGTTCTTCAATGCTAGATCCATGGCCACAGACCTCCCAGTAAAAGAAATTTGATAAAACCTTTACGTTGGTCTCTTTGAACTCATGATCTAAAGAGTTAAATAAATTTCTAGCTACAGTGAACTGGAAAGGATTGTAAAGCATTTAAATAGCGAGTTAGAGACTTTAGTTTAAATGTTGGATGATGGAAGCGTGTATGGAAAACTCAGTGTCTTCCGTTTCTAACTCTGTAGACTGCTTTCAAATTTCTCACTTCCATGAGAACCAACAAAACCAAAAATAGAATAGCATGGCTTGGAAATGATATTCAGAAATGGATGCAACTGTTGGAGTCTGTTCTGCAGTACTGCTCAGTGAAACTAATGTACGTATGATTGATTGCAAAATCTGTTCTTTTGTAGATTGGGCAGAATATGGGGTTTTTTTTTCCTAGCCCATGAAAATGTTAAAGATACCAAAATGTGTTTGCCTACTGAATCTCAGTAAAATGTCAAAATTTTCAATGCACTGAATTTGTCAGTTTAAGTCAATCAGCATGCTTTGTTAAATAGTTTTGGTATGCTTTTGACTTATATGTCACTTTTTCTTTTTTTAAATGTGTATCTAAATTGAACTGAAATTTCAAAATAGAATAATTAAATCAACTTGGAGGGGAAAAAAAAAAACCAGTGCCAGTTTGAAAATATATAGAATAGAGTGGATGCTTTCACAACTTCAAAACTTTTCTTTCAAGTGTTCTGAGATGGGAGCGTTACTGTAGCAAGCTCTCTATTGTTTATGGTTTCAAGTTCTGCAAATTGTTATTTTTTGTTAAAATGGCTTCACAAAAGTTACTAAACACGCCTTTTTCTTCCCTTTCAAATCATATAAGGAAATAGAAAAGTGCCACATACACTTAATCCCAGTAACTGCTTTATCCACAATCTTGCAAATATCAAGCAGAGCATCCATCTACAGATTTGGTTTTGAACACTTGCCTTTTATCCCAAGGTCATTCAGTCAGTACAACATTCAAAGACCAAACGCCTGTGCATGTCAGAAGTTGGTTTGGTTTTTTTCCCCCCCCCCCCCTCTGCAATGTCATCTTCATCAAAGTCTGCAAAGAGCTTAGTCCTACAGTCCCCTGGTAGCCCTGTGTTTCGTGGTGTGTGGTTTGAGAAATGCTTTTATCAGGAAAAGTGTCACAAAAACTTCTTTATGAACCCCATCAAGTTCTGTACTTTGGTATCAATACATTCCTAGAAACATTGGCACTGCTTGAATATTTCTCTTGTAAAACTTTGACAGGCTTGAGCATGTGGCAGTTCTAATGATCTTTGTCTTATCCCTTTCACCTCATGACATGTTTTACCCTTATACTTTTCTCTTGATATTGCCACATCCACAGTCCCTTTTCTGCAAATTCCTCTGAAAAACTCAGTGCAGCTGACAGCAGCCTCTCTCTTTTCTTATTCTTTTGGATGTGCTATGGGAGATGCACTTCTACATGGCAGAGACAGACTGTCCCTTAAGACCTCTTTGGTGACTAGATCACAACAAGAATGACAGACGTGACGCTAGGGACAAGAACATATATTTTCATTGGGTTCTGGAGAAAATATTTATAATTCAAAAGCATTCTTTTTTGATTTGGTTGTGAGACAGAGACCAGATTCTGTGCCCCAGGATTTACTGGCAAAAGGACTTCAAGACAGTGAAATGCCAAATTAAAAAAAAAAAAAGTGATCTTAAAGCGTAATATCAGTAATGAAACAAACCATTAACAACAACAATAAGAAACCATCACTGTTTCAGCATCTGTTCCTTTTGCCCTTTCTCTGGTCTTCTGTTTTCGTTTTCTCCTTGCCTCTAATGGTTCTTTCTAACATTATTCCTTTCACTTATTCCAGCAGAATTTTTAATGTATTAATCCAAAGGCATATGAAATATAAACTTTTTTTTTTTTTTACTTTTTGTCATTTGTCTTCTTTTAAAAAAATGGACTGTAATTGTATATATGAAAGATACCTGTAGTTGAATGCACAATGTTTTCAGCATTGGGTTGGGAAATGTCCTTAGCCAACAGATGCAATATGATTACAACGTGTCCTGGATGCCTGGGGAAAAGCTGTAAAACTAAAGGAAAGGATATAATGTGGAAGGATGTGAAATTCTAACCTAGACAAATGGTTTACAAGAGAAGAGAGATTCAGTAAAATAAGGAACTATCCTGGGAACACAACAATTCTCCAAGAGTATTTCACTGTTAGATGAAAATAAATAAGAGGAATAAGAGAAGGTTACAATTTTCAGAGAAAACTATTGTTTCTCAATATTACAGTGCTAGATGTATTGCAAAGAGATGTTGGAAATTCATAGGCCACTGAGATTCCTTCCATAAGGAGGCTGCTTGGATTAGACTGGACTACAAGTAAACCTGTTCTAACTCCAGGGAGAAGACAGAGTTACATGGAGATGGCAGGAAGTTTTTCACTTAAATAAAACAATAAGCATCTCCACCAGATAAACTGATATTGGAGAAAAAAAACAGATGAGAAACAATAGGCTGAAAAGGAATACTTCTTTTTCAGGGATCCATGAGAAATAAAAGGAAGAATCAAAGGAGGAAGAATACATAGACCTGCAGGAGATGACCAAGACACAAACCTAAATCATAAAAGATAGCACTACCAGGTAACAGAAAAGGATTCCAGTAAAGATCAGGGCATATCTGAGCTTATTCTTAAACCTTCTTCTTCATGGAAGAAAGTGAGTATAAAATCATGCTTATTTCCAATTAGAAGTTAGGACTTAGAAGGCCAAATCTTTTTCTCAGTAAACGGATATAAATCTGTAGTTAATCTGACTGCTAGATGGACGTTTTAACAGAAGACTTCCCAAAACAGCAATCAGGGCACAGTAACTAGCACCTTTTCTCAGGGACACGGCAAACAACCTTAGAAACCACAAGCAGAAAGCAATGAAGCATGAAAAACATGACCCTCCAGATGAACATTGCCCTAACTCAAAGTCTCATTTGTAAGCTAAAAATGTACCATATAGACTTTTTTATATAGACTAACATTTAAAATGCTAATACAAATGGCATGCAGAGAAACATGTACTCTTAACACACAATAGCATTCTAGAAATGCAGGGAAGTTACTTACTGTTCTTTTGGTAGGTATGTATTGAACCTGACGTATGTGTTAAAACCAGTGCCTGTTGCACAAAGTCATGTTCAGGGTGCAGCTTTGCTCAGCTTTTACTAAATCCTCCAATTTCTTACCTACTATACTTCATGCATTGGCAGATCATGTATTAAACCACTTCTTCCATTTCAGAATGCTAGTTGCAATTCTGTTTTCATTTGCCTGTGCTTCAGGTGCAGCAAGACATATGATCAGCTTGGTATCTCTCCTACTGTACCATTATTACTCTGTATCATCATCTTTCTAGATATACCCTGTTCATCTCAGTCTCATCCACCCTTGCTGGCACTGTTTATATCTCAAGAGATAATTTGTGACAATTTACAGATGCTTGCTTTATCAGTTTAGCTTCAAATAGTTATTTTGAGCATATTCTCTGCATTGTGTATGTAAAAAGTAATGAACCATAGTAAAAAACATATGTTAGTTCTGAATACAGCAAAGACTTGAATACAAGTTCACTCCACAGTCTGACAGAAAAAAGTGGGAAAAAAAAAAATCAGAATACTATGAAAATTATTTAATGACACAAAAAATACTTGTAAAAACCTAAACAACTACAATATCATGTAAGTATACGTTACTGTGCACTTCAGGACAAATATGCCTCTTAAACATGGGAGTCACTATTTAATTTCTATTTTAGATCCAATGTTCTTACGCAAGTGTCAGTTATGATAATACAGGCTGATGGTCAGGTCTGAACTGTCATCACGTTCAACAGTGCTTGCTTCAGAAGGCTCCATTGTGTGATATGACAGTTAAACACTCTCTGCTCTCATAACCGCACTTCGGGGAAGAATTGGCTTTTAAGAATTATCCATTTAATATGTCCCTTTGAAAGTATCTATTTCTAAAAAACCTAGAGAGAAGCAATTGTGTTGGTAGGGATCATTTCTTCTCTGTTCAACACTATTGAAATCTGTGCTGCCATGGGAATCATGGTTCTTCATGGCTAATCACAAGGGCAGTAGTAGCATGGGTCTCTCTATTCATGACAAGAGACTGTTAATCCTGAAGCGTTCAGTGGCTCGACTACCTTGAGAGCCAGAAAGAAACGCATTCAAGAATTCAGTACCACAAACTGGGAGACAAATCAGCTATAGCTCCTAATTTCCACTTGGAAAAAATAAAACTATAGGAAACCCCTAATTAAGATTCTTCCCCTAATCGAATAAGTTCATCATCAAATGAAGTAAGAAGGACCACAACCATTAGTAAGTACAGATCACAGCCCCTATCGTCTGGCTGCAAGTGACTCACTTCAACACGTTCCATTCCACAAAGACTACAGAGAGGCTTCAGCCAAATGCCTGAGCTGATGCACTGCTGTTATCCAGCACTTCAAAAGAGCACCATATTTAATTTTCACCTACAGACATTAAAACAAGCTTTTTAAATGGAATTTGAGGCATCACAACTGGAAAGTAGGCCAGGTATATCAGGGGATCTAAATGCAGGTCTGTTCCTTCTTGGGAGCCAGGTTTGAAAATTTTACCCTTTACTTTTCTTCATGTCTTTCATAGAACATCATAAAAATACACCATAAAATGGTAGAATTGCTTTAGAATTAAAGACCAAAATTTCTGCTCTCTTGCTTATGCATTGCCCAATAAATAATCACAAATGGTTGTTATTCTATTCATTTTATTAATGGGATCATGCCCAGTTCAGGAAAACATTGCAAATAATTATAACTCACAATTCATCACCCCATTTGTCCTCATCCTTTCTCAGTCACTTCTATTGGTTTTTTTTTCCCCTCCTGACTGCCAGCTGCTGGTACAGATGTCACTTCCTGCCAGATGTTTTCATAAAAACCTCAATTAGTATCTACCCACAGATGAGACAGCTATAGAGGTGACTGTACAAATCCAGACTTTGGCAGTGCAAGAGGCTAAATGAGATTGTTGCTCCCTACACATTGGTTTATCCAATGATTATCTCCTGCAGGTGAAGATTTCATCTGCACTATTCTTTCTAACTAAAATAAAAGAATAAGCCAACCAACCACTTTAAAACAGACAATGTGCACTAACATATTGAAGAGGGATATAGAACTCAACCCTACAGCAAAGAGAGAGATCCTATAAAGAGAACGGGGGGTTGCAGTCAGTCCATAACAGCTCCTTTCTGCCACTCCTTGCTCCTCACACTTTTCCCTGCTCCAGTGTGGGTCCTTCCACAGGCTGCAGTCCTTCAGGATAAGCCTCCTCCAGCACAGGCTCCTCTCCATGAGGAGCCATTCCTGTCAGGAGGACCTGCTCCGTCATGGACTCTCCACAGGCTGTAGTTTTCTTCAGGCAATATTCACCTGCTCTGGCATGGGGTCCTCCACGGACTCCCATGGGGATACCTGCTCCACCGTGGTTTCCCCATGCATCAGGGGAAGCTCTGCCCCAGCGCCCGCAGCACCACCCGCAGCACCTCCCGCCCCTCCTCCTGCTTCACCTGGGTGCTCACAGGGCTGGTTCTCGCATGTTTTTTCCCCTCACTCCTCACTGCCTGGGCAGGGTTTTGCCCTTTCTTAAGTAAGGAACCAACAGGAACCGTCTGTGTCTGGCATGGGGCAGCCCGGACTCTCCTCAGGTCCCCTGCTACCAAAGCTTTACCATGGACACCCACTACAGAGCCCCCTCACCCTGCAAGCCGCCTTCGTTAAATTATGTGCCCCATCACAATAATGATATAAACCACCCCAGAAATAAAGACTTCTGCTTTAAGGTTTTAGGGAATGTGGTTTAAGAGATGAAAGGTGAATACAAAATCTACAATATTCTATTGTGCAATAACATGTTGTGCTTAGGTTCTGATCTTGCTCCATTTTAACCTGTTATCACTCCTTAAACTTCTATGCTAGTGTAAGACACTATGAGACCAACAAGCCTTGTATCATTGCAATAATAGCTTTAATAAAGGAATGACTTTTAAAGCATTACCTTTCTCAGCATCTGAAAATACAGAGATAATTAAGCCTGATTTTCTTCAAAGCTTTCCACCCTCCTAATGAGGTGTAATGAATTCAGCACTGAAGATTTAATAACAGGTGCTTTTACATTAGGAGGCCACACTGTACAGGCATAAAGCACACCTGCAAGCATTTTCCTCAAGACTGCTAAAAAAGGCCTCAAAACTGCTCCCTGCAGCAACAGCTGCCTTGCTAAATAAATAAATAAATGGTATTGTCTAATATTCATAACTTGCCCAGGCCCTGGCCTCGACCCCAGCGCTGGAATGTCTACATCTGTCACAAGTATTGATTTATTCTCGTAACACACGCACAGTTCCCAATTTTTGAGTTCAACTTAGACTGCTTGACGCAGGTTGGTAGGATTGGTTTTATCCCTTTGTTTGACAATCTGCAAGAAAGCCTTTAGAGGAGAGACTCCCAGCTGCTGTTTTGCTGAGGAATACAAGGCTCTTCCCAGATCACCGCAGTGAGCACACGGTCTGAGAGGTCACTAACTTTCTCAGTATCACACAGGAAGTCTGAGAAAGAATCAGAAACTGTCTTGCATCTCAGGCCAGTCCTTAATCCATTAGACCGCCCTACTTTTTCAAAGTGAATATGTGAGCTGCTTTTTCTACAATGCAAGACTTAGTTTTTCACCCCAGTGTTTTCCTCTTTGAGCTGACAGATGTTCCACAAAATATGACTCAGATTCAACTCACAAAATGGGATGAGTTAAGAGAGAAGGATCTCAGAGTAAGATCCCCTCACTGCTGTGTAGGAGATAAAGAACAGAAATCGCCTAGGTCAGTTCACAGATCCACAGTGACAGCTAACTCGGCAATGAGGAAAGAAACAAATTCAGAACAGAGCCCCTGTGAGTGGTCCAGTGGCCGTTGGTGCTCACCTTTATTTTACCTGAATCCAAGGCATTTCCTTTCCTGCCTAGAAGATGATCCTCAGTGTCCGAGGGCTCTTATTCTCTTGTCTCTTACTGCTTTATCCTAGGAAAGGCAGTTTCTCTGCATTTTTCTTCCTCTTAGCAAGCAAATAAACTAGCGAGAACTCACAGAGAAACAGCTGTTAAAAACTGGTGCTGACACTCACAAACTATTATGTTACCCATGTCAGCAACACAAGGGAGTCTCTCCTTAATATCTCCTGAGGAACTTCTGGAAAATGCAGATATATCTGGTTTCACTTCTTCTAATCAGGGAAAGAATTATGCTCCTCCATTTTGGACCCTGTCTCTGGGCATAAGATCCCTATGGCTACAACCTTCTCAAGTGACAACAACTAAAGACACTCAAACACAAAAGTCAAGCAACTTAAAAGGTCTTTTTCACTATTTAAATTATCCTACAGTCTCTCAGTTTCCAACTCATCTACTATCATGCTTTGTTTGTCTCCATGAGAGCTATACGCTGTCCTGCTTCAAACTCATGACGCAAGGCAGAGGACTCCTCACAGAAATCTGCTCCCCAGGCTCCTGTGCGTACGAGTCTTTTCACACAGCCCTTTGTGATTTATGCTCATCCCTAAGCAGTCCAGCTATTTACCTACCATATTCCCACGTGAGCATTTAACTTGGAGATAATCTCCAGCTGTGCCTCAATCTAAAAGTTTCTAATTCTTCTCCTTGGAGCACTCAACACGTTTCCTGCCTACCCATGTCTGACTTCTTGTCTTGATCTGCAGAGGTAAACATGTAATTATCTAAGCTGGTCAAGAGACAAAGAGATGGAAGTTGATAGTCACAGTCTCAGTTTAGTGATCATTATCACTAACCATAGCTGCTTATTCTCATGTGCTTAAAAAGGAAACAGCTACATGTCGAATTACATGATCTGAAGACTGTTAATATATGATCTAATAAACCATATTATGTTTAATAAGCTAAAATATATAAAACATTCTCTGATTTAACAAATATGCTCTAAACCATAGATAACCCTCATATAAGTCCTTTCATAAAAAATTCTGATTGTTTTAATCATAAATGACACCCATATAAGACATTAAATATTCCCAACTTTCCTAAGGAGAAATATATCCATAATACCCAAAAGACAGTCACCCCCCCTCCCGCCACTCCTAACCAGAAGACTCTTACTCGAACTGCACGGACACCATGAGCAGCATTAGCATTATGGTCGCCGTTCAATTGTTGTGGCACATTCCACTTGCAGCTTCAGCTCTGGACGCTGCAATGGCTGAGTATGATTAATCAGAGTCTATTTGTTGCAGAAGCTAATGGAAGGAACAGCGCTAAGCATTTTTCAAAAATGAATAATAACCCAGGTACCTGGCACCTGCGTGTGAAGTGAAGCATTACAAACAAATGAGGAGTAATAGAGCTTACTAGGCATAAAATGTTATTGTTTTATAAAAAAAGTGCAGAATAAGCAAACTAGAAGTAATCACCCTGAGCACTTCCACCAACTAAATAACCTTTAAACTTTCTGAGGTCCTACAAAATAACATGATTGATTAGCATCTGCATGAATCTATAAAAGGGAATGGGACGTATATTACTTTGAAATGATACTAGAATTTTAGTCCTACCTTAGCTCTGTTACTGTTCAAACGGTAAAACATTGAGTTAACTATTTTAATGGTCCAGATCTTGCTATTGCATTTCTGGGGCTTTTAAAGTGCTTGGAGAAATATTATTCAGGCTTTAGGTATTTGCCAAATTAATGTCTGGAGACTGCCAGGCATTTTAAAAAGAAATGCCAATTAATTGTTTCCTTATATTGCACATTATTTAATATACTTTGCTAGACATCCATCTTGCTAACAGTCTCCCTGCTTGGAATTTTAAATAAAGCACAAAAAAAGAACTTTTAAAGGAAACCAAGGCTGATACATATGGGAATGGCAGGTTTACAGCTGGACAATACACTATTTAGAAAGGTTAGCCGTTATTGCATTTGGTGGGTAAAATGTTGCCTATTTGCTGATAACTTATTTCCAGAGAGCTGGAAATCATATTTTGCCACACAACTATATTAATCCTAGCCTAGAAATCAAAACTGAACTTGGATTCATCATTACCGATTTATCCATTTTAGCAGACAACTATTGCTAGTTTCGTATTTTCCAATTTGTTTTTGGTTGGCTGATTTGTTTTTTATCTGCTTTAGCTTCTTGCTAAAGATGACTGGTTGTACATATTTTGTCTTTCCATAAACATGCTTAGGTCAAAAATCTTCCTTCTGATATGTCCTAATGTATGAAAAGACTTTAGGGTCTCTTTGGTGGAAATACTCTCAATTTACACTAAGAACAAAGGAGAAATTTATTGGTCACTAATTCCAGCCACTACATAATAAATTCCACTTAAAAAGGAGAATGTATTCACAATATCCATGGACCAGTATCTGAAAAAATAGGATCACTGACAAAGTATTTGGATTCCCCAACTATAGCACCTTTAAGGTAAATCCAAGGACTTGGATTTTTTTTTTTTGATTTATATTCCATACATGGACTTAGAACAGCTAGGCAGAGCAGAGAGACTTGAGACACTGATATTTGCTGATCTTCAGAACGCTGGAAGTTCAGAAAGTTGAAAAGTTTTTGGGAGACAGCTATTGTCAAACCCTTTTACTTTTATAAATCACATGCTGCAGGGAAAGAAAAAGTAAACAAAATCTTATCTTACTTTTTTGCTATGAGCAAGTTAAGAGAACAAAAGTATTAACACACCTAGAGTACAACTGCATATGGAGAATGCAAGGCAAGTACACTGAGAGCGTAAGAGTTAAACATTTATGTTGTAAAACGGACTAGTATGAAAATCTTAGCTATCTTATTTCTTCTGAAATTAAAGTGTATTTTTAAAGGCTTTTTAGAAAACAATACAGTACCATTCTACTCTGAAAAAAGTTAGATATTTAGTAGGCTGACTGACATTAGGGGTTGAATTTGCATTTGGCATACTTTAAATGTTCAAACTGAAAGGAGCGAAAGCCTTTGTTTTGAAACACAAAAATATCACACTGTGGAAAAAGGGAGAGAAAGAGACAGTGAGAACAACTGAATGATGGATTGAGAGATAAACATTGTGCATTATTGTTTATTCAAGCAGCTAGCAGCACTAAATAAGGTTTTCCTAATATCATTACTGTGGTTATTAACATCCTTTTTCACACTTAAAAATCATTCCTGAAACTCAAAAGTGAATTGATTTCTCCCCACTATAATTAATTACTCCACATTTAATTGCAGGAAGCTGCTTATTTTTTTCAGCTCTGCACTTGCAAAACAGTGCCTTAATTCTGCTCCCTTTCAGCTCTGTTCTACGTGGGACCAGTGAACGCTGGGGCGTCAGGATGACAAAGGATCTGCTCCTCGCCTTCTCTCTCTATAAAGCAAGCAACTCAGATCTACCGCACTGCATCTCTGCCTCAGGAGAAGGCAATCAGCTAAGTTTTGAGTTTTAAATAAGGAACCAGAGACAAAAGACAGGATTCTAAAAAAATATTCACTGTGGTTTAACAAGCACGGCCAAGTGTTCTGCTGGTTGCAATGAAAATGGTGTCTTGAGAGTTTCTGTGTGGTTATAAGATAGCAGGGGTCATCTGGGCTACAGTCCATCAAATCAGTATTGGAGAGAAAATTCCTGTAAAAAGCAAGTAAGAAAAACGGAGACTAAAGATTGCTGAGGAGATATCAAGAATACCGTGTTTTGTTTCCAGACACATTTTTTGGTTTTGTCAAGCTGCTTCTTGACAGGGAGAGAGCAGAGAAATGGTGCTAATGTTTCCTGTTTAGCAGCTACAAGCATTTCTTGGCTTGAGTTTGCAAATAACGTAATCGACTGAATTCTGCTCTTCAGGTTTTTTCTTTTATTGTTTTGAGACACTGCACTTCAACATCAGCAATAGTGGCATAACCTGTGGCACTACTTACATACTATGTATGTAAACAGCAGTGATAAACTACACGTAGTGCAATTAAAAAAAAAATGTGAAGTAGTTCTTAACTCCACATTTGTGACTAAAGAAAGTTTTGGCATTATTTTTTCAGAATTGAATCAGTTTGGAATATTTCTGTATTTCTTATGGCAACTTGGCACTTACAAAAATCTATAGTATAAATTTGGATTTTGTTAAAAACGGAACACCTCTATATATTGCTAGTGGTATGAATGCATTTTTCTGAGCTAGTAAGTATGCATTTAACACAAGTTCATCAAAAAGAATCAAATGCAGAATATCATCATTGCATCACATCAAATCAGCTTTTTCAGTCTCTGCTGAAGGGTGACTTCCCTTCAGTAGCTTTGTTCTTTTACTGAAAAAAATACACAATAGAGCCTAAAGCCCATATTAACACATTGCTAAAATGTTTTCTATGCCACTAGAACGACGTTTGAAAGAACACAAAATTGGCTTTCAGATCCTAACCCACATCCAATTCCCCATGCACAAGACAGTAATACGAAACTAGTTTACATATGTACACATATGTGCACGCACACTTTCCAGAAATAATCACTTCTTTTTTGTGTTGATGAGATACCGAAAAAGCCCTTGGGGCACAGAGCACTGGATTGGTTACTTTTCATTATTTACCTTCCTACTCCATCTTATTTGAACATCCTAACCTATAAATAAGGGCAACACTGAGGAAAGAAAAATGCAGGTTTTAACAGGTGGCTCTGCTTAAAATCCACAGTCTGGGGGAACTGAATTGTTGTGGCAAAAGACATTTCGGAACGTGAAGGTTACTTCATGTTTTGCCTCTAACGGTAGCACAAGGAAGAGCACGCACTCACAACACCAAGTAGTACTTACACCATGGCTTATCAGCATCTGATAGTCAGGCACAAACCTCAGATCTCACGTGACAGAATACATCCAAAGCCTGGAAATGATCTCCAGTGCCATGTCTCAAACATTCCCCATAGGGGTTACAACTAGCTTAAAAGTAATATATGTAAGATTTAAAATTGCCTTTAGTTGACCTCTGTTTCCTGAGCTGTAGGGTCCACACATCAAGTGCTTCTCACCAACTACTGGGACTAGAAACTGTCTCAATGAAGAAAGACAAAAAAGCAAAGTATCCTATGACTCAAGGAATTGTGGCTATGCATAGGAGGCCCAGCTGCTTAAGACTTGCAAACAAAAGTAAACTTTAGTGTTTTCGTGATTGTTAGGAGGGCATCATAAGCTGTATTAGCAAGACCATGGCCTGCAGGTTGGGAGGAGTGATCCTTCCCCTTTGTTCAGCACTTGTGAAACCACACCTGTGTCCGGTTTGGGGCTCCCAGTACAAGACAGACATTGACAGAGCAGAGCAAGACCAGCAGAGGCCATCTTCTGGTCAGGGACTGTAGCACTGAGGACTCAGGAGTGACTGAGAGAACTGGGTTTGTTCAGCCCTGAGAAAAGAAGTCTACTAGAAGATATGACTCCCTTCAGCTACCTAATGGCAGTGTGTAGGAAAGAGAGACAGGCTCTTCTCACAGGGGTACAGTGACAAGACAAGAAGCAACAGAAACAGCCTGGAATACAGGAGCTTCTGACTAGATAGAAGGAAAACAAATTTAATCAGAAAGATGGTCAAACACTGGAAGAGAGGCCCAGAGAGGCTGTAGGGTACCCATCCTTGGAGATATTAAAAACTCAGCACCTATGGAACTCGGCAAGTGAAGAAAAGAATGAATAAGCAAGTGTAAAATGATTCTTAAAATAAGTATCTGTATATCCTGATAATATTCTGATTCTTTTAGTGTCTTATTTCAGTCAAGAATCAAAACCCAATTGTGCCAAATCCCAAATCCAAGAGAACTTCATCACCCTGAAGTGCTTACAAGGTGAAGTTTCAACGGCAAACTGACCGATAAAACATACAGAGAAAAAGCATAGATTAACAATGAAACCACTCTGAACAGACATAAGCAGTAGTAACATCACAGCAGTAACATCACATCACGAGTAACGTCTCATCCTACACAACATAATTAATTCATCGTGTTATCCAAAAATTCAATAATCATTTCAATACGTTGAAGCATCTTCAAAGAATGAAGCCTTTGTGTAACAAGAATATGTTTTCAGAATCAGACTTCAGTGATGACTGAAGACAAAAGCTAAAGGTGCACTGGTTAAAGTACCTTGTCATGGCCTCATATTATAATAATAAGGCTGTCAGTGGATGTAAATTAAAGGCATAATTGTCCTCACTGAAAACTGTTTAATTTCTGCAGTCTGGGATTGTCTTTCCCCTGCATGTTCCCTCCTCGTATTAAAAAACCCCTGTGTAATTATAAATGCTCTTATTCAAGCAAACTCTTTTTTCCCCACTCTCTAGCTGCATATTTTAATATTGCCATGGGTTAGAAATCATAGCTTTCTAAAAAGCAAAAAAGTGTCCTACGAACTACTTACTCTTCTAAAATGCTAATTTACTTTAGATAAATAGCATTCTTGTCATATGTCAATTTATTCTAAAGGAAAAAAAAGAAACCAAAGAAAACAAACTACGCACATACTTGGACTACAGTAACACAAAATTGTACCTTTTGAAAAGCTTTGATTGTTTCCTTACCATGAACTTTTGCCTTTTTGAATTGCTAATTCAGTTAATGGGTTCATTTCGCTCTGAAATTTGCATCATGAAAATTACCAGCCTTACAAGGTCCTCCATGTACAAAACAGTTTGCATATTTTGTTACAAAGGTTGTGTTTGACACTGGGAAATAGTAGGATGTCTTGAAAAGGTAAAAATGTAAGAAGCTACATTAGGGTCAGTAGTATAACAGTACTTGTTAGCATTTTTAAAACAAAATATGAAGATCTGCATTTATTTTTATTCAATTTGTTTATTAATGAAAAAACCCCAAACCTAAAATAAGTCTACGATCATTGCTTTGTCTTTCAGATTAGCCAGAGCAGCCAACTAGACTTGCAGAGCTGGAACTTTGGCTGCCACAGTACGACTCCAGATTTTCAAATTTCCATTGTGCTATTCCCAGTGATAGGCAGCACACTTGAGTGCATAGAGTACAACTAAAAAGCCTCATCTTAAATCTGTAGAAGTTAACGTGTGTTTTCAGCTACATTTCCAGACACTGTTCTCTATGAACGGCAGTGTTCAATATCTGCATGACAGAGAACATGGAGGAAATTATGCTGTAAATCATGCACAGCAGAAACCACACCTTCTTTCTGGATGTGCTCACCATCCAACAAAAATGTGTCTTGACTCAAGTTTGAGGCTCCTGTGCCTCAGAGAAATGCTAACGAACAGAAGAACAGCTACCTGCAGATTTTAATGCTAAAGAATATTATTTCTAGAAACTAACATGTTTTGGATAAACAATATGATAAAAATAAACATAAAATTACATCTTACTTCTGTTTCCAAATAAACCAATGGTGCAAGTGTACCCAGAGTGAGGATTCAGATACATGGATTTCATGCAGTATAACATATAAATCAAGTCTTGCCAAAGACAGGGAGTGAAAGTCAGAAATATTCACGTAGCCCTGATGTTCTCAAAGCTACATGTTGATTAAGATGCCTAAGATTTTCTTTTAACCTCTACTTCTGTGTGAGCAAGACAGCCTTATATCATCACCAGAACTAGGCACACAATAATGCCTAAGTAACAACCAGACAGTGGTGGCTTTATTTGACCATACAGGACTGAGGGAACTAGTAAAAAAATCTTCCAGGATTAACATATCATAATACTGTACTTAACTTTCCAAAAAGATTATTGTAAAACATTTTCCCTAGGAAAGACTGAGCACAATCCAAATGGGCAGATACACATTGGAATATATACTCACACAGCTCAGAAGTCCTTTGAAAGCTTAGCATTACAGAGGAAACAAAAAGGCAAAGCCTAATTCAGAGTACTCGTGCATTTTATATTATTTTAAGCCTAGGGTAAATAATCTCAATTGGTAATGGGGCTTTACTTGCATCAGAGATTGAGCAAAAGATTAACAAACTTTTTTTTTTTTTTTTACTTCCCCCCCATCCTTCTTCTTACGGGCCACCACTCCTACACGAAAATCCTTTCAAGCATGTTGGATGACAGGGCTGGGGAAACAGCTCCATACTGTAGCGTGGCTAGAGAGAACCCCTTCGAGCAGCACATCTGAACAGAGCAGCTGCTACGATCTGCAAAGCAGCTGAGACAGACACTTGGGACTTAATAGTTCATCAGTAGTTTATGGACCATAGTTTTAGAAGCCCTGAAGTGATTTAAGCACCAGCAGCTCTCAGGACAATGCTACATGTCCAAATAAACTACAAATATTCTACAAAATGTACTTTATGAAGCAAATAAATCATAACTTCCTTAAACTCCTTAACAATCCCAATATCACAATACCTATTGAAGAGGAAATCTTAATCCAAATAACTAGTGGCTTACACATTTCAGTGGGAAATAGAATTTTTTAAGTACCTACGTTCTGAAAGCAACTGTTTGTACTGTTAGAAGGGTTGTCTAAGATAATACATAAGCATGAAGAATTGCATGGTGCTGGAAGAATACAGTGTTCTGAGTTGTAATTGTCATATCCCAACTTCACAGACGTGTTTTTTAATAGAGCAAACCTTTAGAAAAGATTACCTGTAGTTCTTGCTGTGAAAATGGTGCCTTACGAAAGCAAAAAAATAAGACCGACCTGAGTAGCCTACTCTATATACAATTACCAACTCTAAATTCATCTGCCTGTCCACTTTCGACCACTGAAGGATGCACGACCGTAACGCTGCAGACCCGTTCACACGCACAAGACTCCAATCTCAGAAGCTGCTGATGGATGTTTGCATCAAGATTTTCATTTCAATACCACATTCTAAATGCTTGCTATTCTACAGTATTGCTCTTATCCCCTTTTAAAATGAATCCACCTTAATCTTTTGATTTCAACGGTATGATTCTACATACTTCAGATAGAAAACACCACAAAACAAAAATTCCCCAAACTCCTTACATACCCTAGGTTCTAAATTTTGAATCGCTCTTTGGCATTCTGCTGTAAGACTGGTTCAGCCACCATTAGTGTATTTCATTGTTTGTGCTTCGTATGTCCACAGAGTGCTTTCCTAGTATCATCAACGCGGCCTTGTTACAGAGTAATTTCAACGAGTCAATACACACCAGCAGTTTGAAACAGCAGGGACTTGAAGCCTAAGGAGGACAAACTTTTATTGCAGTATCTTTCTAGATTTGTTGGAACACAAATGTGATAGATGAACAGTGGCAAGGTACTTTTCTAGGATCATAAGGTGCAGACAAAACACAAGCTCCAGAGGCTTTTGAAACGGAAGGTCTTTCAGAGCAAAGAGGGTCTCAGCTGAAGGTTAACTGTATGTACAACATGCACCAGTAATGTTTGTGGCTCTTGGACTCAATCCTAAACCTTCCAAGTTCTGTATGAATACAGAATATTTAAGTTCCCTGAAAAGCTCTTTAAAAAGGTATGCATGACCCACACACAGCCTTTCTGTATTATGAAAGAACACCATCACATTCAGAAAAGAAGTTCTTGCATTAGCGATGTTTTGTTTGGCCAAAAGAAATATATTCCTTCTTCCTTGTTACGCTTATGTGATTTCTTAATCATAAGACAGTATGACTGGCTGTACCGATGGCACCTAGCATTAAGAGGTCACCCAACATACAGAAATAAATGCTCTATAAAATCATCAGGTGCAAGTTCTTACGAATCAAGACAAAAAAATCTTCAGTCCTCCATTCCAATTAATCCTACCTTGAACATATTCCTAAACAAAGCAAGAGAAATACCACTGAAAATAAATCTTCTAGGGCTTTTCTTCTTTAAGTGGCTTGGACAAGACTGAAAGGACTAAAGAATAAGTAAAAAAAAAGGAGAAAAGAAAAGTAGATGAATGAAATGTGCATGAGCATACTTCCTTGTCCTTATTAGTTCTGCAGCAATTTTTCAAAATGCTGTTGACACCATAATAGTCCCCAGGGAGAACATGTTAACTAAAGGGAGAGCAGCTTCATTTATCAACACTGGGACAGCAAATTTGCCTGTAGAAATTATGCCAACATGCTAATATAGCTAATCAGGAATTGGTAAAATCAAGTCATGCTGTAAGAAGTTAAGGTCAAATTGCAGGATTTACTATAATTACTGAGGGTTTCAGAGTTGTTCATTCTAGAGAGTATGTTCTACAAGACTACAACGCACAGCCTAACATGGGGTCGAACAGACCAAAAAAACACTAACTGCATGGAATAGGTAAACATTTTTCTTTGAGAAACCTGAGCTCCCCTGTCCAATCCTGGAAAAATAAAGGAAGCTTTAAAAGTTTTGTCCACAAAAATTGCAGGACAACACAGAGATCCTCCGTTACAGCTGAAGTGGGAAATGATATTAAAATACTATGTTTTCACACACAGATCTTGAACTTCAGGTAATCCACTTCCTTTTAAAAGTACAGTTCCTCAGATAATTCAGAAATTAAAAAAATAAAGTCCTCAGATAATTCTGTATTAAAAAAAAATCCCAGGCAGAGGGAATCAGATGAAAGGGCACCAATCCATGAGAACAGGACCTCTGTAATTATACTTCACTTATACTATTCACTTTCAGTTACATTATTCACAATGGGAAGAAGGTAGAATAGAAATTTCCTTGTTTTGACAGTGCATATAAAACCTAGGCCTTCGCACACACAGTTAAACATTTTCTTGCTTTTGTTGTGGTTATATTGGGTTGCACATGCAGATAAGACTTTTGAAGCCATATCAGCCAGACCAAGCTGTGTCCTTGATAATCCAGTACGTATGACAGAACCTTCTCTGTCTACATCTCACATTTGAAAAGGAAACATGGGAATTTAACTACATTCACAGGCATCTTACAAGCTGTAACATTTTTTTCCCTTTTCAAAAACCTGCATCATGCCATTTGCTTTCCCAATCAGTTTTTACCTGCTTTCCATTTATTCTATTCATTTAGGAGGATGTGCTATGTAGACTTCCAGTTACCTCTAGATAGGGAGTTCCTGCCAGCGCTTCGTTGGCATTCTTGTACAGTGGGTTTTGTCTTACGATACATACACAATTGGTAATAGGGTATTTCACCTTATTCTTTATATATTGGCCAGCTTCCTAAACAAAGGCAATCAATTCATCCCACTCTCTTCTCCCGCTCTGGACAACTTTGCAGAGCAACCTGTGCTAACTCTGGCAAATGCTAGCTGTTGGACTTGCATACTGCAGAGCAGCGTACCATCTGCTCCATAACGTGATGGGTTAGTCAAAACATCACGCAGAAATCAGATTCACTGTGAAATTAGTCACGCAGTAGCTTAGAAACTGCTAATAATGCACAGATAATACAAGGATTTACAGAAAATACTGATACTGTATTCCGATTAGCAAGCAGAACTTCACTCTGATGCCTGCAGGTCTAGAGTTCCTGCTAGAAGAGCAGATACATATGCATTAACGCATTACATGGGTAAATCCAGAACCCTGGGACCAGCATATTAAAAGCAGCAGCATAAGGGCTCTCCCTCACTAGATTTTGTTGTTAGTTTGGTCTCAAGGGCCCTTATACCTTTTACTATGAAAAATAAAATATGACTTCCAACTTACTTTTAAAGGGGAAAAAAATACAAGTATGGAAAGCTGCCTTATATTGCTTAATGAGCTAAGCTGTAACTTCCTGATCTGTTTTGTTTTTTCAAGAAGCACTTCCTAACACAGTCCTTCAAGGAAAGGAGAACTGTTCAGAAAGGCAGAACCCTGGGTAGAAAAAAAATCACAAGCACACCTTAACAAAGACCAGGAACCTAAAGCAAGATGGACATATCTTACGCCCTCGCTAAGTCTTTACAGAGATAAGATGCTGAAATAAGAGCCCTTTTCTTTGACACAAAAATACTATTTATGTATATGAACATTAGTGCAGAGAAAAGAAACGCAGTTTGCTTCTGTATCAATGACTTGAGCAGACAGAATACTGAGATGTAAACACATTGGAGACTAGACAATCATTTAATGGTTTTGCCACGAGGAATACTTTTGCTTTTTGTAACCCACTGTCACAACCTAAAGGGTTACCTGGTTCACAGGTGTATAGAGATCGCAACCATGGGTTTGTACGAGTCCGTAACACCCAAGGACACGGAGGCTTTATCCTCTATTACAGATTACCACAAATACTATAAAAATCACCAATCACAGCTACTTTTTGCAATTACCAATCGCTTCAGAGTGAGCCATGACAGTTCCTTGAACAGTTTTAATTAAAACTTTCAAAGGGTCCAAAACAATTTAGTGCAATATTTCCATAAAACAAAACACCACCATACTGGCTGGACGTGCACAAACCACAGCTGCATAGCTGTAACAAATTACTTTTTTTGTTATGATATTTTTCTTATGGCATATAAAAGCTGCCTTACTTGTATACACCATTAAAAGGCCACTGGCTACATCCTAGTGTAGAGGATATCCAAACATGCCTGACTTCCACTTAAGTTTTTAATCACAGAATATAGGAGATATGTATGTGACAACAGTTCTGCCCTAGTTCTTTCAACAGAATAAATGCGCTCGTAACAGAAAAAAAGAGATACGTCAGCTGAGGGCCAAAGGAACTCACAAAGAAATATTTAGGACTCAGGAAAAAAAGATAAAGAAACTCCTAAGATTAACATTAATAGCAAGCACACAGTGTCATCTTAAAATATTTTTAAGGTATTAGGGACATAACACCTGAAGGCTACAAATGCGTCTTTCATGAATACTCCATATGAATGAAGATCTGCTGTTGAGGTTATTCACTGAAATCACACCAAAAGGGCAATCTGACCTTCTGCCTTTAAATACAGTGGTCTAAACAGTGTATTTCTGCGTGGAGTTTGATTGGAAATAGCAGAACCTTTTTAGCGAGAAAACAGGAAATGTTTTTTAAAAAAATTGAAAATATCTGCTTTTTTTGTAATACCTTTCAAGACTGTCTTGTCAAAGCATTGACTCTTCCCCCTCCAATTAGGGTAAATATTATAATTCTATGGGTAAATAAAAAGACTATTTACTTTAAAAATACCAATTCTACTTTCTGTATAAAAAAATATATATGAAACAGTATAATTTGACTGAAAGGAAAAATTTGTTTTGCAAGCTTAAAAAGCTCATTTGACTCGAGGTAACAGAGATGATCTTTAACTGTGAGGCAACAGGTTGCCATTTTTTCCCCTCCGTATTTCTCTCCTACACTGACGCGTTTTATCTCAAAACTTTCATCTCACTGATTCAGATCTAAACCACTGCTCACTTTGTAGGCTGGATTCAGTGTAAGCTTGTCTTATCACAACACATTACTTCTCTAAGTGGGTAATTCTGCTTCTGGTTTTCAGTCTCATTTCACCGGCGTACACCACCTTTTTTGAAAATCTGTTGTTAATCATTTTTCTTTCACTAGTTGTTTTTATAAAATATCCATTTTGGTTTGAGATCTATTGCCTAATTGTAGGCAATGAATTTTCCAGCACTATTAGAGTCATGATTCCATTTAGCAAAAAATATTTCAAATGGTATTTTAAGCTTTCTTGGAGATACTGTGAAAGAACTTCACCATTCATTGCTGCTATTAGGGTGTTTATGGATCAGATTCCAGTCTTCAGTCCTAGTTCCTTGCAGTCATTCCAGTGACTCACATTTTGTTGCTACGCTCATGAAGTGTTTTGTTAATGGAGATTGAATAACACACACCCACAACTCTGGCACATCCATTTTAGGCCTCACAGTTTTACTTTTCTCTTTACTGGTACTGTCACACATTTGTTTACCATATTTCAGATGTTTGAGGCCTTGATGACATCATTATAGAAACGTTTAATCAAACCCACAGTTACTCTGACAATATTGGCATTAGTAACAGCTATAACTCACTACAAACATTAAACCGGCAAGCTTACTCGTAAGATTTTTTCAGTGGCTTTTAAATAATCAAAAATCATGTAGCATGAACCAGATATTTAGATACATACTGTAATTCTGAATTACTCTACCATGACTTTTTGTATACAAATGCATACAAAGAAGAAACAGCAGATTTCTTCCAGTGTTACATATAAATTTAAAATAAAACAGTAGCAACTTAGAAGCCCCATTCAACTGAATGATCAAAAGACAGAATTAAAGATACTGCAGATGCCAAACACATGTGCAGGTTCAAAAACTGTTTAGAGAAAATCTTAGGAAAAATGTTTACTACAGGTTATTAAAAGCAAAAACGGAGAATTCCTTAACAAGCCGTTATATCCAAGTCATAAGTTGGAGAAATTTAGGAACATATTAAAGATTATTGCACATCTGCTTGTTCTTACAGGCTTATAATACCTGTTACTGGCCATATTAGAATAAAACATCACACACGATAGTCTCACCAAGTATAACCATTATCGTGCTCTTAACGATACTTTCTATCTTACTTAGGAAATTACTGGTAGTTTTCTTAGGATGTAAATTGGAAAACACTGATGAGCAACATGCAGAATTTACAATTGCTTCAATTACGCTCATAAACCTTCCTTTTTTAAAAATGTCAACACTGCGAGATTGCTTTTGGGAGCTTATTTCTTTCTGCCTTCTTTTTAATACTATTCTGCATTAAATGGATATTTAGCTGTTTCCTCAGAAGCAAATCTATCTCTCAACATATACGCTTCCTTCATAGCTCCCGTGGAACTACATGGACAGTCAAGGGAAGAAAGGATCAATATTTTTAAAAGAAATCAAAAAGCAAGTGTCTTCCCTTACAAATAATAAAACTAACAGAGTTATTTTCAGCCATTTGGTCTTTAACCTAAATACATTCAGACTGCCAGAATCTCCAAATATGGTAATTGCAACTTAAATTGTTTTAGTTTTTGCACATAATTTGTTTTTGTCAAACTCATTCACACGCAAAAACATATAATATGTGTCTATTCAAACAGGTACACCACAAATCCTTATTCTGGGTCTGACAGACAACTGCTAAAATATTAGCCTATTATGAAATGCTTTGATCTTTCTCAAATGGACTGTTCACATGCTTCAGGTTAAGAATATCTTCAAGAACTCTGTGGTATGAGGCCATTTATGAAATCACTTCTTCGGTTATCTCACCTTCTGTAAACAGTCACTCTTTTTGAGAAACACAGTTAGTGTAAGAACATTCTCTTCTCTGTTAAGTAAACAAGAAGATGGCGGTTAGAGACAGTTTCACAGAGCTGACATGTTCTGGACTTTGTTGACTTGAACTCCTAGATGTCAAAATTATATCCTGTAAAACTTGGTACCATTGATAAAGACACAGACACTTTCCTTGCACACTCATGCCAATATGGCCAGGAGTTCACCGCGCACTCTCAGGTAACCCACTATACAGATTATTTCTGGAACAAAATGAAACTATATCAGACGTGATTTTCCCAGGATGCAGTAAAACAGCATCCTCCAAACCAGATTTGGCTCTCTTCAGGGAAACTAGATGTCTATTACCGGCAAAAGACACATACCATTCAACATAGCAGATTACTGAAATAGTAGGTACCTAATCTCAATCTCTGTCAAACTGGTGCTTTCCCAGTAAAAGAAAATAACTGTCCTGACAATAAACCCTGGACATTTTATGCACCTGATATTTCTAAGCAGCAACTCAAAAAAAAAAAAAAAAAAAAATCTTTCTTTCTTCCAATAAGGAACAGAAAAAATATGCAAATGCTCACAAATTGAATTTAATCTGTTTTTTTAAAGAAAAAAATTAAAATGTTCTATATTCAAAATAGCTTCTCTTCTACCATTATTACATCTATTCTCTGCCAGGTAAGAGTAGAACTGCTGAAATACTACTCCACCCAATTCACCAAGAAACACCTTTTATGCTTACCAGAGAGACTGGATGGTTTGGGAGGCAACAGTGGCAGTATTTGCCTTCGCAAGGCAAAACCAGAGGCAAGTACAGGAAGCAAAGGAATTGAGTGCATGTCCCACGTTTAATATAGCAGAAGTTGAATCTAGTGCAAAACATTTTTCCAGAAAAGCAACTTCTGAGTAACATGATGATGGTTGAATTTCTGCTCTGAAGTACAGCCCCTGAATCCTCAAAAAGAGGAGAAAACGTTTCTGCAAATACAGATCGTGAACTACAATTTCCCACAAATTGTCACTAGATGGCATCTTGTCATCACACTTCAAATCTCGGAGTTCATCACTGCTGTCATTCCCCTGTGACAGAAAATACTAAACAGAAAGTGTCCTGATGACATTTCAGTTTACTGTAATGTGTAAAATCCTGGTTTTACCATTATGCAATAAATACTGTCCTATTGGAATTCACCTCAAAAATGGCAGAAAATGAATATTCGTAAGTTAGCTCTTAATACACATCACAATGTGTATATAAAAGTGATAGCAAAACTGTTCTGGGGAATTAAAAGGAGCCTTGGGGGGGGAGGATAGGATGTTTGTGGGTTGGTTTGTTGGTTTGTTTTTTCCTAATTTATATTCCTCATCCATCGGAATTCTCAAAAGTTTTTATTGCTGGCTTTTAGGAGCATGTTTTCTGGTTTTGATTTTGTTTTTTTTTTAAATTCTGTATTTTGATACTTTACAAACATCGCTAATATGAACAGAATGCAAAAGAAAACCAAAGAAAGTATTAACTGAACTATAAATACTTTTAACAGTAATGATGCATCGATTTATTTGCCTCTAAGAGAACGATAAAAGCATCAAAATGAACGGGATGTGATTCTCATAACACAGCTGAATAGCATTTATTTGATGGGCAGCCACACCAAAGTTAGGATCTTGCTTGTGTACATATCTATGCAAGTCAGTAATTTTATTCTTTTTTTTTTCCAGTAGTGCATTTCTGCAGCTCCTGACTGAAAACCAAGAAAAAGGAAAATATTCAAAGGAAAAGCTGGGCAAAATTATCCCATTCCCTTTAGTTTCACTTGAATTATGTAAGTAGAGATTTACAGAACTGCTGTATGAAATGTATATTTATACCCTGTTTATTACAGTCTCTTGCATCCCATCTATGGCAGCTCACCACCCCACAAACAATTTAGTACTGCTAGCAGTGAAAAATGTCAGCTTCTATACAGCTTTTATGCAGACACAGCCTTCTCCTGCTTTTTCTTAATGTTTGCTTATTCTTAGACTGTGAGTATGCTCACAAACTCCTTCCTGAAAGTCTGATACATTCCAGTATTTAGAGCTACCAAAACCTGAATATTACTAACAGCAGCAAAGGCATTTGTTTTTCTCCTTTGCTTATTCTACAATTCCTTTTAAAACAAACTTGTTTCAGTTCATTTAACCCAGAGGGTGGCTTCCTTAATCTTCCAAGTAGAAGAGGTATGTGACCAAACTTGATTGAGAGCCTTCAAACATCAGTTTGGCTTCTCCTTCACAAGTAGCAACATAAAGAAAAACTTACGTAGACATTCACTCTATGCATAAATGTCCTCTTCACTGGATGTGTCTTCCCTCTACGTATTGAGCTGCCATCCAACCCCAGCTTTTCTTTCCACACCAGAACCAGGAATATTCAAGAAGATGCAAGGATCTTCTATCAAACTTCACCTAGCATTTCAGCAGCTCTCTAGATTCACTTGCTTGTTAGCATTTGATTTCCAGCTATTGGAAATTGCTTATTCTTATTTTATTTAGACTGACTTTTAACTCCTTGGCTAAAGCACAGAAGCAAAAGAACTCCTGATAGTGAAAGCAAGGAGTGCTGCTAAGAGAACAAGGCATTGCTCCGTATTGTCTCTACTGCCAGCCAAGATGACACCGAACTTTGTTTTAATCAATGAAAAAATCAAAATGTCAACCTCTGTCAACTTATCCTAGAGATCTGCTTTTCTAAATAATAAACGAGCTACAACTTTGTAGACATCCACACCATTACCACTCTAGGCAAGGCTAACCTCTGATAACAAACAATTCGGCAAGGTATGCACCTAATTTAATAATAACACACAAGTCACAACGTGATGGAAGAGGAAAAGGCTATCAATGTACTACAGGAGTTGAACATAAGTAACTGGTTTGTCTTCATTTTATTTACCATTAAATAACATTTATAATTTGAGGTTTTTCCTCTATACAACCTATAACACTATCTCATCATCTAAATGATGCTGAAGTATTTTCAGGGAGACTATTTGCAGTTAACATGGACTGCACCTCTAGCCACTGGGCCAACTCATCTGATGTGATAAAACACACACAGCCACGTGCAGTAACACTGTAAACAAATGAAGATGTAAGGAATAAAAGTCAACGTTCTTTAACTGCTTCTATCTTTTCCTGTCTGCTGTGGATTAACACAACAATAGATTTCATGTGCCTAGATACTCAAAAGTAGCCAGACCTGGTGATGTAAAACTTGACAAAAATCTTCCCGCGTTAGGCATCTCGGGTAAAATTTTGACCTCATTCTGAATTCAATTCACAGGCAGTGAAACCCATAAAATACTCTCAGATCCACGATAGAGCTGTAAAGAATATCCCTATATTTTGCAGCAGTTCTATAGAGTAGGTTGAGAATTAAAAAGTATCAGGATTTTCCCCAGATTTTTTTTTATTCTTACAAGTTAGATCAGTTCTACAGTATCACTTGAGGTATCTGCACTACATACTTTCCCTTCTCCCCTGCACAGAAGATTCTCCCCTCCCGTGCAACGTATTATCCAAATGCTCTGTGATGATGCTTAGGCAGGAGTTGTTTTTTCTTTCAATTCTATTCTCATCCCTGGTAGTAACAGATTGACTTATTTATTTTAAGAATGCTGGTGCTAAGATACAGTCCATTCAATAGAAATCTAAAATTTAAAGAAATCCCATTTTTTTGCAAGCCATTATCTCCAGCTAATAGATACCTCTCCCAAAGCAGCCATAGAGATAAGGTAACTTCAGGTAGCTAGCCCATTTCTATTCAGATCACAGGCAGCAACTCTTGCAACGATTTTATTTCTCAGCAAAAATCATTATTGTCCCTACTGAATTACCCTGAAGAGTCCTATTTTACTCCCAGTACCTTTTCTCAACATCTCTTGATTAAAAACAGTACATGATATTTGTTATCAAATACCAATATATAGACAAGAATTTGAGAAATGGAGACTGGGGAAAAAGCAAAGCCATTTTAGCAAACGTAAACCTTTAACTAAGCAGGGATGAGATTTTAAGGTAGCCTAGGAGGAGAGTAAGAAACTGCAGATAAAAGAAGAGTACCCACTTAGAGGAAGCCATAAGAAAAGGGACACCAACGGCAGAACCCTAGCCCAAGTACAGCCCTCTAGATTCCGGCAGCTAGTAATGTGACAACTGCCTAAAGCTTCCCAATAGTCATTTCTTCAGATAGATTTTCTTAGCTCCACAGGTATAACTGATTGCCTGATGAGATTTAAGAACAAAAGAAAGGTTTAAAAAGGCACAATCACTCAGCTTAATGAAAACATCTTGAATTATTTAACAAACAATCTATTAAGCAGCTTTAGCTATCAAGAAACATGAAGTTTGATAGATCCGATTCACCACCAAGTTACTGCTGTAGTTTTATATCACTGCAACTCCAGGCATTTCAATAAAGTCTCAATTATGTAACACAAGCAAATTCAGTCTATGAGTTTCAGCTGCATTAGACTTTCATATAGGATTTGTCACCAAGAGCAGGAAAAGCAGTCAACAATTATTAAAAAAAAAATATGGAAATAAGCCTTTCAGGCTCTGGAACTGGGGCATTATTCAATAATTCATTCTCAGACCCATTTGAATTCTCATCTGTCAACTCTCTGTTTATTACCAGATTGTTCTATAAGCAATGATCTGGCAACACATTTGAAAAATCTATGTATTCCTTCTCATCCATCACAACAAACAATTTTCCAAGCAACAACAGAGACAGTGTAATTTCAAGAGAAATAAGCTCAACTCTTAACTCATTATTTTTTATGCCATGGTTGTGTGGCATCAGAAATATCATGCAAAACATGAAACCCTTTTCTCTTCCCATCACAACCCTCTTCAGTAAATCAAATACACTGCTAAACTTGCCTTTATAGCTCTTCCCCTCACTCCAAAATGAGCAAAAAAGCAATAAAGGTCTGTAAGTTACTGAGGCTCAAGCCAGACAACTGAAATCCTGTTTTTTAAGGCAGTACTTTGAAGCTTGAGGACACTTTCTTACAGGCAACAGCAACCAAAGGATTCAATCAAAGTAAAAACAAACAAACAAACAACTTCCAGGTTAAGTCTGGGTAACAAATTCTGTAAAGCCCCAATCCCTCTCTCCCCACCCCCCGCCCCTTTTTTTAAAAGGGAAGAGGCAGCTTCTCAATATAAAATGACAGGTGTTTATAAAAACTTGTTCTGCACTCGTAGCAGACCATTTTCTATTGTAGAAAATACATTCAGCCAGAAAAACACATCATTCTTCAAAACATTCATTTTTAACCAATACAAACCTAATTTCAATGCAAATATATGAAGCACAAAACCAAGTTTCTAAAAATAAGCCTTCACCTCTCGCAACGTTATTTTACAAGTTAACTTCTGACAAACTAACAGAAAGGCTGCAACTTTTCAGTAGCTATTAAAGCTTTCGAAAGCTATTCTGGTAGGAAGGAAGGATCAGTGTCAGTGCAGAAAGAATTATTGAAAGAAGATAGTCTTCCAAAACTTAGTATATGGGGTAAAAAAAGGATTCTGTCAAACCATCATCATCAAATAAATTAAAAATCTTTTGTATATCTTTTGATCTTTCAAGACATTATTATATTGGCATTAATGCGACTAAGCAGTTTCAAAAAGCAGTGATTTCAAACTGAAAGACTGTTCATTTAGAAAAAGTCCAACCATCTCCTCCTTTCAAGGAACTTTTAACATTTAAAGGTTCATGTTTAGAATTGCATTAATCATGCCTGCAAACAGGGGAAAAAAAGGGTTTGCCAAATACTTGAAATATTGTGTATTTCCTTATTATGACATAAATCCAGATTCCTACCACCTCAAGTCCGAGGGTATACAATTTAGATAATCAAAAGAAAAAAAAACACCACAAAAAAACCCCAAAAACCCAAATGTGCAGAGCGAAGTAATGTCAATTACTGGCATCACCCAACCAAAGGCACTTGAAAAGGCCCTATGGCATAATATTAGCAGTTTAGAGAGGGAAAACAAACAAACAAAAAAGGCAAAGGGACTTGACTGCAACAAACGCTGAACTCTTGGAGACATCAAACGGAGTTGAATCTCATCAGCACCTTTGTCAATCAGGCCTATAACACCTCAGCATAAACTTATTTTATGGTACACTTATTTCTTGCCAAGTGATAATATTATATGGAAAATGAAGAAGGATAAGGTGCAGTATAGAGACAGACTAGATATATTGGCCTAAAGGACAGAAAATAAGATAGTTCCTCTTGGTCCGGTCCTGCTCAGTCTTCAAGCAAACAGTGGCATTACTCTTGTGAACACTTCGGTCTTGCATGCCACTGAACTTGTCCAAACTTTTGTTTTGTTTTTCTGTACCTGCCCTGAGTTGAGGACATCATTACAATACGGAATCGCAGGGGTCTTGCAGTTGTACCCTCCCCCCCCAATTCACTCAGACGCTATCCTCCTCTGCAGAGCAGTGAGACACAACCTGAAGCCAAGTCTGTATGTTGATATGACACAGTCAGTAGCACACAAGATAGATTCCCTGGGCTGTTAATGAACTTACAGTGCAATGACTCTAATCATTTTTATTCAGTCTGGTAAGAGAGATCTTTGCTATACTATGTATTCAAGTATTAAAGAGCATTTAAGCAAATTCAAGTACAGTCACTTCACAAGCAGCAAGATGTCACAGGTAAAAATTGGTTCCAGTGATTGATGACTGAAACAATTTAAAAGAAGATCTAAACTCAGTTACAGAATCTAATCTATTCAGCAAAATGCTTCTACTTACTGGACCTTGAGGACTGTTCTTGGCACTGGAAATTAGAGTCATAACATCAGATTTATAGTCCTGAAAAGAGAGAGAAGGAAGAAAAAAATCAGATTAAAACAGAATAGTTTGCACTTTACATAACAAGAATAAAGATCAACATTGAGCATCACTATAATTAGGTTCAGAGGAGCATTAAGTAAAACATTTGATTACAGAGATTTTCATTGCCATTCATCTTATGCATTAGACCCTCTTTACTAAATCACACGGGTTTTTTGTTTTACTATAATGATCCCCAAGAAGGCTAGTATTCTTATCCCTATTTTAGAAGGGTGTGAGTGGGTGATGATGATACAGGATGATGATAGAGCTACTGCCTTTCAGAAGCTCAGTCAAGAAGTCCAGTACGCTTCCTGAACTAGGTCTGCACAGCCTCGCCATGAAAGTTTGGATGACAGTTTTTCAGCTGCCCAAAATTCTCTTGGCATCTTACGAAAAATGACTCTATATTCCATGAGAAGGACCCTGGTTTATTTGCCCGCTTGGCAACAGCCATATAACGTTGTTGCAAACCACTACAGCATAGGCTGTGCAGGCAGCCAGGTTCATGGCTGCGCTGGCTCATCACCTTGCAGGCAGGTCTACATTTGGGTCCACCCTGAAACAATGTAAAATTCCTAGTTTTCTATCCGTCCTGAAGCTTCTCCTACATCCAAACTGGCACTCCACAAGCGTGGACACAAAGCAGCTTGGGGCTTGGGCACATCCTCTGATGTGCTCTGAAGGCTTTGCAGTTACAGCTGAAGAGACCAGAATGCGGGGTGGGGGGACCACAAACAGGACTATTACTGTAGTACAGATAGCGTGAGAATAAGCTGACCACGCTGCTGTTAATACAATATAGAAACAAAGGCTTAGAGAGTCTTTTAAATGGGTGACAGAAGTGCCACAGTATCTAAATACAGACACAATAAACACAAGTGCAAGACTCAAGTCAGTAATTAAAACAGAACTATTTTTAAAAGGATATGTTAGAAAGCAGTTGGCATACTAAATTTTTGTCTCATCCCTAATGAATACAGCCATTACATTCATATTTATATTTTGAAAAGGTCTCCCAGGGCTGGCCTCCTGTTGTCTTGCCTTTCCTGTGCATAAGATCAGATTTGCACGTCGAGGTGAACCTATGCCGTTCCTCCTAATGTTTGGGAATGAAAGTCTGATAAGCGAAATTGAGGCATGTCTGGCAAAGACAACAGAGAGTAACTGCTGTGAACCTCTTAATTATTATTTTCAAGTATGCCTCCAGATATTAAGCTTCTAGATCTATTATTTATAGGAGATGTGCTAAGATCCAGTAGACAGAACATATTTCAGGGAGTTGATAGTAATTCTCTGGTACTTCACTGCATGACCTTTCTGCATTTCACTCCTCTGCATCCCAGTCTACCCATTAATATATGGAGGACCATATCACTTTCTCACCTAAAAAGAAGCTTAATGTTTGTAAACTGTCTCAAAAGACAGCTGTTGCAGAAACACAGCAGCTTGAAACATATTACATTTGCCACTGACACATGAAAAGAATTTATAGGCTACAAAAATTAACACCTCTAGCGGTATCAAAAATATTCTCATTACTTTTACCTTTTCCTCCACGTATTACAAGTCAAGTCACAAAAGGGCCTTCTTATGCAGTGAGTGTCCACTTTGCGTACTAGCTCCTGAAAAGTGTAAGTAGGAGTGTTGGTTGCTCTCCATTCAACTTAGCCATTGCATACATTGACTTCTTCATAGGAAATGCCAAGACACAGACTTTACAAGACAGATGTAGATGCCAAACTACCATCAAAATCGGCCAACAAATTCATACAGTCCAATTGCACGTGTTTCCCACAAAGGAAAGCGTTCACTTTCGTCCACTGTGAGAAGCTGCAAGCTCTCAGAGACTGACATCAAACAAAACCACCAACAAAATCATCTGTTCTGTTTTCTAGCCTGTGCATAATTTAATAGCACTTCCACATCCTTACTCACTGCTGTATCACTGATAAGCTGTGCATTTTCTACCTTTTCAGGTTTTCTTCATGTTTACTCATTTCACTCTCCAGCTTTCATCTTTTCCTTCCCCTTGGCTACTCTATCTTACAGCCACCACCCACGGTTCAGCCACCCCATACCCATTTTACTACTTCTGCTTTATTATGCACACGGTACAAACAATGTACGTAGAGCTACAGCGAATGTATGTTCAACTATTTGTATTCAATACCCATTACCTTCCACTCTGTCTTCTAATTAGCATGCTCTTTCTTGTTATAGAGCTATCAGGCAGTAGGTTGCATGGCTGATCTTGGATCATAGTTTCACAGAATTCAAACCCCACGAGCTAACCATTTTGCAAGGGTGTTGCTCTTGGGAAACTCTCTAGGAGAGGCAGGCTGGCAGACATACAAAGAGACAGCAGATTTTATTCTACGCAATTCTGTCTGTTCCAGAAGGCAATGCCCCGAGTTCCAAACAAATATGCCATTTTGAAGAGGTATTTTGCAAATATACTCCCCCCCTGCCCTTCCCCTGCTTATTTCCAAGCATTGCACAGCTCTGTGAACCAGTAACAAATTAATAAACAGCTTTGGACCTACGTTACGTATGGGACACCTACTTGGACATGTCATGTGCTCTGTATTAATAACTCGCTTGCCACCTGTGATAATCCAGGGCACACTGAGCCAGAAAATAAAAGCAAAATTAGCAAAACTCCTCAAGCAAAGGTTATTTTTAGGGGGACAGAGAATTCCGATGATAGTCCAAACTAATCTAAGCCTGTTAGCAAGAGCCTGAATCCCTCCCCCAGCAGTGCCAGAAGCCTGGCCTGGACAGACTGGTATCTGCCAAGCACCAATCTCCTCCTCTTGTATTGCAAAGATTAAAATAATTGTTCATTCGCTACAGCTGCAATAATAGCATTCAGGTGCAGCTTTCTGATAGACAAAAGAGATTAATTCTCTACTCCCAGCCCCAGAATGATCATAATGCTTTTCATATATAAGACATTTTCCTATACACTATTTCTGTATTTAAAACAAACAAAAAATTTTTTGTGGAGCTGCATTCACGCTCATTTTCAGGTAATATGTCATAATAACATCTCATATATGTTCAGGTTATGCAAAGTAGTATGCCACTGACAAATCATTTAACTATGTGCTTGTCTTGGAATCTGCAGGAAATGGAAATAACATCACTTCAGCACTGCGGCATTCGTGGCAACACAAAAAAACCTCTTTCCCCCTCCTATAGAACTATTCTTCATGTTCCTATCAGTGCCTCCTCCAGGTAATTTCTTTTAGTTCT
The DNA here is from genome assembly GCA_009819775.1 of Phoenicopterus ruber ruber. Lineage (NCBI taxonomy): Eukaryota > Metazoa > Chordata > Aves > Phoenicopteriformes > Phoenicopteridae > Phoenicopterus > Phoenicopterus ruber. The sequence continues at coordinate 3,651,291 of CM020229.1, read as the reverse complement.
CTTTTTTCCATGAACATCTGTATTTTGAGATGATTTCTGCTTGGTACGCCAAGGTGGAATTGCAACAACCATTTACAGGCTATTATCAAGGTCTACTCTGTTATAAAGGGCAGCTGTGCTGTCTACATGCCAGGCTTTCCAGAAGTTGCTTATGATTTCTTCTCCTATCCATCTGCCCTTACAGAAATCATGAAATAGCATTAAAACGCTCCCTAAATTTTATATGGGGCACACCCTTCTCCCCACCCCTCCAACTGAAAGTTTGGAGTAAATGTCAGCTTACAGACATTGCTATCCATTCTTCTGCTGTTAATGGGAAAAATAAATTTTGGCAGTCTTTCCCCAGTGTTAAAAGTCTTAGCTACTCCCTGGGGATAGAAAGAATCAATGCAAGTAAGATCCATATTTTCTTTCTTGGAACACTACTACTTCCAGCAATTTATTTGACTGACTATGCCTTCTATTACCATGTAAATTGTTTCAGGCTGCAGGAAAAAAAAGTATTAATCTCCCTTCAGTAAGTCATAAAATAAAGAAATCAATTTCAAGGTCAATTTAGTCTAAATAACACCTGCTGCCCTTTTTGTAACATGCAGACTCCTCTGAAACACTAAGTTGCTGTCTATAAAGGCATCAATGTGATGTTTCACATAAATCAAGGTAACGTATAGTACAGTACAGCCTGTTTTCAGCGTACCATCCAAGGCTTAAAAAAAGATTCAAAACAGGTTCTTTGTCATTATACATTTCCAGCATTAACATGAAGCTTTATAACAGAAAACTAAAGCTAAGGAACTCTTGTGTGTGTAAGGGACTGATTCTGCAAGAAGCTTGTATCTCGTAAGGTTTTGGGGATATCGAGGGATTCCCAGCTCCGTGCAGAAAGCATTCAGATCCACAAAGGGCGGGCCTCAAAGCAAGAAGTTCATAGAGGAGGAAGAAAAAAAAAAGTAGTAGACACAAGAAGAAATCTTTTGTCCTTCTAGTGGAAAGCAGAATAGAATGGAAGGGAAATAGGGTAATGGTGTTTTTTTCTCCCCAAACCATGAATTCAGGAAAGCAAAGTGACTTGAAAATTTCTCTCCTGCTTGCAAAGAAAGAAAACCTTTAAGTGGAGATCCACTGGGGAGGTGGGGTGGTGTGTCAAAAATAGTCCTATTTTTCTTCTAAGTATACTTAATAGGTTTTCACAGTAGCAGAAGACTGCATTTGATGACTCTATAGATCCTGTATATGCACTGTTTCCTGAAAAGTTTGCCTTGAACTCTGTTACCTGTCCGGAACGTAATAGAGAAGCTACAAAACCACGGGACGGGGTGGACTGGTGAATGTGTTTCTCCCCAGTATGGTATTTCTTTCCCATAAGGCTGATACAACTGTTCTTCCTTTCCCATCTACAATTCACAGCAGTGCTGGTGCCTCTCTAAATACAAAGTCCCTGGCAGGGTAGTTCTGAGCTGCCAGGTAGTCAAGAAGGTTAAGTTATCTGGGACAAAACTGGAGTTCAGGGAGAGGATTCTTTCAGAAACAGCCAAAACATCCCAAGCCTTTGTAGCACCCATCGGGCTGGAAGTTGAGGAACGTGCCAAGCCTGCCACATCTAAAAAGATGAAGGGTATTTTTTGTTGCAGTCTTTTTATTTCTTCCCCTGGGTCCCCCAGCAGAAGACAATCTAGACAATCAATACCCAAGCAGCAAAAGTTCCTGAATGAAGCAAATATTCAGATATTCTAGAAAGGGGATTCCATGTTCTTGTAGGACTTCTCTAATGAAAACAAATCAATGTCTCGAAGGCTTTTGAAAAAGGCTGAAAACATAAAGGTTGCGCCATGCTGAGCGGACAGCAAACTGAAATCAGTTTATAGAAGAAGATAGTTTAACAGCAAGAGCCATTTAAACCATGAACAGATTTTGGTTTCCCTAACAGAGACATATATTACAGTTCTTCTCTAGAAGAGGGAATCTCCCAAAGGTTTTGCCAGGCGTACAAAGAATGACGTTCCTGCGCAGAGTGCTACAAGAGCAGAATTCTCCTTCTAGCGGCTGGTTGGCAAGTGGTAAGTGGTGTCCCAGGCCTTTCCACGTTCTATTGCATAGGGAAATCTGGCAATTAGTGAAGGGGGTTTCACTTCCTATTCTAAACAGCAGAAACACATTCCTGTTGTACACAGAGGGAAAAAAAACCCCACAACTATGTTATTTAGAGCAGGGACTAAGTTAAAAGCCAGACAATATTTCACAATCCATAATTAACAATGGAATGTGGATCAGTTTTATATATATAGTCTTTATATGTATTCAGCTTTAAGATATCTGGGAGAACAAATTTCACCTAAAATAATCAAAATATCATTTAATCAACTCTAATATTTGCACATATTTATAGAGTACAACAATTCCCCTATGATACTCTATTAGTGAAAGTGATCATTAAAGAAGATAATAAGGAATGCTTCCCTTTTCCAACAGATGACACTCAGTGAATCAAATCAAAGGTTACTTAGAAATAAATTTGAAAATATAAATTCACAGAACAATGTCATTCATTGGATATAGGAAAATTTTTCATTGTTGAAATCCATGGTCCTGAATCATATTTAATGTAAACCACTCCAGGAAATCTTACTGCCACAAGCCATCAAAGATAATGGTTGTGAGACACGAGCTGCCAATACACTTACCTATTCAATGAGTCAAGAAACAAATATGAGATTTACTAGAAACGACAAGCATATTAACGTCTTATCATGCAAAATTATACAAATATTCATTCTGCAGTTCAATATGTCTAATAGCATGAGATTCCACAGAAGAAAAATAAATACAAGTCTGGAATGGCTATGCAAGAGCCGAGAAGATTAGAAACGTAAGGAAAGAGTGACTTTTCAAAAATGGTGTATTTGTTGAGGTTAAAGGAAACAGATGCAACACTAAGATCAGAGATGCACAGCTGGAAAGAGTAACGTAAGAAACAAGAGGAACTTTGTTCAACAGTGAATTCTCTTTTCAGTATGCCAAGCAGAAGCTTCAAAATGCTGAACAATGAAGCCCTGGAAAGACTATGGGGAGACGTTTCCTAAAGATGAAGAATGTAAGCAATGCAAGAAGAAACCCAGAATATTCCTAACTGCATCTGCTCAGCTGAATTGTTAAATATTTCCTAACCCTCAAACAGTCAGTGAAGCAGGTAGATTATTGCAGGATCTTCTGCAAAATCAAGTTGAAGGAAAAGACAAAACAAGAGTTAAAAAAGTACTTTCAAAATGTAATCACAAAGAAAAACACTAAGATGAGGATGTCTGACATTGCCTATTTATCTCCTGAGTACTTCAGGTTTACTGTGGCAGAAGCTTTCAGTAACCTACAAGTCTCTGAGGGACATTTATCTAGGAGTGTTAAAAGACAATCAGGAACAGAATCTGCAGAGTAATGATAATCATCACTGAGGTCTCACAGTTTGAAGAGTTCATCCTTGCACTGTAATAGCCAGTAAACATCCCCACATATCCTGGAAAATCAGTACTGCCCTTGGGTACGGGTAGACCTCAAAGTACAAAATTTCAGCTGTGTTCAGATAAGAAATAAAGAGTTTCTTTGTTGGAAGCTCAGAGAAACCCAGCTGGGCTGTAATTCTGCTCAAAACAGCTTCATATAATGTCTCCAATGATTCCTGGTTTGCACCAACTGAAGCAAAAAGCATCGTGCTAGAAATCTCACAGAAACATACTCCCGTGGCACCGCATCCTTGAAACATACTATCAGGAAATATTAAATTCATGACCTCTCCAACAGTTTCTTTAACTGAATTTAAAGTCAAAACTTCAGACACAGACATGTATCTTGATTTTTTTTTTCCCAGGCACAGAAAGATTTCTTCTACTACATCATTTTTGATTAATGATTGTTTTCAGATTTATTTCTCTGGAGTGGTCTACCTGCCTTATCACAGAAACAGAAAACAGTATTTGTAGAAAATACTTTTAATGTGATTCTATGGCATCAGTTAGAATAGAGCTATGCACAAATCTAAATTAATATCTGACATCAAGATCTGGTAATGACACAGCATTAATGTTATGCTAACAGGAATGCATTTTAACCACCTTTCATTCTCCTACCCCAAAATGCTTAGACAAGTTAAGTTATATCCAAGTTTCTAGGACCAAGACATCAGAAAATAATCAAATATAACTATCGTTATTGTGTTACTAGGAGCAGTGACGTTAATCTTTCAAATTTACTCATTTAGAATTAAATTGCTCTCTCTTGTACTTATTGTAAACTTAACTAGTATCCATGTGTAGGCTTTGTCATAAAAAGACCAGAACATCCTGTTTCCAGTCTTTGCTATGTTACATACAGGCCTATATATATTTACATCTGCATATATTATACATATGCCTACATATAGGCATATGTACAGAAATACTAAAACGTGTGAGTTGGGCCAACGGTATGAAACCTTTGTATGGACAGCTGTTATTCTAACACAACAGAGGCTTGACTTAGAAAGTAAATATTTCACTGCTGTGGAACATCAGAAGTTTATACAGGCTAAAAGATGGCTGCACAGCCCTCTCTGCTTTAAATGGCCTTAGGAAACACAGCTGACTACTTCCCAGCCCCTGGGGGAATAACATAGAGCATCATCCAGCTTTCAAAAGCATTTTCATTTTTCCTTCCTGCTAACGGCAATATTACATCATGGATTCTACATCCATGACTTTTAAATGATGAGAACTGATAAAGATACATATCCTAAATATTAGTATGTTACACCTCGTGCCATGACGTTTGATATGTAACCTTCCCTCATCTCCTGTTAGAGCTGCGCACTGCCCATGACTTGGGCAGTTCCTCCTAAAAGCATTTAACCTGAAGTTTGCTTTATTCAGAACAAATTTTAACGTATGTACCACCTGTTATTTGTTAATACATTATAACTATAATAAACGTTTGCCGAATACGGTTTCAATGCACAGCCGCAATTACAAGCCACCTTCTGCTCTGAACGCTTGCTGGTTTAGCACAGATTTCTTGCAGGCCTGAAAGAAAACTACCGTTACGTATTTCAATTTTTGTTATACTATTATTCATGTTATTTTTCAGGAAGGTTGATGAGGCCTGAAATAGCAAGAGATTTCTTCTTTTTATTGAAGAAATACATATAAATGCAAACAGAAGTGAGGAATCAATTCAAAATCCTAGGATAGCTCTCCAATAAATAAAAGTAAAATGAAAATTCAGTTGCATGCAGCTATTACAAGCTCATATAATTCTCAGGCAAGATAGCACTTATAGCTCTATGTTTATTTCCATCAGTATAATATGAGGGATGCTCTGTCAGTTGGAACTGGATTACAAAAAATAAGATTCAATTTAAGAATAAATGGCATGAGTCCTAAGGGCAATTTAAAATTTGTATATTTAAGAAAAATAAATCTATACAGCTCACAAGAAATAATACTTTGCCCAGTAAGTTTATGAAGGTATACAAGCTATGAAATTATGTAGATAGCGCCAACATGCTACAGCACACGTCAGTTTAAGAGAACCAGCAGTGAAAATATAGTAACCACAGAAAAGGAAGGCAGTAAAAAGCAGATGCCCTGAGCAAGTACCATAATGTGCAGAAAACTGGATGCACAAAGACTAGAATTTAAGACAAAATCTTTGTATCACTTCCCCACAACTAACGCCCTCCTCTCTGCCATTGGGGTAAGTCTGTTTCCACAACACATTATGGAAACTGGAATAACAGCAGTTAAATGAGTTCTGCAAGATATTCCGACTTAGAGGAAAAACACATGACTGCATTAGAAACTGAACAAGACCGTCCCTTGATACCACTCTGTATGTACCTATGCCCTCTTCCTAAAGATTCCTCCTCAAAGATGGCAGTATAGAAGTGAAACCCAAGCTAGCCCAGAGAAATCGGCTGTATTGAAATCTATGACCTATAGAAACAGTTTGAATGTTGTCACTATTTCAAGACCACAAATATATGCCAAGTTTGAACTTTCATGTAAAAGCTTTCTCTTGCTAATGACTTGCTTAAAAGCATCCCCCTTTTCTAAGCTATCTAACTGACAATCAAAGCATGTCTTGAAATGTGTCAACATCAGCACACTTTCAGCTTTCAGGGAACAACAAATTCAGCTCAACAAAAACATGACGGGCCTAAATCAAAACTCCAGAAAAATGGAGAATCCTTCCATTGACTCGAGCTCAAGGGGGAAAATGGCAATAGGATGGCCCACACAGACACAAACCTAGTTCAGACGCATTGTAATGCTGCTTCTGTATTATTCCAGATCTTTAACAGTGAAACAGTTCAGAACCAAATCAATTGCCTTATTCAAATGTACTCCTTTCACAGGCACCAGTAATACCATGACATATACGCAGATATTTCTGACAGTGACGTTTTATATTTATTAGGAGTCTCCAGTATTTCTTGCCACTCTTGAGAATGAATTCTGCAGACCAAAGGTATAGGCAGAGCACATACGTGTATCAACATGGGAAATGAAAGGGCACATGCATACAGAATGGTGGCTTGTCTTCCTTTTGGCCAGATAAAGAAACCTTTGAGTAACATCAGATCCAGCATCTTGTCTGTAGCACAGACCTTTACTTCATGTGTTCCTGAGAGCATACTTAGCACAAAGGGCACATTAGAATAGGTAACAATTTACACTTAAGGAACTCAGGCTGTCCTTTACAAACTGAACGTGTCCATTCCCCAAAATAAGGGAAGAAAGTCTGTATTTAGGCTTTCTAAAAGCAATCTACATTCCTTGGGCTGCAGTAAAAGGAGCTCTTTGTAATAATTACTGTCTTACTATAGAGTAGTTCAGTATCCACAAAAATCTCTAAGCAGAGAGGGTGGATGCACTCTCCCAAGAGAAACACAAATGCATCCAAACAACCCCCAAAACCAGAGAAATTAAGGCACAGGCCTTTCCTTGAAGACACACAGAAAAAAAGCAGCAGCAGTCCTCAGAAAGAAGGGAAAACGTGGGAACAATGTGGGCCAAAGACCATCACTTGCCTGTGCGGCAGCCCAAGCCAGCCCACGACCAAGCCCTGTGCAGGTAGCCCCATTAACATCAACAAGGCTTCCAAACAGACACCTTCGCCCCTTTGAAGTCATAACACTGAATCACATCCTAAATAATCCACTGAAATCAAACTTCTCCACAAGCTAAAACTTATTGCTTAAAGTAACCAAAATGCTTTCATTCATTCCCAATGAAACTTTCATTTCTCTCGTTGCTCCCCGAGTAGAGCTGGGCATCAAAAGGATTTGTGGCTGGTTTAGTTTCAAGGCATGAAAATGCGCAGTCAAAGCAGATGGCTGTTAGCCAACTCAAAATTATGTGTGACAGGTGAGAATTCGCTTCCGAAATGGACATCAAATTCCAAGGAAAGATGATCTTTAATACTTTCAAAACAGACAATTTCCCTAAAAAATAAGCTTTTAGGAGGATTAAACAATTTCTGAAGAAAGCTTACAGGATAAAAGAAACATTTAAAAAGAAGAAAGATTTAAAATAGTTCCTCCTGATTTATAAAAATGACTTCACAATTGTCTAGATCTTCATTGAAAACTGCATGGTGCGAATTTTCACCAATTTCACCTTAGTGATGGACTCAGCACTGACACCTAGCTATAACCAGACGTGGTTTCTGACTTGGAGCTATCACTTGATCTCCTTTCTCTCCTTCACCAGAAGTGAGCTGTGTCAAGACTCGTTCCCTCCTCCGTGCCCTTGTGTTAGCTGTCTATAACTCATCTATTGCCCACACAGTTTTATTACAATTTGCTTCATGATTTGCCGGTGGCTGCTCTGTTCCGTGTGTGACTATCCCCTAAGAGAAGGAGCTCGTGCAAACGTGTAGAGGAGCTGGTACCTACCTGCCTCTAAAAGGCAGATGGCAAGTCTTAAACGTCCTGTCCCCTGACGGCCTACAGCTCAGCGAAGTACTGCTTAATCAGGATTCAATGGTACAATGAGCAAGACCTTACACACATAAAACTGGGTACCGAGATGATGCAGAAAAGGTAGAAAAGACACAGGAGTCGAAGAAAGTTCTTCTACTAAAAGACATTTTTGTTTCATAAACTTACTTCAACTAAAGGTCTTTTTACTGGGTGGCAGAGCAACGCCAGCCTTTTACAGCTTTCAATCTTCCATTTGTGACACAGGAACCGTAACTGAGCACATTTGAACAGAGGCCTTGTTTGCTGGATTGTTACAACCAGTTGCATCATTTTCCATCCACCTATTATCAGCTGCCCTTTTTGTCTTTCTCCAGTTTTTTTATTTGGTTTGGTTTGCTTGTTTTTAAATATAAGGAATAGAAGTGAACTCAGTCTTCGACATACAGACACAGCAAGGACTCCTACAGTGGCACAATAATATTCTTGGTTTTGTTGTCTAATCTTTCTGTAAGAAAGACTTGCCTGCCCTTGTAAGACACTATGCAGCTTTCCGGTAGGAGATTTATCACACTTTGCTACAAAGCATCCAGCAGCAGACACTACAAACCCATACTGCTCACCGGTCTACGCGATTACAGTGTTCCCATTGCTCAAAGGAAAAAAAATCACCTACCAGTTGCATAACAGGTTCCATCTTGTGTACTGTGACACAAGTTACACAGGCTTTTCCTGGGGCTCCCAGCACTTAAATCCTTACAGCACAGACAGCTCTTCAGTATTCCCTATGTTGACACAGCAGACATCCTAGGGTCCAGACACAAACTAGTCCTGACTTAGGAGTACTGTTAACTTTTGTATATTAGGAAGATCCACTGCTACAGAACAAAACCTTTTAGAGTTTGTGTCCATCATCATACATTTCTCTGAGATTACAAGACTGCCTATTCATATTTTTTGGGGGGTGGGGGAAGAAAGAAAACATTGATTTTACCATAGGTGGATTTGTAAATGAAGTGATACAGGCCGGATCGATGGGCTGAGGCCAACTGTATGAGGCTCAACAAGGCCAAGTGCCGGGTCCTGCCCTTGGATCACAACAACCCCAGGCAACACTACAGGCTTGGGGGGGAGTGGCTGGAAAGCGCCTGGCGGAAAATGACCTGGGGGTGTTGGTCAAAAGCCAGCTGAAGATGAGCCAGCAGCGTGCCCAGGCGGCCAAGAAGGCCAACGGCATCCTGGCCTGTATCAGCCATAGTGTGGCCAGCAGGACCAGGGCAGGGATCGTCCCCCTGTCCTCGGCCCTGGTGAGGCCGCACCTCGAGTGCTGGGGTCAGTTCTGGGCCCCTCACTCCAAGACAGACACTGAGGGGCTGGAGCGTGTCCAGAGACGGGCAACGGAGCTGGGGAAGGGGCTGGAGCACAAGTGCTGTGAGGAGCGGCTGAGGGACCTGGGGGGGTTTGGCCTGGAGAAAAGGAGGCTGAGGGGAGACCTTCTCACTCTCTGCAACTCCCTGAAAGGAGGTTGGAGCCAGGGGGGGTCAGTCTCTTCTCCCAAGGAACAGGCGACAGGACAAGACGAAATGGCAACTGCACCAGGGGAGGTTTAGATTGGATATTTGGAAATATTTCTTCACTGAAAGGGTTGTCAGGCCCTGGCACAGGCTGCCCAGGGACATGGTGGAGTCAGCATCCCTGGAAGAATTTAAAAGACATGTAGATGTGGTGCTTCGGGACATGGTTTAGTGGTGGGCTTAGCAGCGCTGGGTTAATAGTTGGACTTGGTCCTAAAAGGTCTTTTCTAACCTAAATGATTCTATGATACTGAGATATAAATTTCAACATTTGCTTGGCTTTAATAAACCAAACTGAATATAATGCCGATGTATTACTGCCAACATGTTGAACATGGAAACATGGAAAGAAAGGGAAGGAAACATCAACCCACAAATTACACCAGTCAATCTGCGCAGAGAAGTGTGAACTGAATATTCACATCAGAGTGTTCATGCACACATTATGACAGCGCACTAGTCGAGCTGCAGAATCTGCTCTTACATTTATTTCAGGATGAGTCTATGCTTTAGCATGTTTATTTGGTGTGCCGCCTTCTGCGGCGGGGAACAGAACTTTGCTTAGGGTTGAAATTCACTGTTGGACAGGACAGCACTGGAACTTCCAGTTGTTGCAGATATCTCCGCTTCTGCGGACTCACAGGAAACAGTTAAATTCAAACACAGCCGCAGTTCCAGATGAAGAACATTTTATACCTTGTATTGCTTGTCCAAATGTCACTCCACCAACAGGAGGTACGTTTAAGCAGTCAATACTGACTCCTAGTGTTTTGATCTGTTTCAAATACAGAACCGGCTCCCCCGGTTACTTACTAAGCTGAATTTACATGGGAAGTTACTCTACCTGGGACCTGTTCTGTTACCTGAGGCTTACCGATTCTTAAATTGGAGTCACTGGATTATAAATCAAGTGACATCTAGTTAAATAAACTCCTAGCAATATTAGAGCTCACAGTTTGGCAGAAGTACTGACTGTACCCATGACAGAAGTATACTGATTAAAACGTATGTACAGCCAAAAGAATACGTGTCCCAAAGAAAACAATTTTCTTTACATGTAATGAAGTTTCTATTAATCTAATAACAGTCAGTTTGTAAATAACATATCTCTGTAATAAAGGTTGTTTTTTTCTTGCTGCACATCCAGCTCTCTACAAAGAAATGTTAAATTTTGGCATGTTTCATATTTTGTCCTTTACTCTTTTGCTCCTCAGCCATTTGAGCATTGGAAGCAAGGAAAAAGAGATTGTTGTCTTACAGGAATCCTGCATGCAGATTGCAGGACTTGATACTAGAAGCCATAATACCCCTTTATATTCAGCAAGAAGTACTGATAAGCACTGAAACCGTCCTATACCCAGTGTTCACAGTACAGTTGCCTGAAGGTGTAAACATGAATTTAATGCTAAGTCTACATTACATTTTTTACCAGCATAGCTACACAGTTTAATCACCTAGGGCTGTGGAGAGACTAGCTGTATCTTCCCAGCTATGCTTTTACCGGAGGGAAGGTTGACCTGTGGAATCAGACACCAATCTTCACCTTCTATTCTGCCTGCATGGTCTGGGGAGGGAGTGGGAACAAGGAACAGTTAAAACCTGCTTACCTGAGTCCCCTACAGAACATGGAGACTCCTAGTGAACTACTGGTACACCAGTAATGGCTGCTCTCTGTTCTCCCAGGTTCAAACAGCATAGAATACTGAGAGCAAAACATTGGTCAGACCTGCTCCAGCCCTACTTTAAGTCCCTAGAGCCTTTTCCAGGCCCTTAATCATGGAATTGAAAATCACTACGAAAATTCGAAGGTGGTTTGGTTTTTTTGATGTAGAACTGATTTTTTTAGTATGAAGAGTTATTGTGTTTCAATGGTATATCTCTGAAATTGCTTGGCTATAACATATACATTTTATAAAAACTCATGAGAGCAGCAGTCCAAAGAGAGAGGTAGTAAGACATCTATAAACACTAAGGTTTTCCTCCTCTCTAATTAGACTACCAAAATCTCAAATAAGGCCCAGTCCAACAATTTCAAAGGGTCAAATGTTGGCTTCACTGTCATTTCATTTTTCCCCTAGATCTTTATCTTTTTTAAACAGCAGCTATGTTTATGCTTGGAAATAGCGAGAAGTGAATCTTCTTCCCAGAGCATTTCGTGCTTACTTGCCAAGTCATACTGCGAATCTGCTTAACTAGAATTTACAAGTGGTACAGTGGTTACATCTGACACGCATCCGTCATCCTGTCCTGCTGATGGACGAGGCAAGCTGACTGTGAAATGCGTTGTCAGTTAAGGCATTGCCTTAACCAAACAGGAATGGGCTAATAGCAATGCCAAGTTGTCACTCTATTTATCAACAAGAGGGAATAATTTTTAGGAAAATAATAATAAGCCCTCCTCACAATACTAATGCTAAATGACCTGAAAAACTTTCCTAAGGGACTGAAGCCATAGAACAAAGTTTCATTTTATCTTCATAGATCTGACAGCTCAATTTCCCAAGTTCCCGAGGACTTGCAGCAGTGCTGAACAGAGGCAGTAACAAATGTCAGTGTTTACTTTGAGATCTCTTTGTTAAAGCTCTCTGTACTCAGCAGTCTCTTTAATAACACTCTTCAGGCACAAGCAAAGCATATTCTGCATAAAGCAATAGGGAGTGACTCAGCAGAGTGTGTCTATTATGTTTAAACAAGATGGAATTTCACTATTTAACTAACATATGTTGAAGGTTTTCTAATGTGAATTCAAACTCCTCAGCTCAATGTGACCATAAATTATCATTTGAAATACGTTATGGAACTGTTCAGATTCAGTCATTTCCCACAAGCTCTCCCTAATTCAACACATCGACTCTAGAAGCAAAGGATTTTTGCTTCTGTGCAGGAGTTTGCAGTAAATAATCTTCAAAGCCACCCCTAATGTCCCTCAGATTTTTTTTTTTTTTTTTTAAGGAAAAAAAAAAAATCTCTTCTCCAACATCATCCCTACAGACATGGTCTGCAATGACAAATGGTACAAGCGGGTCAAACCGTCACTTCTTGTAATCCACATCCCCCCATTGTGTGCATCCACTAGTTGGATCTTGTTACTTGTGTCATATGCTTGTGGGTGTAGGAAAATACGGAAAGGGCTTTCAATATTACCGCAAGGAAAAAAAAGAAAAGCAGACATACAGGAAATAGTCCTAAGCATAGCATCAAGGAAAGATTCTGTCCAGTGTGGTTATTTTCCTCACCCTTTTCCTCCAAAACTATTTCACACCTTCCGAGTTGAAGGAAAATTGAGAGAGAGGTATTTTCCTTTCCTCCAGCAGAATACCAGAGCATTAACATTTTCCTTTCAATAGACTGATGTACTGTGTCTTACTTTCAGTGCCGGTGGCAGAGACCACAGTTGAGGTACATAACGTTGATTCTTCCCACAAAGGCTCTCATAACTAACGTGCAACAGCCCTAGCAATGCAGCAAATGCCTCGGTGAAACCATAAGGTTGAGGTAGCCATTATCCCTCTATGCTACATGATTATTTCCATGTGAGAACTGAATAGGAAAAAAAATCACATGGGCTATCACCCTGTGAGGGAAGACTGCACTTTTCAAGTCATTGCACCCACAGGCTTAGCTTTGCATTTTCATTCCACATGCTCATTGGCCGTGCTTGGCTGTACTCAAGTCACCTAACCTATCCACACAAATTTCCTTCCTTGCTGAGGTCAAATGACAAAAAACTCAAGTTAATAAACAACAAATTTGGCCAATTCTTAATAACTCAACTCTTAGTCTTCCATAGAATATCAAAAAAGGAAAAGAAATTTCAGGTTCATGTTGGGTTTTTTGTCATTTTGTTGTTTGTTTTTTCTTAATAATATGGTATGGTGTAGGAAATTTTGTCAGCATATCTCACTTGCCTCCTGAAATTTATGATTCTTGTAACTGCTCTATCTGTCTTCATCCATTTTGGAAATTTATCTTGACATGTAGGAACTCGTTACATCACTTCTATTGGCCAGAGGAGGTTTTTTTCGTTGCAATTCCAACAGAACAATAAAGGTTAGAAACTGCCTGGGCTGAACACTTTGTTTAGTATGTATGCTTTTTGAGCAGTAAAATCAGTAGATATTGTTAGTTCAGCTAGCAGTTTTATTTTATCAAGCAATCCAATATCAAGTACAAAACGAACAGGGAGATACTTCTATCTACTCCCTATGCAGCTCACGTTTACATACATGCATGCATCCACTCACTTTAGCCAATGAAATGAAAACAATTGCCAAGATCAGTGAATAATATCAAGCATTACTTTCACCTATGAATCCATACTGGCACTTAGCATGAGTCAACTGCCTTGACTAAAAGGCAGGGTTTGTTTTAAAAAAGCGTATACATTTTCACTTTCAGAAAGGAGAAACGTTGCCTTTGAAAGACCTACTGACACTGCATCTATGTATCGTTACTTACGTATTTAAACTTCATCAGGTACGCAAAAATCTCCAGTCTCAAACCTCTACATATTAATACTATTTAACCTATTATGTATTGTTTAAATATCCACTGTCATAAATATTGATTTATCTGATTTCATCAGTCTCAAACACAAAAATGTGTCCTTTTTTGCAAAAGGATATTCACAAACAGTTTAGATCTTGCATCAGACATTCAGATAAGGAAAAAGCAAAATAATGATTTTAGAAGGTATTTGTGAAAAGCGTACTGCGCTTTTCTTGCTTTCTTTCCAGTAAAAACTGCTGACAAATTCTCATCTTTTCAATTCTTATTATAAAAGAGTCAATTTTATCAACTGCTAAGCATAAATATGGTGTATGTTCTCATACTGTGTACATTAAACTCTATAGGTAAGGTGGCTAACTCCTGCCTTACAACGAAAAATCCGAATCCAAGTTAATCTGAATTGGGGGATACAGTTTGCCCTGCTAGCAATCTAGACATAAGTGTCATCAGTAGATATTAACCAATTTATAGAGTGATTACAGAAGTGAGCAAATCAGTGTAGGTTGAGAATTATTCAATCAGAACCATAAAGAAAGTCACACGTGTCTCTAATCCCACACACATCTCAGGCACTCTCTCTGCTCTCAGTCTTTCTTCAGGCCACAAATATCCCCTCTCTAAGACAAGGCTACGCTGCTGCTTGGTGGTTAGACCTGACCTTATGCAAACATTTTCAGAACAAGCAAAACACCTGCACGTTAACATCCACATCTATAGTCTGAAACACTTAATCTGCTGAATGGAAAATATTAAAGGGATATAGCAAAAAGACGACTTTTTAGATGCATTTTAGATACACTTTATAGATGCAGTCCAATGAAATGAAGGCATTTAACTTCATCCACAACTGAAAAAAGAACATTTTCAGCCTTATATTTTGGGGAGGGGTTATCTCTGATTTACACAGTCTTAAATGTTTCTATTCCATTGAAGAGAAGCATTTATTATGGACATAAAACAAGCAAGCAGTGAAACCATTTTTATTATTCACTCATTGCATGATGTGGGATGTGGCAGGATATGCTACCAGATACACTAAAAACCATACCTATATGACGTAGAAGCCGGTTTCCTACAATTATTCATACTTTGCATATTTTCAAATCAAACTGTGAATTACCAAATTCAAACTACCATATAATTTACCATATTCAAATATTCCTAGATTCCTCGTTTGGCAACAAGAGATCAACAAAAGACAACAGGCAGATGCAGGAAGATTAAGCATCAGGATCAACACAACTCAATACGTGGTCGAAGCCTCCAATTCCACAGTAAAAGAAGAAACAGATTTCACTTCAGGTTTTAAGTCTATGAATATATAATACATAGCAGTAAATACATACAAAAACCTGAAATATATAAAAACCTACATAAAAGAATTTACCAGAAATTAAACTCTATAGCTAACTCCCATCTCACAACTAAAAATCAAAATCTCAGCAAAATGTCCGTACGCACCTCTAGAACAGCTGCAATGTGATGTCTGTCTGGCTCTTCAGCAAAACCACAACGCATAATGAATTAGAAACTCTTCTTCGTCTTAGAAGTTAAAATAGATGTGATATTGGTTGCGGTTTTGGTGTAGGGTTTTTTGTTGTTTTGGGTTTTTTTATTTTTTACTGATTATTCATTTACATTGTGCTCAATAGCCTCAGCATTGTCCTTCTATGATTATAATTAAAGTCTGGAGGCCATCTTATTAAACCTACTTAATAGGAAACAACAATGCCCAAGATTGAACTAGATCCAAATCCTTGAAGATGACAAATAATCATATTCCTGTATTAAGATACTTCTCTTGATATCAGTGCTGGTAACAAATGCAGCTCTGCTTTCAAGGACTGTCTCTCCACTTTCAGAGTACAGATAACCCAGTGCTTTGCTTTTCCTTTGTTTGCCAACTGCAATCCAAGACATTGCCTCACATTTTCTCATAGCTCACCATGCTGGGCTTGGCTGGGAGAGAGTTAATTTTCTTCACAGCAGCTGGTATGGAGCTGAGTTTTGGATTTGTGGCAAAAACAGTGTGGATAACCCAGAGATGTTTTTGTTATTGCTGAGCAGTGCTTACACAGAGCCAAGGCCTTTGCTGCTCCTCACCCCACCCCACCAGCGAGGATGCTGAGGGGGCACAAGGAGTTGGGGGGGGACACAGCCAGGACATCTGACCCCAACTGACCACAGGGATATCCCAGACCATATGATGTCGTGCTCAGCATATAAAGCTGGGGGAAGTAGGAGGAAGGGGGGGACATTCGGAGTGATGGCGTTTGTTTTCCCAAGTAACCATTCTGCGTGACAGAGCCCTGCTGTCCTGGGGATGGCTGAGCACCTGCCTGCCCATGGGAAGCAGTGAATGAACTCCTTGTTTTGCTTTGCTTGTGCCCACAGCTTTTGCTTTCCCTATTACACTGTGTCTTTATCTCAACCTACAAGTTTTCCCTCTTTTACGCTCCGATTCTCTTCCCCATCCCACCGGTGGCGAGTGAGCAAGCAGCTGGGTGGTGCTTAGTTGCTGGCTGGGGTTAAACCACGACCCTCGCATCTAAAGACAGCGCATTGCAGCTTTAGAGTTGAGTTGGCAGGGTGGGATGTCGGAAAACCACCACACTCCAGGAGCTTTGCGTGTGCAGTGAGCATGATGGTTACACACCAGGAACAGCAGGTTCCATGAGGCAGCAATAGCAAGAATTTCAGTAACAGAGTGATGATGTGGCAAGGGTGTGTTCACTTTTAAATAACACATCGGAGTCAAATGCGCAGTCTCGAGAGTCAAACTGTAAAGCCCAGGGCAGTGTTCTGGTTGAAAAGAGGTGCTCAAGGATAACTACAGAGGTGGCCTTGTGATTGTATACAGCCAGACTTCAACAAAAGCAATTGCTTTGGCTCAAAGTTCATCATAACTATTTTCGTCATAATTAACTGATTGTCCAAGGTTTTCAAAATCTAGCTGTAAATTACAGATTCCAAGGTGGTTAGTAGCAATGCAACTGGGCAACAGGAATTTCTGCAACTGGTTTAATCAATTAGAGCTTTTTTTTGTGATTAAAAAAAACAACAGACTTTTGAATTTCCCGCTCAAGACTTGACATTTAATGAAAGTAAGCAAGAAAATGTGGGGGCTTTACTGCTCATCTAAAACAATATGTTTGATAAACTATTTTCCTTTGATAATACATTTGGCCAAGAACTTTTCCTGAACACCAGTATATCCAGAAAGGGAGAGAAACAGGATCAAAGAAAAGAGAATATAGAAAAAAGGAAAAAAGCAATGGAGACAGAACAATAAGACAGTGAATTAACATGAAAAAGCAGGGTATACAACTCTTCAGTCATTCCGTAGAGCCATCCATCTAACCTCTTTTAAAAGCCTTCAGTAATGAAAATTCCACTTTCCCCAAGTCAGTTATTCCTGTGCTTAATTTTAAGCTTTCAGTTAGAAAGCTTTTCTTAATGCTAAATCTAGCTCTCTCTTGCTACAGTTTAAACCCATTACCTTTTGCTCTTTTCCCTGTGGATCTGCATCATTATCATTACCTTAATCTCTGCAGCAACATTTTATGCATCTAAAGACCGCTAGTACATCTTCACACATTTCTCTTCCTTAGTCTAAGCAGCCCTCACCTTTTCAACCTTAACTCAAACAATAATAAAATGTATAAGAGTTGCTATTTCACACAAGTTTAGGCAGGAGATGGCATATCGGGAATTGAAGTTGAGCCAGAACACTATACTACTGTTCAAATATGAAAGATTTTGAATTTGTCAACAATTTTTGAAAGTGGCACAGCACCTGAACTATTAATATTTATATACAGACAGACAATATGCACACATATATACAGACATCTTTGCTTTTGTGATATTTTAATGTTGGTGGATCAAACCTTAAAGGATTTCCATACCTATATATTTTAGAAACGTGCCCATCTAGCCAAGCCAGCCCTCTGAACTAGAGGTGTGTGCCTGAGTGCAATTTTCATTTCAAAATTCCCAAAGATCAGGTTTATTCAGCTTTCAGAAGCTGGTTATTTTTTTCAAGTCTAGAAAGCACAACCACAGATGGCAGCCTTTGGCTCCAGTACCAAACTCCCAATTGCAATTCCCTTCAGATGCAGAGTTTTCATTTGGCCCATAATACCAGAGACAGCTGTGAAATTTAGAATCTGGTGAGTCTTTCAGATATAAACTCACCAAGTATTTAGTTACTCTCAACTCTGTACTTTGAGATTCCAAATGTGTTCACATGTCTAGGATCTCTGAGCAATAGTGATTCTCTGAGTGAAGGACACAGGAAAATACATGTTTTTGCATGTTCCAGTGTCAAGTTCCTCATGCCCACTCCTTGTTAGCAACTCAGTTCCACTCTTAATAAGCACTGCTGCTGATAGAGATGGAAATATACTCCCCCAGGTGCAGACAGTGCCTTTAGTTGTAGAACTAACTCTTTAAACATAAAGAGCAACTAAAGACTGCAAAGAGGTGCTTTGGACTCAGAAATAGCAACCCAGCAGGAGAAATACTTGACTCAAATGAGCTAATGAGAGGACTATTCATGTATAATGAGATCCAGAGAAGTCGGTACTTGCATTAGCTTCATAGTTTTATTCATAGTATCTGTACTACTCTGTTATTTGAATTCTATATACACTTAATGTATACCTACAGATTTTAATTTATCAACACAACAACCATTCCTGAAGTTTTATTCATGGAAGAGCAGTTAGACATTAGACATCAGGCTGGCAGTTACATGACAGAGTTCTTCACCCACTCCTTTTAAAACCTGGTCAACTTTACAAAGTTGAAGAGGTAACTAAAGTCACTAGAGAATTTGAACATGGAAAAGCAAGTTAGGGAACTAAAAGGAAATATACTTTCAAATTATGTATTGGCTTTCCTAATGAACTGTCTTGCCAGCCCAACAAAAATACACATATTCTGTACTAGAATCAGTGGTGTCTTACAGCTCTTCACTTACAGCTGTGAGTATCAAACATATTTTAATTTTATACTCACTAGCAGCAAACAGTTTGAGGAAAAAAAATGTCCCTCAAGTTACCCATGCATAACAAAAAAATTCTTCCGCTGCATAAATCAGCTTTTGACCTATTTAATCATTAGGTATCTTTATTAATCAAGGAAAACATTTCTTCACTTAGAACTGAATATGAGAAATTTCTCCTACTGAATATCTAGAGCAAGTGTTTTACTTACTATCACATTTAATTAGTTCTCTCTTCTGGGTTCAAGTGTCTTTTGAGCCACAAAATAGTGGAGCAAAGCACGCTGTCTCAGTAAGCCTGAGTAGCGGCATCGCGTCCTACACAAAGTCACCTAAGGACTGACTGCAGAATTGCCCTTTTTACAGCACTGATGCACAGGGGCCTCAATGCAGAAATCAGGGCTCCACTGTGCTTGGCATCGATACTTGTCTTGGATAATGTAGGCACAAAGGGAAACTGACAGTAGGTAGAAAAATGAGGTTGGGAAACCAATAAAGAGACTAAATCTGGTAAAACAAGCATCTGCTAAAGCATACCAGCTGCCCAGCCACACCAGGAGACCTTTCTTTTTTTTAAAAAAAAAAAAAAAAAAAAAGAGAGCTCCTCCTGTCTTATCAAAGAACGAAATGTAAAGTAATACACATTTTCCAAGAAATACAGATATACAGTCTCAGTGAAAGCTTACATTTAATGATTCATGAGGTAAGAGAAAAGATATGTAGCTGAAGTAAAGAGGAAAATTCATAAGCATAGAAAAATGTTCTTAAAGGCAGAATTCACATTCCTAGGCACTTATCTAAACAGACCTGGCTTCATTACCTGGGTCAAGGCCCTAAGGTTACAGTGATCCTTACATTTAATACAGATTATCTCTCACAGGAGTTCAGGCCGTGTGCTGGAAGGAAAAGGCAAGCTCCTGAAAATGCTATTCCAGAGGAACTGGCCTGACTGAAACACGTCAGGAAAGGGGCATTAGGAAAAGATGCCTTTATCATAGTGCCAGCTGGGCAAGATGGAGTCCATCAGGAGCCTGGGAAGATAACTAAAGTAGTTGCTTTGGAAGACACTAAATTTAAATTGACAGTTAGACATCTACTCTGGGACGTAAGACAGGCAGGCTGAGATTCAATCCTTCTGTAGCACAGTTCTTATTGTTCTGTAGAACAATGCTTATTCGTATCCACAGCTTGTTTGTCTTTCGCCTCTTGTTTAGTGCAGATTGACAAAATGGTATGTGACACATACACAGAACTTGAGGCAGCAGTAGCTACAGACAAGAGGCCAGTACTACTAATGGCTAAACTAATCTACTACACTACCCCAAACTAATCGGGAAAGAGAAATTCTTAGTAATTTCTTAGAATTTTTGTAGCAATACAGAACTACCTACCTTCTTGGATGAAAAATCCCAGAATATTTCATTCTCGGGGTTTAACAGTAGATGCGTGAACTATACGTGTCTCGCCTCCTGCAGCCATGCTTTCGGTACACCTGCCTCCGCGGGACTTCAGCCTGCCAGAGAAGTGCTTATTGCTAACTGGGCACAAGAGTTCTCTTTGGAGAGAACGCAAAGAAACTAACGTCTCTAAGTGATGACAAGAGCTGTACTAGTTGTCTTTTTTTTTTTTTTAAAAAAAAGACAACTTCATTTTACCTGAATTATTTTATTCCGCAACTGCAGAATGCCACGCTGACTGTAAGCATTGTAAACAGATTATTCATTCGTATACCATTTCACTCTGCAAATAGGGTTGGCTTCTTAAATGGCATCTGCAGCTTGCCAGACTGACTATAAATGTAGCTCCTTAAGAACCATTAGGTCTTTTAGCAGTATTTAGGACATTTTTAAAAGCTTTGTTATTTAGCTTCTAATAGTTCCATCAGGACCATTAAATCTATCAGGTAAATAAGCCTTCAGAATTATTATTTTTTAACCACACATTAGTGGTTCCTAATGACTACGAAGATGCTGTTACACTCCATTGAGTATGCTTTTAAAGCATATTGGTATGCACAGTAAAATGCATGTAAATATGTGTTTATTTACCTCTTTTGAATGTTGTCTGCTTTCAGAGTTAAAAGACCATTTAATGTGCTCCCTAAAATAATCAAAATTGTATAATTAGGGCAAATTAAAGAGTAATCATTTTAAACGTGCCCATTAAGTAAATTTGTTTCCACTGTCCCAAAATCCTTTGCTAAATATGAGTAGTACTTTTATAAATAGGCAAAAACTTTGAAAAGCTGTAATCCCTTTTCCTTTGTCATAGCCTTCCAAGAGCACACACAATTCCTTCTGCCCAGTAAGCTTTGCACTGCAATAGAAGTCAGGGAATATTATAAACGAAGTTATATCATTTGGATAAAATTAACAGTTACATAATAAAATCATCATTACAAATTTAACTCTGATTTCATCCTTAGCTGGAAATCTGCCTTCAAATAATTATAGGATTGTTTGTTTCTAGCAAAAAGCAGCCTGAAGAAGGACCCTCAAGCTACCCATGTAATCGCAGTTCAACCCACCTGGCATTGCGTTGTGGGGCAAGAGAACAGAGACCATGCCTTTAATGTGGCAGTAGAAAGGAAGCAAAACAACCGCGTTCACTGCCCAGACACAAATAGGTGAATTTATGCATATTGTGTCCTAGAACTAGTTACGTTATCAACTCTATCTTCACAGAAAAGAAATTTGGGTAGTTCGATTTCAACTGATCAGTGGGTGCGCACGGATGATCCGAACAGACGTTGTAGACGGAAGCAATAGCTGCCTGACCTGAGCATAAATAAATGAAGTCAGGAGAAATGACTTTGAGAGTTGACAAGTTCCCTTGGATTAAAAGCAAACTACAGCTTTACTCTATTCCCAAACCGATTGAATAAAACATATTCTAAAGAAAAAAGGGTAAAAAAACCCAGAGCAACAAAGTATTTTTTCACTGGCATGTGATCCATGTCGACTACATGTACAGAAAAGCTAGCGAAGAGCCCTCAGGAAGGAGATACAAACACGCTGAGAACTAATTTGGAATTTCACAGTCTGCCATCAAATGTTTGTTTAAATTTCAGTGTAGGATGCATACAAGTATAGGGAGAGGTGTAAGAAAAGTTCAGTAACACCAGGAAATAATCATCTAATGGACAATAATTTGTATATTAAGCAAATACTGTTTTCAGTCATTTCCTCAAGTCAGTTACTGCCTGCCTGCCCAAAGCCAGAACGCACATGGGCTAAGTTACTTTTCTGCAGCAGGAAATCACCAGGTGGGATTGCCAACTA
Source organism: Phoenicopterus ruber ruber (assembly GCA_009819775.1). Lineage (NCBI taxonomy): Eukaryota > Metazoa > Chordata > Aves > Phoenicopteriformes > Phoenicopteridae > Phoenicopterus > Phoenicopterus ruber. The sequence goes on along the minus strand of CM020229.1, from coordinate 3,628,974 downwards.
TTTCCCTGCCATGACAACTGCTGTACGGATGTGCCACAAAGTCAAAACGATGCAGATTTTCCCTAGTTCTGCCATTAACCGTAAGTCACTCTGTAGTTTGACCTTCTGGTGAAATACCACCACTCTATTTTATAAGGTGCTTAATAGATATAAAAACTATTGGATATATAAAATACTAGATATTTACAGAATGATAGATATAATATATAAATTTGTGTAGATTAATCTACTATATTATATATAATCATGTATTATAAATGTGTATTTTCTATAATTACATATCATCTATATAGTGATATAGTACAGAATATAATTATCCATAATACAGAACAAAACTCAAAATTCAAGGTACGTCCAAACGAAACACTAAGACACTTACCTCTAAGTGGGAATGCCGTTTCCCTTCACTTTTTGCCCAGAATGAAGTCTCAATGGAACTGACCTTTCAAACCAGATCTAATTGTAACACACTACATTGCATCTGCAGTGAAAGCATCCTGAAGTTTCTGAAAGATCCTATAGGCAAGTTTTATATGCTTTGTGCAGCGCAATCATCCAAATTTAATTTACCTCACAAATCATTCTTTTGCAAAGTATGGGAAGTCACAAAAAACCCACCATGTAACTGAAAACACAGATACGTGAAGTTTAGTAACTGGAAGATTTGGCACTCGGTTGATTAACAGAGACATCAGGAGGACACATGAAACTTCCAGCAGTCAGGCTCCTGCTTATTGATGGGTGAAGCTATAGAAGCCCTGCAGCAGAATTATCCTTACTTATATGATCTCAATCTGTTTTCCATTGATTTTTCTTACGCAGCAGTAAGTTTTGATTAACTTTAGTAATAGCAATGACTGCTTCAAAATGTCTTGAATTGATCAGACATAAGGATTTCCTGTTAACTAGAAATTAAAAATATATTTCTTCCAGTATCACAATTAAGAAATGCCTTCCTCTTTGCAAAGGTATAAACGAAAATACTGTAATGTTCCACTAGCCATTCTGTTGCCTTGGAAGGTCATTAGGACAACACGTCCCAAAAAGGTGACCTAACCAGGGAGAGAAGTTTTTCTGCGTTAACACATATGCACAGCACTGGGTGTCCTCCAGAGACCGCACAGCTCAGCTTGCTACAGCGACCAGAAGACACCACGCTCACAGGAACTGAGAAATAGAAAATACTAACAATAACCCAATATAACGAAATAAACAGAAACGCACTTGTAAGCAAAGCTTTTGAAGTGAAAGCCGCCATAGTAGGCAATGGAATGCTTCAGTGTTGTGTTATTGCGTCAGATAACCATCTTCAAAAAGCTTTTTTGTCAGGTCTGATATGTACCAAACTAGCTGATTTGAATTATTTTATGTCTTCTGAACTGTGAATTTTTGCAGATGCTGCAAGTCTTCAATTTTACAGGCCCTTCTAGAGAAACTGGAGAACTTTAACATCTTCAGGGAAGTTCAAAAGGATTATATACTGTCTGGTAAGGACAAAGTATAAAGAGAAAAAAGATTGAATTGCTGATGAAAACGCTCATATGCAAACACACCAAACAAAACAAACTGCCTTAATAAAGGTAAGTCAAAATTATGAGTTTAAGAATTGCCCTTGTAGGAAAAGAAGGTTATTTATTTTCCTATCAGTTAGTATCTAATTAAGCAAATTAATGACAGAAAAAAGTGCCATTTGACTGGCTGTATTAGTCAAACATCAGCATTTGGTCCACGTCCCTGGGCGTCCAAGCTGAAGGCTCCTTATTAGACCTGGCAACATCATTGTTCTGATTTTTTTTCCTTCAATGAAAAAAGTAATAACCTAAACATACATTTAGTTGGGGTTTTTTTAAATCCAAATCTATTATTGTTATTTTAATCAGAATGGGTGGTCAATAGCACGTAAAGCCAGATGACCTCATAAGCTTTTGCACGATTCACCTCTCAAAGAAAATCTCTATTTAAAATAAAACCAAACCATAGGTTTGTTCTTTCATTTAGGCTTCATTTGTTGCATTTCTGGCTCCTCAAAAAAAATAAAATCACTGAAATATATTAATATATTCACAGCATTTGTAAACCCAGGACAGAGATAGACCAAAGGGCCTGTATGGGAGTTATTAGTGCTGATAAAAAAGAATCTCTGTTGGGTTAAGCATGCAAGAGATGGGGACACAACTTCTTTCTTCTTCTGCAACTGTCACCCAGAATCCTACTAGTAACTTCCACTGCCCTTCTTGGCAAGCAGATATGGAGAATCGCAATCCACACAGACAACTACTTCAGCTGCTAACATTGCCTCAGTTCCCAGTTAAATGCCGAAAAGATGAAATCACTATTGCACGAGTGATGGTGGTTGTTTGCCATGTGAAGCCTGTACAACGGAAGAATATGGAATTCACCCTACCTCACAACTTCTCAGAATAGTTGAAAGTAAAAACCCTACAAGAACAACTCCACTCTGGTTTTGGTTTCTATAGATGTTTCCTGCTTTAATTTATAGTCTTTTTCATAAATTTTCTCCCTAATGGATAGCCCAATTGGAAGCATAATAAACTATCTCCTGAAACTTCACACCTTTTACCGCAGCACACAGAGCAAAGAATCAAGAGCAGATTTGTCTTCCTCAAGTTTTTGCCGACACCCTTTGAAATCTGTAGTTGTGTGAGAATAGCCCTTGAACGGTTATCTTCTACTTACCCGATACAGGTCTGAACTGACAGCGCAACATCCTAACATCATCGGATCACTGTAGTTGCTCTAGTCAGTGACTGCTTCTAAGGTTAGTAGCAGTTGAGTTCATCACACAAGCTCTTCTAAATGCAAGCTTTTAGATTTGCACCTCTGTGCTCTGGTATGCAAGCAATAAAAACGACTTGAGTGTCAGCTCCTTGCAGTTCAAGGATAACTTTCCAAACATCTTCACTTTTCATAACAGCTATCTAAAATTACATTCCCCCCCCCCCCCCGCCAATTTAATGAGAAGCATGAGTTTGTGATTTTTTTCAGACATATTTGTTCGACAAAAGTCTGATGCTACATTCCAGATCACTGTAACTTACAATTTCCTGTATCTCTTGAACATTTCACATTTTGAAGTGGTAGAATATCTCTTCCATAATGTTATCTCAAAATAACATCATCAGATTGGCATAAAAATCCACTGTAGAAATCTCACACCATTTCAAAGCAGTCAACAGAAAATCTCCCACTGGTATGCACTCTGGGTAGTGAGTGATGTGTATCTTGAGAGAAATATTGTGGAATCAATGCTAAAGATCAATCACTTAAAAGAAATACAGTCATTTGGGACAGTATCTTTTGCAGGGCAGAAAATAACTCTGCTAAAACCCCCACTTTATGCACAATGTACATTCGTATACATATGATTAGGCAGAAGTTCATTTATAATCTATCTCAGGAGATGCAGTAGCTTGCATGCAGTTATTTAAATAGTTTGGGGACTTTGCAAGAGAGATTTACTCTTGCTCTCCTCACATTTTATTATGGAAGGTTTATCATCAATATTAAAGTTTAATTCCCCCAAAGCAGTGCATTAATACATTCATAAACTTCAATACCTAGAGCTTTGTGCCCACCTTCATCATACCTTGCACACAATTGTTAAACAGCAGTTCCGTACTTTTCTGCAGATCTTTTTCATAATAAAGGGATTCCAGAAATATTTCAAAAGCACAGAGTCATTTTGATGCACTACTTTTTGCCTAATTTTAAATGTCTGCCATGCAGAAAATTGAGTTTTATGGTTTTCAGAGTAAAAACAAAGACTGCAGACTCCTAGCTCCCACACCTCATTCTTTTCAAGCAATTTTGCTAATCATGCATGGAACTTTTGGCACATTTATTATTTATTGCTTGCCCCTAAAGCTCACTTTCAAGTTCACACCTAATCATCTGTTTTTATGCCCTTTCATTATTTAAAAGTCATCTATTGCTTTGTGTAATAAACTTAACCTTGGGAGTCATTTCCCAATAAAGATCAGTCCAGTCTTCCAAATATTGTAAATACTTCGAGCAGGCCAATGCCTGTCCCGAGAGTCCCCTGTGCTTCTCACACCTACCAATGTACTGGGAAGAGGAAATAAGCTGTCTTATTAAGGAGCTAATTAGCATGATGGCACATTATAACATTTTTCCTTGTGTTCTGTGCACTGAGAGGAGGCGACATCCAAGGACACAGATTACAGACAGCCAACACACTAAAGGAGGCAGGAGGGACACTAAAAAAGAGAAAAGAAAAAACCAGGAAAATAAAGTCGATTCAGTTGCAATGAAAGCAAGCAAACAGCAGCCTTATTACAGGGGGAAAATAAAAGTACTCCCAAAGACATTATCATTTGTCAGAATTGCTGCTGTTCGTTCTTTGACACCATGGCATATACAGAAGAAAGAAGGGGGAATTCAGAGATTATCAGGAGAGCTTTAAAACTGGCATTTAGTATCCAACACAGGATGCACCAAGAACCAACACAGCCACAGACACAAAAAAACCCAACTGTCTATGGGTGAAACCTTAATTCAATATATAATTTATTTAATTTGGCTTCTGCTGCCTATAATTGCTTCAATCCTCAAGAACAGCTGGCAGGCACCAAGACAAGGGTTTAATTAATTTTTAAAATCTTTGTATTTTATTTAGCTTCTGCTGCCATCTACAGTAATCATCACAAACCTGCTCAAAGACCAGGTACAGCACGAAGAGCAACAAAATAAACCTTCAGCACAGTAACAAGCTGGGCTAGAAAGGCACCAGGGGACTTTCGCTCTCACTAGAAGATCTAATGAACCCTCTTTGTAGATAAACTCCCTCTCAGTTGGGGCCCAAATATTCATTTACAGCTACTCATCAGCCCTGTAAATGAATTAACTCATCCATGTAGCACACGGATACAAGCACAGACTTTGTGAGTCTGCGTAGATCAACAAAGCGGTGGTGCTGGCTACAAACTGACAAAAGTTTTAATTTCTCTGTATAGGATTATCACGTGGATACTGACTAGCTCGATTCAGTTTCTATTTTTTCCATGTGGTTATGCCATGAAAAGATGGACACCACAAGGAATTAATTTGTTAATCTGCTCCCAAAGAGCCTTATGTAATCAAAATACTTTTCACTAGTTACCTTAATGGAATTTTTTATGTTACAGACAACACCAAGCGATGCTGCACTTCTTTCAAAACCTGGACATCTAATAAAACCTGCTTGCGGCACAAAGCAATATGCCCAAGGCACAATAGTAATTTTTGCAGGACAAAACAAAAAACTCCAAACAAGAATGCAGCATCTGTTTCAACATTAAAATTAACTTACAAATAAGTAACTTGAAAAGACACTACACCTTAGACCCCAGCTTACATTTTCAACAACTAATGCATGATTTCTAGTTCTTTGAGTCTTATCAGCAGTCCCACTGAGATTTTCATCTCAACGTTATCGGTGCTCTCTAGTAGCACCTAAAGCAGCATAAACCCTAAACTCTACTTTCTGAAGATACTGAGCCAAATCCATTTTCTTCTCCTGTGATTTGTAGCTTTTTTTTTTTTGCAGAATTTCTGCTGCTCCAACAGTTTGCAGATTTCTGCTGCATAATGACACCCATCTTTTTTGTAGTCCGAATACAATCCATTACTGGGGTCCCCATTTGTAGCGTCACTGAGGAGTAACATATTGAAACAGCTACATTTTGAGCTATACGCTTCATTAAGAGATGAGTTCTAATGCAACTTTACAGCGTTCTTACTCCACTGATGGATAGACTGGGACCAGGTCAAACTCAGAGTTATCACAGCAGTGGAGAGTACGATTATCACCTTGTCAGAGAGCTGCCTACTGAATATCTTTGCTGAAATCCAGTGTTCTCAGATGAACCTTCAGAAAAAGTTACCCAACGTAAGACATTACTGAAAAATCAATTTTCTTCACTTTGCCAACTCCATGACAAAGATTCAATAGTCAAGCTTCTCTAGTACAAGTACAGAAAATATTTCTGAGGCTCTAAGAAAGCCAGCTTAACTGTTTTTATTCATAACTTCTCATAAATCTGTATTTGGGACTTAAAGATTAGATACTGTGAGAAGGATAAATCATCAACATTTGTTCATTTAAACTTCTGTCATAACTGTCAACTGAAAAAGATGCAGAGTATCAGCTGGCCTGTGAAACCTAATTTAAGCTGTAACAAAATCTTCTGAAGATCAGCAAATACTAATGTCAAAGTGAACACCCCTTTTCTGGCTACCTGTTAGTACACATGGGAACTATCAACTACATGAGATTTTGAGCAAAAGTGGAACTCGCAACTGGTTTTGCCGTACTTTTTCTTCTATTTTTGATTGCTACAGACCACAGCAACATCAGGTAGAGTTTCAGCTTCTGATTACAGGACTATGACCACACAGGCAGCCTGCGACGGTTGCGGGAAGAGGCTGCGTTCACCGTGCTGCAACCCAAGCACTACCCACCTAACCATAAACTGCCACCCACAGCAGCAGTAGCAGCCTGGTTTTCCAGGGTCTGGCAGAGACAACCGCAAGCAGATGGGGCTGGAGCCATTTTGCCACCCTAGGAATTGACGACTTTGCCTACTTCGTCTTGCTACGCTGCAGTTACGAATTATGCTTGGAACTGCGTGGAACAGAAGCAGCCAAAGTGGAGAATTCCACGGGTGATAAGGTATGACAATCATCCCGTCCTTCATCAGTTCTGCTTCAGCACGCTGCTTCCCTAAAACACAGGGGTCTCATGAGGATAAACAAATCCATGATCTTGGGGGTTTTTCGGGTACCAAGGTTGTTAGAGCTCTCTAGGACTGGTAAAGAAACTGCACATCTAAAGCTCTGAGCTGCACCGACATGCGTTTAAACATGAAGTAACCAGTAAGTAGCCTTAAATGCAACAGTAATAAGCACTCTGCGCAGGGACTCCAAATGAAAAAACATTCTCTTCCTAGCTCTGTCATGGGTGCTCCTAGGTGACACTGAGCAACACATTCCAGTTTCCCCATCTGTAAAATGGGGTTCATGACAGAGAGCTGGTTTATTTGGGGGCAGAAAGGGGTGGGGGTGTCTGTGGGTGTGTGTCAGTTAATGTGCTTTGAGACCTGCTACTGAAAAGTGTCCACAAGGTCGCGTTAGATTATATTGCCCCTACAGATAACCCAGTAGATTTCTGTTTGTAACATTGCAGACAGTACTTGGCCACTGCAGCTGCTAAAATATCAAGAAAATCTTTACAAAGTAAAAAATAAAAATCAGAGCCAAAAACATTAGGCCATAAAATGACCCTGCTATAAGATTTTAATAGAGAACATAGCAGCAGCCCTCTGCCTTGTCATTTTGTAAATAGCTACAGTCTCTTCTAGTGGACTTACAAGGAAACTAGACTATACAGACTGAAAGTCTGACTCAGCCCACATAAAACTCTATCTTCATCTCCATGCAAAATATCTGACATCATAGCTACCTCTTTCCATATTAGTTTTACTCGTTTCTTCCTTCCATAGCTCTGTCTGAAGGCAAGGGTTAAAGCACAAAATCAAAAGACAGGTTGCAATATCCACCTTTTCAGCACAGTCAAGAGCAACAGCTCCTCCCCACCAAAGCTTCAGCTAGCAACTCCCGGTATCCCATCTCCCTGAATCCTGCCAAACAAGCTCTGACACGCCTGGCTCTGACAGAATCTTTTGGGTTATCCAACTACAGCTGTTTAATGTTTGGAGTGTTACAATAACAGGATCTTCAAACTCAAAGGGCTTTACAATTTCTAATACAAAATTCAAATATGTGCTTTGCTTAATTTAGTATCAAACATGCACATTGGAAACAACATTAAATAAACTAAATGCTATGGCTTCCTAAATTTAAACTTTTCCAGTCCCAAATCATAGAAGGATCTGCTCAGATAAAGGCACTTTTTTTTCAAGTTTAATGGGGATTTTTTCTGGACTTTTACAGCTTGACTGATTAGCTAATACTCATCTTGCAAAACACACCTTACTAGAGATGGCCTTCAGTGCAGATCCATATATAGTCCCTTTATACGTGCTTCTGACCATCACACATTTCCTGCACTGACCAATGAAAACAAAGGGGTGGACTACATTATTCTTGACACTCCCCCACAAAAACCAAACCAAAAAACACCCCAAAACAAGACACCAAAACAAATTAGAATCTTACATCACTTGAATGGCTTCAGGAACTTGCTGGAAGTTTCAAAACTGCTTTGAAATCCTGAGATAGACATGCTCGGTTTTAAAACTAACTTGTGGAAAGAATTTATAAAATTTCCTATCTATAGCGCGTTCCTTTTGAGTCTTTGAACTGTATACACCGTACAACAGAAGGAAACACAAAAGAGCTGAAACTCTGTCCGGTTCCCTTAAAAATGTGATGAGGCAAAAATCTTCTACTGGTGATGCTGTAACGCATGAGATACGTAGAGCTTCCTTTCTGGCCTGTCCATTTCTCTTCCAGATCAACACTCCAGCAGCACAAGGCTAATTCAGCGAAAGGTTTTCACGCCAGTGCTAACACTCAGAACTGTTTCAGAGTTCAATTTTTACCTTTCCTTCTTCCAGCAATCGCCAAATTACCATCAACAACTTGTTAACAAACAAAACCTCTTGCATGCCACTAATTAAAGATATTATGAATATTTTAAAAAAGTCCATAATATGTTTTCCCTTCTACTTAAATAGGGTAATGTATAAAGCCAATAAGGAGAAAATGTGACCCAAGAAGAGAATCACATATAATAGTCTCAGAAAATACCTATTCTGGTGATCAGAAAGGAGAATCCTGCCTACACAAAATGCCATAAAAATAATTCCTAGGATTATGCCCAACACTTCTCCTTTGCATAAAATGCTCAAGTTTTTGCACAACTGCTGGAAATTAAATGATCTCAGAGTTGATCCTAAAGTGCCTTTTCCCTGCTTGCTATGCACGTAACATCCATGAGGATACAGACTGCCCTTAAGCCAATGAGCTGTACTTCTAACAGCTTGCTACAGTTCAGACATGAAACCTTGTAACCTATAAGACAAGCTTTCCTGCAGCAAGTTTCTTACAGCCCAGCTAGGGTTTTGTTGGGTTTTTTTAAAAAAGCAGTGAAGTTTTATTAATAGAGCTGAAATCTGTAGGCTAAAATAAAAATATGCGATAAATCTACCAAAACTATTCATGTTTTGATCTGTTTGCAAGTTTTTTTGCCTCTGCATATGTTAGGGCCAAGTATATTTATCTAAGAGTCACATCATTAAAATGTCACATGAACTACAGAAAAACAGCTTCAGACCTGAAGAATAAAATGTTTATACTTCCATTTATCTCAGTTTACGAAAACAGTGATAAATGAGTTTCACCAAATTCTATTTGAAAACAAATATGAATCATTTCAGAAAACCAGTGAGTGTATCTGCAGTTAAAAGCACAAGCAAAACCTCTGTCCAAACCACATTTCTAAACCCTTTCAGCACTCTGATTGGTAAACTATTGCTCAAGAAAAAGGCGATTACTGAATATGAAGTGAGGAAGTGACATGAATGAAAAATGCAATTACCTACAATTTTAATAACAGGATTTTTTTAAAGAAAAGGTAATATTATTACAAGACCGTAGACGTAAGCGTCACTTTGTTCACAGAGTACTGGATATCAAAATTAGTAACTGCTGATAGACAATCAAGTGTAGGCAATTATAAAATCTATGGGCTGCAGCCTTTTACTGCAGAACAATAAAGTAACCTAGGAATTTGCAGTTTGGGTTTGTTGTAATTAAAGCCATCATTATAAATTTGTGACATACTCAAGAGTTGCAAACTACCAATGCATTCACATGTACACCAAACCACAAAATTAATGACAAATAGATATTTCTATTGAAACTACTAAAACTATTTTATTTCTTGGAAATATACCTGAAAATGTTCAAATAAAGAAGGTGGTGAGAAAGAAGATCTTGTCATTGAAGTGCTTCTCTGGTACTTAGAAAGTCTAATTAGTTACTAATTCTGTCACCAATTCCCAACACAGTTATAGTTAAGTAAGTTCACCCATTTCAGTTTCCGTTTGTAGAGCAGGAATAATGCTTTATCCTGCTTTTTCCTCGAGCATCCACTTTATGATGAACTTGCTTAAAGAACTTTTTTTTTTTTAATGCCTTTATAGAGCCCGCACTGCAATAGGCTTGCTGCCTTCATAAGTTAAGACCACGACAAGGATGCCTACTGCACGTGGGTTTGCGTCAGAAGCAGCTTGTGAAGCTATTTTTCTTCACAAGAAGCTGACAAAAAGCCTCATAGTTGGACACCTCAAAGAACTCTACAAAGTGCTGCAAATACCAGAATCTTAATAGGCTGAATACTTTCATGCAGCTACTCGGTGAAGAACAGCGATACTAAAAGAAAAAAACCCAACCACACCACTCAAAGGGATATGTTACTTGCAAATCTGTTTGTGACTCCAGATCAAATTAAAGATCATATTAAAATTAAAACCACGTTAAAATAAAACTGTGCTAAGAATAAATCACAAGAAATGGGCTACATTCTGCAGAAACAGCTGATTTCAGTTGGAGATGCCCACCGAGCTCCAGGAAAGCCAGCAGCTCTGCCAGGCTATTGCAGCTCGGGGGCCTGACAGGCACAGCCACACACGCCAAGCCTAGAGAGAAAAGGGGGGCTCGTACACCTTTCCAGTAAATACATTTAAGATGCACCAAGGAAAAAAAGTCACCACAACAAGCCTTGAACGGGTTTGGGGGCCAGGGGTGAAGGTGAGGTGGAGGGGGAAGGATTTTTTGTCACAAAAATGTTCTCTGTAGCTTGTCATGGTCATGATTAACATCATTAAATTGGAGCCAGAATAACTGCTGATAGTAAAATAAAATTGATTGCTTAAGAAGTTCAAAAACTTTTCTTTATTCTCTTTGGGTTTTTTGATAAATTAGCCATTCCTGCTGAAACAAAATAGCAGTACTCAGAAGAATTTGTATTCTGTACACACTCCCTAAGCCGCTCGGTATTGCTTCAGTTGCAACCTCCAGTAATAAATGTGCTGAACGTTTCAGATTTAAAATAATATGAGAATAACAAATTTCCTTAGCAGACAGGGTTTGATTCTGCAATATATGGGGGTGGAAGTGGGAGTGAAGAGTGGTACATTTTATCTTGGTTGACAAATATTCACAAATAGCTGCAGCTCTGTCCTTAAGTGCAGCATACTAACTTGAGGAAAATGAGTAGAATACAGAAATTCTTCAGCCCAGTTGCCTGCGAAAACATTCCCAGTTTTCCCTAGGAAATTACTGTAGACATGATATGTATCAGAGTGCCAGTTTCCACAGAGACAACAGTGCATATGGTGTGGGGAATTTTAACAAATCAACAGCATCATTAAAACTTAGACATGGATCAACAGCAAGTAGCTGTACCAAATTTGTACATTTTGGGAAAACCATGTATTTCAAAATATGCCGAATTATCTACACATCATGCACAAAGTAATTATTACAAATTTCAAAAGATAATATTTCTGACTCAATATAAGTTTAAAAGGTATACAAGATACGAAGCAATACTAAAGTAGTACCTGCAACGGGCTTCCCCTCGTGTCACCATGTTCAAACATCACCCCCCTCTCTCGAGCACATTCAAGTCAACGAGCAGACCCTTCATCCCTTCAGCGGGCTTTACTCTGGGGCCTAGGTCAATTGGGTGAGCAAACCCGCCTTTCCTAAGAACTGATCGGTTCCCCGGGAGCTCCCGCTGAGCTTCAGGCTTTGGCCTTAAAGGAACAATAAACTAACCCTAAAGGCACCAGCTATCAGAATGCACGGAAGCAGCATAGCTGCAGTCAACACAGAAAAGCTTTGGGGGAGAATGATTTATGGATCGTAAAATTAAGTAAGTGATGTAAATCACGGAGGTAAAAAGCTGAGCATACTTAGAGAAAGAAAATTCTTCCAGACAAATAAGAGAGGTGCCCAAAAACCCTACTAGTCTGAGGGTGATTTTTCAATTACTCCAGTGGTCACAGGGCTGGACCCACAAGGAACCCCCAAGCAAGTGCAGGTAGGACCAAACTGAATAGAAAAGATGACAGAGACATTCCACAAACTTCCAAAATTTCCTATCAAATTCCTTAGCAGTAGCTTGCAGACCACATTTGGGTCTCTCTCTCGTGTGTGTATATATATATATATATGTGTATATATATATACACACATATATGTCTGCAATCTGCCTCCTGTCTTCGCAGCTGCTAGTGCCATCATTATGTGACAAATGCCGTCCTAATGGTGTTCCACAATAACAAACAGGACAGACATTCATTAAACCATGGACAAATCAGAGACTTATTTTCCGACTCAAATTAGAACTTAAAAATAACTTTTGGGAGAGTAAAGCTTCAGATATGTCAGTTATGAGAAAGAGACAAAACGACAGGTCAAAGGGACAGCCCAACTCCAGCTTCCCCTGTTGAGCAGGTTGTGAGATGGCTACAATTGGAAGTGGTTTGTCACCTGGTTGCATCATGAGCTGGGACATCCCTGAACAGAGAGCTGTCCATCAAAGCTAACCAAGACAAAAGGATGCTCATCTACATTTGTAGTCGTAATTGCTTGACAGCTTTTATTAGGAGATGACCACTAAGAATTCAAGTTAGGCCCAAACAAGAAGGTGCTAGTGGATGCTATATTTTTCTACTATGATCAGGGTTGCAAACAATTCAGTTATCTCTAATGTGACATATGAAATGTCTGCTTTTATCTTTGTTTGGAAAAAAGGTGCAGAATAGGCCTATGATTAACTTTTATATTTTACACGTAGCATCTTGAGTCAGAAAGCTTGCCTAATACAGTTGAGAGCAGAGGGCTAGAGACAGCAATTTCCCATTCTATATCATGCCCTGACAAGCAAGTTGACACCCTTATTTTAAAAGTACTGAGCAATTTGAAAGGTTTCCAGATAGCAGGGATTTAAGGGTACTTTCTGAGCTGAGATTTGCTCTTCTTTTCCACTCCATTGAAAAAAAAAAAAAAACAGGAAATTACTCCCTTTATAATTACCAATGCGCTCATTTGGGGGAAGGGTTAAGGCCATACGCTGGGAGCGGCAGAAACGCACGCGTAAAGCATCAGTCATATAGCATTAAAAAATCCCATTGGTGGGGTAAGTTTTTAGGTGTGTTTTGCAAGTAAATCTAGCTACAAAGCATAACACAAGCAGCAATTGTCTCCATCTCCAGCTGCAGTGTGGGGAGCAGGGGGGAACTGCTCCAGTGATTCTTTACACCAAAATTTATAACAAGCAAAAGCCAAACCAAACCATTAATAAAAGATTAGAAACATTTACAAGGACATTCCACAGGAAATAAAAAGTCATATTGTAGCTATAGCTGCCTTATCACACTGGCCCAAATCCGCTTCATAGACTGCTTTTCGATGTACTTTTTACCCCCTGCAGCTACAAACGAGACTTGGTGATTAATTTCATTTTTGTAGCAGTAGCAAAAATACAAGTTCAACAAGAATAGGAGGAGGAGCAAACAGGAGACAGAGTGGGAAAAATAGCAAAGATACTGTAACTGCGCTCTCCAGTACAGTTACATCTTACATTAGAAAGAATCTTAGATGGGAAGAAAAAAGTTTTGAAACATTAAACTTTAATGACTAGATCAAACATATTGCTGTATCAACTGTAAGCTAAGCCTCGTAGGAGAGAAAGGCAAGTTGTACCATCCATCTCACCAAACGGATGTTGTCGCTCACATTCTGCACTTATTACATTTACCTGTCGTGTGTGTACACGAAAAATATCCCAGTAATATCAATCAATGCCAAGACAAAAACTGAGGTAGAAGTCTTCCAGAGACCCTTCCATCTGAGAGAAGCTGGGGTTTACAATATCTTTTTATGGGACTCTGCTTCCGCTTCCTTCCTACACGACACTGAAGGTGCTGCCCTACAGCGAGTAGCCTACGCTCCTGGTGTAACAGCCTTTGTAAGAAAAGGGCACAACTCACCTGTTCAATGTTGCAGGTGGAAACTTGTGCAAACTGTAGCGCTCAAGTGAGAAATCAGTAAGCTCCGTTCACCTGAGCTACACCACTGAGCCTAATAACTGCCAGAAGACAAGTCTGCTACACCCTGCCATCCTTTCCCCAATACCCATAACGCCACATAAAGCAGCACCGCCCAGATGGGTGGCCAGAGACACAGGCACTCCAAGACAAACCATTTCGTTATTCTTAAAACTGGTTTTCTTTCTACAATTGGTTATGACTTAAGGAAAGTACTTCAGTCATTACTGCTTAAAATTTAGGATAAACTCAGTTTGGTGTTGTAGACGAGACCATACTGGGAGGAGTAGCTGCTACACCAGAGAGCAGGTATATTTTTTGCATTTAGCCTTACCTGAAAGGCTTTGGAAAAGTCAATGAAATCAGCAATAACATATCAAAGACAGCAACACACACCTCTAGTGTTAACATGGCCTTTGTAATGCATGTTTTTCCTAAGATAATCTGATGGCCTAGCGTCCAAAATTATTGCTTCTCAGAAGACTCTAGTGTTCTGCAGCCTTAGAATCCTTCAGATATCACAGCCAGAATGGCAGCTCCGCTTCAGCACAGCGTGATTGTCCCAACTGGATTAGGAACAGAGCACGATATTAGCAATCAGTCAGCATCCCACGTTATAACTGCTCCCAAAAGCGCAGGAGAAGGGTGGGAGGCATGCAGTACTGAAACAGCTACTTGCATTTTTAGAAAGAGAGAGGCATTTATTTAGTGCCCCAGTTGGAGCCACAAACCAGAGGTTAAAGGACCTTTAAGCGGTGCCTTTTCAATAAACTGGAAAGTAATGAAGAGTTGAGGTAATACTGTGTCTGGCTACCAAATCTTACTCTTCGGTCTCATCCAGTCCTCCAGAGGGGCAGGTGCTTGCTACATCTCGGGCTCGCATCCCACAGGCAGGGTCTTCACAGCTGGGCGACTCAAATCAGCAGCTGTTGGGTGCAGCCAGCTGAAAGATGCCGGTGATGCCGATCAGTCCCACAACTCAGCTAGGCAGATACTTCCTCTTCAAGTGAACATCGCTTTATTTAGTAGGGAATGTAAGTTGCAGAGCTTTTTATAAAGCTCTTATTTTGTTAGAGAATATTCTAACAATTTTCCTATTGTAACTAAACAGGTGCAATTCTTTCCTGGCATACCACTATCATGTACAAACTATGCTATTTTAAATCACACATTAATTGACTCTAAGGAATGAAATGCCGCTTTTGCAGTGATCTTTCATTGTGACACAGGCAATTATCTTCATGGATGGAAATCTATAGCTCCCAGAACTGCTGGACAATTAGTGAGGATTAATAAAAATTCACGCACGACTTGCTACTGCAGTCATAGATCAAATGGTAAACTAACACAGACTACCTCTCCCCAGAGAATAAGATCTGCAAGTTTCTGTTTAAAATAAGTCTGCAAGTAAAAATGGTTTTGGAACATGTATTTCATCATCACAAATGGCTCCTGTGTCTCACACTGGAAATCATTTCACCAAGATCCCGCTTAGTTAAATTGGTATGTATATTTGTTTCTTTTATGGGCTTCAAGTAGGTATTTCTGCCTGCGCATCGTACGTAGACTTGCTTCCCAAGATCTGTCTTCTGAACCTTTTAGGATTTTGTCTTCAAATTCAGATCTCCAGAAGCATCTGAGCAGCTCTAGAATGACTAACTTGGGGCTTAATTTATGCTCCCGTATTTTATTACTAATTACTTAGGTCAAACCCTTAATTTATCTAAATGTGCTCAGGCATGATGGGATCTGCCCACATACTTCCAGTTCAAATGGTGAACAAGAGTAGAATCATCTAAAATAGCTAAGCGTCTTATTAAACCTACTGAAAGTTAGTGATGCTTAGGCTCCTAAGGGCACTTGGATCTTCTGCAAATTGTACTACAAAGAAAAAAAAAAAAATCTAATAACCACTTGGGGCCTGGTGCTATAGTCCCCACACAGTAAAACTCCCATTATAATTCAGTAAAAACTGTACAAAAGACTACGGAACAAAGTTTTTAGATAAAAGAATGGTCCCAGAATTATTCCACAGCACCAGCAGCCAAGAGAGGAACAACAAAGGTCTGATACAGACCGAGTTGGAACCTCGGACACGCCATGTAGCTCCTCTGTGCTTCAGTGTGGAAGCCTATGTCCATTTAATGCCGTTTATCTGTAAACGCTCTCTTTCTCTTCTCTTGTTTCTTAGCCCCCATTTCCCACTCTGCAAGTTCCGTCCGACACCCCGTTCCCCACAAGCACAGCATCTGTAAGCTTTCAGACTGCTTCTTGCCATTATCAAGCAACCTTTAATCAGTGTGAAAGTGAAATGCGGAGGTATGAAATAGGTTTGGGAATGCCTCTTTGCAGACTCACCAATTTCAAAATGCATCACTGATGAATTTCATAGCCTGAACTGGAAATAAGAGTCAGTAAAGAGCCCAGCAGGACAGAGAAAGCCTATTTCTGTCCTGGCTTTAATTGCAGTGACAAAACTCTTGGTTAAAAACATTAATAGGAGTGCACTTTGCTGTGTACATGTAAAGAACTAGTTAATAAATGCGCTAGCACATGGTGATCAAGATTATTCAAGTCTAGGTTTCTAGCACTCATAAAACTTACTTTTTGAACACTCAAAATTGGTTCCTACTAGCCATTTTTTACATCAGTTGTTAGCACTTAAATGCCACAAGAGCTTTCAGCATGAGTAAGCAACACCATTTAGAAAATCCATTTACTTTGGCTGTACTAGCAATTGTCCTTCATTCTTTTTTATGAACATTTTAGGAAACAAATTTTACTTATATGGGAACAACCACAGAGAGCAAATAGTAAGTTAATACACTCAAGCCTGCAGAGAAATAATATATTTTAGATAGGTGGGATAACACTCAACTGAATAGCCAGAGCTATGGCACAGAGGCATTTATCCAGAGATGGATCTAACTGCAACTTCCACCGTATCAAGCATACACATCTGATTTGTGCAAATACGAGCATATAAAATGCAATACAATGATTTAACTGACACATTTGGATCAACTTTTTTCCCCCAGGGGTGTTGTTTTGTACATTCTAATCCTACTTAATTTCTACTTTCCCCTAATCTGACAATTACTCCCAAGTCAAAATTCACTCAAGCAGCTTTGAGGCTCTCTCTCAATAGTGATTTTAATTCAGAAGACTCAAATGCTTTTTAGCATCTAGTTTTATGGACTTCCATGGAGACCAAAGTCTCGTTAAACTGGCTTTTATTCATTTTCTATAGTTTGATGGCAGGATATTACATGAATACTACTGTCAGTAAACTTACTCTAAGCAATCTATAAACAAAAAAGTGAAAATACTATTAAATATATTGATGATAAATACAACCGAAAAAATCACTAATTGGCCTGCATTATTTTTACATAAAGTGCTGTTTTCTTCAGTTCCAGTGACTACTTTTGAGATATGCTCATAATCAACTTAACTTTAAAAAGTGACCTACCAGCCTCTCTCTTTTCTTTCATTTCCATGTTTTGTTTCTAATTCCTATCTGAACTCTCAGGTTGTCCCTTTCCTGTGTTTTCCTTCCTTACTATTCCGTTTCCACATTCCATAGATCAGGTGAGCAAAATCTTACCGCACAGCACAGCGGTACCTGAACGACTGGGAAGCAAGCACCAAGAATTTAGAAGCCAGTCCACGGACACTCACTACTCGTGATAGTTCAGGCCAATAAAACTCATTTATTCAGAAGACAAAAAACCAACCTCAAGACGGAGGCAAACAGTCTAAAGCAAAACCAGCAAACGAAGTGAGGGAGGTGAGGTGGAAGGCAGAACCCTGTGGCACTGCGTGTCTGGCTGTCGCACCTGCTTTCCCTCTGCTTCAATTTACATCTCCAGGAGTCATTTATTTAGTGCGTATTACACGGGCCAGGGGTCACCCCTTTGCCCTTCTGGGCAAGCTCCTTCCCAGGCGGCGCATCTCTCCGCAGTGCCCTGCAGAGGGCACGTTTGCTTTGTGAACGGCACCGCGCTCCCTGCCAACAGCCATTGCTCTGAGCCAGAATCCTACAAGCGTCACGCTGGAATTCGAAGACAGATTTATTGATTACCCCAGCTCCAGTCTCAAAAAGACAAATACTATAACAATTTCTGCCAGTTCTACTTGTGCCAGCATTCATAGTCACATTTTCTAGAGGCAACCACCTGCCATAAACCTATTTTGCTCAGTGCCACCTTGCAATTTTATGAGACAATCATTTAAAAACTGACAGATTTGTTCTACACACTGAAATCCCAAGCTTTTCCCTTCATGTCACTGTTCATAAAGAGCTGATAGCTCACGAGAAATCCATTTAGAGACAATTCTGTGAACTTACTGTTTTCTTCACTACATCGAGATTTCGCTTCCCTTTTCTCAAGACTTTTACATAACAATTTCTTTTCTTGTTTTTTTTTTTTTAAAAAGACATATACAGGCTCCTGGTTTTTTTACGTACCCACGAAGCTACTCTGTGATGACACAATTTCTTCCACAGCCTTCACTGTATTACAGATGGAACAGTACGCTCCCAGTATGCCAGAGGGGAATCTAATTCTTCATCTCAAAGGGCTCAACTCTAAGATCAGTTCTTTCTGGACTGAAACTTTGGGGACAGGTGAGCTTAGCAGCACCAGCGACAACTTTATAGAAGCTCAATAGACCTGAAGACACCTTAAGTTCTAGTCTTAAGATGGTTCAAGAATACAGGCCACTGCATGAGGGAGAAATAGTTTGGGGGGAAGGAGAGATGGGGGGATTAAACTGAACAAGGTATCTGGAAGGGAAATCATCAGGAGAGATCACCAGACCTAACAATTGAGTTAAGCTTCAGGATGCATGTATTCCAAGAGGATTTTGCATTCCAGACACAATCTTCCAGACCTGCATATTTGAATTCTACACTAGTCTAATATAAATAGCAAGGTTCTGCTGCATTCCAGGGTGAATTAAAGAGCAAAGAGTGTCCTGGTATATTAACAAACTCATGACATCATACGCTGCTGTCATCTGTTTAGCAGATATATACAGCCATGCAGAGCCACTTGCTGTTAACTCCGACAAGGAAAGACCCCAGCTTGCAAGGCACAGAACCAGCCTGAGTAGCCCTAAGTGAAGTTACTTCAGCCAACAAATGTCCATCTGTTCCACCCTTCAGAGGGCAGAGCTGCTCACGGACAACTCATCCTTTCCTTCGTAGGGGACTTTTGAGTATATTCATCACACAGCTGATTTCAAGCGCTTAAAAGAACGCCTTTGTATTCTAGGAAACTATTTCTTGCGTTTCTCTGGATGCCAGCTACACTATGCTTAATCCATCACATTTGTAGCTGTCTACTGCCAAGAAGCAAATACTTCATTGAGTATTTTATAGCTATTGCATTTTGCAGAGACAAACTGACTACCTAGATCAGAATAAATAACAGCAATAAAAATAAAGACTTCAGTGATTTGATTTTCTTAAGCACATCCAAAACCTCTCAGTTTGGAAATAAAACAAGACATGAATACAAGGCATGCGCCAGTCATTTACACAGCAAGAATCTACCTTTATGCAGCCTACTTACTTACTTCAATATAAACCAACAGTAGTCCCTGAGGTGGCACTGTTCATCTCTGTCATTTAAGTTATTTTCTTTTATTGTAACAAAGTCAAAAAGACAAACTGATTGGATAATTAATAGAACTCCGTTGTGAAAATAAATAATCACTCTATTCATTAAGTGCTACACTGAGTCAAAAGGTCTGGAACAGAGTAGGGATGGCTATACCAGAAACAAAGTGAAGAAAACTCAGATGGAAAATGGCATTTCAGACTATCTGCAATTCTGAGGTTGGTTACTTATGAGCAGTTCATTTAGTGTAGAAGAGTAGACAGACCAGTGTTGAAATAAACAGCCCAAGTAGGGATTGATTTAAAAAAAAAAAAAAGTGAATTAATCCAGAATCCTACAACATAAAATCCAATACTGTCAATGTTACAGTGAAGTTTTTGGAAGGGGTACAAAAGTAATTTGAACAACCTAAGGAAAATACCACATCAGAACACTGGCTTATTTCCTTTCTCCAACTTCCACAAACTGACTTGTTTATCTGCAGAAAAACCAAATATATATTACAAGGGAACTTCAACACCTTCACCCTTCGATGGTCACTTCTCACAGCCTTATCATGAACTGTTCAAAACACGTTAGATCAAATAACCATCCCTACAACCCAATGAAAGCAGCAGCAGCAAGAGGGAGGGAACCAGCTGAACCAAGAGAAATGCTTCCCAGCACCGGAGAGCTGCATTTTTCCTTGTAGCAGCAGAACATGCTTTCTACTTCTCAATGCCCTTCAGCGACAGAGAATTTGAACAGACATGTTTCTAACCAATGCAAATCTCCCTTAATGAGTTTTATAACCGTTCTGTAAGTTGTATAGCACTTGCTTTAGGTCCACGCATAGACTAATTTGAACAGTTACCTCCTCCTTCCACATCTAACAAGTAGTCAGCATTTCAAGCTACCACTTTTTACAAAGTTAGTATTTGTTAATTAAGCAAATTCTATTATTTCTGCTGTCAAGTGGGGTAATCTTTGACATTCCTGTAACTGTTATGCAGATTAACACCACAGAGTCCAGGGTAATCAAGAACAGCACAGCTAAAATTCAGATTTGGAATTCCTAGGGATTTGCAACTGCAGAACTGCATACACTGGCCAAAATTTTTAGACCCATGGAATATGAGGAGGACTATAGTGGGACATACGGAGAAGCAAACTGCTAAAAGACAAACAAGCAGGTACTAGTGAAAGGCTGGTGCTGTGAGGAATGGAAGAAGGGAAAAAATGAATAAGCTCTGCATTGAGTCAGAAACAAACCACATTTTTATTGCCTTTCATCCATGGTAACTCTCCCAGACAAAAAAAAAGGGGCTCAGATCTTACAACTCTGTTCTTCAGCTATTTCAGAAGCTTAGACAGTGGAGTCAAAGCAGTCCTTAAATACCAAAAAAACACTCCAAAACCATAAAGACCAAAATAATACTCATTGCTTCTAGAAGTACACAGTAATACCAGCTCTTGGTCACGTACTTTTACAAAAATTAAATACAGCTATATCTATAAAACTTGTATTTACGTCAAATATTATGTCTACCTATATGCAGCAACCATCAGGGAATCAAAACTGGAATCGCTAGCACCTGAAGTGCTAGGTCATTGCAACAAATGAGACTTCAGAATTAGCACCTTTTACTACTGGGACACACCACAGCAACCATGGACATACTGGACAAAATACTGGAAGCACTGGATGAAATAGTTGGGCATTGTGTCAAAAAACTCCTTAGCAGTTTCACAAATTTCAGCAAAGATTAAAGGTGACAAGGAAAAACAGAGAAATCTTTACTTGAGTTCTGATTTGGATCCAGATTTTTGTTTAGAAATGCTAGAATATTTTCATTCCAGACATACTGTCCGCATTACTAATTCTAACAGCTCATAAAAGGAACGTTCATAATGAATTATTACAGAGTTAGAGCTGCATTTTAGCAATAAACTGTGTAACAGGAAATATTTTCTTCATAACAGCAAGAACGTAATCTTTTATAACCCTTATCCCACCAGTAACAAAGTGCTTTGATCTCCAAAACTAGAGAAAGGAAGAGCAAGATTTTAAGAATAGAATTGTTCTTTACTAGAATTCTTCTTCACTTAAATTGTTCCATTTAAGTGAACAATTAAAACCCCCACAATACAGGCAATGTTGTTCTTTCAACCCTTTAAGTATTTGGAGTCAGATAAGGGAATCTGATGACTTCATTTTCTCAGTCCCCAAGACGGAGAATGAATGATCTCAAAGTGTAAGCCACAGATACCTGGTTTCTATTTCCGTATACTGTAGACATCTTATGTGGCCCAGGGAAAGCAACTGGGCCTCAATTTCTCATTACAGAAAAACATAAGTTACATACAGGTGTATTAACAGTGACATAATGCTTGATTATTATTACAAGCATTACAGAAACCTTATGTTAGAATATATATACTACATACAGTTTATATTTTTTTATATGTATGTAAAAGCATGAAAATCAAACTCGTGGATGGAACAGTTTTTCACTAGTTAAATCACTGACTAATCAGATTTACTCTACCCACATCCTAGTACAGCTGTGAAGAGACTGAGCAACAGACCACCTTTTATTTGTAGGCACCTGTATCACACAAGTCAGAAGAATTAGGCAGCAAGCACATATGGAGTGCTGATGTTAAGGGAAGAGAGGATTAGAACTGCAGGTCTCCCATCCAATCCACTATACAGAGATTAAATATCCTAAAGAATGTTTCTGAAGTGCTGCTTCTGAAGAGAAAAAAAAACAAAACGGCTCTCAGCATTTCCAGTTTCCTACTGACCACCATGTGCCTTAACAAAATATTAACAAAAAGAACGGCCACGGATTCACAAGGTAGCAACGTGTGCTGTTTCAATGGCTTGTTCTTATGAAACAAATGATGATCAGTACCTTGTAATGTTGACCTTGATCCATGGACAAAGGACATCATTTAGGATTGCTACTTACTCACAACTTGTCTTAATTAAAGCCTCTCTATTCTTGCTGGAAGATCATTCATTACTAACGTTTATCCAAAGCAATCCCATTCTTCAAATTTCAACCGCTTTGAACAACTTAATGTCAAAATGACTCTATGGTTCTAGAAGCACACTTTCAAGACATTCACTTTGAGAAGGGAGATGTCTTCTTGACTCAAAATACGTGGAATATACTAGCTTTTGGAACTGGATGTACAAAATACTCTTCTGTATTATGAGATATTCTCTCATAATCAGGCTCAAGAGATTGTCATTAACATTCCATTTAGA
The DNA here is from genome assembly GCA_009819775.1 of Phoenicopterus ruber ruber. Lineage (NCBI taxonomy): Eukaryota > Metazoa > Chordata > Aves > Phoenicopteriformes > Phoenicopteridae > Phoenicopterus > Phoenicopterus ruber. The sequence goes on along the minus strand of CM020229.1, from coordinate 3,605,989 downwards.
AAGTTACCAGTCATCTGAGGATTTTTCAAAGAGATTGTCACAGGAGCACCCTACAATAAAGATCTGTTTGCAAACAAGTAGTTACTGTAGTATGCTAAAGTACAATAGTAAATCAATAAGTGAGATAGCAGTAGACGGTACTCAAGAATATGCAGCATTATTCGTGGTGTTTGTAGGATCAATAAAAATTTCTTACCGTACAGTGCAGATAGCTTCTCATATGTAATGCTTCCCATGTTTTGTTTTGGTTTTTAAATATCCATATTGTGTAATACTTTCTATCCAACATGACACTTCAAAACCTTCCCAGAGCTCAGTCTCAACAATTCACAGAGATATGTCCAAGTTTGAATCGTTCACAAAGTACTAGCAAAAACGTAACATTTAAGGTATAACTTTGCAGTATGACTTCTCACATCTCAGCTACCACAGGTACTGTGCTGTATCCCAGCCTCCACGGCCAGTACTTGTCCATGTACATATCATCAATGCAAAGAGTTGAAATGGCAATATTAGAGACCACTTGCAACATTATCCTCAGCACTTACCAGGTGTTAAACTGAAGAAGTCTAAAGGAGGGCCGCTAAGATGGCGGGGATGCTGAAGAACGTGGCATGTGAGGCTGAGGAAGATAGGTTTGTTTACCCTGGAGAAGAGAGGGTTAAAGGAGAGATCTAACTGAAGTCTACCACCACCCAAAGGGAGAAGACCAGGTCTCAGGTGCATAGCAAAAGAGCAAGAGGCAACAGGCACAGGTTGCAACCTGGGAAATTCCAACTGGACACAACAGAGGAAAAAAGCTTTTCATAGCACTAGAATATGTTTCCCAGAGGGGCTTTGGAATCTCCATCACTGGACATTCATTGGATCAGAACTTGATCAGACAAGGCCCTGACTTGTTCCAACTTTGACGTTAGCCCAGCTTTCAACAGCAGTTGCACCTGATGACATTCACACATTTCTTACAATCCAAATCTGACTCCATTTTACCTTAAATGGCCATGGTCCTCACTTTAAAAAACAACTTAACACTAAGAAGAAAAAATTCAAGACACTATGGAAAAATAACTAATACTGAAGATGAAAATAAATCTTAAAATAAACCACAGTAGACACCTATACAAATCCAGTGTCATGTCACAAAGCATTCTGGAAAATAATCTTGAGCAAACTCAGCTGGTAATACCTAAAGAGTGTACGAGTCCATAATTTTAAATGCACGGGAATTTAGTCTAGTACTTAGTGTAACAGTCTGCTGTACTGCAATGACCAGGCTAGGCAAACTTGATGTGGCTTGCAAGTTTAGTTCTATCCAAATAAGAATCCTAAGCATTTGAACTGTCTACTGAAACATCTTGCATAATACATTAACTTCCCTCTGAACACATTCTGGCATTCCCCTCTCGATCTTGTCTAGAATTGGGAAGTACCAACGTATGATAAATTGGATGAATAGTAAGAATTTAAAAAACGTGTTTCCACCTTTTATAGCAACCCCCCGGTCTGTCTGCTCCTAAAAAAAAAAATAAAATAAAAACCCCAACAAGCCAGCCTTATGCTTCACGACTGTTTTGCACACAGCTTTTGCAAGTTTTGATGTGACTCTGAAGAGATTTACCTATGTGCATTTATGACATACAGTAGTTCAGCTCATCCAATGAGCTGCTCCTGGTTCTCCTGACTTCAGTTTTAGCCTTTGCATATTTGATAAAAGTTAATATTTCTACAAAATGTAAAATAGAGGAAAACAGAGTCAACTTAGACTGTTAGGGCTTTAACGTAGTAAGAAAACCCAAACAAACAAATCTCCTTTCAAATCACTTCTCTGGATTGCAAAGACCTGCGATGGCTCCAGCCAAGCCTTGCAGAGATTCCACTCAGCACTGGACACCACGTGGGGCTTGCCGAGACCCACGCAGGGCTCCAGGGCACCCGCCGGCTCGGCACACAATTGCAGTCCGAATGTCCCAATGCCACAATTGTCCAGGTCAGTAAGATCCAAAACTGTCTCTCTCGAGTAAAAGTAGCCTCTCTCGGGCTGAAATGAGTGTGCAAGTGGACATTAAAAATCCCCAATTATTACAAGCAGAATCATTTAAAAGATATTCTCATCTGTTTGTTAAAGACTTGAATGCACACTGTATCCTAGCAAGGCAGTCATTACCCAGTCAGCCTTGCCTTTCCTTCCCGTGGATTATCTCTACCCTTCGCACACCCCTCCCCAGTTGTGTGCTTCAGTAAAATAACGACTATTTTAGCTGGACTTTTGTTTTCCAGTGATTCATTTCCCCAGAGACATCATAAGGTGGGCTAAGAACGAGAACACAGAAAATATTAATTAGATGTTAAAAGCCTGAGGAGAAAATTCAGACTTTATACCTTAATACACCACAGTCAGGTTCTGTGTTTTGTTGCATTGTGAACACAGCAATCCAGTGAGAAACGCAGGAGGCAGTTTTCTCTGTGCAGTTCACACAGGGCTGATCGTTGCATCCCCACATGTAACATTTATCAACAACTAGAACTGCGTATATAGACATTCTCAAAGTTAAACAGCAAACTTAGTCCTTGGCTCCTGTTAGTCTCAATGCAAATTGTGTGGTTAATTTAAGTGCTCACAGATTTCTGAAATAACATTCTTCCACTGGAATTCCACACATAAATAGCAATTGAACTGCTTCATGGGCACCTAAAGGCAGCTACGCCAAGGTCAGACTATTCCACAGCATTTTTCATGCCTTCCAGGCCTGCAGAGTTTATAATAAAGGAACAAAAAGTAAAGTGCTCAAAAAAAAAATTATTCTCTTGAACATTTGTTCTCTGATTAACATTTGAAAACCTTGATTTTAAAATGTTAACACAAACGTACCAGTGTGCAGCGCTGTCTCTCCATTCGAGAAAGCTCCAATGCAAACGTTAAACACCACTTCCACATCCGCTCTGCTCAGCTGCCCTGCTGTCTCCTGCCGTGGTTCCCAATGGTTTCACCCGAGTTCATCCAGCTAGGACCTCAGCCGCACCATCCAGTGCTTGCTGACTCTCACAAAGCTGTGTGTGTGCTGCCAACAACTTCAGCATGATTTGTACTCTGTTAACAGACATGTCTGCTCTCCAGTCTGCACCCGCACAGGAGACTCTTGCTCCATTCATTACAGGCCTGTGAAAGATGTTACCCAGCTTCGAAGTCTTCCATGAGAAAACAGTTTACTCCACTATAATCCCACCAATGCATTGTGCACTTAAGCCTGGGTTGTGGGATGCATGGAGAAGCAGGACAACCACCCAAGCAGCTGTCTCTGCCAAACATCCAAATGCCTCCTATGTCTGGAAGCCAGTCTGCTGCTGCTGCCACTGGCACGGGGAAGGGCAGAGAGGCAGATGAAAGCGGCTGGGAAAGAGGAAGCAGAGTTTCCTGCTGCTTGAAAGAGGCAGTTGCTTGCCAGGGGACAGGGAGGAGGCTGGTACTGCTGGGACTAGAAGATGGTCCTGGACATGGCTGAACAGCTCTGGCTTACCAGCCTGGAGATGTCCAGGCTTTCCCTGTTCCCTCTTAGACTTTTCTCAAGGCCACAGTCTCCACCTTCGTCTTTCCCCCTATCTCCATCTAGTGTCAATTGTTTATGCCCCACAGTTTTGGGACACAAATGGTGGATTTCCAGTCATTGTATTATATTGTCAGTCATCTTTCCCATGTGCAGAGGAATCTGTCAGAGTATGACTGGATGCAAAGGAAGATACGTGGCATGTACTTCTAGGATTTGGATATGAAGTTACAGGAAAGATGTCAGACAGATAGCAGCCTAAGTGCTAGGATCTGGCTAACCTGAACACTAGAGTCTGCATCGCTCATTGCACATTCCTATATTTCCTCTGATAATGCCACTTGCCATCTTATCGTCTGTTTTTCTATATAAATGTATTGAGTTTGCGTGCAAGGTTTTGGTAGTGGGGGGGCTACAGGGGTGGCTTCTGTGAGAAGCCGCTAGAAGCTTCCCCCACGTCTGACCAAGCCAACACCAGCTGGCTCCAAGATGGACCTGCTGCTGGCCAAGGCCGAGCCCATCAGCCATGGTGGTAGCACCTCTGGGGTAACACAGTTAAGAAGAGGGAAGGAAACCCCTGCACAACAGCAATTACAGCCAAAGAGAGGAGTGAGAATATGAGAGAAATTACTCTACAGACACCAAAGTCAATAGAGAAGGAGTGGGAGGAGGTGCTCCAGGCACCAGAGCAGAGATTCCCTTGCAGCCCATGGTGCAGACCATGGTGAGGCAGGCTGCTCCCCAGCAGCCCACAGAGGTCCATGGTGGAGCAGATCCCCACCTGCACCTGTGGAGGACCCCACGCCGGAGCAGGTGGACGCCTGAATGAGGCTGTGACCCCATGGGAAGCCCGCATGGGAGCAGGCTCCTGGCAGGGCCTGTGGCCCCATGGAGAGAGGAGCCCAGGCTGGAGCAGGTTTGCTGGCAGGACTTGTGACCCTGTGGGGGGGACCCACACTGGGGCAGGGGCAGAGTGTGAGGAGCCTCCCCCTGAGGAGGAAGGAGCAGCAGAGACAATGTGTGATGAACTGACCCCAACCCCCATTCCCCGTCCCCCTGTGCCACTCATGGGGGAGGAAGGAGACAAACTGGGAGTGAAGTTGAGCCCAGGAGGAAGGGAGGGGTGGGGTGGAGGTGTTTTAAGATTTTGGTTTTATTTCTCATTACCCTACTCTGATTTGATTGGCAATAAATTAAACCGATTTCCCCAAGCCAAGTCAGTTTTGCCCGCAATGGTAATTGCTGAGTGCTCTACCTGTCCTTATTCTCAACCCATGAGCCTTTCATTACATTTTCTCTCCCCTGTCCAGCTGAGGAGGGGTGCGACAGAGCAGCTTGGGTGGGCACCTGGATCCCAGCCAGGGTCGACCCACCACAATGAATCGGGCAGTGCTGTGGCTGCCTGCCTTATACATCCTTAGGCCTCACAGAAGTGACTGGGATCCTGAGTGTAAACTCAGAAACAATTCAGACTGTCCTTCCAGATGCCTTTTGAAAATCAAATACAATTTCAGTCATTTGCAAGCCCCACTCCCACACTTCACACACACACAAAAGCTACACAAATGAGCAAATATGAAACTAATATAAAGCTTGCTGTTATTGCTGTGTCACAGATGCCACCTGAGTGAGCTCCAGGACTGGGGGCTCACACCTATAACACTAGGGATGGGGCATTTACTTGGTTTAGTGCTTTCTCACTCCTTGGAAGAAAGCAAAGATAATGTAAATAGAGACCTAAGCAGGAGAAGGCTACAGGCTCTCACAGCCTAAATCTCTTCAGAACACCGGAAAACTTCAAATCCTTTGTTAATTCCAGGTATGATTGCTCAGGCATAGGGAAAAGGCAAAGCCTGACATTTGATATAACGCCCTAGACCAAAGCACAGCCCATCACTAAAATAAAATCAATGCCAAACTCGCAACAAAAAGGCAGCATGCATAGCACAGCAGGCTTGGGAACCAACTTCAATAAACGACCCACGACTGCAATTCAGTGCAACGAGCAACACTTAGAAATGTCTGAAAGAGGCTCCAAGGCTAACCGTAGGTTATGGAAAAAGGAGAAGGAAACACGGAGTGGGGGGGAAGCCACTGAAAAAAATTAAAATTAGCTTAGACAGCAAGAAAAACTTGAGGAATCTACCTCTGTAAACAATTCCTGCACTTCCACATTTTATTTTAGTTATGCCTCTTTCAAAGCTATATGTGAGAAACACTAATACCCCAAACACTCATCTTCTGTAAAGAAGGTTAAAGGTAGTAATTTGCCATTAGTAAATGCTCATATATCTAGCTTATTAAGGTGCTCTGCTTCTGAAAATGTGTTTGCTCGTTAGGGAAAATGGGCAAAAGCATGCTGAGTACTGTATTACTTGTGGCTACACTCAATCTGTTGAATGGGGCCTTCTTCTGGCCTTACACAGCAAAGAAAAGTTGCTAGTGAA